>CM034349.1:135202299-135929799 GCA_019925275.1 Mytilus edulis
TACTAGCTATATATTATATACATGCATGAGCACTAAGCTAAAAGCAACATAAACACTAAAGCACAACAAACACAAAAAAGCAGCACTATTATGTTTCAAAGCTGTAACATAAAACATAAAATAAATACTAAGCACAAGCATTGCAATGGCATGAGTTACCATTCCATGAGTTTATTAGACTCTTGAATTGGGTAAAAGATGTCTCAGTTCTAAAGTGGTTAGGCAACTCATTCCATATATAGTTTGGCAGCAGAATATCTGAAAGATTTCAAACCATACCTTGTAGTTCTTACAGGCCTGAGGTATTTCAGCTAAATTTTGGTATCTGAAAGAATATTTTGTTTCTTTAATATTTATAAGATCATGGAGGTATACTGGATTTTCATAATTGACTGTTCTAAAAACCTCTATTGCCATGGTTTTTAGACGTTTTAAGAACCATGGCAATAGAAGTTTTTAGTCAAATTATTTAAATTTATATGCATAGTTTTACAACTTCTTGCATGATTATGCACGGCTTTAATTCAAGTGAACAGTTTTAGCAAAATTGCATACCATCTTATTACATGATTACTTTTGAGTAAAATGATTTAGATTCATATGCATAGTTTTACAACTTCTTGCAAGGATGGGAATTTTGAAAAATGTACAGATCGTATGAAAATTGTAAAACAATGTACGCCCAGTTCAACAAACTTTGTTAAAACTGTGCATTACATAAATGTAAACGAATGCACAGTTTTACAATTGTATGATGAAGTTAGTTGCATTTTTTACGTGCATCAGCAAGCACAGTTGTACACTTGTTTATTGATCTATAGGCTTCATTGCTTTACATGCAAATATGAACTGCTTCCTGGGGAATTGTGCATGATATACAGATCGTACGAACATTGTAAAACAATATGCATGTCCAGTTCAATAGACAATTGTAAAACTGCTCTATCAATAAAAATTACCGAAAGGGGTAAAAGCCGCTATGAGCAGATAAAATCTGACAGGGGCAGAAATATTAAGAACGTTGAGATCTACCATGTAGTTGTCCATTTAAATCAAAACTGTCAAACAACTTCATAAAAAAAATATCAGCAGGAAAAGATCTACAAACAAAAGTTTCATGCCAACATTGATCAACATTACTGAAATTGTAAGTTATATCTCCTCAGTAAATTTATTGCCGTCATATTTTTTTTTTTTACCAAAAAAGTGTTATTGTTGAAGAAGATGCAGGGGAGAGGCACGGGCGATTTGAGTCTCTAAACTTTTTTTTCAAGTAACTACTGTTTGGATTTCTTTTGACTATTTTAATTATCTGTTATGTACCCTTTGATATGCCATTCTTGATTTATAATACAAAGAACGTATATGTAAAGAAAAATAAATTAAAAAAAATTAATAATTAAGATGACAAACATAGAAACACTGGGGCACCAACCATTCCGACGTCGTTTTTTTTTTGGGGGGGGGGTGACGGAGGGCGATAAATTACTAGTATTAGTTCAATTGATTCTAAATTTCATGGAAAACAAATATTTGTTTCTGGAGGGAAGAATACAAATTAGGAAAACATAAATCGACTTTGAGTTCAGTTAAATAAATACAATTGTGTCTTTGTGTTTATGAAAACAGTTAGTTTTTATTTTAATAAAGTCTGAAAATATTTGAAACATCTCTGAAATTTTTTCTATACATTTTCTATTTTGCCAAAGTGTGTGGGTTAACATCGTTTTACCCTTTTGCCAGTCCCGCCCCTCCACTAGTTTTATACGATTTAATCATAGATGTATTTAAATTATACTTGCGGAAATTCATAGAAAAACATTTTTTTTAAATTCTACTGAATATATATGATCTTGTTTAATTTAAATGATGTCAGTTTTTTCATTGTAATATTAATACAAATACAAATACAAATACAAATATTTTATTGGCACAAACACAATTACAATAATTGGCAATGGCCCATACAACTGGTATACAAATAGTAATAATGCATAGAATATCAATAGGCATATTTAGAACAATATCATCGAACGATATCAATATCATCAACAGTAAATGATTAAAAAAAAATATATCAATTACATAGTTGGTCAAACATATTAAGTATTGCAAATAATGACAATATTAATATGTAATATTATGAACAATGATTATTAGCAATTTTATAGAGTTTGTTCTGCTTTACGCAGGTTCAAACTGTCTGAGATGAAAGAGGAAGTTAATTTTAGGATTGTGTATGAATTATTATTTAATAAAAAGATTATATTATTTTCATGTTTTTGAAATTTTGTAGGATCAACGATTATATTTGAAACTTTATGGTAAAATATGTCCCTCTTAGTTGAGTATTTTTCACAATGTAAAAGAAAATGTTTTTCATTTTCAATTTGACCAGAATTACATACAGAGCAGTATCTCTCATTTCTGGGAATATTTAGATGTCTCCCTCTTTCAATCATCAGTGTATGAGCGCTTATACGGATCTTACATATTGCAGCTCTGTCACTTCTGTTTTTTAATATATCAACATAGGGTGGTCTTCTGCCCATTATGTAGACACTTTTGAAAAAGTCTAACTTTTTGGATTCAAATATATTTGCATTTTGAACTTGCAAACATTGGTCATTAATTCTTTGTTTAATAGAATTTAAATTACCTTTAACATAATTAAAGTTATTGATGATATAAGACATTCCAAGTTCATTCAAAAGACTCTTGACCTTTATGACCCAAGGGTTTGAATCTACAGATTTAGTGAATATATCATATGCCAAAGAATTTTCCGAAGAAACTATATGGTTCAGGTAGTTGAATATTGAATATAATATTTTATTTTTTAAGGGAATTCTATTAAGTTCAGCTCGACATCCATCATTAGATGCCTTACAGTGAACCCCTTATATGTCTTTGATAAATTTAACATGAAGTTTTTCAAATGGATCAGAGTCTTTAAAATGTGATTCCACCCCCCAAATTTCACTACAATATGTAAGAATGGGAGTAATTAAACAATCAAACAATTTTTCAAGAAGTCTACATGGGTTGTTGAGACCTATAGTTTTCTTTATTTTATAGTATGCCTTCCTGGCTTTTTCCATTAGAGTATTCACAGCAAGGCAAAAATTGCCATTATACTTTAAAACAATACCCAAGTAACAATAATTTGTTACTGTTCTGCAGTTACTCACAGTTTAATTGTAAAATGTGTTTATTATTTATATCTTTACGGGAACCACAATGCATTTATGTACGAACACATTCTTAGATTAGAAAGGAAAAAGTGACATAAACTTTCGATTTTTCGAATACAAATAATGATGTGTAATGCCATGTAATATTTACCGCCAAAAAATGCACATTTTAAAAATAAAAAAATTCAACAGTAATCAAAATCTAATCTCGATTTAGTTTTTGACAATATTTGTGAAAATGTGTTTTATATGAAAATTATCCGGCATGGTATTATGGAAAAAGGGATCGAGATTTCCCACGCGATTATTATGACTGATTCAGACTGATCCACGAAAGGTATAAATATATATACATCATTTTTATATATACACTGTATATTTATAAATATTATTTTATCAGAAAATATAACCAGATTACACAAAACGGGCACCTGTTCATCAAGAGTAATCCCGCTTGATTGTGATGTCATTGCACACGTCACTCAATAGTGATAAACAAAGGCGCCATGTTCAAGTAAAGCAGGTAAAGATTGACAATAATCGCGAGATTGGGTGCGACTGCAAACACTTTTCAAGGTGCAAGAATAAAAAATAAAATATTATGAATGCGGGCGCCCAAATAGTTAAGTGTAACTGCATTTATTTTGTCTGAAAAGTCAATTTGAATGGGTAGACCACCTGAGAACGAAAGCCATGGCCGACATCATGTGCAGTTTACACACACATGTGCATTTATTACACCAACAATATGCACTGGTTTATTCAGTCCATTGCGCATTATTATTTTTTCAACGTCATGAATTATTTTCTAGCCGTACTTTACAATGAAATATTGCTACTTGCAGTTTCTGTCGGCAATCCAGGGAGACAAATCTTGCAGTAAAAATTCCGAAGTCGGCCGAGACGACGAAAAATAATTATTACTTTTCGTGAAATTTTTCAATTTGTTTGATTTATTGTTTCTTTTACAACATCTCATTATTATATGTCAGACATGTTTTATTTGGTTTATTAACATTCTGCACCGTTAGGCGTTCGCCACTAGTCCGATCCCCCAGACATTGTATCGAACTCTCATCATTTGATGTGTTTTCGTACTAATAACAATTTTGACTGCTTACGGTTTTCACTGCTGAGTTTTTATACAGGTGTTTACTCAAATTTGGAAAGCATGTCCTATCAAAATAATTTAAGCAGTATCTAGTTTTTTTGTCAAGGCTTTCTACGATTTCTAACCATTTCCGATACACCTTATCCCTATTTGTCTGCCATTACCGGATATCACACAGGTTCCCGTAAAAATTAGACGTCATAAAACAAAATATCTGACGCCACAATGGAAATGTGATTGTTGTATGCGTCAAAAGTTCAAGCGGCCGGGTCAGAAAGGATAAGTGATAAGGTGTATTACTTTCCGATTTTCATATGTCAAATAAACGGTGTCATAAGTTTTCGTATGAATTAAATTGGATCAGTTCACAGACAGGAAGTTACTATATAATCCGGAAATTAGTAATTTCTAAAGTCGAGGTTCTGGTATCAAGGATGTATAAAAAGAATTGTCAATAAAAGGTTGAATAAATGGATTTTGAACAGCCATTTTATTTAAGAACCGTCCATGATAATTTTAATGCCCTCGTTTGTAATAAAAATCACCAAAAAACTACTTGACAGGCACTGTACAGTGATAATGTTGGCTTTTTTCAAAACTACCTCTACCCTTTTTTATTGGGAAAATATGCGTCATTTTTATCAAATTGGGAAATTTATAATAAACCATGAATTTGATTGGAACTATAATTTGCAGACCCCTTTCAAGAGGTAAAACCTTCATTTGAAACAAGACCCCTAATTATTATCAGTGATGATACATTAATAGACCCTCAAATCTGCACATATATAGTCATTTTAGGCATGAAAAATGTTTAAATGAGTGTTTTTCAGTTTGTATTCATGCACAATTACTACTGATACTGCACTGTTTGGGAAAAAAGTTGTCTTTTTTTAATGTGTATTGATGTGACATGTTTATACATATTTGTTTAATAAAACCGGCAGCTCAGAAAATGCACAAGCAGCAAGCTAGTCGACTGAATATAAAACAAGATAAATAAAACTTATATTTTGTCCAAAAATTATTGTACAAGTTCACTTAACAAATAATTTATACACATACATGACATACACAATTGCGGGCCTTTTCAAAAATAACCTGCACAAGTTAAATCTGTCAAAAAAAGGCAAACGTTGCACCCCCTCGGCGGAGAATATGGGTAGAAAATAGTAATGGATTCCTGCCTATCTTACTAATAAACTCCTTAACATACTGCTGAAAATCTGTACAAGTCACAATCAAACTAACTAATCGAAAATATATCTAATAAGGATTCCAAAGTTACTTGAAAGAATTCACTGAACATATATCATAGATAGTAGAGAATTTCGAAATGTTGAAGAAAACGTGTAACATAAAATATTGTCCTCCATGAAATATTGACTGTCGGACAAATTTTCATATAAAATATTGTCCACTGACAGTATTTCATAATGAAATATTGTCTTGGACAATATTTCATTATGAAATAGTGTCCTTGTCCATGAAATTTTGTCACCTCCTTCTGGACAATATTTCACTATAAAATTCTGTTCATGACAATACTTCACTATGAAATACTGGCTTTCAAAATATTTTTTAATCGAATTATTTCACAATTGGAAATACCACACAAGCATGCAGCATGCACATTTTTAGATTTCTAACTGAAATTGTTTTGTATAGTAGAGAATTTATATTATTACTTATAGTGAGTTTCAAATTTGTATAGAAACATTACAAATGGTTTATTATAGATTAAAGAATTGTCTAACGTAGGTTTTCATTTTATTACATTATACTGTACAAATATAAGTAATGTACTGACAATCGCTTATTTTGTAAATATATACACAGGCACATGTTGCAGAAAAAAAATCCTATATACATGAATATATGTTGATAACCTCCCCTTCATGAGACAAAATTCCATGGCAATCTGTCTATGAAATATTGTCTCAATACTCACGAAATATAACCAAAATATAACCTCCCTTTAACAGGACACAATTTCGTAGTATTTATCTAAAATATTGTCTCAATTCACTCAAAATATAACTTCCCTTTTACAAGACAAAATTCCAAAGTATTCATCTATGAAATATTGTCTATATATTAGACAAAATTTCACTGTGAAAATTTGTCCTTCTCAAGACATTTTTCCATAGACAAGGACAATATTTCATGATACATAGTTATGAAATATTGTCTTGTGGTACAATATTTCATAGGACAATATTTTGCTTTACAATATGACATGTTTTCGTATGAAGTAAAAATTGGATCTGTTCAAGAACAGGAAATGACCATAAAATCCGGAAATGATTATTTTCGAAAGTCATGGTTCTGATTATAGATTGAGTCATATAGAAAGTTATTTAATTCTTTTCAGTACTAAAACTAACTTGTAAATAGTTTTTTGTTGATATTTCATGTGCTGAAAATTTATTAAGGATTTATAAAAAAATTGTCAATATTTTAGAATATTGAAGGAATGGAGTTTGAACAACCATTTTTTATAAGAACCCTGTTAATTTTAACTCACTGGTTTGTACTATAAATGTAAAAAAGCATATGACAGTCACATGTCTTTAAGATCCAGTGTCTGACAGGCAAACGACATATCTGTACTTCATGTAACCCTTCAGAACTTTTCTCAACAACAATTCTAGTGATGCATATTTTTGGCATTAAATAAATATGGCTAATCTGGTCAGTTTTAATAAATTTGTTCTAGCATCTTTTAAAGCGACTTGGAATATGTTGTCTTCTTAATTGTTGGGTTGTTGTTCCTTGGACACATTCCCCATTTCTTTTCTCAATTTTATTTAAATTTGTCAAGTTGTAGTGTTGTTGTTGTTTCAATTATAGAAACCCCAAAACCTGCCACAATACACGAGTGTGCAATCGAGACCGATGAAATATAGATAATATGCAGTCAGAAACCTGATTGAAATAGAACAAAAGAATCGAAGCTCTTTGTTAGGGAAGGCTAAATGCTTAATGTAATGTTTACTATAGTGACAAAAATTTTAAAAGTTAATAGAAACAAATAAAATGACAATTTTCTTCTCAATTACGAAGTGTTTTATTTTAAAAACACCATTTGCATAAGTCTTCAATTTATCTAGAAAATAGTTAGGCAGAACAATTAGATATCAAGTAGATGACATGGGTATCTGTCAAGTTGGATGTAGAAAATGCATAACCTCCGATTAATCAATCTATTAGTTACTCAAGAAAAAATTCCAAAAAAAGGGTAACAATTGTATCGAAAAGAGAAAATCGAGTGCACCTTTTTATGTTAGGGCGTGTTTGAGTTGAATATTTTGTCTTGATATCATACAAAGCAAGAGTATTTCATACATCTTCTCGCTTCAGATTCTATCATTTTTAGCTCACCTGGCCCAAAGGGCCAAGTGAGCTTTTCCCATCACTTTGCGTCCGGAGTCCATCGTTGTCCGTCGTCGTTAACTTTTACAAAAATCTTCTCCTCTGAAACTACTAGGCCAAATTTAATCAAACTTGGCCACAATCATCATTGGGGTATTTAGTTTAAAAAAAGGTGTCCGGTGACCCGGGCAACCAACCAAGATGGCCGCCATGGCTAAAAATAGAACATAGGGAAAAAATGCAGTTTTTGGCTTATAACTCAAAAACCAAAGCATATAGAGCAAATCTGACGGGGTAAAATTGTTTATCAGGTCAAGATCTATCTGCCCAGAAATTTTCAGATGAATCGGACAACCCGTTGATGGGTTGCTGCCCCTGAAAAGGGTAATTTTATGGAAATTTTGCTGTTTTTGGTTATTATCTTGAATATTATTATAGATAGAGATAAACTGTAAACAGCAATAATGTACAGCAAAGTAAGACCTAAAAATAAGTCAACATGACCAAAATGGTCAGTTGACCCCCTAAGGAGTTATTGTCCTTTATAGTCAATTTTTAACAATTTTCATAAAATTTGTAAATTTTTACTAACTTTTTCCACTGAAACTACTGGGCCAAGATCATTACAGATAGAGATAATTGTAAGCAGCAAGAATGTTCAGTAAAGTAAGATGTACAAACACATCACCATCACCAAAACACAATTTTGTCATGAATCCATCTGCTTCCTTTGTTTAATATTCACATATACCAAGGTGAGCGACACAGGCTCTTTAGAGCCTCTAGTTAAATATCAAAGCAACAAGTTGACTTTATGACATAAAAAAATCACAGTGCTAAAAGATGATATACCGGTATATGATGGGTCAAGTGAAATACCTATCTAATGTATCACAAAAACAGAGTAGGTGTGTTCGAATAGCTATTTTTTTACTGAAAGAACTTGACGACAGTCTTTCAAGTTGGATGATGAAAATGCATATCTTCGAAAAATTATAATTTTTTGTGTGTGATAACTAGGGTTTATAGTCTTCAACCACTAAAAAAATCTAGTCTGCCCTTCCACAAAATATTTAATTAGAATTTTTTTAAATGTTTATGATTTTTTTTGAAAATTCCACCTGACAACCGATCAGACAATTGTTCAATGCAGACAAGATCATTAACTGATGCTCATTTGCTAGTTAATACATTTGTTTTTTTAAATTTATCGGTTTCCATGAGCAAAATTGGCAGCGCTTCATCCCTACAATGGCTTCCATTTCTACGATTGTGAAAATGAACTGGCGTAATGGGGAGATAATTTTGACGAAGTAGAATCCTGACTGATATGAAAACATATGACACAACTATATATAGTGTCAGCAGTGAAAATTTTTCAAAATTTTATAGTCATAAAGGGACAAGTTTTGATTTTAAGTATCCGGATTAGTACATGAAAAAATGTATTGGTGCAGACTGGTTATGCTAGTGCTACATTACTCATAAGTGGTGTTTTTTTTGTATGGTCAGATATGTTTTCATACATCATAAGAATTTATACTATGCTTGCTTTTTCAATTGAAATTGTGACGTCATAATGCATTCTTAATGGAGCAAAAACCCATAAGGTAGCAATACACAGATTTTGGCCCAGGTGGATTTTTCAAATATGAAAGTCATTGTGTAATAAAATTAATTTTTAGACAGCTGAGTACTAATTTAGCCTTTAAAGATAGTTTATAAGATCATCAAGGTTATTTTAACATGTTTTATTGGCTATTTTCTGTTTGACTCTCCGTATTTTCATACATTTTGTAGCTAGACTAACCATCGATCCAGAAATTAATAAAATGTTTACAAACACTTTTTTTGACCCAATTTTACAAAAAAATGAGACAAAAGACACAATTTTCATTGGATTAACTAAAAGATATAGATTACTTCAAGTGATTGAAATTCAACTTTAAGCCAAAATTTTAGTGAAATATGTGCTCAAGTCAATCTAGCCCATATGTAAAGTCAATTTGGCTACATGTTTACATACACTGCCAATGAGACAACTCTCCATCCAAGTCACAATTAGTAAAAGTTAACCATTATATGTCCTCTTTTGAAAAGAACTAAATTGTGAAAAGTTGATTGATTTGATTCCATGAAAGAGTTACTTAACTGCTGTCATTGATTATTAAACTGTTTTCTAAAGGTATTCCTACCATCATTTGGGAAATTCACGTTTGTGTACAAATTCCATTTACTCTGAATCAAATGCTCCATAAAACTCTCTGACTTTGATAGAAATCATTCTTTATTTTATTGTCTGGGCCAGTATTCTGTACTCTGTAGTAAGACCAACTGTAGAAATTCTTGCCAAGTTGGTTGTAGTGATATAATTTGTATGATATTTAATCATTTCAAGAAAGAGGATGCTAATGGCATAAGGCCAGTGAACACAGTTATTTGTAGTGCATTTCATGAATATCATACAGATAGTTTCCCATTTTGTCTGTTTTGATCTTTGATAGTTGGAAATGATTGTATCCACACAGTTCACATCTATATTTGGACATCCTTCAATCATGTCAAAAGAACTACAGTTAAATATAAATTCTATACATCTGTTACAAGTTGATTTTGCACTTGTTTCAGAGAGTATATTCAATCATAGCTGCTAGACATTTTCAAAATAAAGGCTTTTATGAGCTTATAATTATATTACATGTATGTTTCACGAGAATCTGTTAGTTTGATTGGCTAACAACAACTGGGCATCATTGAAAAATTAACCTTCATATCAAAAATATCTTACATTCACGAGGACATGTGGTTCCCCCAAAAAGTGCAGAAGTAGATAAAAGAAAAACTTGATACAACTCTTTAGCTCAGCTTTTCTCATCACTTGCGTCCCTCGTCTGTCGTCGTTAACTTTTACAAAAATCTAAGTTTAAACAGTATTTATTAATGAAAAATTACAAGATAAATATTACAGTGTTACATAAAGTTCAAATATGGGATTCGGAAACAAGTTTGGAAAAACTTTTTATTAATCTGTCTCCCTTTACCAACCAAGATGGCTGCCATGGCTAAAAATAGAACATGGGGGTAAAATGTAGATTTTGGCTTATATCTCTGAAACCAAAGCATTTAGAGCAAATCTGACTGGGGGTTAAATAATTTATCAGGTCAATATCTATCTGCCCTCAAATTTTCAGACAAATCTGACAACCAGTTGTGGGATTTCTGTCCACGAATTGGTAATTTTAAGGAAATTTTGCAGTTTTAGCTCACCTGGCCCAAAGGTCCAAGTGAGTTTTTCTCACCACTTAGCGTCCGGCGTCGTACGTCATCGTTAACTTTTACAAAAATCTTCTCTGAAACTACTGGGCCAAATTTAACCAAAGGTGGCCACAATCATCATTGGGGTATTGTTTTTTTGGGAATAATTTTAAGCCAATTTTTTTTCAAATTGGGATTCTTCTCCAGGGAAAAAAGCCTTTATTCTCCACTAATTTAAGGCAAACAATATCACTGAATACAAAACATGATCATGTTCATTTTCAAAGAGGGTTCTCAAAAATTTAGAATACTAACATGTACAACAATAATTATTAGCTCACCTGGCCCAAAGGGCCTCGAGTTAAGAAACACATTCCACTTTTCTATGCATTTAACATACAGATTTTTGTTTCTTTCAGTTCACTGTTTTGATAACTGCACAGTCAAGAGAAAGCCCCTAATCTAGGATCAGATGTAAGTATAAACAACCGTGCCAGTCCAACCATATTGAATCACAACATTAATAATGATCAATTGTCTACACAAAATGTACAATATGATAACAAATAATTATTAAAAATAGATAAATACATATGTGACCAAATTAATAGTTATACTGATTTGTTTGCTGTCGATTAAGTTCAAATAAATTTCCTTCACTGTGCAATTTAGAATTATCTAACTCTATTTAAAACATGTTCAAATAAAGTAATAAAATAAAATTGAGAAAGGAAATGGGGAATGTGTCAAAGCTACAACAACCCGACCATTGAGCAGACAACAGCCAAAGGCCACCAATGGGTTTTCAATGTAGCGAGTAACTCCTGCACCAGGAGGCGTCCTTCAGCTGGCCCCTAAACAAATATGTATACTAGTTAAGTGATAATGGACGTCATACTAAACTCCGAATTATACACAAGAAACTAAAATTAAAAATCATACACGACTAACAAAGGCCAGAGATTCCTGACTTAGGACAGGCACGAAATTGCGTTTAACATGTTTTTTAGCTCACCTGGCCCGAAGGGCCAAGTGAGCTTTTCTCATCACTTGGCGTCCGTCGTCCGTCGTCGTCGTCGTCCGTCGTCGTTAACTTTTACAAAAATCTTCTCCTCTGAAACTACTGGGCCAAATCAAACCAAACTTGGCCACAATCATCATTGGGGTATCTAGTTTAAAAAATGTGTGGCGTGACCCGGTCAACCAACCAAGATGGCCGCCACGGCTAAAAATAGAACATAGGGGTAAAATGCAGTTTTTGGCTTATAACTCAAAAACCAAAGCATTTAGAGCAAATCTGACATGGGGTAAAAATGTTTATCAGGTCAAGATCTATCTGCCCTGAAATTTTCAGATGAATCGGTCAATCGGTTGTTGGGTTGCTGCCCCTGAATTGTTAATTTTGAAGAAATTTTGCTGTTTTTGGTTATTATCTTGAATATTATTATAGTTAGAGATAAACTGTAAACAGCAATAATGTTCAGCAAAGTAAGATCTACAAATAAGTCAACATGACCAAAATGGTCAGTTGACCCGTTTAGGAGTTATTGCCCTTTATAGTCAATTTTTAACCATTTTTCTTTAATTAAAGTAATCTTTTACAAAAATCTTCTCCTCTGAAACTACTTGGCCAAATTAATCCAAACTTGGCCACAATCATCTTTGGGGTATCTAGTTTAAAAAATGTGTGGCGTGACCTGGTCAACCAACCAAGATGGCCGCCACGGCTAAAAATAGAACAAAGGGGTAAAATGCAGTTTTTGGCTTATAACTCAAAAACCAAAGCATTTTGAGGAAATCTGACATGGGATAAAAATGTTTATCAGGTCAAGATCTATCTGCCCTAAAATTTTCAGATGAATGGGTCAATCGGTTGTTGGGTTGCTGCCCCTGAATTGGTAATTTTGAGGAAATTTTGCTGTTTTTGGTTATTATCTTGAATATTATTATAGATAGAGATAAACTGTAAACAGCAATAATGTTCAGCAAAGTAAGATCTACAAATAAGTCAACATGACCAAAATGGTCAGTTGACCCGTTTAGGAGTTATTGCCCTTTATAGTCAATTTTTAACCATTTTTCGTAAATTAAAGTAATCTTTTACAAAAATCTTCTCCTCTGAAACTACTTGGCCAAATTAATCCAAACTTGGCCACAATCATCTTTGGGGTATCTAGTTTAAAAAATGTGTGGCGTGACCTGGTCAACCAACCAAGATGGCCGCCACCGCTAAAAATAGAACATAGGGGTAAAATGCAGTTTTTGGCTTATAACTCAAAAACCAAAGCATTTTGAGGAAATCTGACATGGGATAAAAATGTTTATCAGGTCAAGAACTATCTGCCCTGAAATTTTCAGATGAATCGGTCAATCGGTTGTTGGGTTGCTGCCCCTGAATTGGTAATTTTGAGGAAATTTTACTGTTTTTGGTTATTATCTTGAATATTATTATAGATAGAGATAAATTGTAAACAGCAATAATGTTCAGCAAAGTAAGATCTACAAATAAGTCAACATGACCAAAATGGTCAGTTGACCCCTTTAGGAGTTATTGCCCTTTATAGTCAATCTTTAACCATTTTTCATAAATCTAAGTAATCTTTTACAAAATCTCCACTGAAACTACTAAAATGCAGTTTTTTGCTTATAACTATGAAACCAAAGCATCTAGAGCAAATCTGACAAGAAGTTAAATTGTAAATCAAGTCACTATCTATCTGCCCTGAATTTTTCAGATGAATTGGACAACTGGTTGTTGGGTTGCTGCCCTCCAATTGGTAATTTTTAAAGAAATTTTGCCGTTTTTGGTTATCTTGAATACTATTATAGATAGCGATAAACTGTAAACAGCAATAATGTTCAGCAAAGTAAGATCTACAAATAAGTCAACATGACCTAAATGGTCAATTGACCCCTTAAGGAGTTATTGCCCTTTATAGTCAATTTTTAACAATTTTCATTAATTTGGTAAATTTATGTAAATTTTTACCAAATATAGTTCTCTGTTACTAATGGGCAAAGTTCATGATAGATATAATTGTAAGAAGCAAAATCGTTCAGTAAAGTAAGAACTTCAAACACATCACCATCACCAAAATACAATTTTGTCATGAATCCATTTGTGTCCTTTGTTAAATATGCACATAGACCAAGGTGAGCGACACAGGCTCTTTAGAGCCTCTAGTTTTGAGATCTCAACCCTCCCCCTGTACCTCTAGCCAATGTAGAAAAAAAACACACTAATACCCACAGTAAAACTCAATTTAATAAAAGTCAGAGTCTGATGTCAGAATATGAAACAAAATAAAATAAACAAAATGACAATACATAAATAACAACACTACTAGCAGTAACTGACATGCCAGCTCCAGACCTCAATTAAACTAACCGATTGAAAGATTATGTATTCATCATAGGAATATCAGGCACAATCCCTCCTGTTAGGGGTTTAGTATGTTAGATGTGATATTGAGTATGTTGATATGTAAATTGTTGTAAATCTATATTAGGTCTAGTTCTTGTACACATATATTAAACTTTTAAAGTAGAACTGACAGAATTATATTGAATTATTTTATTTTGTAGACCAAGAATTTTTCTTTAAAAACTGAAGAAAAAAGACAATCTTAACTGTAAGGACACAATTACTGTGAATTCAGAAATGTTTATGATGTTTTTATACGACCGCAAAAATTTTAATTTTTTGGTCGTATATTGCTATCACGTTGGCCTCGTCGTCGTCGTCGTCCAAATACTTTTAGTTTTCGCACTCTAACTTTAGTAAAAGTGAATAGAAATCAATGAAATTTTAACACAAGGTTTATGACCACAAAAGGAAGGTTGGGATTGATTTTGGGAGTTTTGGTTCCAACATTTTAGGAATTAGGGGCCAAAAAGGGCCCAAATAAGCATTTTCTTGGTTTTCGCACTATAACTTTAGTTTAAGTGAATAGAAATCTATGAAATTTTGACACAAGGTTTATGACCACAAAAGGAAGGTTGGGATTGATTTTGGGAGTTTTGGTTCCAACAGTTTAGGAAATAAGGGCCAAAAAAGGGCCCAAATAAGCATTATTCTTGGTTTTCGCACAATAACTTTAGTATAAGTAAATAGAAATCAATGAAATTTTAACACAAGGTTTATGACCACAAAAGGAAGGCTGGGATTGATTTTTGGAGTTGAGGTCACAACAGTTTATGAATTAGGGGCCAAAAAGGGGCCCAAATAAGCATTATTTTTGGTTTTTGCACCATAACTTTAGTATAAGTAAATAGAAATCTATGAAATTTAAACACAAGGTTAATGACCATAAAAGGAAGGTTGGGTTTGATTTTTGGAGTTTTGGTCCTAACAGTTTAGGAAAAAGGGGCCCAAAGGGTCCAAAATTGAACTTTGTGTCATTTCATCAAAAATTGAATAATTGGGGTTCTTTGATATGCCGAATCTAACTATGTATGTAGATTCTTAATTTTTGGTCCAGTTTTCAAATTGGTCTATATTAAGGTCCAAAGGGTCCAAAATTAAACTTAGTTTGATTTTAACAAAAATTGAATCCTTGGGGTTCTTTGATATGCTGAATTTAAAAATGTACTTAGATTTTTAATTATTGGCCTAGTTTTCAAGTTGGTCCAAATGAGGGTCCAAAATTAAACTTTGTTTGATTTCATCAAAAATTGAATAAATGGGTTCTTTGATATGCCAAATCTAACTGTGTATGTAGATTCTTAATTTTTGGTCCAGTTTTCAAATTGGTCTACATTAAGGTCCAAAGGGTCCAAAATTAAACTAAGTTTGATTTTAACAAAAATTAAATTCTTGGGCTTTTTTGATATGCTTTATCTAAATAGGTACTTTGATTTTTGATTATGGGCCCAGTTTTCAAGTTGGTCCAAATCAGGATTCCATATCAAGTATTGTGCAATAGCAAGACATTTTCAATTGCACAGTATTGCACAATAGCAAGAAATATCTAATTGCACAATATTGTGCAATGGCAATTAATTTTCAATTGGAGTTATCTTTCTTTGTATAGAATAGTAGTTGATAATATATGTTGGAAATTTGCCAGACATGACTATGATGTCATTTTCTATTTTTATTTGCCAATAACTTTATGTAAATAACTTCATTGGAAATTTGCCAATATAAAATGTTGCTGATGAAGCTTTTTTTCCTTATCTTATCTAAAATGTTTTTAGATAATGTATGTTGGACATTTGCCAGACATGACTATGATGTCATTTTCTATTTTTATTTGCCAATAACTTTATGTAAATAACTTCATTGGAAATTTGCCAATATAAAATGTTGCTGATGAAGTTTTTTTTATTGTTTTATACAATAAACAATGTATATTCACTTTTACTACCAACCAATCTTTACCATTCAGTGATAACAAGCACTTTATTTTACATTTTAATATTTTATGATGTATTTAAAAGAGTAGTTATTGTTGCAAACTCCATTAGAAATTTGAATTGATATCAGTTTTGGAAAAAGGAAACGGGGATGTGAAAAAAAGGGGGGGGGGGTTAAATTTTTCTCATTTCAGATTTCATAAATAAAAAGAAAATTTCTTCAAACATTTTTTTGAGAGGATTAATATTCAACAGCATAGTGAATTGCTCAAAGGCAAAAAAAAAACTTTTAAGTTCATTAGACCACATTCGTTCTGTGTCAGAAACCTATGCTGTGTCATGATCAACTATTTAATTTTAGATTTAAAAAGTTTGAAGAAGAAATCTTTAATTGATTTGTAAAATCTTGACATTTGTTTTGTGTAAAAAAAAACCATGTAATGTCAAAAAATTTGATCACAATCCAAATTCAGAGCTGTATCACGCTTAGATGTTTTGTCCATACTTGCCCCAACTGTTCAGGGTTCGACCTCTGCGGTCGTATAAAGCTGCGCCCTGCGGAGCACCTGGTTATTATTGTGATATTGCAAATAAACTCATCATAGATACCAGGGATGGCTATCACAAAAAAACAAAAAAAAATGCAATTCAAATTTTGATAGCAAAACTATTGCTTTTTAGTTTGAAATTTCTGCAATGGAGTTGATAAATGCACCAACGATTTCTGACATTACAGCAGAAACTGGTTGAACATTTTTTTATTTTTTTTCTGTTACATGTAAGTTTATATTATATAAAAACAAGAAGATGTGGTATAATTTCCAATAAGAAACTATCCACCAACTACTACCAAGCTTAAGATTAATAAACAATAAAATCAAAGTGAAAGCAGCCTTGAAAGCAGGTAAATGTAAAAAAGCTCCATGGATAAAAAAAATTGAAACTATTCAAAAGAGAAATTTACAGATACAATGTATGATTTATAACATGATAAAATACTATTATGACAGACAGCAACAAGCAACCTCTGGATTCAGTATAAGGGAAGGCTTATACAAATTGAGGTAGGGTTAATATATTTTCCAATGCTCAAAATGGCATATTCCAACTGGTGTAACAACTTAACCAAAAAAAATAAGTAAAAAAAATGACAAATTGATACACAGCACGTTCCCATCAATCTGAATGTACTCAAAATGACTGAAAGCTACTTCAAAATTCAAATTCATCTAATAAATAGACCACATCATCTTAACAGATATCTGTTGTTGTTAACATTTGTCAGTTGCCTTCATTTCATTCTGATTCCTTCCTAATTTGAATAAAGTTAACTACAAACGATATCAAAATATTGTACGTAACCTTTCATACTTGTAGACTCATTACAAAATATTTTACAGTCTATATTGATTTAAAAAGGAATAGAATGAAATTTTAGAGAATTATTTCATACACACATTTTAAAATAAGAAAAATCTCATTAAATTCCCATGTTTTAATATGCTACACTCCTTCCAATATTAGGGTGGAGTGTATCATCATTTTATAATATAGTTAAAACCTCTCATAATATGCTAATAACTCTTTTTAAATTTGTTACAGGTTGTAACAATGAGTGGTCAAATCAAGGTCAAGTCAGAACCAGTTGACCCTGGTTATGAGGTTGCATTGGAAGGATCCAGTGGAGAACCAGTTGAGGGACAGCAGATTAAATCTCTACTGAGAGGAATACTGGATAAATCTGACCAGGGACAGTCTATCAAGAATGTTATTGAAGATATGCTGCAGAAAAATGAAGCAGTGATAGCACAGAATGATCCTCTACCGTTTAAACCTAATCCTAGAACAACGTATAAAAAGGATGATTTCAAACTTAAAGATTCTAACATGGTACGACCCAAAAGTCCAACACGTACTTGTGAGATACCACAGAAGGATATGTCACATATTGGTCAAACTTTGATGGAGATGGGAGTGTATGATGAAAAGACAGAACATTCATTTCAGAATATGACTCATGAAATGGTTTGTGGTGTTGCTTCCAAAGCTTTTGTTATGACTCAAGATGGAGATAACATTCAAACAGATATGCAGTATTATTGGTGTAACTTTTGTCCATTTAAAACAGAACACAAGCAGACATTACTGCAGCATGTCATGGAACACAGGTTTCATTGTAAGTTTTGTACATATCAGTCTTTTTCTAGAGCTGATGTCATTCGACATGCATCCAAAGAACATGAAGACTTCCGTTCCACTGCCGAGAGTCTAAAATATTGTACATTCCTACCTGATTTTCTTCAGCTAGAGGTCAATTCAAAAAAGAGAAAGAATGAGGAAAATGGTGAACCAGCACCAAAGAAAACCAAAGTTAGTAAACCAGGTCCAAAATCAAAGACAGAAGGAAAACCAAAAATACCTACTACAGAGACTATGTTTGAAATGGAAGTTGATGAAGTAGATGATGATGACAATGAAAGTTCAGAGGAAGAAGAACCTTCAGAGAAAGTTATTGTACCTAGAAGTAAAAGGTCATCAATTGTTGCCAAACCCGTTCAGGAAGCATCCAAAGCAAAACACATTGAGACTCCTGTCGCTACAAAATCACCAGCCAAAATAATTCCTATAGCACCAAAACCAACACCACCATCAGCACCACAGAAAACAACCACTCCAGGTAAAACACAAAATACAGTTACAGTCTCTTCAGGTCTTTGTTGGAATTGTGGTTACTGTGAATTTGTCACATTAAGTCAGACCTTCCTGAAGACACATCTGAATACCCAGCATGGTGGAAAGGCCCACAAGTATGTAGCAATGTTAGTCTCATCACAGGATGAAATGAACAAAATCAAAGAGAGAGACAACCAGATGTACCTTAGTCCCAATCCTGCCTTACTGCTGGGTAGTCCAACAGTAACATCCACACCTGCACAAGAGAAGACAACTCCAGCTGTAACACAAAATGATGATAATGCAGAAGGTATAGTGGATAGTGACAGTGATGAAGAATACATTCCTGATGAAGAAAAGAAGAAGTATCCATTAACTTACAAATGTGCTCACTGTAATTTTAATGCCCCAGTCTGCTTCAAGATCAAAGAACACTTGTTGTTTAAACATTCTGGATGTGTATTGTATGCACTTGACATGAGGGCTGTCAAACTGAAGCAAAAAAGATATGTTTTCTTTTGTCATCGACAGAACTGTTCCTTTACCAGTAAGAAAACTGAAGAATACCTCAATCATTCAGAGAGTTGTACTCCTTGGTTAGAACCAGGATGTCCAGAGAAAATTGATGGATCTGCAAAGAAATGTCTAGAACTAACTCGTAATTTCTCAACCAAGATATCTCAAAAAGCATTTCAGATGGCACGTAATTTTAAAACTACCAAAACAGCAGAGTATGCCTGTGTACACTGCTCTTACACTTCAAATAACAATACAAGAGTGAAGAAACATGTATTAGCTAATCACAAAGATGGAGAAACTGTGATGAGAGATCTTCAAGCTTCAAAAATGAAGAAAAAAACCACAGTATACTTCTGCAAGATCTGTCTGTGGGAAACTAGAGTTGATGGGGAACTTGGTGAACATCTAAAAGATAAACACAATGAAGACCTTCCAGTATCAACACCTACTCCAAAGCCAGTCTCTGATACAGCAACAGGTCCTGAAGAACCTCCTCCACTCATGCCAAAAATAGTGTCAGTCAAGTCAGGGAAAGATGCAGCAACTCCACCTTCCTCAGTTTCTAGCTCAGATATAGAAGACACATTAAATGATGATGACGATAGTGAACCCGAACAAAAGGAAGCAGATGATGGCTTGGACGGATTAGAAATTCCAGAACAGGATGTTCAGAAAATGATGGATGAATACATTTCTGATGAAGCTTCAAGAGGTAAATCTTCAGGCAGACCAAATCGTGCTGCAGCAGCTAAAGCCTCTGCCAGAGTGCAAGCTCAGGGTCATTCTCCTTCATTGTACAAATGTCTACAGTGTCAACAGATGCACTTTGGAGAAAATTTAATGAAGCGTCACATTAACACAATTCATCCTGGAGTAGCTTTACGTGCATTGGATGTCAAGAAGAAAACACACAAAAATAATCCTTACATCTGTTTCTGTCCCAAAGATCTGTGCAAGTACGTACACCTCAGCGAAGAAAATCTTGTCAAACATGCTGAAGATACCCACTCTATTGACCGCGATACACCTGCCATTAAAGCTATCCTAGAACCATTCGTACCTCCATCTTCTCCAGAAAAACAAGTTAGAAACAGTGGAACCAATTCTACAGCTCAGTATGAATGTTTATATTGTGCAACCACTCTTCAGCTTTCAACTTGTCTCAAAATGAGGCAACACATACTGGCCAGGCATCCAGATGAAGATGTTATATTCAGGGACTGTCAATTGAGGAAATCACGAAGGGCATGTCGTGTATTCATGTGTCCCGATATTACTTGTGCATTCAACACAACAGATCAGAAAGAAATTAGCTTACATAAGTTAGCCCATGAAAAAGCCACAATTTATGAATGTTCCCAATGTCAATGGTTTACAACTAATCTGGATACTGTTGGTGCACACATGGCTGCATTACATCAAGGTGAAAAGGTCACAACAATAGAAATCAACTTAGATATAGATAATGAGGGCAGAGTAGCAAAGAAAGTTGGAGGAACTGTTATAAAACAAGAACCAGAATAGAAGTCAGTTTACAGATTGTAATTGGTTGTTGTTTCTTATGTATTTGTTATATAGAAACTGTTAACATGAACAAATTGTTTTATACCAGTAGTTATAGTTATGCATTTCTAGTTTTTTTTCATTTAAAATAAATACATTTAAAACTGATTCAAATGATATGAAAGAAGATATTATAGGAAAATTACAATAGAAAAATCATACCAATATATGAATCCTAGTGGAATTTTTTATTTTGGTTTTTCAAGTTAACAAATATTTTTGCATTAAAATCATGCAGAAATTGCTTGAAATTGTAATATTTTATCTGTATATTTCATGTTTTTTTCCTCCAAAATTTGATTGTACTTTTATACATTTGTAATTGTTGACATTTTTTTTTTCACAGCTAAATACATCAGTTCTCATGCTTTCACTCAGTTAAATTATTGTAAAAATACATTGATTATTTTAAAATGAGACTTTCACCATACTTTTCAAGTTTATTTTAATTAAACCTTTCCTTTGAATATTAAATTTGAAATTTTGAAATAATCTGATGGTCTTCTGAACTTCAATTTTAAGAAATATTGGAAAATAAAGAGATGGATGAAATTCATTTGCAAATTAGTATGCAACTGTTATGTTACAAACATTTCAGTAAAATCTGTAAATTTTAAACAATGGAAATACATGTACTTCTTTTGAGTTTTTTTATGATTTTCTATATAAAGCACTTCATGCATTCTGGTATACACATATTACTGTGCTACAATTACAAACATTATGAATATGATATGTATTTGAAAATATATATACTGAGCATACAACTAGTCAACAACAGTAATGAAAAACAAGATGGGACTAGAATTCATCATACATTATGAGAACTATAAAACTATTGAATTATCAGATGAAAACATTTACAATTCCAGAGCAAGTGCATATGATTCTGAGAATAGTCTTAAAAAATAAAACTGTTATTTAACAAAAGGGTTCAATTAATTTTGTTAAAATTCATGACAACTATAGACATCCATTTTTGCAGGTGAGAAATTAGTATTCCAATATCTGGGAATTTATTTCAAAAGTTTTGTTAGGCAGACTTTTGTTATTAAATTGTGATATGATTTTTTAAAACACTTTATTTACAAATGAATCATTTTGGATTTTTTGCCTAAAATCAGTGGTTTGAAGAAAAACCACTTTGTAAACTCAATTAATTGTACAATTGTTTAGCTTGTTACTGATTTCATTATACATGTATATACATGTACATAAAATGTATTATCTTAGTAGTTATTAGTTTTTTAATTGACTGGTATATGCAATCAATTAGAAATTTTTCCATGTTTTCTTAAGCTCTTATACATGAGCATGCATCAAAGTTTTGTATTTGCAAATCCATTGTAAAACTGGCCATTCAATAGTAGTGTAGATATAAGATTAAAGCAGATTTTATGGGAAATATGTTGACATTTTAGTTTAACACCATACCTTTTAAAAATCTTTTTTAGAAACATTGCTTGTTTTATGTGGCAATACACATTATCTTTTTGTCCCTTCATTATAGCTTCCGATCAAATAGTTAGCCATCTGTCTATTCCCCTGTTCTTCAGATGACCGTTTTATTATCCTGCCTTTTGAGGTGAACTTAGCTATGTAGTTTTATTACAATGAGTAGTTGATGAAGTTGTGATTTGAAAGGAATTATTTATAACAGCTTTAAGATGAGAAAAAAATACTGAACCCAAAAGGCTCTTGGTAAATTATAGTTACATCATTTGTGTCATTCATATCATCATTTTGAATGTTAATAAACTTTTTTAAAGTTTGTAGACTTCATTTTAGTCTTGCCTCAGACAAATGGCATTTAAGGTGAGACATGTACATGCTTATCCTGCAATTGCTATAACATAATTTTTGTCTTACCTGCAACAAAAGTTAAAGTATGTGAGACATGGGGATTACCAACTGACAGCAACAGTGGAGCTTTAATTTATTTGTATATTTGAGAAGTTAGACCTGGATGCTTCATACCTTGTGTGCAGATACCTCATGCTACAAAGTTGTTGTCTGTCATATGTCCATTCTGCTATACCTCATCCTCATGATTCAGTGACTGCTTGAAAAAAAGTAATTTCTTGTCATGTGAATATTTCACTCAGTAGAATAAGTATATTTCCTTTCAAAGACAACATGTCACTCAGACAGTTTACCTGATTTTGATCACAGTTAAAGTTGCATTCTTCTCAGATAGTAAGCAGTAAGTTAACTATATTTGGTGTATGGAATGATTGTAAGGTGTACATGTCTATCTGGCAGGTAATAACTGAACACGACTTCGTTTTCAATGTTCAGTGGTCAATGTTAATTTTTTGTGTTTGGTCAGTTTTTTATTTACCTTTGATAAGTCAACTATGTTTGGTGTATGAAATGATTTCAAGATGAACATGTCTGACTGACAGGTATTAAATGACCTTGAGGTGATTGTTATGCATCTTAAAAAATGTCAAGTTGAGATATTTGTAGTAATTCCTTTAATCTTTTAAGACTTTCAACCAAAAATCAATAGTCAGTAAAATAGGTGAGACATTTCAGTGTTTGTAGAGATTAATAACACAACTCTTAAGTCGGTTTTGTAAATTACTATGAATAATTGGTCAGCATATGTTTTAAAGTCTTAGAAATAAGTCACCCGAGTTTAAACTTTTTGAATTCTTGCCAGCAACCAAAGTCCTTGAAGCAAGACCTAGGAATTACAATTAAGCGACCACATCGACAGTTTGTATAAAGCTTTAGATGCATTATGTTGCAAAGTTTCTGTCTGTCATATGTCCATTGTCCTTGACCTCTTTTTCATGGTTCAGCTACTTCTTATAAAAGTTTAGATGTATTGCCAGGAGTAGAAGAACTATATTTGGTATAAGAGACTTGCAAGATTAACATCAACTCAAAACCAGATAGCCTCGGGCAGATGGGGTTCGTCAACCTTGGAGGGTAGCCATACTAGTAGAAGGAAAACTCTGATCCAAAACCTCCGCTGCCTAGCGGCCATACCCTTATGCCAGTGAAAGGCTTCAGGAGACTACCTCGAGGAAAATCCAGATTAGGAATCTATCAACCTTCCTGTATCTCCAGGATCAGATCATTTGTTCAGAAGTTAAGGGTGAGGTAACCCCTACAGAAAACCTAGAGTGCTGAAGACAGCGGTATTGGGCTATACAGCGCACTCTTAAGGTTCTTGTGGACCCTATGGCTAAAATGGCCGTATTTTCACCTCGAAATTTACTCTGTGTACAGAAAAACCTGTGCATCTGGAAAAGTTTTAAGACAAAGCATGCTCTAGATAAATAGAATTAAAATGCATTGTATGATTTATAAAATTCATAACTTATCTGGATTTTGCCGTGCACTTTTTTTCGTCCCTGCAGAAGATGATAAAATTAACAAATAGTTGAGTTTCCTTTGATATGGTCCACTCGGGTACATCAATTATTGTCCATCTAATGTTCATGTCAATTAAAAATGCTCATTTTAATTATTACCTGTGGGGAAGTTCTCAAACTTGTTTCCCAACTTAGTTTATTTTGGCACCTTCTGGATGAATGAAAAAAAGTGCACTGCAAAATCCTGGTAAGTTTTTATTTTTCTTAAACATAAAACATATTTGAAATTTCTTAATCTAGGGCATGCTATGCCTGAACATTTTTACAGATGCACAGTTTTGTCTGTACTCCGAGTAAATTTTGAGGTGAAAATACGGCAATTTTAGCCAAAGGGTCCACATGAACCTTAACTGACCACAACACCACGCACAAACGGCCATTATGACAATTAAAATCACAACCAATCGATATGGTGCTCGCCCTGTGAGGACCCACCAGGCAGGTGCAGTGCCGGGTTCCCTGTCTCGAAGGAACCCATCAAATGCTACTGGATATACCTTTGTTTCGTCCTGTGGAGTCAGGGGACGAACAAGATTAGCTACTGGCCGAAAAAAACACCAAGCCAAAGTTGAAAGAACAATCAGTCATTAACATTATGCACTGGAATGCAGAAGGGGCATCTAACAAAAGAGATAAACTGCAGCATTTTCTACATGAAAATAACGTTAACATCTGCTGTATTCAGGAAACACACTTGCAAGAAGGAAAATCTTTTAAAGTCAGAGGATACCAAGTTTTCAGGACTGACAGAAAAGAAAGAAAGAAAGGAGGTGTTATGACTCTAGTAAGAAACAACATAAATGCCAGGGAGATTAAATATATATGGAGGAAGCAGAATATATTGAAAGCAAAGTCACCATCGGGCAAAGCTCTTATAACGTTGTCAACTTCTACTGTCGAAATGATAAGAAACTCTCCCTAGATACCATACAGATATCAGACAGTAACTTTCTCATGGTAGGATATTTTAACAGCCAATCTCGTAGCTGGGGATACAACACAATAGATAAAAGAGGAGAAACCATAGAAGATTGACAAGATGAACACCATCTTATTCTTGTCAATGATCCAACTGACACAACAACCTTCTGTCTCGCCGCTGGCACACAACAACTACACCAGACCTAGCTTTCTGTACTGACGATATACACCAGAATATCAGTAGAAAGGTATGTGACCAGCTAGGAGGCAGTGACCATCGCCCAGTTATACTATCCATCAGAGGATCAAAAACACCTATTGAAGCTCAATTACCAAGATGGAATTAAGAAGGCAAACTGGGGAAAACAAGAGCAAATGAACTTACAAAGGACATAATCACTTAAGGAAAGAACACCAACAATGTTGTCAAGATATTCAACGCAAGCATAGTAAGAGCGGCAAAAGAAAGTATACCAAGGGGTGTGAGAAAGAACTACAAGCTATACTGGTCCAATGTAATTCAAGAAACGCATAATGCACACACAAGAGCAAGAGAAGAGGCTGAATCAAACCCCAGCCAGAAGAATACTAGTAACATCAAACTCCAACAAAGCAAGGCAACACCTCAAAACAAAAATTGAATGCCAGAGAAGAGGATGGAGAGAAAAACATCATCTCTGAATATTAAGAAGGTTACAACAAAACTGTGGAACTTGACAAGAGCTCTTAATGATGAGGAAAGTAAAGGCCAAAAGATAACACTAGAAGTTGAAGGAAAAACAATCACAGGAAAAGCTGCTGAAAATGCATTTGCAAAAGGTTATGAAGAAGTAAGAAATACTAACATCCCAACCTCACATAAAAAAAAGATAAGAACAGAAATTAGAGAAAGAGAGAAAACATCAGCACATGAGATTATGCAGACTGACATCACAATGTCTGAGATAAAACAATCTATAAGAAAGCTAAAGAAGAAAAAGTCTCCAGGTCCAGATAAAACCACAAATGACATGCTACAACACCTAGGGAACTCATCATTAAATACTTTGCTGGACATATTCAATCTTAGCTGGAGACAAGATCAAGTCCCACAATGCTAGAAGGAAGCAATAATGATGCCAATACTAAAGAAAGGAAAGAACAAGTCAAAAGCCTATCGTCTTATAAGCCTAACAAGCAGCTGTTGTAAATTGTTGGAGCGCATAATAAACAAGCGCATGCACATGTACTTAGAGTCGGAGAACATCATTGGACACGAACAAGCTGGTTTTAGACAATACAAAAGCACAGAAGACCAGATTACACATCTACCACAGGTAGTAGAAGATGCCTTCCAATCAAAGAAAGTAACGTTGGCTGTCTTTGTAGATCTTTAAAGAGCATTTGATAAGGTATGGAAAGATGAACTCCTTGCAAAAATGCTTAGATATGGAAGAATGCACAAATGGACCAAATCTTACTTGTATAATAGAAGAGCCAGAGTGCTGGTAGATGGGCAATGTGGACAGAAAGTACTCTTAAAACAAGGGGTCCCACAAGGAGGAGTATTACCACCAACTCTATTCATACTCTCTATGAACGACCGAGTACCAGAGCTACCAAAAGGGGTACAATCATCACTGTATGCAGACGATCTTGTTCTCTTGTGCTCAAAAGAGTATGCATCTACAGCGAAATACAGAATACAAACATCTTTAGATATGATAGTCACATGGGCAAAGCAGTGGTGTGTTACCATCAACAGAGAAAAAACAACAGGAACACTCTTCACACTCTCTCCAAAAACCCAATTTGTCAAACTGTTTTTGGATGATACCCCACTTAAAATGGAAGACCAACAAAACATACCTTGGGGTAACTTTTGACAAGAGAATGACGTGGAAGCAACATATAACATCAGCTGAAGCTAAGGCTAGGAGAAAATTGAACATCATGAGGAAACTTGCAGGAACGAAATGGGGTGCAAATGAAAAAAATCTTGAAATCTGTCTACCAAGGAAATGTACGACCACACCTTGAATACGGATCTAGCGCTTGGATGACTGCAGCCAAGTCTCACCATCAGACTTTAGACAAAGTTCACAAGCAGGCACTACGTCACAGGTGCTATGAAATCAACACCAATAAGAAGTATGGAGGATATAACAAACATACCACCATTAGGTAAGAGAAGGGAGTGCAAAGCTATGATACAGGCCACCAAATATCAGTGTTCACAAGACCATCCAATGAATAACAGACTGAAACAACTCTCATCAGGCAGACTCAAAAGATCCAGCTTTACATTAGAGACAAGAGCACTACAAAGAAAACACCAGGAAACTCTACCTAAATATATAGAACCCATAGTTTTCACAATGAATAACACCCCGTCACGCCATTACTCAGGCTGCACACTCCATCAAAAACAAAATCGATGATACATCTCAAGTAGTATTCTTGACGGATGCCTCTCTGTGCTACAAGCTTTGAACGACAAGCTGCCTCAACTCCAACAAGCTTTATACAACATCAAAAGTCTGACAACAGTAATTCAGTGGATCCCTTCACACTGTGGAGTTTGAGGTAATGAACAAGCCGATAGATTAGCAAAGTATGGTGCTGAACAACAATAGGAAGAAAATTCAGTCTCCTTTACAGAGATGAAGACTATCATCAAATCTCTGTTCAACACAGCTAACAAGATCTGAACAAACCACCATCTTTAGACTGAGGACAGGACACAACAGACTCAACCAACATCTACACAAAGTCATGAAAGTTGCTCCATCTCCAATGTGTCCTTGTGGAGAAGCGGAACAGGATACAGCACACCTCCTACAGTCATGCAAGATCCATCAGGCACTGAGAGATAAGATATGGCACTCAGAAACACCACTCGAAGAGAAGCTATACGGACCAGTGGATGTCCTATAGAAGACCAAGTTTGTTGAGGAGACTGGTATTCAAGTGTAAAGGCGAACGATAAGAATATTAACATGTCCTTCAGACAACAACACTTTCATGGATCAGGGATGAAGTTTGAGTTTTTGTGGTCAAGTCTGAATCTTCAATGCTTAAAGCAGTAGGTGTATAGATCTGTCTGGATGGTTTCATTTGCCCTACTAGTAATGTTCATGGTTCATTGGTCAATGTTGTTTTCATGTTTATTCTACATGGAATATAAGGCAGCAACCATTTGATTTTCTGGGGGGGGGCTATGGTTTTTTTTGGAAAAAAAAGTTTGTTTCCATTTTTTGGAGAAAAAAAATGTTTGTTTAACCCTCAGCTGCCACTATATGTAATGCTAAAATTGAAAGAAAAAAAAAACCCATAGCCCCGCCCCCCCCGAAAATCAAATGGTTGCTGCCTAAGGTGTACAAGTCTTCTCTTGATCGTATAATTGTAGCTTGCGTTGTGTAATGAAATGAAAAAAGATGTCTATACAAATGGATGATTTAATGCTTGAATACAAAGACGTTAATACATAGCCCCATGACGTTACATATAGAGAGTGCTAACGCGTATAGGTACATGTATGAATCCGCGTAATGTGATTGTCTAAATTTATCCTGGACAGTCTGTCTGGCATAGTTTACAAATGTATGTGACCATCACCTCATTTTATTGGTTCTTGTGTCAATGTGGTTGCATGGTTTAAGAGAATTGATGGAATAAAATTTAGACAATGCTTAGAATTTCACAAATCTACCAACAAACCTTTTCCACCATAACTATCAGATGAAGGTGTTATTGCCCTTTAAGGATGATGTACCCTTGCGTTGATTCAATGCTAAACATACGGAAATTTTATAGAAAATCCACAGCCTTTATCCTTGTACTCTCATATTTGGCAATCTGATGACTGATAGATACAGGATTATTGCATGCAGTGCTAGCATTGATTTCCTTAAAACAAGTTTATTAATGTAGTTATTGATTAAAAAAATATTAATATGGATCAAATCAAGTACACCTTTTAGGGTGTGCTTGACTTAAGTGACCCAGCACGAGTTGTTTTGGAATTTACAGGTTGCTTAGAACTTTTTGAAAACAATAAACGCTAGCACATCATAGAAAAGCAAGTGAGTAATCTATGTTTCAAATTTTATATTAAAAATCTCAGTATTAAAGGCTGTGGATTTTCTATAAAAATCTTGGTTTATTTGCCACAAAGTCCTCTTTACCTATTAAATGCAATGAAACAGTAAATAATAATGGTTTGTATCAAGTTTCCCCTTGGTGTATGTACAAAATGGCCTATCTCTATTATTCATTATATCTGTAGTTTTGATACAATTGAAGGTTGAAAAGTTCATGAAAAAATGGCTACAGAAGGGGTCATAAACATTAAACAATTTTTGACAATTGTCTCAAAGCTATAATATATAGACAAAATATGTAACTAGTAATATCAAATTGCATCAATAATACAAGATCAAAATAAAGGCTGTAAAGGGCTGGTGGAGCTCACCCAAGTTTATGTTCATATTAAAAAAAAAGGACATTATACATCATTATATAAGAGAATAAAATTCATAACAAAATTCTCTTTTTTCTCAGTAATGGGCAATAACTCCAATAAAGAATCTTACACCAGTCAGGAATCTGATGTTCAGTGGTTGTCGTCTGTTTATGTGGTTCATAAGTGTTTCTCGTTTGAATGATTTTACACTAATAATTTTTGAAGTCCTTTATAGCTTGCTGTTTACTGTGAGTCTAGGCTCCATGTTGAAGTTGGTACCTTGACCTATAATGGTTTACTTTTATAAATTGTGACTTGGATGGAGAGTTGTCTCATACCCCCATCTTCCTATATCTACTTAAGACAATTTTCTCGATATTGTTTCAATTTTAGATCTGGTTTTGCTGTCGAGATAATTTTTTGCTTATTTAAGTTTCTATCTATTATACTTTTTAAGAAACAGGGAAAAAACATACAAAAAAACTGTCCTTAAAGGGCAATAACTCTAATAAGGAGTTGACTAACAATTTCGACCATTCAGTCTTATTTGTAGATTTTGTCTTGCTGATCACATTTGCAATTTAAAAATTTCTGTCTCAATTACAGTTTTCAAGACAATTTGTAACAAAGAAATAAATTATTTGTCATTTTTGGGCTATAATTCCTCCAAAGATTCCCTGACAGTTTTGTCAGAAATGGACAATTGGTAGAGCTCAACATTCTGTCAGATATTTTTATAATGGTTTCCAAAATAATTGACAAATAGTGCATTTAACCCCTGTTGCCATCTTAAACACATAAACTAGATACCCTAATGAAAATTGCGGCCAAGTTTGGTTAAATTAAATCAAGAAGTTTGCCAGGTGAAGATTTTTGTGTAAAAGCTAACGGAAGGCAGACCCTTTGGGCCAGGTGAGATAAAAAAAATTAATATCGCAGAAACATTCAGAGGATATGTTAATGACCTCAAGTGACAAAATTTAAGTTTTCAAAATAGAAAATTTACATAAAAGGACCATTACTCTTTTATTGAAAATATTTTGTAGATCATGTATTGATTTTTTTGCTGTTGTCAATTTTTTTATAAATCAGATAAAAAGCAAAATTGGCAACTTTTAAAGCTTTTTTCTTTGGTCGACCTTAGTTGGCTGTCTTTTGAAATATACCTGAAAATCTCATTTAATTCATGTCAAACAAGCAGCTGTTAATAAATGACATTTTGAAATTTTAATATGTATTTAAAAATGGAAAACTATTGAAATTATCAAGGACTGAAAGTAGCAAAAGTGATATAAGAAAATCTAAGATCACTATGTCTCCTTCATAACTGTAGGAACAGGAAACTGTAAACCATTTTAATAAAGTAAGAAATAGAACAATATATAATAGATTTATTAAATAAAATAAGAAATATCACATGTCAGTTTCCATACTGGCTATCAGGTCATCATCATCCATATCATTTAGATCAGATTGTTTATTTGTTTGTGATGAGGGGGTACCTGTTCCTTCTACTTTCACTTTGATCACTTTTGGTGTGTTTGGCACTGGCTTGGTACCTACAATGGAAAAATATAATGATAAGTAATCTGACAACATTCAATATCTTGTTCTGCTTTATTAGAATCTTGCAATAAATCGAATTTTAGCAGTGCCAGTGATCCTTAATTCTGTTTCATATAAACACATTCACCAATCCTATCAGCTTTTTTCTAAGGTCTAATGGTAGTCTCTGTTTAGGGATGTTTTTGTTTTCTTGAATGAAGGAAGCCATAAAAACTGGACTTTCAGGATTTCCTGTCATTGACCCTTCTTTTTGTTTATGACTTGAAGTGATCTCTAATTTTTTCAAATAGCGTCAATCGATTTGAAAAAAGCATGCTTTCCAAAAAAATTTCTTTGACAAACATTTGTTATACATTTCATTATAAAATCAATTTAGCACCATGGTAAAATATATATTATGTACATGGTGTTAAAAGGCCCTTGAAAAAACACCATGTTCAGAAACCTCTTTAATGACCAATACACATGAATTAAGATCAGCTTACAACATCTGTTATAGTTTATTGAATTAAAAATGTTTATGGATTATGGAGGCTACATTCTATTTTTTGATTCAGTAAGGGTTATTCCAGAATTGAACACTTAACAAAAGGGGAGGCACTTTCTTGAGACTACAATCATCCATAATATTGAATTTTTATTTTACTTAAAAATCTAAGATAAAAGCAACCCCCAATAATGGACTAATTTGAGCATCTCCCATCCCCCACAATCAATTTGGGGACAGCTCTTTGTAGTTGTGGGCTGTTTCGTCTCTTTAGATCAGGTTGTTGTCTTTTTGACAATTTCCTTGTTTCCATTATCTATTTTTTATTTATCCTCTATACAAAATAACTGTAAAAGTTATCCAACATTAATAACCTACCCTCTTTTGGTCCACTGAGTAGTTTATAACTGTCAAGGAAATAACCATTGGGATGATTAATGTTTATACTGGCAGAATCCTCAGGGTTACGTATATTATGTGTTGCCTCAAAATATTGTGCACATGCTATCTGGTAGTGACCGGTCTTTACACATTTTGAGATCTAAAACATTAATATTTGAATAATTACAGTAAAAAGAGTCAAAATCTATAGTGTACGCTATTTGCATAAGAGTTAAATAGGTTAACTTTGTTCCCCTCTAATATAATCAATAAACTGATATAAGACAGTATATAAACTGAACATAGACAAAGCACTTGACAAGTAACTACAGCAGGACACATCATTCATCATGAACTGATTTGGGCTATTCTGTCCCCAAAGTTTTGGGGTTTAGAAACTTTAGATCTTGAGCATTGAAAGAAGATTATGATTGTATTGAGATGCTTCATTTTATCTGATCTAAATTTCATTTAAACATTCAGCTTAGCTCTAGTGTTTTTATTAGAAATTTCGTATCACATAGCTCATTGTTGAAAATGCAATCATATCTATCAAATTGTAAAAAGTTGTATATTTCTAAAAAGGCAACACATACATTATTGCTTTTCACTGAAATTTTTTGTGGACTAGTTATTTGTCTTCTCCATAATGCAGCTGTATTTACTTTTATTTAGTGATTTTTATCCATTGCTAAGTCTGAGAACCAGATATTTATTTCAAATGGCCTGACTAACCTTTTCAACATTGTCCTTTGAAATGTGTTGACCTCTGAGTTTCTGTGCTAACATGTCAACTTCCATGTGCTTAAATGGACAACCTGTAAAGTCATAAATAAAGGTTTTGTAAGACATTACATGGGTTATCTGATAATAGAAGAATGTGTCTATGGGACACAGATACCTGCGCTTGTCAATATGCAACAATCAGACTATTGAGATTGGAAATGAACTATTTTGTCAGTTTATACAACAGTCACAGTGCAGACAAAAGAAGTCAGTTCATACAACAGTCACAGTGCAGACAAAAGAAGTCAGTTCATACAACAGTCACAGTGCAGACAAAAGAAGTCAGTTCATACAACAGTCACAGTGTAGACAAAAGAAGTGTTTCCAGTTATAGAGAGACTGAAGAACTGCAGAAGTGACGGAGTGAAAAAAAAAACCCAGCATTTGTCAATTTTTTAAAGGGAAACAACTTAATTTCAGAAAATGTAAGTAATGCCAGCCAAATTTGAACTTGGTCTGAGTTTGGTAATATTAAGCATTGTGTATAAGTTACGTAACATTTAGTTGAGGCAAAGAACAGTAAAAGAATGTTTACTAATTTCTGGACATTTTAAAACAACTTATATGATTGTTAGTCATTTTGAACTTATTTTTACTTGAAATTCAGGTCATGTTATCTGCGTCTTATGTCATATCCTCAGTTTTTAAAAAGGGGCACTGCATAAAATGCAATTATGAGATAATTAGTATATAAAAAACTGGCTGTAGATATGGACTCAGATCTGAATCAATGAAGTGTGTGTAAATTAATCACCCTCATTAACATTGAGGTATACTTAATACTTATAAAACTAGAACATGTGTCCATAAAACACCATGCCCCCCTCAAACTATTGGTATCCCATTTCCCCAAAAATAGTTGGGCATGTGTACTAATATAATACAAGTCAGAATATCTCAATGATAGCTTCAGCATCATGTTAAATATTTAAATCATTTCAAAACTTTTTAAATTACACCACATCAATCTCAAAGAAAAATTAACATGGACATTAGATAAGATTATACCATGGAAATCTCCTGGTCCTGGAGGATTAGTAGTTATAATCTTCATACAGCTGTAGGGTGTGTAGTTGGTTCGCTTTCCTTCCTTTCCATAGTTATGACGAATATTATAGGAATACTGCTTATCAAACTGCAAATAAAAATACAAGTTTTTTAGACATTTTGTAACTAACATCACTATTTGTGCTTTTATTGTGCATCTATTTTACTGATATTTAACATTTTTTTATTCATTCAATGCACCCATAACCTGCATTTGACACCACCATTGATTACTGCCAACCATTTTCATGCTACATTCTTCCTTGTTAATTAGCTTTTTTTTCATAATTGTGTGCATTGAAATCTATCTCATGTTAATATAATTTGCTATGTTTACAGTTTTTACAATCAATCAAAATAATTTAAGCACTCTCTATATCATAATCTATTAAATTTTTTTATTGACGTTAAGGATTAAGCTAACATGACTACAATAAATTCTTGTTAAACATCTATATTGTAATGGTATCAATACTTTAAAGTACCTTATCCACATCCATAGCTTTACAAAACTCTGTTCTCCAGAATCTCATTGCCTCCTCCAAGGACACACCAATGCCCTTGAGGAACAGTCCATACTGCTGTCTCCCACCGTGACGTAAATGATGATTCTGTCGCAATGACTGATGTAATTGTTGCATACAAAGAGGAAATGACTTCTTGGAGAGCTGTAAGATAAATCATATTATTATGTTACTAACAGCCAAAAAAACAACTCACAAATTTCAACTAACTCCCTGTTTGTATAAAAAGAATAAAGTCCATGTTTTGCTACCAGAAACCTAAAAAATTTACTTGAATAGGAATATAAATGAGGAGATTCATAATGTCATCAAATATCAAATCTTCTCAATTTTCATGTAAATTATTAAATGGTTAATGGGGAGTATATCAGAAAATCACATGCAATATAACCTTATAAGAAATAATTTTTTTATATCCTCATATTTTTTAACACATTAATGGCTGATTTGCTCATGGTTGAAGGCTGTATGGTGACCTATAGTTGTTAATTTCCATGTCATTTCATCGCTTGTAAAGAGTTGTCTCAATTGCAATCATACCAAATCTTTTTACATTATAAGTCTCAAAAGCAGATACAATCTGTCAATGCCTATTGCTGTAAGTTTGCCATCCATCTTCAAGTCTAATTTTATACTTCCTACCGTTTCTATCATATCAGCTGTTATTTCTCCAACATTGGACTTTTTAGCATTAAAATCTTGACCCAAATATCGTTTGCTTAATCCACATAACATTGGCAATAAACGTCCATCTTCCTCCAAGTGTGGGAGAGCTCTTGTTGTTACCTGAAATACACATTTCTACCGGTAAAATTGGAGAAAAAGAAACTCATGAAATTGTTTAGCTATTTAATTCACTTAATTATGTCAACTAATGAGATCATATACTGGATGATATTAAGTATAAAATGTAATCTTTGAAATACTGAAACAATATTTTCTGTTAAAATATTTTGGATCTTTGCAATTATCTTAAACTTAGCCAAACTAGTTTTACTTACAGCCAATGAGTGAGATAGATGACTTCTGTAATGTGTAATTACAATGGAAATCATATCATCTCTGGACACATAGGCATATCCATCCTCTAAATATACTTTTCTTTTACTGACCAAATCAAACACTTCTGTGAATGGCACCTGTAAAATAAAGTTATATCATTTCAGGCAACAATGGAATTGTAAAAATATCATTAATCTTATTTCTAATAGCAAATTTAAAGAAATATAAAAACCAGAATGGAAGATGGGACATGCAAAACTATTGAAGAATTCCACAAAAATTGTCAAATCAAACTGGCATTACAGAAACTATTTATCTACAATGTACACATAATGAAACACATTCTAACCAGCATGAAAGCTTCTGGACAAATAGACTAAAGCAAAGTAATTAGGCCACAGATATTACACACTGTTCGTAACTACTTTATACAAACCTTGAAATATTCGATTGTATCCACAACTCCTGATTTACTCCCTGCTGCTGCTCGAAGATCACCATCCAATTCTGTCTTTAAGTCATCACTAATCTATAATATTCAAGAATTCATAGTATGTGATTAAAACAAGATCAAAGATACAATACACACCTTTACTTTTCAATGAAATAACAGACAATTCAAATTTTATGATGTGTTTGTTTATTCCACATTTGCTAATAGAATAGGGTAGGGTTGACATCTCACAAAGAATGTTTAACCATCCCACACTTTTGCACCTAACATTTGTTTGTTTTGTGTTTTTTAAACTTTTGGTGTGGCGTCAATTTTATCGAATTAGAAAACAAAATTGTTAAGGAACCAGCTAAAGCCAGAACCCGTTTGTTAGATTTTCCCGCTGAATTTTCTTTCTTCTACTTTTGTTTATTTGGTAACAGTGCGATGATATTTGGTTGATATGAACATAAATCAAACACACTACCCGTGATTTTGTCAAAATCTCACAAGCTGCAGTGGTTTTGGAGGAAGAAACTGGATGTTAATGTTGAAACTTTGGAAGGATAACAAAGAAAAAGTAAAATACATACGGGTTCATAATTCAGAGAGTTTTCTCTAAGGAATTCATCCCTGCTATCAGGTCCTTCTCTCAAGAAACGAAATCGAAACAAATCTAATTCCTGCTGCATAAACCATCTTCTTAATTCTTCTCTGAAAAAATAAAAGGCATCAGATAAAAAGGTAAAACAGTCTCACATATATAAAATAATTGACCACTTGTTAAATAATTAAAATCAACATGTACATTTAATACTGGTTATATTAGATATTGCTTCACAAATTTCGGAACTTTCCATTTCCTATACCAAACAAGCCATAACAAGATATCATAATGTCATTTTTTCTAAAATATAACTTTCAACTACCATCTACTTTACAATGACAGTCATAACAACTTACGATCTACAGTAAGCAAGCCTCAGAATAAAATGGGAGACTAAATCTTTCTGTCTGAAGTCTTTGTCCTCTTTCTTGTCCGTCTACAAATAAAATGTTATAAATTTACAGCAATTTTGAGGCATTATATTCAAAAGAAAACTTTATCAAGTATACATACAGCACACTTTGTCTTGAACATGTTGACTCAAAAATTTGCAGGTATTATGTATCATCATATCAACAAGAGTTGTTTCCCCTTGAATAGAAGTTTGGTTGCATCAATATATATTATTTCAGTTTTAAGATAAAAGAGATTTGTATAAATTGTATTTAAAGAGTTCTGATAAATATTTTACAAAGTATTATTAATACCAAGTGACTTGGCTTCATGTTCTTTAACTATTAACTGAGGACAATTCATTGTTTCAGCATACCTACTACATTTATGAAAATAGTGTATCCCTGCTTACCCGTATAAGATCATGTCCTAATGATGTTTTTCTCAGTTCATCTTGTAGCTTCTGAATGTATTCAGTGGAACCCTTCATGAGACGAATCCCAGCTACTTCAACAGCTTTCAATACTAAAATGAAATTTAACTCTATTAAACATTATGACAAAACATACCCAACAAGCTGAAGCATATCAGATATTTCAGATCAGAACTAAAAAATCTCCCCTGCCAGCTTATGAATATCTGAGAGAAAAGTGTGCCCCTTTCTGAAAAACATTGGACATTTAAGTGATCAAAATCAAAAATGAAACTATTGAAAGGGTGCTTAGGGTAGTGTGCACAATTTCAAATCAGGTGTGAACCAGACGGTGAACGAAAAAATATATATATAAAAGTATTATAAAAATAAAATTCTTGTAGTTCCCAATACAGATTCACCAATTTTTTTTTTATCCTTGATGTTCAAGTGATGACAACCTTGGTACAATAGGAGACTTACAGTAATAATCTTAATCCTAAATGGCTGTATTTGAAGGTCTTTCTTTCGATGTTCAAACATACATTTGTAGGTATACAAAATGTTAAAGCCTCATAATTTTTCTTTGGTTTCTGCTCAAAATTATATAACACTAAAATGAATAAAGGTAACTATAATTGCCCAAAAATAAGAATATTTTCAATTCAATTATTTAAATATATTATTTTGAGAAGAACTTTTTGGTTTTAATTTACACATTTTTCAATCTAAACTTCAAATATTTTTGTATGGATCAATGGGCAGTTGATATTAAGTGTGTTTATTGAAGAATAGCATTTAAGTGGAGGTGATCAGGGCTTCCAAAACGGTCATATATTCCGGACATTTATTTAATGTCCGGTAAAAGTCCGGCTGTGCAAAGCATGAAACGGTCATATACTTTTTAGTTTTCAAGGCTTTTTCGGTCATTTTAACATAATTCACGATCTTTTTGACATAACCTTTTGCCTTTAACATCTACACATTTCCGGTCATAAATGTGACATGATGATTTTAATTACTATCAAAACAATCCCTACTTCAATACTTTCTTATTTTAATGAAGGCTAATTAGTTGTTGGACAGCTGAAATCTACTTGTTCAGCAGGGCTCACACTACTTCAGAATTATAGGGAGAAGTGACTTCTCTTTTTGAAACTGATAGGGAGAAGTGGTGAGATTTGAAAGAGAAGTGCTCATTTGCGCGGTGCGATACAATGTTTGGATTTTACAATAGTATAAAGGGCCATATGTAAATAATGTTTTTTTTATACTGTTCAATTCATATCTGAGTAAAAAAATTACAATTAAAGTAACATTTGAAATTAAAAGTTGTTTAAGCTTGTGAGAAACTACCAACTAAATATCTAGCACTAAAAAAATAAAAAATATTTAAAAAAATGTAAAGAAATTATAATATATCAATTACAATTTAATTAAAAATTATCTTGTGTATGACATTCAGTGTTTCTCATAAAAAAATATGAAAGTTATTAAGCTGGGCCATAATATATTGATATTAGTATAATAGTCTCAGAGTTAAGCAACTTTAATCAATAGTTTGAAACAATCCATAAAAAATATAAGGAATTATATACACCAATCAATTAGAAGTAACCAAAAGTCTCTTTATGCGTGTGGAATGCGTAATTTTTCCCTTTGGGATCAATATTCTTCTGTCAGTTGTTCCATCCGTGCGTCCGTAGTAATTATTGTAAAAGTACGGATTTCTGTCATAGCTGGTACGGTTCAGATCCGGAGATTAGAAATCGGTCAATGGCGGACGAATGCAAGAAAATTTACAAAAATAAACGATGTTTGACAAGTTATTTGGAAAGGAACATGACGTTTTTAATGCAATAAATGGATTAAAATTTACTGGAGGCAACTTTTATCACGTTTAAATGAAGTAACAAACTTATTTGCCGCCGAAATTGAGGTTGATGTACGTTTTCGAGTAACAAGCACCGGTACTTGCGGAAATGCACGAAGTGATAAAAAGTTGTATTTTTATCAAATAACCTGCTACACACTGCGAAGACAATGCTTCAACCTCTTTTCAAAAGATAATGAATCGTTTATGTCTGAATTTCTTTAATTATCAATAAAAATTTGATGTTTCATCAACTTGGTAAAAATTGAAAATGTCTGATGACGGAAGCGACTGAAAGCGACTGTCGTCAAGAACAGGGCGACCTGTTTTCGCTTTTGGGGGTCGGGGAAAGCGAAGTGACGGTCGGGAAGGCGACTTCTTCGCCCAAGTCGCCTGGTAGCGTGAGCCCTGCTCAGGTAACAGGTGAACTATTTTCAGTACCGGACATTGTATAAATTGATCGGTCTATTCACAATTATTTTCTTTCATTTCAGCGGTTTGTATCTAATTGATTTAGTCCAAAAGATTAAAATTATAAGAAAGTAGTTTATCCATGATTTGGTGAAAAAATTAAAAAGGTTTTAAATAAAGAATCGTCAGAACTACAAATGTACGTTGTCTGAACTAGAACACGTGTGCGCATGTGCACAGGTGGGAAATTTAATTATGCATTCTACATTTCTTCAAAAATGCTAAAACACCAAATTCATATGAAAGTAAAGTTTAAAATCGTTTTTTTTTTAAACTTATGTCAATCATTGGAATGGCCATCTGACTACCATGATTGCCTTTTGTGACTAAGTCTTAAGGGATCAAAATCGGGATCAGATTTAAAATGTCCGGCTGGCTCAAATATTTTTTGGAAGCCCTGGAGGTGATTCAATCAAACTTCAAATCTGTAAATAGATGAAGTTATATCCTCAATGACAATGAAAGATTGGACGTTTGTTACACTTATATATGCAAACCAAAAGACAAAAAATCCAACCTTGAACAAACAATTGATTTGATTGTTGGTTGTTTACCGTCCAGTGTCAAATATTTCATGCATGTTCAGGACGATTGAACAAAAGAAAAAAGATCCAACACAACCTTGGAGAAAATATTATTCACTGTGAATGTAATAATGTTTAATTATTTGCAAACAATCTTATACACTAAATTGATGAATAGCTTCAGAAATATAGTCAGTCTGTCAATAACATTACTAGGATTTCCCCAAGCTCAACGAAATGATTAGAGAGGAATAAAACAGTAATAGTGGAAACAGTTAAAAGAAATAATATGCAAGAACATTCACAACTTCCATTTTTTCATGCATGATGATGATATGAGTAAAATTGCAATAAAAAATATCTGATTAAGTTTTTTTGAAGTTGCCCATGATAAATGCTTTAGGCCATGGAAAAATAATTCATGGTTTCGCCTAACCCGACCGGGTCATTTAATTTTTCAGGAAAAAAAAAAAATTAAACAAAAAAAAATTTATGAAGAGACAACAAAAAGTGTTTGAATTATGCAAGATTAAAGTTCTGCTGTAGAAACAAAACATATAGATATAAAATTACGTATGGTTACAAAAAAAAAAAAAAAAAAAAGGCCTGCCTGCCGAGTCTTTCAAATTTTCCCATGTTAGGGGAAATCAACAATTAATTTTCCATGGCCTTAGCATGATATTACCAATAAAGTGGAAATCCGTAAGTGTCACAACTTTGCAATCTTAGACGATATGCGTTTTAAATATTTACTACGTCTACCATATTGTTATCCATATCTGTGTAAAGCATGAGAGTTCGCGAAAATGGTCGGTCCTGTCGGTCAAAATGAGGATATTATTTTTATTTCAGGATAAAATTGTCAGATTTTTAAGGACTGGCTAAAATTTTATAGGACTGACAAATAATCTTGCTTTGTCAGTCCCATGACCGACAGGTCAAAAAAAGTTTTCGTGAACTCTGTGTAAAGATGCAGAAATTAAATTCCAGAGGTGAAATGGTACCATTATAAAGTAAATAATGACTAATATCTACTTTAAAACATGTATCTACTTTAAAACCTATAAAGATTTCAGATAATATATCGGCTCTCAGGTCAATATTCAATAGGCCCCTTTACAGTTAGTTTGGCCATATTGAATAAAGGCAGATTTTCATAATTCAGGTTTAAAAGGTCTGAAAAATTTGGGAAAACATCAATAAAACAGAGCAGTTTCTTAGAAACATGCATCATGTGAATAGGGTTTCCTGTATTATTATACTATTTCCACCTCTTTCAAAATAATCTGACCCCTACTCTACATGGCTATACTAACCGTGAATGGGCCTTTATGGCTTATTGCTTTTCCCAGGTGACCCGAGAATCTGTCCCGCTTGAACTATTGACAAATGATTGACATCACACACCAATCACTTTTCAATTGTGGTGTCAGATATTTTTTATAATGACATCAAAATTTAACAGAAACAAACCTGTGTGATGTCCAGTAATGGCAAACAAATAGCGATAAGATGCAGTGGCGTATCCAGAACTTTTCCTTAGGGGGGGCCCGCTCCAGTCATGCTTCAATGATTCCCTATATAATCAACCAAATTTTTCCCACGGGCCCCCCAGGATCCACCTATGAGATGTATTGTCGTATTGACTATACACCTTATCACTAATCCCGGCTGACATGGCCGCTTGAACTTTTGACACATACAACAATCACTTTTCCATTGTGGCGTCAGATATTTTGTATTATTACGTCAAATTTTACGGGAACCTGTGTGATTTTCAGTAATGGCGGACAAATAGCGATTAGGTGTATTGTTGGGGAGTTCTCGAATCATGAACTTCTCAGGAAATCGGTGTATCCAGATGAAAATTAGTCAGAAGTTATTGCTATATCATTTTTTCAAGATTTTTTTTTTTCAATAACGTTATAATTTTGTGAGTCATTAGGGAGAATTGCTTAGATTTTCATTGATTATCTTAATTGTAAATTTGGATAATGTAGGGCACCTTTTAATCTGTCAATTGCATATTCTTCAAACTCTTGCAGGGATATTTCCCCCGTTGGTGGTATTTTGTAGAACTGTAAATTATGACCAACGCGGTTGAACTGTTTCTTATTTCTTGCGGATCGTCCAGATTTTTTGCTGTTGCCTGCGAAATCCATTTTGTTGACTTTTTTGTTGTTTGCCTTTCCCGCTCAAAACAAATGCTTTCGGAACTTTCGGACTTTGTCGATTGAAAACTTTTTTACGTTCAACTGCATCTGTACGCTTACAAACAGGGATAAATCTAGATAAAGCTTTACTTTGACGTTTAACGAAAACAAAAACAAAATGGTCAGCTTGAGTGGAGCACTTGCTGCTACTTGGGTTCCATTTGTAGTGATAATTATTGTAAGTATGTCATGTCATCTTTTATCCTGATCAGATTTTCACAGTAAAACTTTAATTCAGTTGAATGGCCCCTGTATTCACTGGTACTGACTACTGTGATTCTACTGTGATTCAGTCTCATGACCCTAGGTACAGCAAAACATAAATAAATTTATTAACTATAGAAATTGTCAAAAACATAAACACATTGATTTGTTTTTCATATGAATATAATCTATGTCTTTAGGATTTAACAGTGTAGTCACTAATGATGAGTAATGTAATTTTGTCATCTCGTATGTGTTTTTATCGGAAGCAAGACTCGCCCCACTTGTAAATAGCAGCAATAGACAACTTTCGAGTTCAATGCATTTCCATCAAAAACTAGTTTTAGTGAACATGTTTTAGTGAACATCATTCGTGCATTTAGGGGCATGGTCACTTCTGTTCCAATGTTGAGCGGGTGGTTGGAAAAACTATTATACTATATATTGCACGAATTATTCGGCAAATTAAATTCTCATAATTGACAATCAGCACTGCTGTCAATAGGGAATAGTGATTAAGTACTTACATTTACAAAACAAACATTATTTCTAGTTTATACCATGCACAATGACAATCACTAAGACGCTTGATGAAGGTTAATAGTACAGGCGATCCCCTTTATCTGGTTAAAGAAGTCATAAAGGCCCGCTTAGTTGATGATTTTTTTCCGGTGACAGATGAACTTGAAAATGGTCTATTGGCATGATGAAGTTCATTGTGGTTTTTGTTGGCAGACCTTTATTCAGCATGTTCAGCAGGATTTTAACCCTTTTCTTCTGCTTCTTTGTATAAGTTTCTATAGAAAGGAACACCTCTAATGATATAAGAGTATAAGTGTAATTTTGTTTAGAATTATTTTTGGCTTTGTTTCAGACTATGTACAGCACTCAATGTAGATGGTTTGTAGTAAATTTTTATGAGTGTAACTTTATAAGTTATATATACAGTTTTGGCTTTTATCATAATTAATATTATAAAGTTTAAACTTACAAACTTTTCATAAGTGGGGTGAGTTGTCAGGACCTATTTTCAATGGGAGTTGTCGTCAAAAAAGAGTGTGGCTCTTTTTTTAAAAGTGGGGCGAGTTGTCATGGATTCGTTGTTATCTCACTTGTACAATGTATTCACTCTTTTGTTTATTTATTGGTGTAAAAAAATTGGATAACTCTCTATGTCTGTTCCAAAAGGCCTTGAGAAAAAGACCCCTTTTTCATCTATTTCTACTATGACAATCTATGTGACCACCTGAGGCTGATCAATAAATTGATACACCTGATCTGAGATACAGCAGTTAATTGTATGTGTCATGTAACCTTCATAACCACATGACCTAAATATATGCATGGGAAATCAAATTCTAATTCTAGTTGGTCACCCTCCCTTCAGTCGTACATACGGACATTATTTCTAGACTACTCTGCAGAATGACCATTCAAATAATGCTTCAAACTTTGATGGTGCAGGGATACAGATGCACCTTCTATCTTGTAAATGATGTCATAAGGACGTGTGTAATTGTTGAATTTTCCTTTGAAAGATATGATACAAGAAATTATTCAGATACTCTTAAGCTTGGAAGCACAAATTAAAAATTAAAAATTCTAAGAAAAATTAGATGACCTTGCTTTACAAATTACATTTTATTTCTTTGAGTTGACTTCATATCAAATTGTGCCAAGTTTTTTTTTATGTTTTAGCTTGCCTTGCTGTTTTCAGTAGTATATATTAAGTATTTTATGAGCAAGTATGATCCATCATTATCAACAACTATATCTGGGATTATCTCCCTTACCATTGCCCTGTTAACAGTATGTTTGGTACCAATAGATGTGTTTCTAGCCTCATTTATGAAGAACAGTGATGGCACTTTCAAGGTAAGACTAACAGCATGATAAGCAATCTGTTTGTTTGCAGTTGTTCTTGTTTTATGTAATACATGCAAGAATGCCACTAGATATTTTGACTCTCACACAAGTTTCTTAAAAGATGTATGGAGATTTATTTAAAGATCTAAAAAAAACCTACCACTTGAGGTAATGCTTCAGCGTTTTTGAGTCCCAAATAAAAATGGTATGTCAGATGTTTATGACTCATTACGGTTTTTTGGAAGAACTTTGAATTATTCTGTTTAGACACTACTGATAAAGAATTAAACATTTTAGGAATGGGCAAATTCATCAGATACCAGAGACTCAGTAGAGAATACAGTAGCCATAGGATACTACAGTAAGGAGTTAATCTTGAAAGACATATTTTTTACTTACCGTATTCGGCCGTGTATAGTACGCATTTATGTATAGTCCGCACCCCCTTTCCATCCCCTTAAAATCGAGAAAAAAAGTTTTTTTTACATTTTTTTTTTTTTTTTTTTTTTTTTTTTTTTTTTTATAAAAGCCTAGTTCAGTGTAAAAATCCATTGAATGGGACCTATTCTCAATGTATTTTATATAAAAAAAAATTGTTTTATTTATTTCATGAAAAATAATGAAATGGTAGAGCTTTTCATCAGGTAATTAATATTAAATAATTTTATAAAAGTAGTTATTAATCAAAAGATCCCTGTTAAAATCAACATTTGTCTAAGTATCTCCAAGCTGATATAATATAACAAAAATAATTTGAATATTTTGGAACAAAAGAAAAAAGAGATCAAACATTTCTCTAAATTAATTAGCTGTAATCAAAATGTTAAAACTATTTAATCTCATATAATCTTTTCATTGATCATGTTGTTTTTTTGCCTGGGATTATAATATGTAACACCTTTCAAAACTTGACATCATTATTTAATTGCTACACACCCATACTTAATCCTTAATTACCCCTCTTGATTACCTTTGCAGGATGTAACACCTTTACTTTGAATAATCAATTTTGAAGAGAAAAGTTAAAAAAGAATAAAAGAATAAGAATTAAATGAAATAAATATAATAAACGTCTCCAATATACATTATTAATGCAAAAAAAACGAAATTAAAAAAAAATAAAAATAAAAAAATATAAAATTTCAAAAACCGTCTATAGTTGTGTATAATCCGCACCCCTTGTACAAACTACATATTTAAGGAAAAAAAGTGCGGACTATACATGCCCAAATACGGTATCTTATCTTATCTTACAGTTTTTTTATTTTCAATATCATTATGTGTGCAATCTAATTAATTCATGCCCTAAATTGATTGTACTGTGACCTTGCAATCTAAAACTTTAAAGTCAGCCTAATTTCTCTGACTTTTTGTTGAATTTTCTAAGATAATTTGTCATGACTTTCTGTTCAGTTTTCCAAGTTGCAGTGTTATTAAAGTTTCATGCTATAAGTGAACATTCATATAAAAAAGAAGATGTGGTATGATTGCCAATGAGACAACTGTCCACAAGAGACCAAAATGACACAGAAATTAACAACTATAGGTCACCGTACGGCTTTCAACAATTAGCAAAGCCCATACCGCATAGTCAGCTATAAAAGGCCCCGAAATGGCAATGTAAAACAATTCAAACAAGAAAACTAATGGCCTTATTTATATAATAAAATGAACGAAAAACAAATTTTATTTTAGCACTGTATGCACTGGTTACATTCTGTCTGTTCTTGCTGTTACCGTTTATGTACTTCTTTTATGAAGAAAAAGATGAGTCGAATCCCACCTCCTGTAGATCTGTAAGTTTTATCTTATTTCTGTTATAACCATGTGTAATACATTTTGTAGTTAACAGGGATTTATCTTGATACATTAACAACACAGTAATCAATCAATCAATCTTAAATGCATTATTAAACGTAAGATTTATTTGTGAATCTAAAAATAAATTGCTTAGTAAATTATTATTTATGTCATTTGTTATATATAAGAGACCTAATACCGGTACTCATCTCATAAATATCAGGGTTGACAAAATTTTCAACTTGATTTATTTGAGTGGAAGCATGAGTTGAAAAAATTACTATCCCATGCAATCATTGATTGATCATTCACTTTTTAAATTTGAAATTATGTTTGCTTTTACAGAAATTCTGCACAGCATCCAAGTACACAGTGGTGTTTCTGATCATAGCTGGTGTCCTGATGTTGATTGGGTAAGATTATGAGGTTGATATAAAGATATCATCTTTTTCGGTTTAGTTGACAATGATTGCTCATTTGATAAGTGGATTGTCTGTAGTAAACAGAGTTACATACCTTAACAGAAAGTCATAAAACTTTGCTCAGTGCTCGGAGCACAAAAATCTTGCTCGAAACATGAATCCAACATTTTGATTGGTTGATTTTGGAGTACGAGTTAAAAAACTGACTCAAAATTTGTATGACTTCAAGGCATATTAGTTTCTTATAAACTTAATCAGTTTTGTAGTCTTTGTCTCTGACTCTGTAATGTAGTTTACAATTTATTTAAATAAGGGGCATTATATTTCCTGATCTTATTGTGTTAAATATTCAACAAACATTGAAAGTAGTACTTAAATATTAACTATTCTTGATTTGTTTAAAACCTCCTTACAGTCATTATAATCCTTCCAAAAAGGATTTTATACAGTTCCAACTTAATAGAAATGATTTCCAAATATTGATTTAGACGTTTTATAAGGATAATGATTATGCAGTGAGATAATAGTTGCAAGTTAATTTCTGCTGTGATTCCTTGTTTAAAAAAAAAGGGATCCAACTTTTGTTAATCAGGAATGTCCCCTGAACAAACTGAAGAGAAATTGAGAACTAAATTTCCAGATCCTATGTCAGAATCTTTCATAATAAGGGACAATACAGTCAAATCATACAATAACTGCCAATCATGCCTAAGTTCTTTAAAATCAGACTAAGTCAAAGATGAAGCTAGTAATATACATCCTTGGTCCCTTGCTGTTACACACCAAAAGGTTGATTTTTATAGCGCTCAAAAGTGACTAAAGCCCTCAAAATCCTAGCTAAACCCTGAGGGTATAATATGTTTTCCTTACTTCTATTAAAAATGTCTAATTCTAAAAACTTATGTTTCCACAAGGATTTCGATGAAAATCAATATGTAAACATAACTTGCTATCCAAATCGATTCATGTGTCAAAAATTATTGTCTGCTTACCAATTTTGAAAGGGCATTTTAAATGTCCAGTGCATAGTACTGAAAACTATTCTATCTATGATATTTCAGAGGTCTGGTACCAACAAAGCCACAGCCAATTGGTAATTCCACCGAATGGGATAATGTGAAGAATCTGTTTATGCAGATGGGCACTAATGGTAATATATTGATTAGTTTAAAAAAAATACGTAAATTTTTGTCACACCAGATGTATGTCAACGAGTTACCAACCCAACTGCTTATAGAAATATTTGCAAGTAGACATCCAATATTTATAGAATAACTAATTGAAGAATTCAAATATAGAAAAATATTCAACGAGTGACCCAACAACACATTTATTCATGAATGCGTGCAGCACATGAGTTAATTATCAGTGTTGTTTGGTTATGAGTTGAATATTTTGATTAGTTTTTCTTTTTATTACATTGGCAAATGGCTTTTTTTTATGAAATTAAAGTAGAAAATGCAAGGAACTATATCTTTTTCTACGCATTAACAATTTGTTTTGATCCGACGTTATATATGACTATTGTTGTATGACATCAGAGAAGTGAAATAACCACGTTTATTTCACATGTGAAATTATCGATTTTTATTTCACTGGGAAATCAATCTTTTCACGGTAATTCTGTAATATGTGAAAAGTTTGAAGTGAGTTAATGATGTTGAATATTAGCTTTAACATGAACTTTTATTAGATGGAAATAGTTTTTAAAAGATATTTATCTTGATGTTTTAATCTTTAATGTTGCTGCTTTTATGTGCAGTTTGAAATAATAATTATTGCTACTGACGAGTACTGCACAGTTAGATTTATCTTATTGTCAACTGTAAATAAAGTGTTTATGAGTGTATTTTCTGGTTTTTTTTAGGTGGGGAAGATGCCCTTTCATTTGTGATCAGTATATTAAGTTTAATTGGAATGTTGGCTCTGATAACATACACAGTAAGTACTTTATCTGACTCAGTTTCTTTTTAAGTTGGCTCTGACATGTTTTAGTAAGCAGTTCTCCTGACCACATACAATGTTTTATTGGGAGGTAGCTGTTATCATATACCATAAGCAGTTCTACTAACCACATTTAATGTTTTATTGGGAGGTAGCTGATATAATATACCATAAGCAGTTCTCCTGACCACATACAATGTTTTATTGGGAGGTAGCTGATATCATATACCATAAGCAGTTCTTCTAACCACATACAATGTTTTATTGGGAGGTAGCTGTTATCATATACCATAAGCAGTTCTCCTGACCACATACAATGTTTTATTGGGAGGTAGCTGATATCATATACCATAAGCAGTTCTCCTGACCACATATAATGTTTTATTGGGAGGTAGCTGATATCATATACCATAAGCAGTTCTCCTGACCACATACAATGTTTTATTGGGAGGTAGCTGATATAATATACCATAAGCAGTTCTCCTGACCACATACAATGTTTTATTGGGAGGTAGCTGATATCATATACCATAAGCAGTTCTCCTGACCACATACAATGTTTTATTGGGAGGTAGCTGATATCATATACCATAAGCCCTTCTCCTGACCACATACAATGTTTTATGGGAGGTAGCTGATATCATATACCATAAGCAGTTCTCCTGACCACATACAATGTTTTATGGGAGGTAGCTGATATCATATACCATAAGCCTTCTCCTGACCACATACAATGTTTTATTGGGAGGTAGCTGATATCATATACCATAAGCAGTTCTCCTGACCACATACAATGTTTTATTGGGAGGTAGCTGATATAATATACCATAAGCAGTTCTCCTGACCACATACAATGTTTTATTGGGAGGTAGCTGATATCATATACCATAAGCAGTTCTCCTGACCACATACAATGTTTTATGGGAGGTAGCTGTTATCATATACCATAAGCAGTTCTCCTGACCACATACAATGTTTTATGGGAGGTAGCTGATATCATATACCATAAGCAGTTCTCCTGACCACATACAATGTTTTATTAGGAGGTAGCTGATATCATATACCATAAGCAGTTCTCCTGACCACATACAATGTTTTATTGGGAGGTAGCTGATATCATTTACCATAAGCCCTTCTCCTGACCACATACAATGTTTTATTGGGAGGTAGCTGTTATCATATACCATAAGCAGTTCTCCTGGCCACATACAATGTTTTATTGGGAGGTAGCTGATATAATATACCATAAGCAGTTCTCCTGACCACATACAATGTTTTATTGGGAGGTAGCTGATATCATATACCATAAGCAGTTCTCCTGACCACATACAATGTTTTATTGGGAGGTAGCTGTTATCATATACCATAAGCAGTTCTCCTGACCACATACAATGTTTTATTGGGAGGTAGCTGTTATCATATACCATAAGCAGTTCTCCTGACCACATACAATGTTTTATTGGGAGGTAGCTGATATCATATACCATAAGCAGTTCTCCTGACCACATACAATGTTTTATTGGGAGGTAGCTGATATCATATACCATAAGCAGTTCTCCTGACCACATACAATGTTTTATTAGGGAGGTAGCTGATATCATATACCATAAGCAGTTCTCCTGACCACATACAATGTTTTATTAGGAGGTAGCTGATATCATATACCATAAGCCCTTCTCCTGACCACATACAATGTTTTATTGGGAGGTAGCTGATATCATATACCATAAGCCCTTCTCCTGACCCATACAATGTTTTATTAGGAGGTAGCTGATATCATATACCATAAGCAGTTCTACTGACCACATACAATGTTTTATTGGAGGTAGCTGATATCATATACCATAAGCCCTTCTCCTGACCACATACAATGTTTTATTGGAGGTAGCTGATATCATATACCATAAGCAGTTCTACTGACCACATACAATGTTTTATTGGGAGGTTGCTGATATCATATACCATAAGCAGTTCTCCTGACCACATACAATGTTTTATTGGGAGGTAGCTGATATCATATACCATAAGCCCTTCTCCTGACCATACAATGTTTTATTGGGAGGTAGTGATATCATATACCATAAGCAGTTCTCTACCACATACAATGTTTTATGGAGGTAGCTGTATCATATACCATAAGCAGTTCTCTACACATACAATGTTTTATTGGGAGGTGCTGATATATACCATAAGCAGTTCTCCTGACCACATACATGTTTTATTGGAGGTAGCTGATATCATATACCATAAGCTTCTCCTGACCACATACAATGTTTTATTGGGAGGTAGCTGATATCATATACCATAAGCTTCTCCTGACCACATACAATGTTTTATTGGGAGTAGTGTATCATATACCATAAGCAGTTCTCCTGACCACATACAATGTTTTATTGGGAGGTAGCTGTATCATATACCATAAGCAGTTCTCCTGCCACATACAATGTTTTATGGGAGGTAGCTGATTCATATACATAAGCTTCTCTGACCACATACAATGTTTTATTGGGGGTAGCTGATATCATATACCATAAGCTTCTCCTGACACATACAATGTTTTATTGGGAGGTGCTGATATCATATACCATAAGCTTCTCCTACCACATACAATGTTTTATTGGGAGTGTGTATCATATACATAGCATTCTCTACCACATACAATGTTTTATTGGAGGTAGCTGATATCTATACATAAGCATTCTCCTACCAATACAATGTTTTATTGGGAGGTAGTGATATCATATACCATAGCTTCTCTACCACATCAATGTTTTATTGGAGGTAGCTGTTCATATACCATAAGCTTCTCCTGACACATACATGTTTTATTGGGAGGTAGCTGATATATATACCATAAGCCCTTTCGACCACATACAATGTTTTATGGGAGGTGCTGATATCATATACCATAGCATTCTCTAACCACATACAATGTTTTATTGGGAGGTGCTGATATCATATACCATAAGCAGTTCTCTGACCACATACAATGTTTTATTGGGAGGTGCTGTATCATATACCATAAGATTCTCCTGACCACTACAATGTTTTATTGGAGGTAGCTGATATCATATACCATAACAGTTCTCTGACCACTACAATGTTTTATTGGAGTAGCTGTATATACCATAAGCATTCTCTGACACATCAATGTTTTGGAGGTGTGATATCATATACCATAAGCTTCTCCTGCCACATACAATGTTTATTGGAGGTAGCTGATATCATATACCATAAGCCCTTCTCCTACCACATACAATGTTTTTTGGAGGTAGTGTATCATATACCATAAGCTTTCCTGACCACATCAATGTTTTATTGGGAGGTATGTATCATATACCATAAGCTTCTCCTACACATACAATGTTTTATGGGAGTGCTGATATCATATACCATAGCAGTTTCCTACACATACAATGTTTTATTGGAGGTAGCTGTATCTATACATAAGCTTTCTGACCACATACAATGTTTTATTGGGAGGTAGCTGATTCATATACCATAAGCTTCTCCTGACCCATACAATGTTTTATTGGGAGTAGCGTATCATATACATAAGCTTTCTGACACATACAATGTTTTATTGGGAGGTAGCTGATATCTATACATAAGCCCTTCTCCTGACACATACATGTTTTATTGGAGGTAGCTGATATCATATACCATAAGCCTTTCTACCACATACATGTTTTATTGGAGTAGTGTATATACCATAGCATTCTCCACCTCAAGTTTATTGGGAGGGTGTTCATATACCATAATTTCGCCATACAATGTTATTGAGGTAGCTGAATCATTACAAGCATTTCTGACAATACAATGTTTTATGGAGTGCTGTCATATCATAAGCTTTCACCATAATGTTATTGAGGTACTGTTCTATACCTAAGCTTCCTGACACATAAATTTTATTGGAGTAGGATATATATACATAGCTTCTCTACACATACATTTTTATTGGGAGGTAGTGATATCATCCATAACTTACACACAATGTTTTATGAGGTAGCTGATCATATACATAGTTCCTGACCACAATGTTTTTGGAGGTAGCTGATTATACCATAGTTCCTACACATACAATGTTTATGGAGGTAGTAATCATATACCATAAGCTTCCTGACCCATAAGTTTTTGAGTAGTGTATCATATAATACTTCTTGACACATAAATGTTTATTGGAGTAGCTGTCTATACCATAACTTCCTGACCAATAATGTTTTATGAGTAGCTTCAACCATAAGCGTTCTCCTGCCACATACAATGTTTTATGGGTAGTGTTCATATACCATAGCTTCTCTACCATAATGTTTTATGGAGACTGATATCATATACCATAAGGTTCCTGACCACATACAATGTTTATGGAGTAGCTGATATCAAACCATAAGCTTCTCTACCAATACATTTATTGGAGTAGCTGTATATCATAGCTTCTCTACAATCAATGTTTATGAGAGCTGAATATAACCATATTCCTGACCATAATTTATTGAGTATATATCAACCATAAGCTTCTCGCACATACATGTTTTGGGGTAGTGTATCATACCTACTTCTCCTACCAAAAGTTTTTTGATGGTATCAAACCATAGCATTCTTGCACATACAAGTTTATTGGGAGTAGCTGATATCTATCCATAGCTTCCTGACCACATACAATGTTTTATGAGGTAGCTGATATCATATCCATAAGCTTCTCCTGCCATACAATGTTTTATTGAGTAGTGTATATACCATAAGCCCTTCTCGACCACATTTTTTTGAGGTAGCTTATATATACATAAGCTTCTCTGACCAAATTTTTATGAGTAGGTATATTCCTAAGCAGTTCTCTACACATCATGTTTTATTGGAGTGCTGATTCAATCTAGCTTCTACCACTCAATGTTTTATGGGGTAGCTGTTATATCATACCCTTCTCTGACACATATGTTTTTGGAGTACTGATATCATATACATACTTCTCCACCATAAATGTTTTATTGGAGTACTGTATCATATACATAGCTTCTCTACACATACAATGTTTTATGGAGTGCTGTATCATATACATAGCTTCCTACCACATATGTTATTGGGAGGTACTGTAAATACCATAATTTCCTACACATACAATGTTTTTGGTAGTGAATCATATAATAGCTTCTACCACAACAATGTTTATTGGATTATATCCAGCTTTCTGACATCAATGTTATTGGTAGCTGAATATTCATAAGCAGTTCTCATAATGTTTTATTGGAGTACTGATTCTCCTAGCTTTCTACATACATGTTTTATTGGAGATATTATACCATAGTTTCTGCCACATAAATGTTTATGGAGTAGTGTATATACATACCTTCTACCACATACAATGTTTTGAGTGCTGATATATACAAACTTTCACCCTCATGTTTATGGGGTTGTATCATCATAAGCTTCTACCATACAATGTTTATTGGGAGTGTGATTCATTCATAGCATTCTACCACATCATGTTTTATGGGAGTGCGTATCTATACATAGCTTCTCGCCAATAATGTTTTTTATATACCATAAGCCCTTCTCCTGACCACATACAATGTTTTATTGGGAGGTAGCTGATATCATATACCATAAGCAGTTCTCCTGACCACATACAATGTTTTATTGGGAGGTAGCTGATATCATATACCATAAGCAGTTCTCCTGACCACATACAATGTTTTATTGGGAGGTAGCTGATATCATATACCATAAGCAGTTCTACTGACCACATACAATGTTTTATTGGGAGGTAGCTGATATCATATACCATAAGCAGTTCTCCTGACCACATACAATGTTTTATTGGGAGGTAGCTGATATCATATACCATAAGCGTTCTCCTGACCACATACATGTTTTATTGGAGGTAGCTGATATACATATACCATAAGCAGTTCTCCTGACCACATACAATGTTTTATTGGGAGGTAGCTGATATCATATACCATAAGCAGTTCTCCTGACCACATACAATGTTTTATTGGGAGGTAGCTGATATCATATACCATAAGCAGTTCTCCTGACCACATTACAATGTTTTATTGGGAGGTAGCTGATATCATATACCATAAGCAGTTCTCCTGACCACATACAATGTTTTATTGGGAGGTAGCTGATATCATATACCATAAGCTTCTCCTACACATACAATGTTTTATGGAGGTAGCTGATATCATATACCATAAGCCTTCTCCTGACCACATACAATGTTTTATTGGGAGGTAGCTGATATCATATACCATAAGCAGTTCTCCTGACCACATACAATGTTTTATTGGGAGGTAGCTGATATCATATACCATAAGCAGTTCTACTAACCACATTTAATGTTTTATTAGGAGGTAGCTGATATAATATACCATAAGCCCTTCTCCTGACCACATACAATGTTTTATTGGGAGGTAGCTGATATCATATACCATAAGCAGTTCTCCTGACCACATACAATGTTTTATTGGGAGGTAGCTGATATCATATACCATAAGCAGTTCTCCTGACCACATACCATGTTTTATTGGGAGGTAGCTGATATCATATACCATAAGCAGTTCTACTAACCACATTTAATGTTTTATTAGGAGGTAGCTGATATAATATACCATAAGCCCTTCTCCTGACCACATACAATGTTTTATTGGGAGGTAGCTGATATCATATACCATAAGCAGTTCTACTAACCACATTAAATATTATACATGTAATCCAAAACAAAGGTTTTTATCTTTCTTTTTGAACAATTATGATATTCCACAGAAGGGGAAAGCATAAATTCTGTCTAAAACCTCCAAAGAAAGAAACTACATGATGTTTACAAAGTTTTTCAATGTTTGACTATTAAAGTCATAACTTTTAGTTTGAAAAGAAATATATGTTATGAAATTGAATAACAATATAAACAATATACTAGGATATACAGTAAAGTATTGTTCAATGACTTGAAGCTCATCTGCAATAAGGCAATAATATATTTTTTGCACAGCAAGGATTTAAATTGAATATCACAAAATAAAGTAATTTTTGTCCCATGATTTGCTAGTATAAATTACAATTCACGATGTACATTTGATTTGACATGTATATAGAATACAATAGTGAACAATCCTGAGTTTCATGAAAAACAATACTATGTTTTATACAGATGCTAGGCCAGTATTTAAAAAAAGGAAAACAAATGCACAAAATTCATAATTCTACAACGTGTTCCAACTGTCTTTTATCCTTAAAGGGGCACTAGCTACGAGATATATAAAAAAACTAAAGTAAGAATTTTTTTTGTGCAATCAATAATGAAAGTGAAATACTAATTCGCTTTTAGCAGCCAAAATGGTTCAATTTTGTCAAATTAAGCGAAGAAACATTGATAATCACTCATTCACTTGCAAGTGAATTAGTCGACCTCATTAAATCCGTATTCATGTGAACTTCAATTTAACCCCTTGCTAGTGATTGACAACGCATGCATTGTACGTGTACTGGTTATTTAAAGAAAAAGAATGTCAACAATGAAAGTGAAACTATGGTAAATCATTTGATTACTGATTCGATCCATATAAAATCATTCTTATACTGTTAAAATAATGAGAAACATATATTTTTAATCTATAAAATAAACTCAAACAGACCTAAAAAAAATCCAATTGCACGTGTTGGTTTAATCTATTCATATCTTCATTCATGTTTACATCGCTTATATGGTCATCTGAGGTCAAATCGATAGTTAATTAGATGGCGTCTGGACTAAAATACACACGAAACGAACCTATATATTATCTACCCCATGCTCTGTAAACTGTTTATTTTAGACTTTTGGTAGTTTGGATAAATTTTTTTTGTAATATATATTTTATTATTTTCATATCATTTTCAAATCTCATCTACAAATAAAGATGCACAAACAAATTATTCTGCTATAAATCCTAAACATATAGTTAACCATACTTGTTACAAATTATAAAATACAAAGTCAGTAATAGATTACAGAGTACATCTGCATTGAGCTCTATTTCTTAATAATATTATCAATGCTTGACCATTTTTCTTTTAATCTTATTGCTTTACTGGTAGAGCACAAATTCATAGAGACCATGTCAACCCTATAATAATATTTAAGCCATTCAATTGCTTCAGCAACAGATGGGAATGTAAATCTAACTCTACATAAATAAACATATCTCTTCAATATCAGAATACATGTATTAAGAATATCTTTAAATAGATGATGTTTAACACCCAAGATTATACTTGATAAGGTTGGGAGGAAGCTTACATTACATACATCTTCTAACTTTTGAAAAAAATTAAGCCAGAATGTTCGAACATAACTACATTCAAAAAAGAGGTGTATGTATGTTTCTTTAGTTTCGGTACAAAAAGTGCACAGTTCTGTTTCACTATATTTACACTTCATAAGTAAAGTATTTGTTCCTAGAATTCTATGGAGTAATCTGTATTGAAATGCCCTTAAAGTGGGATCTTCAGTTATAAGTAAAGGAAGACTAAAAAAATAATTCCATTCTTCGGCCACAATATCTATTCTCAATTTCATTTTCCATTTCTCTTGTATGCGTGATGGGGTTTCCTTTATTTTATCTAGAAAAAATTTATAAAAATGTTTTGATACTTTATCAACTGTTTTTATGGCGGTAACATTTTTGTGACTGACAGTATTTAGTTTGATAAATACTTGAGAATGAATAACATTCTTCCATTCCTTTGGCAGTGCCAAGATTAGTCCATAGAAATCTAAGAAAGTTGTTTTTATATTATAATTTCTAATAAATTCATCATAATTGTAAAATTCTCCATTTTCCTTAATGAGATCATTTATGAAAAATACATTATTCTGTATCCATTTTTTGTAAAAAGCTGTTTTTCCATCAATCATAATTTTTTCATTTAAAAACAATGGTTGAGACAAAATATCACTTGGGGCTGTGGTCAGAGGTTCACACAATGAGGTCCATGATGAAATTACATTTTGCCAAAAAGGGTTAAATTCTTTTTTAATTTCATTGAGTGCTGATTTTGATAAATGCCACATATTTTCACCACCATTCATTTCAAGGTGATCTGCCAATAGAACCTTCCATGAGGAATAATTTGTGGGGTCTAAAACTTTTTTAACCCAGGATAACTTAAGTGATTTTATAAATGATTCAATATGTGGCATTTTTACACCACCATCCTCGTAATTTGAGATAAGTATATTTCTTTTAATTTTGTCCCCTTTACCATCCCACACAAATCTGTATAGCATAGATTGTAACTGCTTTAATATATCTGGGGATGGATCTGGTAGAACAGTAAAACATTGAATTAGAATTGGTAGGGCGAGAGTTTTCACAACTACAATTTTCCCATATATAGTAATATTTCTAAATGACCAGTCACTTAAAAGATTTTTAACTTTTTGAATTTTTTCTAAATAATTATCAACACATATATCAACTTTTGACAAACAATATTGAATGCCTAGGAGTTTGAAATTTCCTGAATGGTTCCATATTATTGTTTTATTTGTGTTTAGCTCCTCACCACAGCCCCTTTTTGCCCCAATCCATATTACTTGGGTTTTTTCAAAATTAGCCTTCAAACCAGAGCATGAGTAAAACAAGTCTATCTTATCTAAAGCACTGTTGAGAGATTCTTCACTATCATCCAGGATCAAAGTCGAATCATCAGCATACTGACTGAGTAAAAATTCAGAATTCTTAATCTTTATACCATTTATGTTGTTGTCATATTTTATTGATGCACTAAGCAGTTCCAAACATAAAATAAAAAGATAGGGAGACAATGGATCCCCTTGTCGTACCCCCCTCTCTATTACAAAAAAATCAGAAAGATAACCATTATTTTGAATGCAGCTTTTTGAATTATAGTAAAGGGTTGTGAACCATTTCACTATTGTGTCCCCAAAACCTAGAAATTTCAAGGTTTCACATATAAAGTTCCACTCAAGAGAGTCGAAGGCTTTTTCAAAGTCCAACAAGACAAGCAAGCCAGGAATATCTTCGTCATCTACTTTTTTCAAGAGGTCATATATAAGTCTTGTACACTCACCAATATATCTGCCTTTCATAAAGCCAGTTTGAGTTTCACTAATCAGGTGATCAAGGACTTTTTTAATTCTATTTGCAATACATGTTGATACTATTTTATAGTCTACATTAAGCAGTGAAATAGGTCGCCAATTTTTTAGAAAATGTTTTGGTTTACCATCTTTGGGTAGACAGGTGATAACACCTTGTGTTTGTGAAATTGATAATTTACCTTCTTGAAATGATTCTTTGAAAGAACGCAGTAGGAAAGGATTAATGTCGTGCCAAAATTTTTTATAAAACTCAGTTGTAAAACCATCCAGACCAGGAGATTTTCCATTTTTCATATTTTTTAATGCATTATGGATTTCTGAGCTTTTTAGTTCCCCCTCTAAATTAATATTTTGTTCATCAGAGAGAATTTTGATAAATGGGTTTTCAAGAGAAAAGAAATTAGCTCTGTGTGTATTATTTATAATTGTTTTCTTAGATGAATATAGATTCTCATAATATAACTTTTGTTCCGCACGAATTTTTGCTTGATCAGTGATGCATTCACCATTATCTAAAGTTAATTTTTGTATTACTTTGTCAATATAATTTCTTTTCTCTAGATTACAGAAATATTTTGTACTTCTCTCCCCTTCAATTTGCCATTTAGCTTTTGCTCTCATTATTGCCCCTTTTATTCTAGATTCTCTTAACGACCTTAACTGAAGTTCAATACGTGTAATTTCTTCCCTTTTATCATTGATATTTTCATTATTGTTCAAATTGTTCAATTGACTTTCTAGTTCTTGTTCTTCCCTACTGCGTTCTTTCTTTTTAAAAGATGAATAAGAAATTGTTTTTCCTCGTATCATCAGTTTTAAAGTTTCCCAAAACAGTTGGTCGGAAATGGAAAATTCTATTTCTTCCCTATTTTCAGAATCAACTATTTTATATTGATCAATACAATCAGCAATACAAGTTTTAGTATTAGTAATAAATTCTTTGTCGTATAATAAAGCATTGTTAAATTTCCACGTCCCTTTGCCTTTTTCATTTGTATTAAATTGAATGGACAGAGATACGGGTGAGTGATCAGACCTATATGCAACACCAATATCACACGAGGTTATCAGTGGTTGAAAATCAGATGAGACAAGGAAGTAGTCCAGTCTTGCCTGCTTCTTGTTAGGTCCTCTCCAGGAAAACCTCTTTTTCTCTGGGTATAATTCCCTATAAACATCAACCAGATCTATTTCTGACATCATTTCATTAACCTTTTTTTGACCTTTATGATTATTTTTATGCAAATAGTTTAAAGTATCCATATCATAATTTTGTGGTAAATTCCAATCACCCCCCACTATTACTGAAGTATTACCAAAATTTTCAATATCTCTTTTGGATAAATGTTTTACACTATTATAAATCAAATATGAGAATTTGAGCCAAATTGGTGACCACAAATTTGACAGCTAGTGCCCCTTTAATGGTTAAAAGTTGAAACATGTGTAATATAGTTATTAAGGTAAAAATAAATACCATTTGATTATAAGTAATTATTTGAAAATTATAGCCTAATAAAGTAAAATATATGCTCATCTAATCAACCTAATTAATTCAATTTTGTGTATTTTTAGGCATATGGAATGTCAGCCTTACCAATGAGTCTGATAAAAGGACAAAGCAATGCTAAATCTGAATTAGAGAAAGTAAGGCAGAAACAAAAGGATAATAAAGCTCACATTCAGTCAGTTAGAGAGAAGGTGAGGATATCAATTATTTACTTCGGCTTGTTACACATATGCTTAAATGCTATCATATTATTGCTAAGTCTGGGATAAGAAGGGAGATAATCAACTATCTTTAATATTTTTTCATGATGATACTTAACAGTCATGCTTGGTCAAAATATTACATTGCAACGCTAGGAAAAATTAAAAGTTATGTTATTGTAAATTTTGTTGGGAACTTTTCCATTTTTGATTCCAAACAGCTTATTAGCATGTAAGCACACTTTTTAAAACAATTTATAAATGGGAATATTGTTTTTATAGTATGGCGGCAGTAGAGGTAGCAGAAACAGACAAACTGTATCCAAGCTGGAGGAGGATGAACGATTACTGGAGAGACAAGAAGCTCATCTGGAAGAGAAAACCAACTGTTTCCACAGATGTTTGGTTATATTCAGACCATTTGAAGTAGTTATAGGAGTAGCTTTCCAACTTCTGACATTACTCATATTTCTGTCTTTATTACTTACAAAGTAAGATGTAATGAGATAGGTTATGTAGTATTAAAGTTTACATGTATATATTCATAAAAGTTAAAAGATGCAAAGACACATTAAGTCTGCTTTTATGAATACCAATAGATGACTTTGCTTGCCAAAACAGTAGTTTTATTAAAAGTAGTTATATTCAAGAATCGCCAAAAATATAGAGAACTAGTTTTCGAAAAAGTCGGTCTTTACATTTGTTCGTCGTGCTTGAAATGACCACTAAGTCGGGATAAGTACTGTTGGTCCATCAGTTTGTCCCTCCTTTATTCATTGTTTAACCCCAGGCTTAATTATATGTTTAAGAAATAATTGATGCAGGCTACACTTTATTGTAGTTTTAACGTGGGTAGGCATTATATTTGTGATTATTTTTGCCCGAGCGATAGTGAGGTTAAAATAACACGATTATAATGCCTACCCATGTTAAAACTACAAAAAAGTATAGCTTGTATCAATTATTTCAATTCTGAATAGGACAAATTTCTATGTCCGATAAGTATAAGTGTAAAATCGTTTGTGTAGGCTCTCCCATGAACTTCCCTTTTTTAGCTCACCTGGCCCGAAGGGCCAAGTGAGCTTTTCTCACTACTTGGCGTCCGTCGTCCGTCGTCGTCGTCCAGCGTCGTCCGTCGTCGTTAACAATTTACATTTTGAACTTCTTCTAGAGAACCACTGAATGGAATGGAACCAAACATGGCATGAATGTTTCTTATGAGGTGCTGACCAAGTGTTGTTACTTTGTAGCCGATCCATCATCCAAGATGGCCGCCAGCGAGGGACTTAGTTTAACATAGGACGCTATGGGAAATGCATACAAATGACTTCTTTTAGAGAACCATTGAATGGAATGAAACCAAACATGGCATGAATGTTCCTTATGAGGTGCTGACCAAGTGTTGTTACTTTGTAGCCGATCCATCATCCAAGATGGCCGCCAGCCGGGGACTTAGTTTAACATAGGACCCTATGGGAAATGCATACAAATGACTTCTTTTAGAGAACCACTGAATGGAATAAAACCAAACATAGCATGAATTATACTTATGGGGTGCTGACCAAGTGTTGTTACTTTGTAGCCGATCCATCTTCCAAGATGGCCGCCAGCGGGGGACTTAGTTTAACATAGGACCCTATGGGAAATGCATACAAATGACCTCTTCTAGAGAACCACTAAATGGAATGAAACCAAACATAGCATGAATGTTCCTTATGGAGTGCTGACCAAGTGTTGTTACTTTGTAGCCGATCCATTATCCAAGATGGCCACCAGTGGGGACTTAGTTTAACATAGGACCCTATTGGAAATGTATACAAATGACTTCTTCTAGTGAACCACTGAATGGAATGAAACCAAACATGTCATGAATGTTCCTTATGTGGTGCTGACCAAGTGTTGTTACTTTGTAGCCCATCCATCATCAAAGATGGCCGCCAGCTGGGGACTTAGTTTAACATAGGACCCAATGGGAAATGCATACAAATGACTTCTTTTAGAGAACCACTGAATGGAATGAAACCAAACATGGCATGAATGTTCCTTATGGAGTGCTGACCAAGTGTTGTTACTTTGTTGCTGATCCATCATCCAAGATGGCCGCCAGCCGGGGACTTAGTTTAACATAGGACCCTATGGGAAATGCATACAAATGACTTCTTTTAGAGAACCACTGAATGGAATAAAACCAAACATAGCATGAATGTTCCTTATGGGATGCTGACCAAGTGTTGTTACTTTGTAGCCGATCCATCATCCAAGATGGCCGCCAGCGGGGGACTTAGTTTAACATAGGACCCTATGGGAAATGCATACAAATGACTTCTTCTAGAGAACCACTAAATGGAATGAAACCAAACATAGCATGAATGTTCCTTATGGAGTGCTGACCAAGTGTTGTTACTTTGTAGCTGATCCGTTATCCAAGAAGGCCGCCAGCGGGGGACTTAGTTTAACATAGGACCCTATTGGAAATGCATACAAATCACTTCTTCTAGTGAACCACTGAATGGAATGAAACCAAACATGGCATGAATGTTCCTTATGTGGTGCTGACCAAGTGTTGTTACTTTGTAGCTGATCCATCATCCAAGATGGCCGCCAGCGTGGGACTTAGTTTAACATAGGACCCTATGGGAAATGCATACAAATGACTTCTTTTAGAGAACCACTGAATGGAATGAAATCAAACATGACATGAATGTTCCTAATGTGGTGCTGACCAAGTGTTGTTACTTTGTAGCCGATCCATTATCCAAGATTGCCGCCAGCGGGGGACTTAGTTTAACATAGGACCCTATGGGAAATGCATACAAACGACTTCTTTTAGAGAACCACTGAATGGAATAAAACCAAACATTGCATGAATGTTCCTTATGAGGTGCTGACCAAGTGTTGTTACCTTGTAGCCGATCCATCATCCAAGATGGCCGCCAGCAGGGGACTTAGTTTAACATAGGACCCTATGGGAAATGCATACAAATGACTTCTTTTAGAGAACCACTGAATGGAATAAAACCAAACATGGCATGAATGTTCCTTATGAGGTGCTGACCAAGTGTTGTTACTTTTTAGCTGATCCGTCATCCAAGATGGCCGCCAGTGGGGGACTTTTGAATGAAATTAAACATGTTCCTTTCCTTATAAATGAGGTTGTGTTGTCACTTTTAGCCAAATTTTATATTTTTTTATATGAATTCAAAAACCCAAGTAGAATCAGGTGAGCGATACAGGCTCTTGAGAGCCTCTAGTTGTTTGTAAAGATGCAAGTGGCTGGCACTCTTATTTTTCAGAGGGAGGAATTTGAACTGCCAGCATGAACAGTTGTCGTATCTAGGTCAAATATGTCAATTTTGGAATGCAACACATTGCAGTCATAATGAATTAATTAGTGGCATCATGTGCACCATTTAAGAGTTTGAAAGTGTTTTAAAGTTAAGGAAATAAATTAAGTGCATGATATTTGATAACATTCATTATTCCGAAGAAGTCAATATATGCATGTGCAAACAAATTTTATTGGATTTAGAGCATGGGTTTGTTAACATTGAAGCGAAAGAAGCACATCATATTAGAATTTAGTTTTACCCTGGCACATACTATAGTGATAGTGTGGGATTGTACTTCATAAGTAAGTGGAAATATGCTGAGAGATTCAAAAAGACGTGCAGTTTGTGTCTGAACTACTACCAGAACTATTGGGTTTGGGATTGTGATTTCTCTTGTAAATTAGAACTGCCAGAACCTTATATATCTTGTATCAATCCAATTTTAGGATGTACGTCTGTACGTCCATCCATACATCCCAAAATAGGTTTTATTTCTTTAGTTTGCTTCAACAAAATGATATGAAACCTATACATAATGTTCATTACCACAAAGCACAGATAGAGTTTGAATTTTGGTGGCGTCACTTGTACAGTTCAAGAGTTATGCCCCTTGACAAAAGGAAAAATTGCTGAATTATTCGTTTCTGTTCTCGCAACTTGTTTGCTTCAACCAAATGTTATGAAACTTATACACAATGCTAAATACCACAAAACACAGACAGATCAAATTTGAATATTAGTGGCGTCATTTTTACCGTTCTAGTTTTATGCTCCTTTATAAATGGAAAACTTGCTGATTTTTTTTATTTTATTTGTTTCTATTACTTAAGTTTGTCCCAAATTTATGTTATGAAATGTATATATACGTGTATATGATGCTTATTATCACAAAACTCGGTAAGTTGAAATTTTGGTAACATCACTTTTACAGTTTTTGTGTTATGTCCCTTTATCATGTTATTTGCTAACGTGGGCATCATCTGTTTCCATATGGACACACAACCCCATTCTGGAATTATTCAAGACCTCCCTGATTTGAAAAAAAATTAATATATGTCTTTTCAGCATTGATAAGGCCATACATGGGAAAGGATACAAACTGGGATATGCTTTACCAAAGAGGACATTACCCAACCCTATAGATATTGTACTAGTATTCTGTCAAAAGGTATGATAATATTGTAGTCTAGGTGAATGACCTTTTAACTTAAAGAAAGACAGGGGATATTGTTTTTTTCCTATAAAAAAATTCTGATACCTGATTTGATGAAGAAAAAATATTGTGGTCAAGCAGATATATTCTGGAAATATTCTGAATCCAGGTTTTCCCCATACCTTAAGGTGGTAGCCAACACTTTGACTAAAATCAATTTGGCTCGTTTAATTTTCATGATATTTTGACAAAAAATTAACTTTGACCCTTTGAACAAAATATAAAAATTTCAAAAAACTTGAACCAATCACTTTCACAGAAATATTTTATTGGATATACATATAGCAGTTTGACAAACACTAATTTTGATCATTGTGAAGCTTATTACTTCCTTAACAGTATATAAAATGTTGAGCTGATTTTACAGTTATCTCCCTGTAGTGTTAGGTACCACCTTTTAAGTGTTAGATTTTGAAAACAATATTTGATTGATAGCGTTGAAAAACCAAAAAAACAACAAAAAATTCTGCAATTTTCAGGAATGCAGTGTGTATAAAGACAATTGTACAGCCATTACATTGAATATAAAACTAATGCATTTTAGCCTGCAGTGAACGTTACTGACAGTGAGAGGTTGACGATGGAAAAGTACAATAAAACAGACATATTTTCCCAATGTCAAACTCAAAAGTAATGTTCATTATTGTATATTCCATAGGTAATTCTGCTGGTTCACGACTTTGTTTAAAGCTGTTGTGATGTCTATTATTCTATTTTCCATAGGTATTTCCATTGGAATTTTATTTTCCATACTAAGGTATTTCCGTTGGACTACATATTGTTTACAGCTGTTCTGATGTCTGTTATCTATTAGGTATTTCCATTAGCTAATATGTATTATTTTCCACAGGTATTTCCACTGGACTACATATTATTTACAGCTGTTGTGATGTACCTAATATTCTGCTCAATGTCCGGAGTCAGAAATATTGGAATATGGTTTTTCTGGCTGAAGGTTAGTTTATATGTTACAATTTATGCTGAAATTTTCTTATAAAGATTAAGGGATTATCTAATACATATCTATCTCACCCAAATATAACACAACGTAAACTTTTATGTTTCTACTAAGACTGTTTAAGATGTTTTACATATTGAAACAGAATGCATTTTGCAAAAGATAAAATAAGTTACAAGAGTGCTGTAATGAAACAGCCTTCTATGTAGAAAATTTTTGATAATCTCAATTAATTTTAAGTGTTTTAAACCCAAACACTAAGAATATTGTTTTATCAGTTCTTTGAAGATATGAATATAGTCCCGACTCTTTTACCTAGCTCATGAAGCTAGTATTGATCTAGTACATGTAGTAGTTAGATATAACTATTGTTCCAACTGTTTTTAGCCCCTAAAGGTACAGTTTGATCTAGTATTTGTAAGATATGAATATAGTCCCAACTCTTTTAGCTCATGAATGTATTGATCTAGTATTCCTAAGATATAACTATCGTCCTAACTGTTTTTAGTCCCTGAAGGTATTGTTCTAGTATTTGTAAGATATAACTATCGTCCCAACTGTTTTTTGTCCCCTGAAGGTATTGGTCTAGTATTTGGTGTACAATTGCTTGGTGATGAGTTACAGATCAAATTATTTTCTTTCACTAGATCAAATTCTCACTGACTGTTGACTGACTGACTTATCGGGCCATTGGTAATTTTCATAGATCTTGACCTTCTTCTTAAAGGAATATTTATAATGTTGACAATGTTTAGAAAATAGATAAAATTCATTAGTATATTTTTATTTTCTATTATAGATGTATAAGATCAGACCTCGTCGGACAAGGCCACAAGGGATACTAATGTTATGTATGATACTCATGTTCATAATACTGGCCATCAATATCGTTGTATATCAACTGACACCACAGTATTCTATGTATGGCAGTCAGATGTTCAAGGTATGTAGTGTCAGAGGTATCAATCATGTTCTATACAACACAGCTTGTAAGATAACCCCTTAAATCAATGTGATCTATTTGTTTATAAATTAAAATTGCAATGATTGTATAATGCTTGAAAGATATTATAAATACCAGTGGATTTTTTATCAGGATGATACTATGATTAATAAACCCCAGAAATATGATATTCACAGAGGCCAACCGCCGAGTGTGAATGTCATATTTCTGGCGTTGATAAATCATTGCATCAACTGAAATCAAAAGTTAACAATTGTTTTATTATATGACTTTTTATCTTTCTCCAATTTTTTAGTATTTGCTAGATACTTTTAAAACTGCTTCCTGTTTTTTTTATTAATTATATCATATGCTTTTGCAGTTGCTAAGTTAAAATATTCAATAAAGTAAACTAAAAACAAACACACAAACAAACAAAAAAAGAGGAAAAAATACAGCGAAAAGAAGAAGAAAAAGAAAAAAGAACCTGGGAATTTAATTGACGTCCTGAACCTACGTCATTGATGTTGCCTTTAAATATCTATGTTTAAGTACGAGGACGCTGTTTCAACTTTTATATTAACCTCTTGGATTTTTGATGCAGTGAATATAGCATTTGATCAATTAGGATGTCCTATGCTTTTAGCCAATTAGAAAACTAAAATTTTAGTCATATGATAAACATTTGATGAATACATTTTGTATTAGTAATAAAGCCAATATTTCAGTCATTTGAACTATTGTAATCTTTAAAATAAATAACAATGATTATTTTTTCTAGGCACCTCATAATACTACAGTATTGAACAAGACATCAATTATATACAAGCTAGAACATTGTTCTCTGGACTCATCCAGAGGTAATGTAATTGTAATGACTATATGTAGACCTAGAGATGTCTGTTATTACTAAAAAGTCAGTTCAATAGGAAAACAGCATTGCAATACATATATTTTTAAAGGCAGTGCTTTAAGGCCTGACTTTCAAGTCATGAGGTTCATCTTTTCATACACAATCTAGTATGCAGGGGGTCTTTTGGCCAGAAATAGATCCGGAAATGTTCGAATTTCTCCTCTTCTTTTTATGGTATGATATGGTTTTTGTTTCTTTCATTTACATTGGGGACTAAAGAAACGATCCGTGTGTATTGTTCGTTTTATAGAACTTGTTATTAATGTGTATTTTGCATTATAAGCAGTCAACCTCACTACAAACTATCATTATTTGTATTCCGTGTGGAAAGAGGTCGGGTCAATTTCGAGTGTTATCTGACATCTAAAGATTTTTTAATTAGTTCAGACGTTGATATAACAATGAAAAGTCGACTGAATATGATTAATATTGCATCTTCTATAATTCAAAGCGGAATTCGGTTTATAAACGAGAAACCGTAAAGCGTTTTCAATTTTGGTGTTAGTTATGTATGTTGTCTACGTATTATCCTGGTTCCCGGTACTACGTTCCGGGTATTAGCTATTTGATATATCTGATGTGTAACATTACGATCAGGTACCAGCCAATCTACGTGTGTATGTGTACATGATTTCCCGCCAAAATGACCGACTTACAGCTATGGGAAAAATAGTCCATAAACGTTCCGTATAATGATATGCAAATTCATAATTAATCGTAACTTTTTTTATCTTTATATAATAAATATAACAAAATGGATTCCACAATATTGAAAATAGCATTATTTTACGAGGATTTCTAATATTTTTTTCACTTCCGGGCGCAGTAATACGTATGTTTTGAAGAAGCTCGAAGAAATTGACAAAGTGAATTGAGAAGGAAACGGATAGATATACGTCCTTGCTATCAGGTAAAACAATTTAAATGTACAGAAAAAACACATTTACTTCACACAAATAGTACAGGCTTAAGCATTTTATTGTCTTATACACGACTGTAGTCTAGTGTTTAAACGACGGCGGTGACCTACAAGGTACGGGTCATACTGGGTCAAGTCTAAATATGTAAACACATCCACGTGCTATTAGGTAGAAAGCATCGTAATGCAATATCTACAATTTTTTCCTCCTTTATACATCGTTTAACCAGATATATTTCTCTTTCAAATACACTTAAACACGGGTTGTATGTACGTATCTTTTCTAGTGTTTTCTTGTCCTTATTAAAGTTCATTTGTTGATGTTTAAATATTTTTGAACGACTGAACACAGGAGTGAATGAATGCAACAATTATATATACTTAAGACTTGGGCTGTACAATGATAGTGTACGTATATCATACTGATAATTATTCTAGCAGTAATTATGTTAATTTAGGATGTAATGACAGGAATTCATGAGCTATGCCTCAGGCTTTCTGAAAAAATATCAATGACAATGTAAACAGGAACAAAACATTGACACGAATGATGCTCTCTTCTATGTTATAGTTATTTAGGTATGTGTGTTGCACAAGTTTCAAAAAAACTTAAGTTATAAAACTTTTTTTCAGGGCACAAACCCACTTTAAAGAGACTTGTCTACTGCCATACCCATCCTATTTTCATGCACCATTTGCAAGCAAGAGACTGAATGGTTTGCAGGGGCGGATCCAGGATTTTGGAAAGGGGGGGCGAAATTAAGATCGGCGAGCAGAGCGAGGCGAAATTTTTTTTGGGCCCTTTTTTGGGCTAAAAACATAAAATAAAGTAGTATGCACTTTTTTAAAAACCGTTCCTGGCGTGGGGCATATTTTGTAATTGCTGTAAAGGTGTTTAAAGGGTTGGACATTTTCGATGCTGTATTCTCCCTATTTTTTGTCTATCATATAAGAACATTCCGGTCAGACATTAAAACCCCTGCCACAAAAAATTATGCCCGTTTTATTCATCATGTTCATTTAATGCCATACAATTCTGTTGAGAGTTTTGTTTTCAATCCAGATACGGCCAGAATTTTTCATAAAGGCCACACCCAGCAGGCAGGTTGCAGTCTGGACTGAAAAATGTATTCCATATATCAGTTCGGCGAAACAGACATTCCGGTCAGACATTACGGCAAAAATCAGAGTCAATTTTTTTCTCTCAAATATCTAAGACTGTCTCCTTAAATCCATTGGTTCGTACTTACGACTTTAAATTTATCTAGAGCTTAAAATGACTGCCCCAGGGATCATTATTCAGCCATGTTATTTTAAAATAGGCTGGGGCGTTTGGGTTTTTCGCAGTTAGATGACTCCTTTGCTGGGGAGTCTATAGGGTATTACTTTCTGTTTGGTGGTATAGTGAAATAAAAGTCAATACTTTACTTACGCCCTCTACGCCCCCCCTCTGGATCCGCAACTGGTTTGCAAAATTAAAAATCAGGACGGTGTCCAATTAAACCAAAAGAACTAAACTGGATGAATATTGTAGGAGAAATCTAGAGGAAAGTTTTGATTTGTGAAATTGGTTTTCCTGAAAAGTCATTCATCCTAGCCTGCAGAAAGGAACTATAACTGTCCACCACCAACTGACGAGCTAATGTTGAGCTTCACATATGGAATTACTCAAATACCATCAATGTCTTTGTTTTCAGCACAGATTTCACAAGTTATGACACAGCTGTGCTTTTTTTATGCCCCACCTACGATAGTAGAGGGGCATTATGTTTTCTGGTCTGTGCGTCCGTCTGTCTGTCTGTCTGTCTGTCTGTTCGTCCGTCCGTCTGTTCGTTCGTCCGTCCGTCTGTCCCGCTTCAGGTTAAAGTTTTTGGTCGAGGTAGTTTTTGATGAAGTTGAAGTCCAATCGACTTCAAACTTGGTACACATGTTCCCTATGATATGATCTTTCTAATTTTAATGCCAAATTAGAGATTTTACCCCAATTTCACGGTCCACTGAACATAGAAAATGATAGTGCGAGTGGGGCATTCGTGTACTGAGGACACATTCTTGTTTTATTCTGTTAAAGAGTTGTATACTAAAGGAGTATGTTCGGTAAGGTCCTAAAATGGCCCCCTTTTTTAGCGTAAATTTCAAATTCGGATTTATTGACCAATATCACAATAAATTATAGGTAATACAGTAACTAGATAGGAAATAAGCCATTTTGTTGAAAATTTTACGTTTCTGCGTTTCATTATGACGTCACAAGTTGTACTCATTGATTTTTCACAAAAAAATCAATGAAAATAGTTAAATTTCCTTAGATTATTGGACAGGAAACATAGAGCGCATACGTCGACAACAAAGATCTTTTAAAATAGTGTTTGCGAAGACATTTCACATGTCTCATTTGAAAATTAAGTTTGTCGACGCCTGCGCTCTATGTTTCCTGGTCCTTGATTTGGTTGAAATCCAGCTGATTTTATCAAATTTCACCAAAATCCCTTATCTTGACCTTTTTGGGATGTAAAAATCAACGTGTTAGAATTAAAATTTGACAAAAATAGTCCTGTTTAACTTTCTCACATGTCTTTAAGGCAACTTAAACAGATTATTGTCTGATAACTATGAACTTTATAATTGGGGCCAAATATGGCCCTTACCGAACTTACTCCTTTTTTTTTATCAATAAATATATCTTGTGTCATTTAAGAACTTGTATTTTGCCAAAAGATGCATACTAGTGAATGAAAGTGGTGCAGTTCATTTTGCTTTGGTATATAGAATTGAATAACAATTGTTCATGTTATTGGAATGCATATAAAAATAAGGAGATGTGGTACAATGTATATACATGATATTTAGTGAGTTTATTAAGCAAAAGTGAATAAGAAATAGGTATAAGCAGTTACAGGTACTACTGTACAATCTCAAACAATGAGAAAAACTCATACCGTAAAGAGAATTTCATATTTACAAGTAAGTTTTGTTTTTGCGTTGAATAATTTTCTTCTATTGTTTTAATTGCAAATATGGGAAGTGGTTAAAATGCTAATGAGACAGCTGTTATGGCCACAGAGCCTTAATTGAAAACTTCTTTTTCATTCATACCGGTAGATTTTGCCTGGAGTTAGAAACATATCTGCCAACTTTTCAAAATGCACATGTGGGTTTTACGTGAAAGATGGTTAATATAGTCATACAAAACCTTCAAGGGGGCCTTCAAATGGAAGCAGGACAAGTCGCCCCACTGGCTAATTGCCCACTTTTAAAAAAACCGCCACAAACTGATTTATCAAATCGCCCCACATGTGAAATTGGTTAAATCATGTTAAATATTACTCCTGCCAACCCGCCCTACTTATAAAAAAACGGTAATATTTAGATTAATATATATATATATAATTAAAAATAAAAACTCGCACCACTTTAATGAAAACTAATCTACACAGAATACAAACAAACCGAAAATTTATTTAATTACTATTATTGATATACTGAAATTATAATTCTAAAAAAAAAATGTATTGTTGAAGAATAACTAAGTTTTGAAGCTTAGTTATTTGCATAACAATTGAAAAGAAACCTGTTAATTGTATCATAATGCAATATAAGGAATTTAACTTATATTCAACGGGATAACATCTTTTTCCATAAGTGGGGAGAGTTGGCATTACTAAATTCATTCTGGTTAATAATATATTTATCTAGATTTCACCGATTTCCATTAGGTGGGACTAGTTAGCAGGAGTAATATTAACGGAATTTAGCTTATATACAACGGGATAACATCTTTTTACATGAGTGGGGCGAGTTGGCATTAGTAAATTCTTCCTGGTTAATAATATATTTATCTAGATATTATCATTTTCTATTAGGTGGGGCAAGTTGGCAGGAGTAATATTAAGGGATATAACACATTTCACAAGTGGGGCGATTTGGTTATCCAGGTTGGGGCAGTTTTTTTTTATAAAGTGGGGCGAGTTAGTGAAAAAGTGGGGCTATTTGCTAATGGGGCGATTTGTCATGGATTCCCTTCAAATATATTCTAATGTGGTTTTTGGCTTCTTCGTGCATAAACAAGCTCATTGCCATTGTTGAATTAATTGTTTTCTTTAAAATAGTCGACAAAATTGCTCTTACAAAATTTCCATTTGGGAGCCTCGAGCTCGATGGGGGAAATACTCTGCAAATACTGACAGTTGGCAGGTATGGTCATCAAAAAAGTTGATGTGTTACTATGTACATTTACCATTATGTTACTTGATGTTCTTGCTATACACACAGTACAGAGACTAGTCAATCTTTGTGAACTATTTTTTTATGGGAGTCATAGAATATGCGTATACAATCAATAATTAAAAATAGTCTATTTATATTGAAAAGGAAAAGTTCTTATATGTCTAAAAAAGAGGGACGAAAGACACCAAAGGGACAGTCAAACTCATAAATTTAAAGCAAACTGACAAGGCCATGGCTAAAAATGCATTTCATGGCGAGGCACAGAAAATATACTGTAAACAGTAGACTATAGATATAGGTGAACTAGGTACAAAAGAACTCTAAATCTTAAATTCTACAAACCACCTCTGTTCTATGGAAGATAATGATATAACTGGACTAGAAATACACACAACCTGTAATTAACTGCCTTTACAGCGCTTTCACGCTTTGATTTCTGTGATGCCACACAACACAGAAACATTGTTTCATGTACACATGGCCAATCAGGCTTTTCTGCTCAGTATGCGTCTGTTGTTATCATCAGTTTACTTCTTGTCTGAAATTACTTGGTCAAATATAAACCTACTTGGCCACAATCATCATTATGGTATTTAGTCTAAAAAAAATAGTAGGATAACCATGCCTGCCAACCAACATGGGTAACAGTACAACCAAAATGTGTAATGCACGTTTTGTCTGTTAAATTGAAAGCAGCTACAATAAGAAAAAAGCTTGCAAGGTAGAAATATTCAGAATATTCAGATTGTGTAATCACCAGGATGGCCTTGTTATTGAACAGATTTTTCTACCTACTTTTCATTTACATCAAAACTGCCTGATGACATCTTATTGGAGTTACTGTAATTAAATGAAAAATTTTACTATTTCTTTTACCTTATTGCCTATTATCTTGAAAACTATAATATATAGGGAGAAACTTTTGGCATCACAGATATCAGCAAGACATAATCTACAAATAAGTCCACTTGGTCAAAATTGTCAGACAACTCCTTATTGAAGTTATTACCCTTTAGTTATGTTTTTATGCCCCACCTACGATAGTAGAGGGGCATTATGTTTTCTGGTCTGTGTTTCCGTTCGTCCGTCCGTCTGTCCCTCTTCAGGTTAAATTTTTTGGTCAAGGTAGTTTTTGATGAAGTTGAAGTCCAATCGACTTCAAACTTACAAATTTCATCTTAGTATACATGTTCCCTATGATATGATCTTTTTAATTTTAATGCCAAATTAGAGGGTTTACCCCAATTTCAAGGTCCACGGAACATAGAAAATGATAGTGCGAGTGGGGCATTCGTGTACTGGGGCCACATTCTTGTTTACCATTGTTTTTGCATTTTTGCCTTATATCTGTAAAGCTAAAATAGATAGATAAAAGTTTTTATGACCACTTTCATCTCCATTATTCACTGAAACTGTTTAATTACATTTTCCATTGATGTACAAACTATATATAATAATAAATATGACATTATGAATGATCATGTAAATAGGTTTTGAATTTTGTGATTTCAGATGATTGTGTAATCACAAGAATGGCTTTGTTATTGAACAGATTTTTCTATAAGATGTGGTTCTTTGGAGCAGCCTATTACTGGGCTACCTGGGTCTTCTTAGGGGTAAGTCAAATTAGGGATTATTGATTGTAGATACAGTCATACTCAAACAAACAAGTTTATTATCACATCTTTTAACATTTTACACTGTATAAGCCTAGGTATCAAACCGGTTTAAAACATTTTAAATAGCTTGTAGGTCTGAAAATCTGATGTCAAAACTACCAAAGCAGTGTCTTTCATTTTCTAAAGATGTCTTGTTATTTATACAATTACATTGTAAAGAATGCTGACTAGAATTAAGATAGTTAGTGAAGACTAAAAGCTTAAGAGAAAGTTAAATAATACAAAATAATTAGAAATACTGATTACAGAAATAACAGTTTAAACAGATTTAACAAAATGTATGCCAGTACATTGAATGTCTGTCACAATACATGTTTCTTCCTCATATGTATATATTGTAAAATATTGTGTAACATTTTGAGGATAGTGTCCAAAATATTTACAATAGTTTAAAATATTGTGTACAAATAGTTGTACATTGTGTACAATAGTGTACAAAATTATAATTCAGTACAATATTTTATAACATTGTGTACAAAAGTGTACAAAAATGTAATTCAGTACAATAATAGTTTATAACATTGTGTACAATTGTGTACAACAATGAAATTCAGTACAATAGTTTACATTGTTTGTTTCTTTACAGTTCATGGTGTTGGGTTTTTTGGTTGCTGTCATTAAGAAGAGGAAGTCAGCCATTGATGGAGAAGTTGATGAGGATGATTTCGATGAAAGTGATGAAGAAATGATACATGCATGATTTACATCAAAGGTGAAAACATGATGAAATACACTTAGTTCTGAGATGAAGAAACTATTTATGCATAATTTATTTTGAGGAGAGTAATATTGAAAATAAGTTTATTTCAGAGAATCGAGAAATGATTTATGCTGAAACGACTATGGCATGGTACAGGAATGTTTTATATCTGATTTGAGTGGATGAAAAATTGTTTATACTTTAATGACTGTAATCAGAGTGAAAGAACAGAGAAGTGATGTATGTTTGAATGATAAGATGAATTTAATTACTTTAAAATTGCTTTCAGTATCATTGGCAAAAGTTTGTAGAATCTGGATTATTAAATTTGTATATGGATGATGTTAACCTTAACTCCTACTCCATCCATTTTCTTTGTCCATACCTACTTTAAGTGTTTCTTTTGGGGTTTGTTCCAGTCCAAGTGAAAGCGAATGTAGGAAAGAAAGTCTGAGGAAAAAATGTCACAATTCAGTTTTGTGAACATTTTTCTTTAAATAAGGAAATACCTTTTTAAAATAAACAGATTTGTATTATTTTGAACTGTTATATATAAAGCAACTTCGTTATTAAAATTTATTTAATAGATATCAATAATGATTATTTTTTTCAAAGTGTCTTGATATTTAAACAGCTTCATGGTACCAAGAGATAGATCATTTGCATGATTAACATTTAATAATTACATTAGATGTATGTTTCATTATAATACTTTATTCTGATTGGCTAACTGCACATCACGTGTTCTTCCGTAAGCAATTGCATCACTCAATAAAACTTTTCATTCATGATAACACGTGGTCCCACAATAAAGTGCACAGGTGAATTAAATAAAAACAATATAAAATTCGTGTTTTCTTGATCATAGCTAAAAAATGTAATTATAAGTATTGAATGCTTCTTTTTGTAACTTCATAGGGTTGTAAAAGCGTTGACCGTGCGCACATTTTTAGAATGAAGCGCTTCCGCGCTTCATACAAAATGTACTTCGGTCAACGCTTTTACACCCCAATGAATTTACAAAAAGAAGCATTCAATTCTTAAATAAATTTTAAATTTCATTTATCAAGGCTTAAGGTTCATGTGGACCCTATGGCTAAAATGGCCGTATTTTCACCTCAAAATTTAATCTGAGTACAGACAAATCTGCGTATCTGTAAAAAAAAATCAGGCATAGCATGCCCTAGATAAATAAATTTTAAATATGTTTTATGTTTTAGAAAAATAAAAACTTACCAGGATTTTGCCGTGCACTTTTTTTCATTCCTCCAGAAGGTGCCAAAATAAACTAAGTTGGGAAACAGGTTTGAGAACTTCCCCACAGGTAATAATTGAAGTGAGCTGTATTGCTTGACATGGACATGAGATGGACAATAGATACCTGACAATAATTGGTTATTTAAACTGTGTACCTGAGTGGACCATATCAAGGTAAACTCAACTGTTTGTTAATTTTATCATCTTCTGCAGGGACGAAAAAAAGTGTACGGCAAACTCCAGTTAATTTATGAATTTTCTAAATCATACATTGCATTTGAATTCTATTTATCTAGGGCATGCTATGCCTTAAAACATTTCCAGATGCACAGGTTTGTACTCAGAGTAAATTTTGAGGTGAAAATACGGCCATTTTAGCCATAGGGTCCACATGAACCTTAAAAACTTTTTCCTAAAAGAAAATATTTTACTTCTTTCTCTTATATATTTTAACTATTGTTAAAAAGATTATTTGTTACTTTTTGTCCTGCCACTTTCTGTCTGTTTACCAGTGAAAGTGTGTATGAATTGGATGTAAGTTTATGATCAATAAAGTTTGTTTAAATTATTTAAATGCTATTTTTATATATTGTAAAGTTTATTTTTAATGCTTATTTGTTTATTACAAAAGTGCTTATGTTAATTGCAGATGTATGAGCTTGTTAATTTTCTTCCATCATATAATGATAATCATAAAATTATGATATGACCTTTTTGATAAGCCATTCCTATCAGTATATGTGCTATATATGTCAGAATTGGACTGATTCAATATATTTGGGTTTGAGGCTTGGACATTTAATAAGTGTTTTAAGGGATCTGACAGGCATCTATGTGCTAGGCGGTGCTTTTATTTACAAATATATTTTTTTATCCCCTTGCTCAATTTCTTTTGTTTATTTTTTCCCATTATCAAAAATGCAAACTTGAGGACAAGTTAAAAATGGGGTTTAAAATCATTTGTATTTATCTTAAATAATCAAAAGATTTAATTCAGATGTCAATATTTGTTGTTTCTTTGTACCTGATAATTAGTTTAATATAACATTATATTTTTCATACAAAATAAGCTTTTATAAACACTGATGTATATTACAAAAGCACATATAACAAGTAATGGCTTCTGGAAGCTAAACATCACTATTTCACAAACTTTAATGTTGCTAACTGTATATAATTTAAAAACATAAAAAGAAATAATTTTTATCTAGGGTTTGAATATCAGTTTCCCTTTTTCTGAATAGCTTTTGTTAATGCTTAGTGGAGATTTGATAAAGTAAAACTAGTATTATCCTGTGATAAACCCTATATTATCTCTACTTTACTAGCTCAATTTAAACTGTTGTCATATCTATGATTTATACTTAAATATTTGACATTATTGATTTTGTAATAAAATGAATTTGAGAATAATTATAAGGTTATGTTTTCAATGAGTTAATCAATTAAAAGCCATTACATGAATCTGAAAAAAATGGTGTTCCTGCCTTGGTGGTTCTCTCTAGGCTTCATCCACAAATTAAAATGGATGCCAATCATGCTGAAATGTCATTCAAAACTAACAATCAATCAATCAAAATATACTACAGTAAAGCAGACCACATAACATATTTATACAGAGATAACAAAAATGACATAGAACACATGTTCCAGATAGCCTTACATTACATACCAGTTTTCATTCTAGCTACAAAAATGACATAGAACACATATTCCAGATAGCCTTACATTACATACCAGTTTTCATTCTAGCTACAAAAATGACATAGAACACATATTCCAGATAGCCTTACATTACATACCAGTTTTCATTCTAGCTACAAAAATGACATAGAACACATATTCCAGATAGCCTTACATTACATACCAGTTTTCATTCTAGCTACAAAAATGACATAAATCACATGTTCCAGATAGCCTTACATTACATACCAGTTTTCATTCTAGCTACAAAAATGACATAAATCACATGTTCCAGATAGCCTTACATTACATACCAGTTTTCATTCTAGCTACAAAAATGACATAAATCACATGTTCCAGATAGCCTTACATTACATACCAGTTTTCATTCTAGCTACAAAAATGACATAAATCACATGTTCCAGATAGCCTTACATTACATACCAGTTTTCATTCTAGCTACAAAAATGACATAAATCACATGTTCCAGATAGCCTTACATTACATACCAGTTTTCATTCTAGCTACAAAAATGACATAAATCACATGTTCCAGATAGCCTTACATTACATACCAGTTTTCATTCTAGCTACAAAAATGACATAAATCACATGTTCCAGATAGTCTTACATTACATACCAGTTTTCATTCTAGCTACAAAAATGACATAAATCACAAGTTCCAGATAGTCTTACATTACATACCAGTTTTCATTCTAGCTACAAAAATGACATAAATCACAAGTTCCAGATAGCCTTACATTACATACCAGTTTTCATTCTAGCTACAAAAATGACATCAATCACAAGTTCCAGATAGCCTTACATTACATACCAGTTTTCATTCTAGCTACAAAAATGACATAAATCACATGTTCCAGATAGTCTTACATTACATACCAGTTTTCATTCTAGCTACAAAAATGACATAAATCACAAGTTCCAGATAGCCTTACATTACATACCAGTTTTCATTCTAGCTACAAAAATGACATAAATCACATGTTCCAGATAGCCTTACATTACATACCAGTTTTCATTCTAGCTACAAAAATGACATCAATCACAAGTTCCAGATAGTCTTACATTACATACCAGTTTTCATTCTAGCTACAAAAATGACATAAATCACATGTTCCAGATAGCCTTACATTACATACCAGTTTTCATTCTAGCTACAAAAATGACATAAATCACATGTTCCAGATAGCCTTACATTACATACCAGTTTTCATTCTAGCTACAAAAATGACATAAATCACATGTTCCAGATAGCCTTACATTACATACCAGTTTTCATTCTAGCTACAAAAATGACATAAATCACAAGTTCCAGATAGCCTTACATTACATACCAGTTTTCATTCTAGCTACAAAAATGACATAAATCACAAGTTCCAGATAGCCTTACATTACATACCAGTTTTCATTCTAGCTACAAAAATGACATAAATCACATGTTCCAGATAGCCTTACATTACATACCAGTTTTCATTCTAGCTACAAAAATGACATAAATCATATGTTCCAGATAGCCTTACATTACATACCAGTTTTCATTCTAGCTACAAAAATGACATAAATCACATGTTCCAGATAGCCTTACATTACATACCAGTTTTCATTCTAGCTACAAAAAAGACATAAATCACAAGTTCCAGATAGCCTTACATTACATACCAGTTTTCATTCTAGCTACAAAAATGTCATAAATCACAGTTCCAGATAGCCTTACATTACATACCAGTTTTCATTCTAGCTACTAAATGACATAAATCACAAGTTCCAGATAGCCTTACATTACATACCAGTTTTCATTCTAGCTACAAAAATGACATAAATCACAAGTTCCAGATAGCCTTACATTACATACCAGTTTTCATTCTAGCTACAAAAATGACATCAATCACAAGTTCCAGATAGCTTACATTACATACCAGTTTTCATTCTAGCTACAAAAATGACATAATCACATGTTCCAGATAGCCTTACATTACATACCAGTTTTCATTCTAGCTACAAAAATGACATAAATCACAAGTTCCAGATAGTCTTACATTACATACCAGTTTTCATTCTAGCTACAAAAATGACATAAATCACAAGTTCCAGATAGCCTTACATTACATACCAGTTTCATTCTAGCTACAAAAATGACATAATCACAGTTCCAGATAGCCTTACATTACATACCAGTTTTCATTCTAGCTACAAAAATGACATAATCACAAGTTCCAGATAGCCTTACATTACATACCAGTTTTCATTCTAGCTACAAAAATGACATAATCACAAGTTCCAGATAGCCTTACATTACATACCAGTTTTCATTCTAGCTACAAAAATGACATAAATCACAAGTCCAGATAGCTTACATTACATACCAGTTTTCATTCTAGCTACAAAAATGACATAAATCACATGTTCCAGATAGCCTTACATTACATACCAGTTTTCATTCTAGCTACAAAATGACATAAATCACAAGTTCCAGATAGCCTTACATTACATACCAGTTTTCATTCTAGCTACAAAATGACATAATCATAAGTTCCAGATAGCCTTACATTACATACAGTTTTCATTCTAGCTACAAAAATGACATAAATCACAAGTACCAGATAGCCTTACATTACATACCAGTTTTCATTCTAGCTACAAAAATGACATAAATCACATGTTCCAGATAGCCTTACATTACATACCAGTTTTCATTCTAGCTACAAAAATGACATAAATCACATGTTCCAGATAGCCTTACATTACATACCAGTTTTCATTCTAGCTACAAAAATGACATAAATCACAGTTCCAGATAGCCTTACATTACATACCAGTTTTCATTCTAGCTACAAAATGACATAAATCACATGTTCCAGATAGCCTTACATTACATACCAGTTTTCATTCTAGCTACAAAAAGACATAAATCACAAGTTCCAGATAGCCTTACATTACATACCAGTTTTCATTCTACTACAAAAATGACATAAATCACAATTCCAGATAGCCTTACATACATACCAGTTTTCATTAGCTACAAAAATGACATAAATCACATGTTCCAGATAGTCTTACATTAATCCAGTTTTCATTCTACTACAAAATAATAAATCACAAGTTCCATATGCTTACAATTATCTACATTTCATTAATACAAATTACATATCTACATTCAATATTCATTAATACAAATTACTAAAAAATGCCTTAACATCATACCAGTCTTTCATTCTACTACAAAAAATGACATAAATAAATTCATAATTACATTTACCAGTTTCATTAGCTACAATAATAACAAATCACAAGTTCAATAGTTCTTATTACATACAACATTTCATTCTAAACTACATAAATACAGTTCATATCTATTACAACAGTTTTCACTTACAAAAATCATTAAATCAATTTCCAATACTCATAAAACATCAGTCAAAGCTAACAATCATAGCTACAATACATTAAGCAAATACATTATTCTAGTAATATAATCACAGTCAAAACTAATACATTCATATATTAACATTTCACTAAAATAATATCAGTCAATACTAATACAAGTTTATAAATCATATCAATTATACTCATTCAAGTTCATACTACAAATGACAAAATGTAGTAGCTAATTACATACCATTCATCTAAAAAATAAATCACAGTTCCAGATAGCTTACATTACATACCAGTTTCATTCTAGCTACAAAAATGACATAAATACAGTTCCAGATAGCTTACATTACATACCATTTCATTCTAGCTACAAATGACATAAATCACAATTCAGATACTTACTTACATACAGTTTTCATTCTACTACAAAATGACATAAATCACAGTAGTTACTACATATTCATTTCACAGCTAAAAACATTCAAAGCCTACTTACATACATTATTCACTACAAAAATGACATAAATCACATGTTCCAGATAGCTTACATTACATACAGTTTTCATTCTAGCTACAAAATGACATAATCACAAGTTCAGATAGCCTTAATTAATACCATTTTCATACAAAAGACATAAATCACAGTTCCAGATAGCCTTACATTACATACCATTTCATTCTAGCTACAAAAATGACATAAATCACAGTTCCAGAAGTCTTACATTACATACCAGTTCATTACTACAAAATGACATAAATCACATGTTCCAGATACTTACATTACATACCATTTTCATTAGCTACAAAAATGACTAAATCACAGTTCCAGATAGCTACTACATTACATCATTCATACTAAAAATGCATATCAATCCAGTCTTACAATACATACATTCATTACTAAATACATATACATTTCCATAGCTACAATACATTCACAGTCAAATGACATAAATACATTCTAGCTACATTACATAATCATTTCAAAACATAAATACATTTCATGCTACAAATAATTTCATTCAGTACAAATACATAATCATTCTAGCTAATACATAATCACTGTCAATGCATAATACATTCTAGCTACATACATACCATTTTCATAGCCAATACATAAACCAGTTCCATAGCCAATACATAATTCATTCTAGCTACATACATACATTCAATACTACATTAATACAGTTATTACTACAAATCATTCAAGTTCAATACTACATTCATACCTTTCTCAGTCAATGAAAAATACATAATCTCATACTACATTTTCATTCACTACTAAAAACAATCCAATCCTTACTTACTACATTCATTTACTACAAATATAAATCAATTCCAGATAGCCTTACATTACATACCAGTTCATCTAGCTACAAAATGACATAAATCACATTCCAGATAGCCTATTACATACCAGTTTTCATTCTAGCTAAAAATACATAATCACAGTTCAGATAGCCTTACATTACATACCATTCATTCTAGCTACAAAATGACATAAATCACAGTTCAGATAGCCTACATTACATACCATTTTCATCTAGCTACAAAATGACATAAATCACAGTTCCAGATAGCTTACATTACATACCAGTTCTTCTACTACAAAAATGCATAAATCACATCAGATAGCCTATTACATACCATTTCATTTAGCTACAAAATGACATAAATCCAATTCCAGATCTTACATTACATACCATTTTCATTCTAGCTACAAAAACATAAATCACAGTTCAGATGCTACATACTACCAGTTTCATTCTACTACAAAATACATAAATCACAGTTCCAATAGCTTACATTACATACCAGTTTTCATTCTAGCTACAAAAATGACATAATCACAGTTCCAGAAGCTTACATTACATACCAGTTTTCATTAGCTACAAATGACATAATCACAATTCCAGATAGCCTTACATTACATACCAGTTTTCATTCTAGCTACAAAATGACATAAATCACATTCCAGATAGTTACATTACATACCAGTTTTCATTCTAGCTACAAAATGACATAATCACATGTTCCAATAGCCTTAATTACATACCTTTTCATTCTAGCTACAAAATGACATAAATCACATTCCAGATAGCCTTACATTACATACAGTTTCATTCTAGCTACAAAATGACATAATCACAGTTCCAGATAGCTTACATTACATACCATTTTCATTCTAGCTACAAATGACATAAATCACAGTTCCAGATAGCCTTACATTACATACCATTTTCATTCTACTACAAAATGACATAATCAAGTTCCAGATAGCTTACATTACATACCATTTTCATTCTAGCTAAAATACATAATCACAGTTCCAGATAGCTTACATTCATACCGTTTTCATTCTAGCTACAAAATGACATAACACAGTCCAGATAGCTACATACATACCAGTTTTCATTCAGCACAAAATGACATAACACAGTCCAGATAGCCTTACATTACATACCAGTTCATTCTAGCACAAAATGACAAATCACAGTTCCAGATAGCCTACATTACATACCATTTTCATTCAGCTACAAAAATGACATAATCACAGTTCCAGATACTTACATACATACCATTTCTTCTACACAAAAGCTAAATCCAGTTCCAATACTTACATACATACCTTTTCTCTAGCTACAAATACAATCACAGTTCAATCTACATACTACCATTCATTCAGCTACAAATGACATAAATCACATTCCGTACTACATTACATTTCATTCTACAAAAGACATAAATCAATTCCAAAGCTCATAATACATTTCATTCTAGCCAAATGACATATCGTCAGATAGCCTCATACATACCATTTCATCTACAAAAGACATAAATCACAAGTTCCAGATAGCCTTACATTACATACCAGTTTTCATTCTAGCTACAAAAATGACATAAATCACAAGTTCCAGATAGCCTTACATTACATACCAGTTTTCATTCTAGCTACAAAAATGACATAAATCACAAGTTCCAGATAGTCCTTACATTACATACCAGTTTTCATTCTAGCTACAAAATGACATAAATCACATGTTCCAGATAGCCTTACATTACATACCAGTTTTCATTCTAGCTACAAAAATGACATAAATCACAAGTTCCAGATAGCCTTACATTACATACCAGTTTTCATTCTAGCTACAAAAATGACATAAATCACATGTTCCAGATAGCTCTTACATTACATACCAGTTTTCATTCTAGCTACAAAAATGACATAAATCACAAGTTCCAGATAGCCTTACATTACATACCAGTTTTCATTCTAGCTACAAAAATGACATAAATCACAGTTCCAGATAGCCTTACATTACATACCAGTTTTCATTCTAGCTACAAAAATGACATAAATCACAAGTTCCAGATAGCCTTACATTACATACCAGTTTTCATTCTAGCTACAAAAATGACATAAATCACATGTTCCAGATAGCCTTACATTACATACCAGTTTTCATTCTAGCTACAAAAATGACATAAATCACAGTTCCAGATAGCCTTACATTACATACCAGTTTTCATTCTAGCTACAAAAATGAATAAATCACATGTTCCAGATAGCCTTACATTACATACCAGTTTTCATTCTACTACAAAAATGACATAATCCATCCAATAGCCTTACATTACATACCGTTTTCATTCTAGCTACAAAAATGACATAAATCACAAGTTCCAGATCTTACATTACATACCAGTTTTCATTCTACTACAAAAAGACATAAATCACATGTTCCAGATAGCCTTACATACATACCAGTTTTCATTCTAGCTACAAAAATACATAAATCACAGTTCCAGATAGCCTTACATTACATACCAGTTTTCATTCTAGCTACAAAAATGACATAAACACAGTTCCAGATAGCCTTACATTACATACCATTTTCATTCTAGCTACAAAAATGACATAAATCACATGTTCCAGATAGCCTTACATTACATACCAGTTTTCATTCTAGCTACAAAAATGACATAAATCACATGTTCCAGATAGCTCTTACATTACATACCAGTTTTCATTCTAGCTACAAAAATGACATAAATCACAAGTTCCAGATAGCCTTACATTACATACCAGTTTTCATTCTAGCTACAAAAATGACATAAATCACATGTTCCAGATAGCCTTACATTACATACCAGTTTTCATTCTAGCTACAAAAATGACATAAATCACAAGTTCCAGATAGCCTTACATTACATACCAGTTTTCATTCTAGCTACAAAAATGACATAAATCACAGTTCCAGATAGCCTTACATTACATACCAGTTTTCATTCTAGCTACAAAAATGACATAAATCACAAGTTCCAGATAGCCTTACATTACATACCAGTTTTCATTCTAGCTACAAAAATGACATAAATCACAAGTTCCAGATAGCCTTACATTACATACCAGTTTTCATTCTAGCTACAAAAATGACATAAATCACAATGTTCCAGATAGCCTTACATTACATACCAGTTTTCATTCTAGCTACAAAAATGACATAAATCACATGTTCCAGATAGCCTTACATTACATACCAGTTTTCATTCTAGCTACAAAAATGACATAAATCACAAGTTCCAGATAGCCTTACATTACATACCAGTTTTCATTCTAGCTACAAAAATGACATAAATCACAAGTTCCAGATAGCCTTACATTACATACCAGTTTTCATTCTAGCTACAAAAATTTTCATTCTAGCTACAAAAATGACATAAATCACATGTTCCAGATAGCCTTACATTACATACCAGTTTTCATTCTAGCTACAAAAATGACATAAATCACATGTTCCAGATAGCCTTACATTACATACCAGTTTTCATTCTAGCTACTAAAATGACATAAATCACATGTTCCAGATAGTCTTACATTACATACCAGTTTTCATTCTAGCTACAAAAATGACATAAATCACAAGTTCCAGATAGCCTTACATTACATACCAGTTTTCATTCTAGCTACAAAAATGACATAAATCACAAGTTCCAGATAGTCTTACATTACATACCAGTTTTCATTCTAGCTACAAAAATGACATAAATCACATGTTCCAGATAGCCTTACATTACATACCAGTTTTCATTCTAGCTACAAAAATGACATAAATCACATGTTCCAGATAGCCTTACATTACATACCAGTTTTCATTCTAGCTACAAAAATGACATAAATCACAAGTTCCAGATAGCCTTACATTACATACCAGTTTTCATTCTAGCTACAAAAATGACATAAATCACATGTTCCAGATAGCCTTACATTACATACCAGTTTTCATTCTAGCTACAAAAATGACACAAATCACAAGTTCCAGATAGCCTTACATTACATACCGTTTTCATTCTAGCTACAAAAATGACATAAATCACAAGTTCCAGATAGCCTTACATTACATACCAGTTTTCATTCTAGCTACTAAAATGACATAAATCACAAGTTCCAGATAGCCTTACATTACATACCAGTTTTCATTCTAGCTACAAAAATGACATAAATCACATGTTCCAGATAGTCTTACATTACATACCAGTTTTCATTCTAGCTACAAAAATGACATAAATCACATGTTCCAGATAGCCTTACATTACATACCAGTTTTCATTCTAGCTACAAAAATGACATAAATCACATGTTCCAGATAGCCTTACATTACATACCAGTTTTCATTCTAGCTACAAAAATGACATAAATCACATGTTCCAGATAGCCTTACATTACATACCAGTTTTCATTCTAGCTACAAAAATGACATAAATCACATGTTCCAGATACCCTTACATTACATACCAGTTTTCATTCTAGCTACAAAAATGACATAAATCACATGTTCCAGATAGTCTTACATTACATACCAGTTTTCACTCTAGCTACTAAAATGACATAGAACGGTTAGAATGGTTAAATGGGTTTTGCATTACATGACAACTTCATTTCCACTGTTTTTCCTAATGGTTTCAGAAACGATTTATCTTGTTAAATTCTTATATTGATATGCTTGATGAAGTAGATTAACTATAGCTTATAACATGCCACATTTACATGAAGTAGTCCAAGATTGTTCTACCAGCCGTTTTGAGGAGGGTCATGAAACATGTTAACCCAGATTTGGGGCTGCAAGTTTTTGTGTTGAAATCATAATAGATCCAATGTCTTGCAAAATGATTCTTTATTCATTTTTGTCCATAAAATAAATATTAACCAACAGAGACTTACTAATAAAAGGAATGGCCAAATTCATCCATGGGCAACGGTGCTTGTTTTTAATCATTTCTAACATGTCACATTCAGATAAAGTAGATAAAATGTAGCTTGTGCATGTTCTTAATCATTTCTAGTATGTCACATTCAGATAAAGTAGATAATGTAACATGACATGTAGCTTCATTACATTTCACATTTATAAAATAATTTCATCCTTTGACTGATCCTTGAGTGTGTCAACTCTTATTTTCACTTTTTACGAGTTATAAGATAACTGCATTTGTTAGTTGGGACCCTTGCAAGATCAACACGTTAGTCAGATAGGTTAACTTTGGTCTGATTTCATGAAAAAGTGAACACTATATTATTTTCGTAAGTATATCAGTCTGACAAGGGTCATTTAACCTTGACCTCATTTTCATGGTTCATAGGTCAATGTTGTCGTTGTTTTGTTACTTTTTCAGCTACTATAAGCAAGGTCACATATATTTGATGAATTGGATGAGGGTCAAATGACATTGTGCAAAGCCAAAAGTTATAGTTAAAAAAATTTGTACTACTGTGACTGTACATATGTGTATAATAATACTATTCAATATGGTTTTAATTTACTGATAACGTATATATAAACAATATTCAAAGATCGTGTTGAATAGGTAACCTTTGAGAATAAGTGCATCTAAAGAATTAAGTTTACCCGGATCGTATATTAGTTTACGGGCTCGGTAAACAACGTTACCGTAAAAATTAGGATGTGCTATTCTGTCTGACATAAGTTTTCTACAGGTACAACCAAACATGCAGACCAAATCTTTGTACAATATATCTATGGAAGAATTTGGTAAAGGTTTTGGGAAATGTGTGGCAACATAATCATATATTACGCTCAATGAAATCAAAAGTCATTACAAACACAGGCAATGCGAATGGGGTGTGATATATAAACACCGGCGTAAGATGGACAAAACGGAACATCACCGACCAAAAAAGGAATAACAAACTTGGCTCAATAGCACTAAAGGATGACCAGTGCTCTTTATGCGGTTGTTATTCCACAGATGTCGTTCAACACTTAATGTTATACTGTAAAAAACTTTTGGATGTAAGAAATAACATGTTTTACGGAATTGTTGATGTTTTACCAGTCCAGGAATCTGTACGCTTTATTCAGCAAAATGATAGCGATATAATCGTAGCCTTATTTGGTGGTATTACAGATTTTATGCAATCTGTTAACTCTGACAACTGGAGAAACATGATGTGTTGCTTGGCAGATCATATATTTCATCTGCACGGAAAATTTAAAGGCGAATTATTTGAGCATAGGTTTAATTTTGGTCACTAAAATATCTAAACTAAACAAATGTAGCATATATATATACATATATATATAAGAAACATGTTTTTTGTTTGTTTGTGTGTGCTTTAATTGCAGTTTGTAATCAGGGGCGTAGCTAGGCAATTTTTATGTGTACGCAATGCCGGAGAAGGTAATCATACGACCGGGGGTCTGGGGGTCGCTCAAGGCCCCCTGAAGCTCTGGGGGTAAATGGTGCAAAATCCTGCATTCTCGCAATTTCCGAGGACTTAAAATGACCTCACAGAAATCTTACTTTCAGGAGAAAAAAGTCAACTTTGGAATTAAATAATCAGAGAAAAACAAAGAAACCCGTACTGTTGGGCTTAACAATTTGTTTTGTCTTTTCTTATGTGTAGTGGGTTAAAATGGCTTGATTAGGTATATTTTATTTGTTACCTAATCATGCTGAACCCACTTTACATTAGAAAACAAACTAATTTCTAAGCCAACACTGTGCAACTTAAATGGTATTTTTCTTATTGAGAAAATACATAAATAAAAATTCGAATCAGACACATATCTTTATGTTTTATTTTAGGAGTGAACAAGCAGTGTTTTTCAGCTTTTTTTTTTCTCTCAAAGTTAATTCTGAAAAATTAATGCCCATTTCCTTTCTTTTTTTCTACTAAAGATGTCCAAAACCGTGTCTGTTTTAAAAAAAATGTCTTAGTATATGTTCAAAAGACCGAGTCCAGATAAACGATTCGTTTTCATTGTATTTCTCAATTAGGTCTTCACTGTTCTCTTGTTCTAAAGAACCGTTCTGCCTGCGTTGCCGTCGAGACCGGCATACATGCAAATACATTAAGTATCTGAAAGATTCCCGGGTATCCTTGGTTTATAACATTTAATGTTTCCTGCAGCTTGTTAGGAATGTTATCAAACTATCCAGTCCATTTTTTAACCATCTCCTAATTTCGATCTTGAAATACGTCTTTTGTAACATGGGCATCATTTGCATTCCATTAAAGATTATGTCCCCAACAGCTAAAGTAAGTTGGTCAGTGATTGTGGGATTAACTTTTGTGCGACATAACGTGGCTCTGCTGTCAGAAGTCTTGTATTCAACTCTGCTATCAAATGATCGACGAAAGGTAGATACATGTTCAGTTTCATAAGAATGAATTGATGTCCATATTTTATTTCATCAGTTATTTTGGAATCTTCAGAAAAAAATGTCAGGGTAAGGAGGCATAAAAGACGTGACAATTGTGTTTTGACACCCGGAGGACTCAGCCATTTTAAATTGTTTGTATCAGCAACAGAATCACGATGCTGATTTCGTAAATGAAAAGGGGAGACTAGTTTTCGGAACGGAATATAGCTACAAAGTGATTATTAACATATTTGTATATTTTTTTTTATTAACTTCATTACTTTAGTTAAATTCTTACTAGATTTACCATATTTTTTTTTTTTTTTTGAGATTTTCGATGTGTACGCAACTGCGTTTTTGCGTACGGGTTGCTACGCGCCTGGTAATTATATGTTGTTCATTTCTTGAAATTAGTATATTTGTGTTATAAAATGTAAATCTTCAGTATATTGGAGGAAATAAAGAGAATCTACGGAAGCCGATAAGGGCCATTCAAAAAAAAAAAAATTATGTCGTAATTACGACATAGCATACCAATTTGTGTGTTGGTGATGGTAGTGCGTCACAGGGTAATGTTATGCGTCTAGTGTATGGGACTGTCCTATGGATGTCTTATGCCGCTGGCTAGCAATTTTATTTTGCGAAAAGAAAGCCGAGTGAGTAAGTCTTTCCTGCCAGTACATAGCCTCTACATTATCAAGACTTCAGTAGTAGCCTCCCCGCGGTAGCACACGGTAACTGATTGCAATAAATCAGGCGAATCTGTTGGGGATCTCGGAGCAGCAAGGGCCCCAGAAATGCAGTGTGTAGGCCCACTGGTATGTGGACATGCCCTAGCACTCATTAACCTTGCCCCAACTATGGGTAAAATAGTCGGCCAGGAGAGGGTCGCAGCCTGGTTACAGCAACTTTCCTAAGAGAAGAGAACTCTAACATCAAAATCAACGGGTAGATCAGACTCGTAAGCCAAGGAAGGCATCTATCTATTGGAAGGAAACCCATAAACAAATAACCCTGGTCCACCAGGTTGGAGGTTGAGCTAGGGGGTAATCTCCCCTACTCATAAAACAGCATCTGATTACGGAAACAAGGATTAGAAAAAATTTAACTCGTCTTGTAACATCAGAATACCAGCAGAATTCTGCGCATATGAATGGGACTAGTGAAAGCCAACAGGAAGCTAGTCACACGAAAAGTACTTGCCCTATGTGCCCCGGGCATAATAAGGACTAGGTAGGTAGGTAGGTATGTCGTAATTTCGACATAACATGTCATTATAACGACATCGCTATGTCGTAATTTCGACATAATATGTCGTTACAACGACATCGCTATGTCGTAATTTCGACATAACATGTCGTAATAACGACATAGCTATGTCGTAATAACGACATCACTATATATATTAAAGAATATGTATTATGATTGCCAAGACACTAAATGACACAGAAATTAACAACTATAGGTCATATCATAATGCCTCCAATAACTAGAAAAGCCCCGCATAATCAGCTATAAAAGAGGGACGAAAGATACCAGAGGGAGAGCCCCCGAAATGCTGTGTGGCAGACAGTGTTATTAATTAATTATTAGCTCCCTTGGTAAAACTCCAAATTTCATATCTAAAGTATATCATTGTTTAATAATTTACATGAAGCTGAATAAGTATATATCTGTTAATTGCATAGCTTTTGCTATTTGAATTCATTGATTAAAGATATTTATTTATATTGTAAAGTTTAATATTTGTATCGTCGCAAAATCTTTGGTCACCTTCTTTGGTTACCTTTTGTGAGAAACTTATATATTTTATAGCTCTTGATTGAAAGTAATAAGAAACCGACCGGGGATTATTATAAAACCTAAAGGATAAAGATAAAAAAAAATAATTATAAAACCTAAAGTTCTATCAAGGCAAGCAAAGCTTTCCACCTCTCTATAAAGAAGCGCACAACTCCATGGTTTGTTGTAATGAGGGTGAATGGACGTATCGATTGCTCTGTATTTACTGTCAAACGGTGGGCACGATGTTCCTAAAACACGACGTTACACATAAAAAGCGGCGTCGAAGAGGGTTTTTGATTAATTTTTGCAAGTTTTATTCGTTTTTTTATATGTTGGTTGATTTATTTATTACATGTATATCACAAAATTTTTAAAATTTCTGATTCTGGTTTTGTTCCTTTTGTGATGTCATTACTATACTATATATAAAAATATTAATTTTCGCGAACCATTTAGGTCACGGAAATTCCAAAATATGGCATCAGTAAGGAGAGTTGTACAAACAATGTAAATACACAGAACCCCATCCAAACTTGCTTTAGCTAATAGTATTCATCTTTTTCTATTTTATATGTACAAACAACATTCCATTTTTCTATAATTTCGATTAAAAAATTCCAAAATCTGAGTTAAAATAGGTCGAATGCCCCAAATAAACGTTGTCTGATTGGTTGAAGAACTGTGGCGTCGATGATAAGCATAGAAAGCCTCGATGTAAAGCACACGCTTCACAGGAATAAGGAGAGTTTTACAAATAATGTGAATACACAGATGATTTCACAGATCCTCCATCCTATTTATGTTTTGCTGAAAATGTTGCAGTGTTCATCATTTCTGTTTTGATTCTGCTAACAACATTCCATTTTTTCTATAATTCCTATTTAAAGATGTGGAAACCCGTAAAAAAAATAGATGGCCTCAATGATTTAAAAGCAACGCAAAAAAATCCGTTAATGATCGTTAATACGACCCTGAGTTCAACCGGGGTTATATAAACCGATTCACAAATAAACATGATAAAGATCTCCTTGCGCTCAAATGTAGTTCTTAGTGAAGTATACGGGTAAATTCGTTTTACGGAAATTTATACACACTTTATCATTAATGTATTACCAGGCTTTTGCATATTCACGTTTTTTTTATGCTCAACTTTAGTCAAATTCAATTCTATACATTTTTTTTTACGTAAAGCAATAGGAGTAAGAATATTATTTCGCGCCAATTTAACCAGCATCACCACCGTTATCTTTGTGAAATTTCTGTTATATAGTTTATTAATTAGAGAAATTTTGGTAAGTATTACTTATTAATGTTAAGGTTCTACTGATGTGCTTCTCTAGACCTTTTTGACGGTCAGTTTTATCCCATTTATCTCAATATTATCCCCGATGACAAAAATGTCAACCCGACCTATTCGTGTCAAAAGTGAAAATCGATCTATTTGATGAACTAATTTCTTCATAAACTGTACATGCATTATTTCTGTATTATTTGATAACCAATCACATTCAAGTTGCATGTTTGCATACTAATGGGTTATGTATTAGTGGATTGTAAGGGCGATGCAACATGTGAGGTCTGCGCGATCACGTGACATTATTATTGGGTTACACTAATGTCCTGACAATGTCCTGACAGTGTCCTGACAGAAATGAAAATGCTAAATACTTTTTTATTATTGGAAGGATTTACTTGAAATTTTGAATCAAGCAAGATGAGAACTTCTATTTAATAAATATAAATTTAAAAAAATAAAAAAATATTTTAAAGAGTTAGAAAACTTGACCTGACCAACTTGACTTTGAAACTACTAATGTCCTGACCGATATGAAACGGCTAAAAAAATGTTTTATTATTGACAGGATAGACTTCAAATTCGATACCAAGGAAGATTAATACATTTCATACCAAAATATAAGAAAAAAAAAGAAAAAAATATTTTCAAGAGTTAGAAAACTTGACCTGACCAACTACGTACTCCCGTGACTAATGTCCTGACCGATGTAAAATGCTAATAACTTTTTTGTTCTTTGAAGGTTCGATTTCAAATTTGATGTCAAGGAAGATTCTAACATTTGATACAGAGATGTATGAAAAAATATTAAAAAAACTAATTTTAAGTGTTAGAAAACTTGACCTGACCAACGTCGATTCTGCCCTGACTAATGTCCTGATCGATGTAGAAAATGAAAATAACTTTTTTTTTTATTGAAAGAATTGACTTAATTAATGTTCCTTACCAAACAAAATGATAATATTCAAAATAAGAATTTATGGAAAAAAATGTAATTTTTTTAAATGTTAGAAAACTTGACCTGACCAACTTGATCTTTATATCTATGGAAAGCCAACGGGGTCAAAATTCTTAATTCGTAACTTGTCAATTCGTAACTTGTATCTGTGCAATTTCTAAATTGTTAATTCGTAAATTGTTAATTTGTAACTTGTTATTGTGAAATTCATAATGCTTAATTCGTAAATTGTCAATTTGTAACTTGCACCTTTGTAGTTTCAACATTCTTAATCGGTAAATTGTCAGTTTGTTACTTGTAACTGTGCAATTTCATCATAATGCTTCATTCGTAAATTGTCGATTTGTAACATGTATCTTTGTATCAAAATTCAACATTCTTCATTTGTTAATTGTCAATTTGTAACTTGTAGATTTCAAAATTCTTTATTGGTAAATTGTCTTTTTGTATATTGATGTTTTGTAACTTGTAACATGTGACTTGTCGATTCGTGAATTGTCGATGTGTGAAATGTCGAAGTGTTAAATGTCATCATCGTTGTATTATGCTAATGATCATTATGACGACAGATGGCGCTCGGGTTCTTCTTCGGTGTATAATCCTCCTGTAAGTCGGAGTACCTCCATGTGGAATATATACCCACTGCCTTAAACATTCCCATGCCAAATTCAAGAGGTAGATCCAAATCGCGCAACACAAGAGGACGTGGACGTGGACGTGGCAGAGGTCATCATGAATAACTTGCTTTTTAATATTATACATATTACCATATCATTATGTTGACTTCCTTTAACATGTTTAAAGTCATTTACATATAATTTATATATACATGTACAACTTTATATATTTCTTCTTTTTTTTTTGGGCTGATAAATTCATATTCTCATTTGAATAGATTTTTCAAATGAAACAGCCATTATGTGAAGAAGTCACACTATTACATGGTCATATATATGTAACCTCTGCTAGGTATAAAAGTACGCCTTTTTTATTTTATTTTATTCATTTTTATTTTTAGTTTTCACATTTGAATCATACTTTTGATCTTGAATTAACCCAGGATATCAGGTTATTCAACCCAAATCAGTTTAATAGTTATTCAGTTAAAAGAGGATACATAGAAAAGAAATTATCTGTCATTATATCATAGACTATTTGTATTTAGAAAACCATTGTAAAAACTATCCTCTAAATAAATCTACTTATTTCAAATATTTACATTTCTGAATATTTTCCTTGTTGTCTCTTCCTTTTATTTAGAGACAAATTTTTATTATTTTTTTTTTTTTTATAGATAGAAAATCTATTCTATTATTTATACCAGATTTAATTGTATCAACCAAAATGCCAAAATCAAACCAATCATCTGTAAAATTTGGTTATTGGAATATAGGTGGCTTATTTTCAAAGGGCATGAATAAAGCAGAGGATCTCCTTTTTCTGAAACATATAGAGAATTACGACATTGTTTTTTTAGTCGAAACTCATGTGGGATATAATTCCCAAATACACAATATTGGCAAATTTCATTATCATCCAATATGTAGAAAATTATCAAATAATAACCGTCATTTTGGGGGTATAGCAATTCTACAGAAAAGTCACGTTAAACCTCATGTCAAAATATTGATTAACAGTAATCCAGATTATCAATGGATTAAATTAGAAAAATCCTTTTTTGGATTTAAAAGTGACCTATTTATTTGTGTACTGTACAACCCCCCTGTTACGTCTAAATATACCCAAGAACTCTCTTCTGATGTTTTTGAATGCATAGAAAAAGATATCTTTCAGTATAAAAAAATGGGTGAAATTTTGTTATGTGGAGATTTTAATGCCAGAATAGGCTCTGAAAATGACTTTATAGTAAACGATGATTCAAAATTTACTCCAATTTTTGATACATACCCTACTGACAAAAACATTATGACAAGAAAAAGTCGAGACCAAAAAATTGATCAAAGAGGCAAAGAAGTTTTGGATTTTTGCATTAGTAAACAAATAAGAATTTTAAATGGCAGAGTTCTTGGTGATACATTTGGTAATTTTACTTGCTATACCCCCAATGGTGCAAGTGTGGTTGATTATGTTGCTGTGTCGGAAGAAATTCTTGAAAATGTACTGTATTTTAAAGTATCCAGATTTATTCCCACATTATCTGATTGTCATTGTAAACTTGAGTGGGAATTATCTGCAAAATATTGTGTTCCTGGAGAAAATGATATTCCAATCCAGTTGAAAAATATGACACCTAATTATATCTGGACTGACTGTTCAGCAATAAAATTTCAAGAAACACTTTCTTCAGATACACTACAAAACTACATACTAGAATTCAACAACAGCACAATTCAATTTACTCAGACATCAGTAGATGACGCATCATCAAAACTTTCAAACATCTTTTTATCAGCAGCAAATCTATCACTTAAACGACCTTTAAAAAAACACACAAACAAACAAAAAAACAAAAAGTGGTTTGACGCAAGTTTACAACAAGCTCGAACTAACTTGCTTAATTATGGAAAAATTTATTCAAGATTTCCATATGATCCAATTATCAAAAATCACTTTTATAAACTGAATCGTGAATACTCCAAACTAAGGAAATATAAATACAAACAATACAAACAATCATTGATTAGTCAGCTGGACTCCTTGCACGAAGAGAATCCAAAACTGTATTGGAACTTAATTAATGAACTACAGGAAAAAAATGAAACTAAAAAAAAATGTGGAGTACAACCATCAACTTTGATATCACATTTCCAAAAGTTGTCACAACTGAAAGGTGAATTTCAAAGTAGATATACAGAGCTATGTGAAAAACTGAAACAGTTAGAAAACTCAAAATGTTTCAACGAGTTGGACTCCTTTATCACTGAGTCTGAAATATCCAAAGCCATTTCACACTTAAAATGCAATAAATCATCAGGCTTGGATAACATTAGTAATAATATGATAAAGAATGGACAGACTTTCCTTTTAAAAAGTTTTCAACAGATGTTTAATACTTGTCTGTCTTCAGGTATATACCCAACATCTTGGGCTGAAGGTTATATTACACCAATTTTTAAAAGCAACGATACAAGTGACCCTAACAATTATAGAGGAATAACAATAACAAGTGCAATTGGAAAGCTTTTTAATAGAATATTAAGTCTAAGACTGGACAAATTTCTTCAGGAACATAATATTATACATGATAGTCAAATTGGATTCACAAGGAAAGCCAGAACTGCAGATCATATGTTTATTTTAAACTGTCTTATTAACAAATACTGTAATTCAAAAGAAGGTAGACTGTTTGCCTGTTTTGTTGATTTTCAGAAGGCTTTTGATACTGTTATACATACAGGGATCAAGATTAAACTACTAGATATTGGGGCTGGGTCTTATTTTTATAACATTATTAAAAGTATGTATGAAATTAGCAAATCATGTGTCAAAATTCAAAATCAAGTAAGTGATTTTTTCCCATTAGATATTGGAGTCAAACAAGGTGACAACCTCAGTCCGAATTTATTCAAGATATTCATAAATGATTTGCCCAGATATTTGTCAGATACTAGAGACCCAGTTAATGTCAATGACAAAGATCTACATTGTTTAATGTATGCTGATGATATTGTTTTATTATCTACATCAGCTGAAGGACTACGAGAAAAGCTGGGAATGCTTGATAAATTTTGCAAAGATTGGTGTCTCAATGTGAATACTAATAAGACAAAGGTGCTGATTTTCAACAAGGCAGGCAGACATGTAAAACAGATATTCACATTTCAGAATATAAATCTGGAATGTGTTTCAAAATACAAATACCTAGGTTTATATTTAAGCTCATCTGGTTCATTCAGTTATGCTCAAAATGAACTATACAAAAAATCCCTGAAAGCTCATTTCAAATTAAGGAAAGATCTTTTATCACTTAATCCTGATGTAAAAACAAGTATTCATGTTTTTGACCACACTGTAAAACCTATTTTATTATATGGTAGCGAAATATGGGGGATGTTTAATTCTCTTTCCTCTAAATGTAAGAAGGAAGATATATCTTTTGAAAAATTATATTCAGGTTTACCCTGTGAGAAACTTCATATAAATTTTGTAAATTTATACTTGGGGTACACAAGAAAACAACAAATGCTGCAGTGTTATCTGAACTTGGAAGATTTCCAATATATTTTAATATTATAAAAGGAATGTTATTGTACTGGTATAGATTAGAGAATTTAGGTAATAATTTTCCTCTATTAAAAGAGGCATATACACAATCAAAGACACTACATCACATGAATATAACATCATGGTATGGTTCAATAAATGTTGTTTTTAAAATACTTGGTATTGACTATACAAATGCCATAAATGCTCCATTTTGTGAATCCTTATACAAATTTAAGAAATATATACAAACCAAGCTATCAATATTGTTTATTAGCTGTTGGAAAAAACAAATAGATAAATTTTCAGACAGTAAACTGAAAACCTACCTTTTATATAAAACAAATTTTGGTTTTGAAAAATATCTAACATTGATCAAGAATTTTGAACTTAGAAGAAGTTTTACTAAATTACGTGTATCTTCTCATAGATTACAAATAGAATTAGGTAGATATCAGGGTATTCCCCGAATTAACAGAATATGTAATAAATGTTCTTCCAATACTGTCGAAGATGAGGCTCATTTTCTATTTGATTGTAACAAATTTGAGGATGATAGAAATTGTATGTTAGCTAGTATTGCACAATATAATTCTTATTTTAATCATATGAACAGTCAAAGCAAAATTATCTGGTTATTTAGTGTAGAAAATGTTGAGTTACTTAAAATAATATGTAATTTTATATACAAACATCTTCCTTAGTGAAGATTAGTTAAAGGAAATCTATGTGTGTATATACATTTGATTGGACATAGAAAATTATATTCATCTGAATATCACAAACATACTAGCCGATTAAAAAAAAAAAATAATTGTTAAGATATATTATTTATTCAAATGTTCTCTTATATCCTTGAGGCATCGTCCCCTGGTATCAACTGCATTCAAGTTACCTATGATGCTTCCTTGTTTGCTTTTGATACAGGTAGGAAAGAGACATTTACACACATTTTACATGCCTATGGCCCATAAGGTATCGTCCCCTGGTGTCAGCTGCCTTTAGGAAACCATAATGCTTTCCTATTTGCTGCTGACACAGGATGAGTCATGGACATGTTTAATTTCTACTTTCTTTTTGGCTAATTATTATATATTTAATTGATCCAACTTTTTGTGTACTATACATATGTGGATATCTATTTTTCTTTTTTTTTCTTTTTGGGCTGCTTGTTTGTTATCTATATCAACCACACTTGTAATAAAATGCATTAGTATTAAAAAAAAACCAACATACTATAGATTCTTTATCTACGTATTCTTTAAGAACTTAAATAGTTCTCGTTTAACTTTTTTTTTTTTATCTCATTGTTTGTATTGTATTATGAAAAAATTATTGATGTTGTAATGTTTATGCCCTTTGGGGCCCATAATTGGAAATAAAAAAAAAAAAAATATCTTATCTATACCTAAGTAATTTTAATCCATTGATTACAGCAAATGCGTCTAAAAAAAGCAAAACAAAAATTGCATGTTTACAGGATCCCAGTTTTATTTTTATTACTGACGTGGACTTTCGTTCGGAAACTATATAAAAAAAACATCCCGACTAGTTCAGTCCCTCAAAATAATTGATCTCTCCTAATTACGAGGTTAATGAAATAGTCGTTGGTCAGTGGAATATTACGACTGGATTATTCAGGTATATACAATAAGGAGATGTGGTAATAAACCGTATGATTGCCAATGAGACAACTATCCACCAACGCGAAGTACAATTAAAGTCCATGTAAGCAACTATAGGCAACCTACTGCCTACATCAATGACAAAACGGTATACCATATAGTCGGCTTTAAAAGGCTACATCATTACTGAAAACCCAGGTACTAGTAATAAACGATTTCTATTAATCATAAAATGCAATTATCGGACCATTTTATTCTGACATGAAGGGCTGACATATATATTCTATTCTGCTGTTGTCGGTTATATGGTCGGGTTGTTGTCTCTTTGACACATTTCCCATTTCCATTCTCAATTTTATGTATTAATATAAAGCCTACTGAATTTTCTGGACAAGAAGCTTAAAAATTGCCGCTACCAGATTTCCTACAATAAAAATGTACAACCAAAAAGACCAAAATATTCACGAGTCCCTCGATCTCAAAAGCTGCTTAATGCCCCGTACTCCCGATATGAACCCCATCTGGTGCCACACCTCCTTATAGCCCGGCAACCTTACTAAATCTAACATGTTGTCAATCTTTAATTAACTGAAATGATTCACGATGTTAATCAATATACCTATTTTTTTTTTAATTTGCATGTCAAATATAAAATAAAAAATCATTTGCAATGAATTCGTAACATCCTAATATCCTATTGACAAACCAGGTTGTATTCCGCCTGGCTCTTCTGTCGAACAGTCAGCCAGGATCCAAGGCTATCATTTTACTCTAAAAATGACCAAATACATACTCCTTTGGCCAAACCCCAAATAATGTGCAAATATTTTCGTGGAGAAATAAAATTAAAGAACCTTAGTGAGCGCGCTTACATGCCCCACGTCCCCACATTGTCACTGGAGGAATAAAATAACTGTAAGAAAAAAATGTTGTATAAGAAAAAAAATGAATCATAATTTCCTGTTGATATGTACATCTACATAGCAGTGGCTGATCCCTAACTTTTCCTAAGGGGTGGGGGGGGGGGGGGGGCTCCAGTCATGCTTCAGTAATTCCCTATATAATCAACCAAATTTTTTCCACGAAAAGGGGGAGGGGGCGGGCCCCCCAGGCCCCCCCTGGATCCGCCTATGCATAGTATGTCCTTATTATCTACAAGGTTACATGAAATTCTGTGGTGTGGTTTCAGAGGATAAGTTCAAAGGGGCGTAACTTCTAGAAAAAAATGAATTGTAACATAAATTGGATTTTTTCCTTTGATGTTTTTATGAAATAATTTGCTTAAAAAGTGTGGTGAGGGAAAACCATGGTATATTATATGCAAATTTATGTTGTACCATAGTTTGCTAATTAAATATGCAACTCGACTAGAATCCAAAGGAAAAAAGGCGGAGCTTCAGCCATGGTATAACATATTCATTTTCATGTTATTCCATGGCTGAAGCTCCTCCTTTTTTTTCTTTTTTTTTTAAATGTATCCGCCTCTAAAATATTAAGGAAACTGTAAGACGTACTAAAAGGTCAAGATCTTCATTTGTTTTCATTTTATAAGAAAAAGCAATAAATTATGTGTACCACATTTCAAGAAACCCTTTTCAAACTACATAGAATTGTTACGAATTCCCTTAATTTTGGAAACAATTACTAAATGTTTCTTCTTTCAGTTTTGAAAAAAATAAAATGTAAAACTATCATTTCCTTTGCGAAAATTCAATTTAAATTCGATTTAAAAAGGGGGGTACCTATACAAAAAGGAATAAATATCGGCTACAAATATCTGTGAAAAAACATGATATGGGGACATACACTATCTACGCCCTGGATCCGCCACTGTTAAAATATTGTTTTATCATTAAAATTGTGTTTTAATAAATAATCTAATAAAATAACGGAAGAGAAGCATTTTTCAATTAGATGAAAATTCTGTAAAATATGATTAATTTGTATGATACATTGAAAAAAAATGAAAACAATTCTTACCGTCATTAGAATAATTATTTAATCCTTGTCGCTGGAATCCGACATTTTTGTTTACCTCAGTCTGATGACATTATGAAATTACCTGCGCCTACAATCATACACGGGCGCAAAACTAAAAACCAATCGGGGAAAATCCGACATTTTCTTTACTTTCTGCAAATTCAGGGGCACAGGCGCTTGGGTCTATGATACAGATTTTTTTTTTTTTTTTTTTATTATTGAAATATTCAATTTTCTATATTTATAATACACATCTATCACTTCTGTGCATGTCTCACCTAGTTTCGAGTGATTTAAACAACCCAGAGAAAATACCCAATTTTTCTATCCATACTAAGAAACAGTTTGTACCACGATCCTTTTAGATCTGTATCTGTAGGAGAACGTTTTGGATACAAATACCGGCTTTAATACAACGGTAAAGAGAGCGCCGTCGATGTATTGACAATGCTCGAGAGAAGTTACATAACGGCTGTCAACGCTCGGTGTACGCACTACGCTTCTTCAATGTGGTCCTATTCGAATACTGTTTATACGAAAAATGAGTTAGAATATTGTTGTATTTTACTCGTTGAAATCTCAAAACACTTCGTGTAGTTTTTTATCTGCATGTTTGTTCACAACATTTCTTGACTGATAATTGTCAAATCGGGCCCTTGACAGCAATTTAGTGTTCTTTTTGGACGAGCTTTTTTTTTTTGAAATTGTCTGGTTCTATAGCACTGCGACCATCTCGTACAGAAATATTAGCTTCTGACTTGAACGTCCTTGTACTCTCCTGTTATAAATCTCACAGGTTGTCACTGTATTCTTTCAAGCTTATTGATGATTGAAGATGTGAACTGGTCCCATACTATTGACGATATGATATCTCATTATTGACCTGACCATTAAAATATATGCGGTTTTCTCGCATTCCGGTTGACAATATCTCAAATTTTAGGGCCTCGATTAGTTTTTCTGATTCCTTTAGATTTTATTACAAAATAGTGCATATTCAACACAGTTTTGATATATAGTATACATTAACTAAGTGGCTCATTTAAAATATTTTTTCATTCAGTTTGTTTTACAAAAAACTTATATGATATCATCAAACATTTTTTATAGATATAGGAAGATGTGGTATGAGCGCCAATGAGACAACTCTCCATCCAAATAACAATTTATAAAAGTAACCCATTATAGGTCAAGATACGGCCTTCAACACGGAGCCCTTGCTCACACCGATCAACAAGCTATAAAGGGCCCCAAAATTACTTGTGTAAAACCATTCAAACGGGAAAACCAACAGTCTAATCTATATAAAAAAAAACAAGAAACGAGAAACACGTATAAACTACATAAACAAACGATAACTACTGTACATCAGATTCCTGATTTATGTTCATTACTCAGGAGCCAAATAAATAAAGACTGTTCGTCCATTTGTTTCTTGTAGTAAAACATATCATTAGAATAAATTACATTCTTTTCTGAAATTTTAATATTGAGATTATAATATTAATGAATGATGGTTGTCAAACCAGTTCTGCCATTATACATTGAGTCCTAATGTGCGGGCCCAGGACAATATTAGTATTTTTCCAGCACCGTCTTATATTTCAAGTTTTTATGCCCCATCTACGATAGAAGAGGGGCATTATGTTTTCTGGTCTGTGCGTCCGTTCGTTCGTCCGTTTGTCCCGCTTCAGGTTAAAGTTTTTGGTCAAGGTAGTTTTTGATGAAGTTGAAGTCCAATCCACTTCAAACTTAGTATACATGTTCCCTATGATATGATCTTTTTAATTAGAGGGTTTACCCCAATTTCACGGTCCACTGAACATAGAAAATGATAGTGCGAGTGGGGCATTCGTGTACTGGGGACACATTCTTGTTAGTCTTGTTTTGACCCGGTTAAATATTAAGTAGAAATTTCTTGCCAAGTGACAGTAATATATTTACGAAGTTGATCAGGAAGCCCGTTCCAGCGACACATCTATATACCTTAATAAAGGAAGTGACACACCTCATTGCAGGTTTGGTGACCAGTACAGTAAACAAACATGTTTATACGAGGTTATCTCAATACAAAACCGAGTCCCTTTTATACATGCCATATAAAATAAACAATGTATTTATCTATTTGTTATCTTTCAAATGTATGTGCTGTACATAATTGATTTATACTCCTTTGGTATGTATTCCATATGGCGGTGCTCCTACTTACATGAGGCTTATACACCGAAGAAGAACCCGAGCGCCATCTGTCGTCATAATGATCGTTAGCATAATACAACGATGACATTTAACACTTCGACATTTCACACATCGACAATTCACGAATCGACAAGTCACATGTTACAAAACATCAATATACAAAAAGACAATTTACCAATAAAGAATTTTGAAATCTACAAGTTACAAATTGACAATTAACAAATGAAGAATGTTGAATTTTGATACAAAGATACATGTTACGAATGAAGCATTATGATGAAATTGCACAGTTACAAGTAACAAACTGACAATTTACCGATTAAGAATGTTGAAACTACAAAGGTGCAAGTTACAAATTGACAATTTACGAATTAAGCATTATGAATTTCACAATAACAAGTTACAAATTAACAATTTACGAATTAACAATTTAGAAATTGCACAGTTACAAGTTACGAATTAAGAATTTTGACCCCGTTGGCTTTCCATATATATCATCATGATGAATGTCCTGACCGTTATAAAATTGCCAATAACTTTTTTGTTATTGAAAGGGATATACTTAATTTGTATATCACTGAGAAAAGTGATATCATGGATATTTGATTAGAGATGCTGTAGATATATACTAAGTAAATGCACCTTTTCTACATTTAATATGAAAAGATTATAAAGATGTACAGAATGCAATTAAGTCCAAAAACAGTGACATGAATAATTAAAATGTAATCACACATACATTAATTAAAATTAACACAAATTGGAGTATTTTACTTAACTATATTTTTCTTATTTATTTCAATCATTTTTTGTTGTTTCGTTATTGAGGGATTAAACATGTCAATAACATAAATAAGGACAGGAAATGGGCTTCTTTTGATGTCAACATATTGTTTTTACAAGCATTCAAAGTAGAATTGTGTTAGAATCACACAGAAATATTAAAACTTAATATATACATAATTTTATTATGTCACTGTCTTTTGACTTTCTTATACGCATATATTAGGAATAATAAAAAGTGCATCCAAGTTCTTTCTGTAATAACTATGTTTAAATAATAAAAAAAAAATGATATATCAATATAATTTAAAGAATCAGTTTTTATTCTGTCTTTAGAGAAAGTAAAAAACAGATATATAATATTTGTCTTTTCTTCATCAGTCAGGACATTGCAGGACAAGGTAATTTGATATAAACATCGGTGAGGTCAAGTTTAAAATATTTTAATTTTACATGCTACAGCTATATACTAAGTGTTGTAATCTTCCTGATACCTAACTTGGTTATATCCCAATAAATAACAAAAAGGTTATTGGCATTTTTATAACGGTCAGGACATTCACCATGCCAAAGATCAAGTTGGTCAGGTCAAGTTTTCTAACATTTCAAAAAATAAAAAAAACATTATTTTTCTCTCTCATAAATTCCTATATTTAATGCTATCATCTTCCTTGGTAAGGTACTTAAGTCATTTTTTTTTTTCGATAATAAAAAGTTACTAATATTTTCTGCATCGGTCAGGACATTAGTCAGAGTGCGTGAGAGTCGACGTTGGCCAGATCAAGTTTTTTTAACTTTTTAAATAAATTTTCTAAATCTTTTTCTTGTATCTATATATCTAGTATTATAATCTTCCTTGACATTAAATTTGAAATCGATACTTTAAAGAACAAAAAAGTTATTAACATTTTACATCGGTCAGGACATTATAGTCACGGGAGTACGTAGTTGGTCAGGTCAAGTTTTCTAACTCTTGAAAATATTTTTTTCTTTTTTTTTCTTATATTTTGGTATGAAATGTATTAATCTTCCTTGGTATCGAATTTGAAGTCTATCCTGTCAATAATAAAACATTTTTTTAGCCGTTTCATATCGGTCAGGACATTAGTAGTTTCAAAGTCAAGTTGGTCAGGTCAAGTTTTCTAACTCTTTAAAATATTTTTTTATTTTTTTAAATTTATATTTATTAAATATAAGTTCTCATCTTGCTTGATTCAAAATTTCAAGTAAATCCTTCCAATAATAAAAAAGTATTTAGCATTTTCATTTCTGTCAGGACACTGTCAGGACATTGTCAGGACATTAGTGTAACCCATTATTATTTGTAAACAAACATGCTCCCCGTGTAACAAGTGTCTGAATTATCGTTTCAAAGTGTTACGAATCTTTCAATCACTATTTTATGATATATTTTTCTGTTTTTAGGTTTGCATATCAGTAGTCAAAGTGAATTAGACATAGTTCTGAGTATTGTGTTGTTTTGTTTTTTTTTAAATTAGAAGGTAAGTCTACATAACTTCATAAGTCATTATTTAGCTCTGAGACTACTATAACACATTATAGTAGTCTCAGTTTAACTGAAGTCTAAAAAGATGACTCAACTTTCCCTCTTATTCTCCCTCTATTTTTGAAACCTGCATACCAAATGAAAGGGCATTTGCTTCCCTTCCCTGTCATTTCCCTTTAAATTTGCTCAAAAGTCATAGTCCATTTACAGTAACGGCTGATTAGTGATTTTACCATCTTAACTGCAATTTTCATATTGAACACATTTGACCATTCAGTATGAGTTCCCATGTATTTTTGTCTTATATGAAGGAGGTTTTAGGTCATGTTTTCCTAAACACCTTATTGCTTTTGTCTGTCAGGATTGTTAAAACCACAAATTCAAATATCGATGAATATGCAAGTTTTCAACAATCCAGGAGAATTGACATCCACGAAAAATATAGGAATCCACAGTAAGATTTAGTTTTTGATAAATTTTGGAAATGACATAAGGAAGTTATAAAACTTTATTCTTTGAATATGTTTCAAGCATATCACATGCATGCTCGGCACCGCTTTTTATCAGGAATTTTATAATTTATGTCTTAAAATTCGTTTTTTTTCCATTATAATAGGTGGATTTTCAAGTTAATGAGAAAAATGCTTTGTTCACTAATTCAGCAATGCTTTAACTGTTGTGAATGTGAGCTCCTTTCGGCTATTATTAGAATCTAGATTTACATCATTCATTTTCAATGTAAGAGTTCTCCTTTCATTCAAAAGGTAGATTTCCATGTTTGCTGGTCACTTGACTAGAAACTGCATTCAGTGATATTGTTTGTCTCAATTTACGCCTGAATTTCAGATTTTTCCTAATAACCAATCACTAAAATAAATGTCATTTAATACGTATTAAATACATGTAGCATTGTATGTAACTTACTATCATATTCATGTTTTTATTTGACATTATGAAAGTACTATTGAGATCCAGGATTCTGACTTGAATAAACAGTGTTTGTAACACACATGGTTTTATCCGTTTCTTTCCCTTCCCTTAAAAGTATCTTTCAGTTTGAAACTACCTGACAATCATACTGAGTTCACACCTAATTTGAATTGGATTGCATTGACATTAACTAATTTGAATTAGTTTAATTCACATTTGAAACGGTTTACATTAACAAACGCATAGTTCAAATGCGAATCGAATGCAAGTGAATTGTTGATCTATGGTCAACATGTTGGGTATGACTTTACCACTTTTACCAATTTTAAGAAACATTGTTGAATTTTATTTATGGAAGCTTACTTTTCATTTATATAAATTTAAGATTAATATTTCTGAGGTTATGGATTGTCTCTACTTATAAAGGGGGAGGATTCCAAGTTATTTAATATATTTAATTAAATTGTATTCAGACGCGTAGCTCCCTATATGCCAATACGCAACCACGTGCATATCAATTCAGCATGCAAAAAAAATATCAAAATAAAAATTTATAGCATTCGGCATGCAAAAAAAAATGTCAAAATAAAAATTTATAGCATTCGGTACGCAAAAAAAAATAATGTCAAAATAAAAATTTAAAGGAAACACAAATATGTTGTTTATAATAAACAAATCATTTAAAAATTGTATGTTTTTCGAATATCATAAATACAGTTGTGAAAATGAATAATCAGTCCCTTGCTTTAATGAAAATGAAAAATCTTGCTTCACTAGTGCAGAAAATGAATAATTTGTCCTCTTAGATTACAAAAATAAATAACTGATCAAAAACAAATCCTCCTGCCCCCTCCCCCAGAATATCAAATGGTCGACCCCTAAGTCTTTATATAGGATTTTTTTCTGCGACAAGTGCCTCAAACCATGTATGATGATTTTTAGATAAAGGACCACAATAGGTAAAAGTCCAATTTAATATTAAATGTTTTAAGTTCTTACACTACATTCATTCTGTGTCAGAAACCTACATTTGTATTCTGTTTTGACTATTTGATCACAATCCAAATTCAGAGCTGTATCAGGCTTTAATGTTGTGTCCATACTTGCCCCAACTGTTCAGGGTTCGGCCTCTGCTGTAGTATCAAGCTGTGCCCTGTGGAGCATCTGGTTTATTTGAAGGGTAGATGTTCCCGACCTGTTTATTAGTGGAATTGTGAATCAGGCCATTACTCTTCTCAATTGTATTAATGCATACTTTTCATGTTCGGACAGTTTCCCTCATTTTTGAAGGCTGTATGGTTGCCTATAATTGCTTTGTCATTTGAACATTTGTGGGTAGTTGTCTTATTGGCAATCTTATTACATATTTTAATTTTTATACGTATCCATCCTTCAGAAAAGTTGTTCCAAATGTAATGAATCCCCTCCAGGCTTGCCTTTATCTTCATTCGAACAATTTTTGGGATACGATTGCTTTCAAGCAATCTGTAGACTTATACTGGTGGCTGAAAGCATTGCCCTCACGTCAATCGTTTTATTCTAAACATTAAGGAACATCTCAGATTCTTATGATTGTCTTGCTTTAAAAGGTAAAAACAAACAAAGGGATTGAACTTTAACAACTTTCCTATAATGTTCTTTTCATAATCTTCATGTTTGATAATTCCCTTGACTTATATGCGTGTTTTTAACAACACAAAAAATCAGAATTAAGCAGTATTTATATTTAGTGTTTTTATAAATTTAGAAACACGTTAGAGGGAATTCCCAGTTTTGATAAAATGCGAGAGTTCTCTGAATTCCGATAAATCTATTTCTGTCATATAAGAACTGAAGTGGAGTTTTTCTTATATTTTACCTTTATGAAGGTACCTTTTGAGATTGTACTTCCATAAAGAAATAGAGAACTATCTAGGTCGTTTAATAAACATTTAATATACGTTCTTGCTCCAGGTTTATGCGCATGGGTATAGTTTTCTTGACTTCAAGGGGTTTTCGATTGAATGGTTGCTCTGGATTCCCCACTCAATTAATTAATTTTTAACTCATGGGATCTTTTCTATGTATGTCTGCTATTGAAGGTTATTATTGTTGCATAATTTTAAATCATATGCATCATTTAAATTAAAATAAATATAGTCCACATCGTAGAACACCCCTTCAGGCGAAATGGAGTCTTCCATATTATTGTTTCGAGTTGTCTCCCTTCCGGAAGTAACTTCCGTGAATTCTGAATCAAAACAATACGTCGAGTATTAGCTCGTTCTGTCAATAAAGTGTATTGCATTAAAAACGATCGCAATTTAAACCGATAAATGTGTACGGAAAGGAGTCATGATCACTGACCGAAAGGAAATTGAATATTTAAAGAGTTAGGAATTGGGTTCCTCCTAGAATTAACGTAGGAAAATAGGTGATAAGATACGAAGTGAAATACCTTCTCTCACTCTGAGTCTCAGTGACTGCTGTGGAAAGTAAACTTGGAATTGATAGTACAAAAATAAAACAAAATAGGCCTAATTGCATTGTTCATACACTTTTATCCGGGATTGGCTATTTTGTAACTATTTTACATGTGCAGTTAAATTAGTTTTGAAAATAATATTATCCGGCTACATGTATACATGTACATGTGTCAACAAAACAACGGCAATCGTATCCCTCAGAGCAATCTGCTCTTTGATTTTTTTTGGGGAGGGTTCCAAACCAGTTGTTTATAAGTTGCAAATCAGGCCATTACTTTTCTTAATTTAATTGTTGCTTTCTTAACATGTCTAGACTGTTTTTTTCTCACTTTTTAAGGCTGTATGGTTGCCTATAATTACTTTGTTATTTTAACCTCTGGAAAGCTGTCTCATTGGAAATTATACCACATATATACAGATTTTTATATGGATTGTAGACCTGAAAAAGATTTTCAAAGTTGAATATGCTGCAAACTTCAAACAACCTACTACTAATTTACCATGCATGTCTATCATGAAACTTTTGATCAGAACTATATATAAGTGATTTCACCATTTCTTCATATGTGTACCACTATGACTATCAATCAACAGAACAAATGCAAATTATTTTTTTAATATTTGCTTATGGTTTCCTCTAATTTCTCACATCTATTTTATTTGAATTTAGGGAAATAAGTATTATGTATATAAACAAATCTCGTGTCGATATATAACATGTACAACAATCAAACATCAACCCACACCAAACTGGCTGTAGTTGAAAAACATCAAAAGGGAAAATACAGTGAAAATCGGAGAACTTATATTATCACATGTACATGCATTTGAAATATATATTTAAAATATTTTTTTCAAATTTTTTAGTTTTAGGTTCCACCTAGCTACCATATTAGAAAACTGGGATTTAAACGCTAGTCTATTAGAGGGATATTTCCAGTGGCGAATCCAGAAATTTTCATAAGTGGGGGCCCACTCTGATCATGCTCCAGTGGTTCTCTAAATAATCAACCATTTTTTTCCAGACAGGGGTGGGGGGGGGTGGGGGGGGGGGGGGCTCTTAATTTGCCTTTGATTTTATTGGTTGTAATTTTTATTTTATCATGAATCAGATTTGAACACGACTTGGGGAATGAAGGTAAAGACCGAATGTCAGTTTTAGTCTTATATATGTACTTTAATTTTAGTCTAACATGTATTTATGTGTACATATATCACTGATTCAGTGGTGATGGTGAATAGCTATATATAGACACTGACAAGTTTTAGATAACATTTTATAGTTTTGAATGTTTCTTCATCAGTTGACTAAAATTAGGTGGAGGTATGTTTTTATTTCCAACAGAGGGGCACTCATGCTCAACCTATATCAGTTTGTGTATGAAGCGATTGATAGTTGCCAGACACTGAATGATTATACCACAAATTTGTGAAAGTATTAACCTATGCATATATACTTTAAATACAATAAAAAAAAAAATCATGTCTTTTTCAGGACTTCTGATCCAACCATGTAGAATGGCATGTTTTTGAGATATGGTTCTGGTTGATGGATGTTCATGAAGGACCTGTAGTACAAAGTATATCACTGGATTGAGCTCTCTGTCAAAGTGTATTATTAAAGTGCTTTGCTTTGAGCTCGGTTCATTGTTATGCAATTCATTCTTTGTGAAATGAAGATTTTACAGACAACTCTCATGTACAAGGATGTCTCCAAGTATTATCATTTCTATGTACAATGTAAGTAACAGGGAGAATCCGAGATAAAAGCATTTTTTGTTTGTTTGAACCAAACATTATTTGTCCATTGACCAAATTTGTTTTGCTTTCACCAGCTTTGAAGGAGATATTATCAAAGAATTGATAGAAAACAGCACAGAAGCTTACTTTCTAGCTCATCAGGCCCAAGCATCATGTTAGGCATTGTCATTACTAAAAACCAATAAATGTCTTCTAATCTGAGGATCAATTCAACATTTTAAAGTGTTTTACTAATGATACTGACAAGCCACCACAAAGATATACTGAGTGCCAATGAAAACGCAACACTTTTGTTTTTCAAAAAAGTCTGATAATTTTTATTTATTTTATATTAGAACTTTGTAAAATTGGTTGAAAATGACTTTAAAGACAATTGTCGACAACTTTACGGTTGGGTGATTTTTGGAACAAATGCGAAGTAAGGGTTATTTTGAACGGACATAAACCGAGTTCACCGCTTTTCAACATACGCACCATTTTCACGATTTTGTCATTTAAAGCTTGGCTAATGTCCTGAATTTTCCGGCCCTTATTGTAAGGAAACTGCAATAAACATCTGAGTAAATGCCAGGACTTTCTGACAACCAGCGACATGCAGTTTTGGGCATGATCCAATGAAGCCTTTCACAGCATACAATAACCCAAATCATCCACAAATTCAACAAAAATGGATCAGTTAATGATAAGCCACATACTGGGGTTCAAAAAGCAAGAAACACTCAGCAAAACCGATACATTTGGTCTTTAACATATCTGATATCAACTCTGATGGATGTCCAAAGGTCACGTGAGTTCAATGGTGGTCACGGTAGATCCTATGGAGCAATTTCAGTAAAGCACCATTTGCGCAGAAATTCAACGGTTAAAGAGGACCACAGCCGACATCTAAACGGCCATCTGATTTTAACATCGAATTCTGTAGACCAAAAATCATTCATTATGTACCAAAAATCGTCAGTGGTGGTTACATAGACGTTTGGCACCCGCCTTGGCCAAAAGTCGTGCGTTTCGCCAGATTTAGGTCCGATAGAGCAAATTTTGCATCAGATTTGACATGGTTTAGACGATGAAAACCACCACCAATATCATAAAGTCAGCTTGAGTTTGCTTTACAGGACAAGTGGAATAACATTCCTCGAGATCACATTAAACGTCAGGGATGATCAATTCCACGGCGCTGTCGAGATTGCGCTGCACAATGGGGTTGTAATATTTTTAGTTAGGACTGTGATTTGATGATTCGACATTGGATGTTTCGTTTATCTATTGCGCCCGAAAGATGACAATGAAACATTTTTGTTTGATATCGATCTATTGTTAGAATTGTTAATTTTCAAGAACAATTCATTTTGAAAGATTATGATTTCTAATATAAATTTTATTTTTGAAAAACCAAGTGTTGCGTTTTCATTTGCACTCAGTATATATAAATAGAACCATACAAATAGTTAGCAAATACATATAAAAAAAGATGTGATATGATTGCCAATGAGACAATTCTCCACAACAGACCAAAATGACATAGAAATTAACAATTACAGGTCGCCGCACAACCTTCAACAATGAGCAAAGCCAATGCAGCATAGTCAGCTATAAAAGGTCTTGAAATGACAATGTGAAACAATTCAAAGGAGAAAAATAACAGGCTTATTTATGTACAAAAAATAAAGAAAAAACGAATATGTAACACATAAACAAACGACAACCACTGAATTACAGGCTCCTTATATCATGTTCTCAGATATCATCTCCCAATTTAAAAAAATCACGAAAAATTGAACCTATTATGTGTTGCTCTCCTAGCTATAAAATGTATCCAAAATCAAAGATGTGGAACATATTCTATCATAATCATTTGGTAACTAATGCAATTAGTGTCTCTTCCATGCCTGTCTTGAACATAAAAACTAAACTAAATATAAAATAAACAATACTCCTAATGCTCCGGTTGGTTGTCATCGTGCAACACAGTTAATAACACATATAGGAAAATCATAGAACTACATTTATCATAAAACACTTTTAAACATCCAAACATACTATCCACACTCATCTGTGTCCACACTTGTTTTTATCACAAATTACCTCAAGTTGTGGAAATCTATTTAATAGTGTTTACCCTTTAAGTTATTTCAACTAAAAATGCATTACTGTCGCAAGTAATGTGGGAAAGAAAGATGGGACGGAAGTAGATATAGGAAGATGAGGTACAGTTTTCCATAAAAAAGATATTTTTTTTAGATGTACGAATCTTTTATCATATGATGTTTAACGTTCAAGGTGCATATCATCTGTCATTGTAAAATTTCTATATCTTAACTCAACCCCAATACAAATATATCTGACACTCTGCAAGTAAATCGAACATTTTTACCCTTGGTTAAATTTGAATAGAATTGTATTTTCCCTGGTACATAAGTTGTCGAAATACACCCCTTCAATTACTTGAACCGTGGCTTGAGGATTATTTCCGCAAGTCATCTATAGTGTTTAATTTCTGATATACATTTTAAAATATAGTAATCTACTCCTGGATCGTCCTCGAAAACGGCTTAAATAATCCCGGGTTTTTAAAATTCAATGAAACGATTTTCGTCGCTGTTTGGGATTTGTCTTTCAATTACTAGTACCTCCATTTCATGCACAAGTTTATATTGACGAAAAGTTCCAGCTTCGCTAGTACAGGAATTAATTTCATCACGACAGTTATAACATGAATAGCAGGACAAATCGCGAAGTAAAAAACTCCGTAAACTGTTTAAGTCTTTTAATATTGGTGATTGCACCTTACTGAAGTGACGAATTTAAATGATCTATGGAGTACTTCCACAATATAAATTTCGATTCGAATTTTACATTTAGAGGACTGTCTTGGTGTCTAAAATTTGTCTTTGCAAAAGTTGGACGAAGTTCATGTAATGAGATGTTTTTCCCCATTTCCCCATTCTTTTAAATAAATCGTTAAAAGCTATAAACGATTAATAAAAATTGCAAAATTTAACCTGTGTCGAACCTATGTCCCCGGGTGGAGTCTATAGCAACATGCGCTATTCTTTTTTTTCGGCAGCAATCATCAACCTGTTTTTCCAAATTTCATAACACGATTTGTTTTAATTATCATGAACATTTAATTGAAACTTTAGCACATGTAACGACGGAAATGAGCGTCTTTCGAACTTTCGACGTTTGGACAAATTGGCTACTGTTTTGTAATGTGTGGAAGCATTTTATTTTTTTAAGACCCAAACATGTAGTTAATAAGAAAAGAATCTTGGCATTTTTTACTCTTCGTGTATCTAACTTTTGTTTTGATTAATTATAAAAAAAAACCGCGTTAACTGCTTTGAAAAATGAAATATCAACTTAGACAAAATGGCTACCGTTTGAAAAACGACTGTGTAGAGAAGATTTTATTGAATCAGCAATATTTGAACTCACGAACAATGAGGCAAATATTTGTACTTTTGTTAGATATTATTATTGTCTAACTCTTATTATTCATTTTCTGCTACTTACAAAATTCACTTTCAGTCGTTGAGATAACGAAAAACGTCGTTGGACATTTTTCTTATTCCCGCTTAATATAAAGCCACCGAGTCAAATAAAATTTGGCAAAAATAACGGCTTTAACGCCACAAAGAACCGACACCTGTCGTTGTTCCTGTCAAGTATCAAGAAGATCAGAGAATTAGAAATAGGATCACTATACATAAGATTTAAAACAGTTTTTCATAAATGTAACGTTGGACATCCGGTTTTTTTCACATAGCTTTGCTAATCTAATCATCAAATATACTAGATATTACTTAGTATATGATCAAGAGCTGTAAAAACATAATTTGAAACATATATTGAATTTGTTTTAATATTGGTTCGTGTTTTCTAACATTTTTATTTTGTTTTGCGGATGAAATTTCGAAGATTCTGTTTTAAATCCTAGAGGTTGTAGCAACATCGTGTCCAACGTTTGAAAGTAGAAAGAGAGCAATCAATATTTCAATTCACCCTTATAAAACGAAGGCATGTAGTTACCGCTTGTTTATAAGTAGGACTGTATGTCAGTCCTCATATAATTCCACACATATTTGTTCGAACAAGTAGAAGGTTTATAAGACCTTGACTGACTCTGCATCCCTTCCACGGTCGGTAACTACTTATATCGGATCTATAAATTATATAAGTTTCTCACAAAAGGTAACCAAAGAAGGTGACCAAAGATTTTGCAACGATACAAATATTAAACTTTACAATATGAATAAATATCTTTAACCAATGAATTCAAACAGCAAAAGCTATAATGACGTTACGCACGGTATTGGTGTCACTTTGCGTTACACGACGTTCCTATATAAAACGACGTTTTGACGTTGTCCCACGAAAAGTTTCAAACGTTGGCCCTATATTCTACTCATGTGAAAATGCCGCTTAAAGTACAGAGATTTTCGAAGTTGCTTCTTTAATTGGTTTTATTTTTTTGAATTAAAACAAAATTTTAAATACATGAACATTTTTTTATTTTTGCAAAGAATTGTAGATGCAAATATAACACAAAATAACAATTTGATGTCAAGTTATAAATTATTTAAATATATAAAAAGAAGATGTGATATGATTTCCAATGAGACAACTCTTCACAAGAGACCAACATGCCACAGAAATTAACAACTATAGGTCATTATACGGCCTTCAACAATGAGCCAAGCTCATACCGCATAGTCTGCTATAAAAGGCCCCGAAATGACATTGTAAAACATTTCTGACGAGAAAACTAACTGCCTAAATTTTATAAAAAAAAATGAACGAAAAAGTCTGTTTTGCACATATTTCTTCAGTCTATGAACTAAGCCCAAGAAATTGCATCAAAATGATGTTGAATAAAAAGTGAACTTATCTCCTGCACCACTTATAAAACACCATATTTTCAAATTACACTGTCACATCAATTAAACTATGTTAGTTCACAGACACCAGATGGTTTCTCTCTCAATCTATAGGTGACAATTTAAATTGTTGCAAGAAGGGATAAAAATGAAATACACAATACCAATCAAGAAAAGTATCTTTTTTTTCATTATATACATTTGTAAATGTGATTTTTATTTTTTCACAAAATTTATTTAAAGATTAAAATGGTTTAAAAACCATATCTAAAAAATAATTAGTTTTCAAATAAATCTTGAAAGGCAGGATACATCAAAGAATATTTCCATTTAAAAAAAAAAAAAATCAAATTTAGAAAAAAGGGGGGAGGGTCAACCCCAAATGTGCCTGTGCATTTTCCTAAAACTTTCAAAGTTTTACAATTTTGTGTTTAAAACATCTGTTAGTTAAGTATTATTATCGGTCGCGTTATCAGTATGAAATGACAGATTTATAGCACTACTTAACCATTTTATAATTGAGAGAAGATATGAAATTGTCACTTTCTTGTGCATGGATCTAGGACTGTCTTGGCGTTGTTTTTTTTTTTTTTTTTTTTTTATCTAAAGATAGTTTTAAAACTTTTAAACTTAAGTTCAATACTATGAATGAAACAAATGCAGGACAAATCTGATGCTAATCTTTTTATTCTTAGGACGAGAGTACTTACAGCATATCATATTGGCTGTGTTTGCTTATAACCTTTAAACAGTGACTTATACTTGCATTATTATGCATATTATTTATTCTAACGTATTTATAAGTAAGTCAAGACCACAATCTTAACATCAATCACGATAATATGGAAAATAATAAAAATTTAGCATATTTTCACAAATCTCTTACGAAAAGCTTTATAATATATTTATCAAGTTTGAAAAGGAAATACGTGCTCTCATGCTGCCGTTGCCAACTTTCAATTATTAAAGTTGAAAGTTGGTCGGGGTCTAAACTATCTTTTTAAAAAGAAAATGTTTTCATTAATTACAATCTTTAATTCAGGATTGTTTTACCAAATAATTAAGAAAACTTATGTATGTAGGAATTTACACATTTTGTACATTAATCAGGCTGTTAGTTGTACCGTTTGGATTGTTTTACATTTGTCATTTCGGGGTCTTTAATTATAGCTGACTATAAGGTACGGGTTTTGCTCATTGTTGATTGCAATAGAGTAACCTATAGAAATTATTAATCGGTCTTTGATGGAAGTTTGTCTCGTTGGCAAATATACGGCCGCATCTTCTTACTTTATTATGAGAACGGTGATTATGTATTTTTGTCGGAAACATATTTTTCGAGCTATCCTTTCATCTGATATTTTTTTCACAAACTCAAGCTTCAAAAAAGGGTCGGCGATCAATACTTTTTTATAATGTTTGCAATTATAGAATTTGGCAAAGTATGAAAAATTCTTACACAGACCATGCAATACCTACCTCAGAAATTACCAGCAGGTCGAAATCCGATTATGAATAATACAATTATTTTTATTTTACTAGATTTGCGATTTTAAGTAATTGCTATATGTGCATGTTAACATGATTCAATGGTTTTCTCAAGCTTATAACTATGGACCAGGAATGCATTGCATGCTCTTTTTATACTATTGGTTATTTTTGGTTCATCGCTTCCATTTTCAACATATAACGAGTATCGGTTTACACTATATCTTCTTTGACTTTTTTTAAAACCGTTTCCAAACTGAATGTTTGTATGTTTTCGGTTTCAATCTTTTTGGTTTCGTTTTTACATTGTTTCACAAGTATAATCAAAGTACTGAAGTACTGAACAACGGATGACCGCAAATTCTTGTGGATGGTCACAAAAACTTGTCTCAGAAAAAATTCACATTTCTATACCTGAAACTGAGGTTTATGTACAGAGATATTATTTTTTGTGAGACAAGTTCGTGCGTGGATGATGAATAAATTACAGGGAATATATGTAGGTATAATTTTCATCCAAGTGTATATCATTATATTCTACGATTGTCATAAAAGTGCAGTACACGTGCATGGTGGACACTCTTCTATAACATTGCGATATAAAAATCAATATTCAAGCTATGTTTTGTACTCAACAGATTGATTGGTTGATTTTTTTCTCGAATGAGTTGGGACTCTCTCTCTCTCTCTCTCTCTCTCTGTACCGGGCAATTCTATTGGAGATTCGAGAAAATAAACTTGTAACACTACTACTAATTATAATCATACACATATTGCTAGGTTGATGACTAGGGATTGTTTTACTCACAGTTGATGAAAAAAAATGATCGTGAGCTATACTGAAATTTTATGACATACGTGTATTTCTCTGATAAAACTTTTTGCTTTATTAAATAAGTCGATGCAACAAAAAAATGATTGCACGTTTAATTGAAATGTTCACGACTAAGGTGTTCTTTTTCTCATAAGATTTATTGTGAGAATTTTCATTTATGTGTATAGCTTCGAATCTTTAAACAGCAACGCTAGGAATTAGATACTATCTGGCTGAGGAGGATAATTAAGATCTCACTTTCATCGCATTTTCTTTTTCAATGTATCTGGCTTTTATAAAGTGGGATGTGGTCATTATTAAGTTTTCTCTTTGTTATAGCTCCGGGGACTTGTTTTTATGAAGTATCCGAGTTAAATATTTCGACATCTTATATCCTTGAAACAATGCAGATCTACATTTTAATGCATATTATACGGGAATTTATTTTATATAGATCAGACCATTTCATGAAATAATGTTATGCCAAATATGCAAGAAAAGTCGTATTTACAGTTTAACGTTATAACGCGAACGTCAAATTACGGTTACGGGGACATTTCATTGGACATCTTAGATCGTTTCGGATTTTCTACCTGCAACTCAAACAAAAGTACATATCATACCATCTTAAAGGAAATTAAATGTATTTTCCATTCATATCAGTTAACAGGTGATAAAAATTTAAGACATAGTAGAATTTAGTTTGATAAACAGCCTCTGAATTATTCTTTGTGTTATTTTGTCCATCGGGACATTTTATTGGACACGGGAAAAATGACGATGTCTTTAAAATAAGATCGCAGTTACATAATGATGACTTCAGATAGCTTCTTCGGAACATGTATAATATTTCTGATATTATAAAAATCCATTTTCGTATGTTATATATTATGAAATTGAAGACAGAAAGTTTTTTTACGGGTTGAGCAGCAAATTGGGACATTTTTTCCCTTTTTTGTTTAAACTTTTCTGACGATCCTACTACTCTTATAGTTAAAAACGTCAATTACTTCATTTAACGTTAACTGTATACAATATAGTTGTAAAATTTTAAACCATTTTGCTTACTAATGAATCCGCACTGGGATTTCAAAGCCGCGCATAAAACAAAATTGTAACAGCGGGACACCCTTAAAGTGACGTAATAGGCATCGAAATGAGCATTTTTTTTCATTAAAAAATAGACAAAGCTCAAATTCATCTATGTTATTGATTTCTATGGTTTATTTCCTTTCGAATGATATGCATAACATGGCTATTTATTGTATAGGATAAGAGCTTGAATATGAATAACCCGCCATCTAACCTATATTTCCAAAGTGACACCAATATCGTGCGCAACGTCTATGACGTCGCGTACGGTGTTGCTGTTAGTTTTGGTAACGTTATTTTGACGTTATTTTTCATGCATTGTATAAATAACGTCGTACTTTTTTTTATTTCGTGCAGCTCAATCATACAGCAGAATTTATATGAGCGGTTTGCTTGACTTGCTACGTATAGAACCGAAATGCAAAAGCGGCACATATTTTTTTTAAGTACAGTTAAATTAAAACGGAAAAATAATATTCATTTACATTAGTATCCCCTTGGAGCAAATATATTAGTTGAATCGTTTGTTTCATCGCCTGTATTAAATGTTAAAAGAATCAACAGTTGAAAGCAAATTCAAAATTAACCACAAGAAAATTAATTTAATAAAATTTGCCAATTTCATAAACAAAAAGAAATTTAATCTCAACTATGAACAAGAAAACAGATGGGCGCTGATAATTTTAGCGCAAAACTACTAGGGGACATTTTAGCGCAGACATTAGAGCCCATTTTAGCGCAGGATTAATCCGTTCAGCTGTATTTCCGATAGCCCATTTTAGCGAAAACTTTCCTAGTTGAATAATACTAAAACCACGAGCATTAATTTATGCTGGTTTAATATTAAAGTTGTATGTATATATATGTTCACTTTGGTTCATCATGGAAATAAAAGTAATTCTATAGTTGTCACTCAGCTATTTACGTTTTTCTTGATACTATCATCAAATTGCAAACAACAACATATATAAAAATACAATATTTGGCGAATGTGCACCACAATCTAGACAAGATCAGTTCCTACTGCAACTTTATCAACAGTATTGTACTGATTGTGCATGGGTTTTCTCTTCAGGCAGATCTCGCGCATGGGTCTTTGTTCTTTAATGGAAAGTGTGCAAACAAAATAAATATTGAAACAAATATATAAAGAAAAATGCAAGGATGAACTTAAGGATGTTTCATTAATCCTTGTATGTGCCCATCGAAATTGATAAAGAAGCATGCCAGCATTTTTTATCCTTGCATGTTCCTATGTCCCTAGAAACACACTATCCATTCCTTCTGATTTGAAAATGTGCAATATAAATTGATCCTTTTTCTATTTTAATCGTTCGTTCTAAGACACAAGGTCCCATGTACTGAATAGAGAATATTCAAACTAGTCTCCCCCCCCCCAAAAAAAAAAACTGCCTCAAATAATAGATAAAAGGGGAGTGAGAGGGTTTCAGAAACATTTAACCTGTTAAGAAAGTTTTGAATAAGCATTCAATGACATATTTGTTGCTGGACGTCAGATAAACAATGAATCAATGCACAAAAAATTGGGCCAATTTGGGTTACGCAATGTTTCAACCAATCTCATTATTATAATTAAATCATACTATTGGTAGAGAAATTCATAATTTGTTATATCAAATTGATAATTTGTTATATCAAATTGATAATCTGTTATCTCAAATTGATAATTTGTTATACCAAATTGATAATCTGTTATATCAAATTGATAATTTGATATGTCAAATTGATAATTAGTTATATCAAATTCATAATCTGTTATATCAAATTCATAATTTGTTATATCAAATTCATAATTCGTTATATCAAATTGGAAAAAGTTAATTAGCATGGCACTTAAAGGCTTCCGCAATTTTCGACGTTAGGCACTACATGTCAAGTTTTACAGAACGTAACGACGTTGCGCACGATATTGGTGTCACTTTGGAAATATGGGTTAGAAGGTGGGTTATTCAAATCCAAGCTCTTATCCTATACAATAAATTTCCATGTTATGCATATCATTCGAAAGGAAATAAACCACAGAAATCAATAACATAGATGATTTTGTGCTTTGTCTATTTTTTAATGAAAAACTTTGCTCATTTCGATGCCTATAACGTCATTTCAAGGGTGTCCCGCTGTTACAATTTTGTTTTATGTGAGTCTTTAAAATCCCAGTGCGGATTCATTAGTAAGTAGAATGGTAAAAAATTTTGCAATTGTTTTGTATACATTTAACCTAAAATGAAGTAACAGACGTTTTTGATTTTAAGAGAAGGAAGGTCGTCAAAAGAGTTTTAGTAAAAAAGAGAAAAAATGTCCCAATTAGCTGCTCAACCCGTAATTTTTTTTTCTGTCTTCACTTTCATAAGATATTATGGACGAAAATGGATTTTAATAATATCCGAAAAATTATACATGTCCCGAAGAAGCTATCTGAAGTCATCATGAAGTAACTGCGGTCTTATTTTAAAAACATCGTCATTTTTCCCGTGTCCAATAAAATGTCCCGATGGACAAAATAACACAAAGAATAATTCAGAGGCTTTTTATCAAACGAAATTCTACTATATCTCAATTTGTTAACACCTGTTTACTGATATGAATGGAAAATACATTTAATTTCCTTTAAAATGATATGATATTTACTTTTGTTTGAGTTGCTGTTAGAAAATCCGAAACGATCTAAGATGTCCAATGAAATGTCCCCGTAACAGTAATTTGACGTTCGCGTTATAATAACGTTAAACTGTATTCGAATTTTCTTGCATATTTGGCATAACATAATTTCATGATATTGTATGATCTATATAAAATAAAGTTCTCGTTGAATATGCATTAAAATATAGATCTGCATTGTTTCAAGGATATAAGATGTCGAACTATTTAACTCGGATACGTCATAAAGACAAGACCCCGGAGGTATAACAAAGAGATAACTTACTAATGACCACACTCCCACTTTATAAAAGCAAGATACATTGACAAAGAAAATGCGATCAAAAGTGAAATCCTCCTAAGCCAGATAGTATCTGTAATTTGAAGCTATACACATGAATGAAAATTCTCACAAAAATTATATGAGAAAAAGTACACCTTGGTCCTGAACATTTCAATAAAACGTGCAATAATTTTTTTTTGTCGCATCGACTCATTTAACAAAACGTTTTATCAGAGAAATACTTGTATGTCATAAACATTTCAGTATAGCTAACGATAATTTTTTATCTACTGTGAGTAGAACAATTCCTAGTCATCTACCTAGCAATATGTGTTTGAAAAATAAGATTTTTACGCTTAGGAGTAGTGTGGCAGAATGAAGATTATTTTCTCGAATCTCCAACAAAATTGCCTGGTACATAGGCATGTGATGAAACTAGTATATTGAAATTTGAAACTTTTCTTTTACCATGATTTGAGAAAGAACGAAAGAGAGAGAGAGTGAGAGAGTAGTTGTCCGACATATATGATGGATGGCACACAAACATTTAGCAGCTAGCTCCAAGGTATTAATTTACAGACACTCCCAACTCATTCTAGAAAAAAAATCAACCAATCAATCTGCGGTGTAAAGTTTTTCTTTTCTTTTTTTATCTTCGCAGAACGCCACAAAACATAGCTTGCATTTTAATTTTTACATCGCGATGACCGTGAGGGCATTCCGATGTATTGTTGCCATAGAGATTTTTGACTGGTAACTGGCAAAATAACATTTCTTATCGCTTGTTATAAATTCACTTCTTCAATGAATACTCATAAGAACAGAAATTTATAACACGAAAATATTATGTCGTTACAAATATTTACAGATATCATCGAGTGCAAAATAACATTTCTTATCGCTTGTTATAAATTCACTTCTTCAATGAATACTCATAAGAACAGAAATTTATAACACGAAAATATTATGTCGTTACAAATATTTATATGCATTAAAAAATGCACACGTACAGAAAAATTGTGTTAACGCATGCGGAAGAATATCAGAAGAAAGTTTTTTGGGAAAATATGAATGTCTACTCAAATCCAATCTATTGGAAAAATCGAATTGTTATAGAAGAGTGTCCACCATGCACTTGTACTGCACTTTTATTAGAATCGTAGAATAGAACATTTGATATACAATTGGATGAAAATTATACATACATGTAACTGCTATATACAATTATAAATATAATATATAACAACAAACCAGAGTATACGTATTTGTATCGCCACAATATAATAGATATTAAAGCAGTGAAGTTGAATTCCTTGTCATTTATTCATCATCCACGTACGAACTTGTCTCAGAAAAAATATATCTCTGTACATAAGCCTCTGTTTTCCGGTATAGAAATGTGACTTTTTTTCTGAGACAAGAGCTTGTGACCATCCACAAGAACTTGCGGTCATCCGAGGTTCAGTACTTCAGTACTTTGATTATACTTTTAAAACAATGTAAAAATGAAACCAAAAAGATTGAAACCGAAAACATAAAAATAATCAGATGAATGTCAAAGAAGATTTTTAGTAAACCGATACTCAGTTATATGTTGAAAATGGAAGCGCGGAACCAAAAATATTGTTGAGTATAAAAAATGCATGAAATGCATTCCTGACGGTCCATAGTTGTTCGCTTGAGAAAACACTGAACTATGTATACATGCACATATAGCAGTTACTTAAAAAAATCACATCTAGTTAAAAAATAATTGTATTATTCAAAATCGGATTTCGACCTGCTGGTAATCTGTGATGTAGGTGTAAAAGTTTTCCATACTTTACCAAATTCTATAATTTCAAATATTAAAAAAAAAAAGTATTGATTGCCGACCCTTTTTTGAAGCTTGAGTTTGTGAAAAAATATCAGATGAAAGGATAGCTTGCTAAATATGTTTCCGAAAGCAAAACCAAACAATACAGAATCACGGTTCTCATTTTCACAATTAGGTAGAAGATGCGGCCGTGTAAGACCAATTAATAATTTCTATATGCAAACAACAATGAGCAAAACCATTACCTGATAGTCAGCTATGAAAAGCCCCGAAATGACAAATGTAAAACAATTCAAACGAGAAAACTAACGGCCTGATTTATGTGCAAAATGTGTAAATTCCTACATAACATGAATTTTCTTAATTATTTGCCTGGTAAAACAATTATGATTTAAAAAAATTAATCAATGAAAACGTTTTCTTTTCAAAAAAAATAATCTAGACCCCGACCAACTTTAAATCATTGAAAGTTGGCAACGGCAACATAAGAGCACGTATTTCTTTTTCAAACATGATGCACATTTTGTAAAGTTTTTTTGTTAGAGATTTTTTAAATAATGATATAGTAAACATTTCCCATAAAATCGGGATTGATGTTAAGATTGTGGACTTACTTATACGTAAAAATAAATAATATGAATTGTAATGTAATTATAAGTCACTGTTTAAGAAAAAATAAATAAAACCAAATTCTTGGAATTTTATATTAACGTTAGTATAATAGTCTCAGGATTAAAGTGTTGATAAAATAAGATTATGAAAAGAAAAATAGCTTGCGATATACTACCTACATCTTTCACATAATCAAAGACAATTCAAGAAGCATTTGAATATTTATTGAGGGAGCGAAATTACCAAATTACAACAAACATATGCAAACGTGTAATTGGGGAAAAGAGACAGAAACAAGAAACGAAATATTTACAATTTCACTAGCAAAGATAGGAGACGTCTTCTGGCAGAGAGAGCATTGTTTAATTTTAAGAAATAGAAGAAACTGATTGTTGAAGGCCGTATGTAGTGACCTATAGTTGTTAATTTCTGTGTCATTTTGATCTTTTGGGGAGAGTTGTCTCATTGGCAATCATATCACATCTTCTTTTTATATATTTAAATCATTTTACAAGACATCAAATTGTCATTTTGTGCTATTGTTGCAGACAATTCTTCGCAAAATAAAAAAAATGTTCATGTATCTAAAATTTTGTTTTAATTCAATGGAATTTTGCATTTGCACCGGCTTGAAAAAATAAAACCATATAAAGAAGCAACTTCGGACATCTTTTTACTTTAAGCGGCATTTTCAAATGAGTAGAATATAAGGTCAACGTTTGAAACTTTCCGTGTAACAACGTCAAAATCGTCGTTTTATTAGGAACGTCGTGTAACGCTGAGTGGCACCAATACCGTGCGTAACGTCAACGTCAAAACAAGTAAAAAAGCATGGTGTGACATTATGACTAGACAAAAGTAGTCGCTGACTGTGTCGTTAATACTTCCGACATGTGATCGAAAATGGGTTCAAAAAAATCCCTGAACTATGGTGGCCGGTTAAGGCCATTTCGCGTTTTCGCGTTTTCGCGTTTTCGCCCATCATATTATATAGGGCGAAAACGCGAAAACGCGAAATCGCGAAGTCGAAAACGCGAAAACGCGAAGTCGAAAACGCGAAACGCGAAAACGCGAAGTCGAAAACGCGAAAACGCGAAGTCGAAAACGCGAAAACGCGAAATATTTTTTCTTTCCGATTTCGCGTTTTCGACTTCGCGTTTTCGCGTTTTCGACTTCGCGTTTTCGCGTTTTCGCGTTTTCGACTTCGCGATTTCGCGTTTTCGCCTTTTCGCGTTTTCGCCTTTTCGCGTTTTCGCCTTTTCGCGTTTTCGCGATTTCGCGTTTTCGCGATTTCGCGTTTTCGCGATTTCGCGTTTTCGCGATTTCGCGTTTTCGCGTTTTCGCGTTTTCGCGATTTCGCGTTTTCGCGTTTTCGCGATTTCGCGTTTTCGCGTTTTCGCGTTTTCGCCTTTTCGCGATTTCGTGTTTTATATACCAATACATATTCTTAGTATTTGACTTTATTTCATAATCTATTTTGTTCAATTCAATATTTTATCATAAATATTTGTTGTTTTTTAAGGTGTTTCGGTTAAGGTTTAACTACCAAGGCTTTTCCTCATCAGGTATCCCAAGCCTCTAACTAATAAAATAATCAGTTTCAAAGTAAAGTTCAAAGCATCCATACGCACAGAATTTAAAAATTCTGCATACCGGGATACAAGTGAACAAACACTTCAACAGAGTTTACATATACAATGTATAATTTTTGAAATAGATTTAAACAAAATACAAATCAATTCATCTCTCAAATAGAGTAGAATTAATAAAATACATTTCATCTCTCAAATAGAGTTGAAGTTCATATATATTCATTTCATCTCTCAATTAGAGTTGAAATAATTATACAAACAAACAAAATAGTTTTGTCACAAAACAAATTTATACAAATAAATTACTATGAGTAATAGAAAAAGATCTCTCAGAAAAAGGGATAAGAAAAAACGATTAATAAAATACAAAAGTAAACTCCGTATACATAATAATAACAAAGGCCATCTTAAACGCACAAAACACTTTCATGAAAATGTAAAAAAAGCTTTAAACTATATAGAAGTGTTTTCACGTGAGAATCTCACAAACTATGAAATATTAGTTCTTGCAAAGGGATTAAAATTTATTCACAGTCCTGATGTAAAATACATTAAACAAAATCTCTTACGAGATTTTGACGAACTAGGTAGAAAAATGCATAAAAGATACACTAAAAGAAATTGAAACTTTTAAAACAAAACTTCTCCAAAGGGGATACTCGGAAAAAGATATCAACCCCATTATAACAAATGCACTTCATAAGGAAAGAAAAGATTGTCTAAGGTACAAGCTTAAAAACAAAAGAGCAATGCCTCCATTTGTTTTAGCCACCAAATTTAATCCTTCCTTCAATGGACTAAATAAAGCAATTAAAAAACATTGGCACCTAATTGAACAAAATGATAGCACAAAAACCATGTTTCCAAAACCTCCGATCATAGCATATAAAAGACACAAAAACTTGAAGGATCTACTTACATCCTCCAAGTTATAGGATAAACCAAGTTATAGGATAAATCACAACATAAAAGACAATGGTTATATCAAATCATAAACTGATTTAATTTAGAATACAATACATCAATACAAAGTTACCAGGTGTCGTATCCCGGTATGCAGAATTTTTAAATTCTATGCGTATGGATGCTTTGAACTTTACTTTGAAACTGATTATTTTATTAGTTAGAGGCTTGGGATACCTGATGAGGAAAAGCCTTGGTAGTTAAACCTTAACCGAAACACCTTAAAAAACAACAAATATTTATGATAAAATATTGAATTGAACAAAATAGATTATGAAATAAAGTCAAATACTAAGAATATGTATTGGTATATAAAACACGAAATCGCGAAAAGGCGAAAACGCGAAATCGCGAAAACGCGAAAACGCGAAAACGCGAAATCGCGAAAACGCGAAAACGCGAAATCGCGAAAACGCGAAAACGCGAAAACGCGAAATCGCGAAAACGCGAAAACGCGAAATCGCGAAAACGCGAAATCGCGAAAACGCGAAAAGGCGAAAACGCGAAATCGCGAAGTCGAAAACGCGAAAACGCGAAAACGCGAAGTCGAAAACGCGAAAACGCGAAGTCGAAAACGCGAAATCGGAAAGAAAAAATATTTCGCGTTTTCGCGTTTTCGACTTCGCGTTTTCGCGTTTTCGACTTCGCGTTTTCGCGTTTTCGCGTTTTCGACTTCGCGTTTTCGCGTTTTCGACTTCGCGATTTCGCGTTTTCGCGTTTTCGCCCTATATAATATGATGGGCGAAAACGCGAAAACGCGAAAACGCGAAATGGCCTTAACCGGCCACCATACTGAACAGTAGATTTTAATGTTATATAGTATTTTTGTGCTATTATAATTTCAACTTTTCCCCCCTCCAAAACTGTATAATATGACTTATCATACTTGTAACAAAAATGTAAAAAAAAAACGGCGTTTTGTGACATTTTGACTAGACAAAAACAAAAAGATCGCGTTTACTTTTTTTCAATGTTTTCTCTTAAAACTTCGACACAATTTTTTTTCATACACTTAAAAAAAAGTTTTCACGTTTGAATAAAATTTCATATAGTAGAAAAGACTGCAACTGCCTATTACTTTTCATAAGACATTTAACAAATACGCCAAAACGTCAGAAAACGGCGAGTGTGACATTTCAACGGATTTTATTAAATGAACAATTTAGGACATAATCTAAACAATACTTACTAATTGAAGACATAGACAGTTGTATATTTATTGTATAATTTTGACACAGGAAGGATGGATATGTAAATTGTGGTTTGGATCTGCAGCATTCGTTCGAATTTTGAAGAGCTCCAAAAAATATGCGAGATTTGGGTTTTGTGACAGAAATACAAATTTCAAAAAATCATTAATTCTGCCACGATCTTTTGAAATGTTGTAACACAACTTTTTATTTTTTTCCCTTATTATATACGGAATAAAAAGATATATCATTTTCGGAATAATATATTATACTTATTACGCATCATGTAAATTAATCAACAATGAAATACTTTAAATATGAAATTTGGAGTTTTACCAAGGGAGCTAATAATTAATTAATGTTAACACTGTCTGCCACACAGCATTTCGGGGCCTCTCCCTCTGGTATCTTTCGTCCCTCTTTTATAGCTGACTATTCGGGGCTTTTCTAATGATTGGGGGCATTATGATAACATATAGTTGTTAATTTCTGTGTCATTTAGTCTCTTGGCAATCATAATACATATTCTTTAATATATATAGTGATGTCGTTATTACGACATAGCTATGTCGTAACGACATAGTGATGTCGTTATTACGACATGTTATGTCGAAATAACGACATAGCGATGTCGTTATAACGACATGTTATGTCGAAATTACGACATAAATTTTTTTTTGAATGGCCCTTATCGGCTTCCGTAAGAATCAATCAATCAACGAATCAATCAATCTAAATTTAGAAAAGGACATTTATTGTTTATTCTTTAAGTTTTCTATGTTGTGTCATGTGTACTATTGTTTATCTGTTTGTCCTTTTTCATTTTTAGCCATGGCGTTGTCAGTTTAATTTCGATTTATGAGTTTGACTGTCCCTCTGGTATCTTTCGTACCTCTTTTATTGCAGTTAATATTTGATTTATTCAAATTAAGTTCCTATGGATGAATTTCAACACGGAGCCTTGGCTTATACCGAACAGCAAGCCATAAAGCCCGGGGCCCCTAAAAAATACTAGTGTGAAACCATTAAAACGGGAAAACCAACGTTCTACTCTATAAAAAAAAACCTGAGAAATGATAAACACTTATGAACCACATCAAGAACGACAACTACTGGACATCAGATTCCTGAGGAATATTTTTCTCTTTGCAATATGTATAAGAAAGACAAACTTGATGGGATATCTTAGGTATGAATTTGACTTCTCTTGCCAATGTTTGTCTACTTTAATGGACTTATTAGTGATCTCAGCGGCATATAGTTCACTTTTAGTTCACCCACCTAGAACGTAGCTATCTATTCATTCTACTTTGCACTGTTGTCAAATGGTATTTCAGTGTTTATTCCATCAAATCATTGCACAAGATGAAAGCAAGATGAAAAATTCCATATTTTTACAAGTTGTCAACAAAACATTATGGTTTCTGATAAATAAAATAGGATGTGAAAAAAGGCATAGAAACAAGAAGGTGTTTAATTGTTTTTTTTTCTTTTCTTGAAATTGGCGCTAATAGCCAACATAAGGCTAACCATCAATGGATGGCTCAGGGGCGGATCCAGCCATTTAAAAACAGGGGGTGGGGTTCCAACTATATGCTCCCATTCAAATGCATTGATCGTCCACAAAAAGGGGGGATTCCAACCCCGGAATCCCCTCCCCCTGGATCCGCCAATTTGGCTGTTCCTCTTACTGTAAACACAATAGTAGCATGGATTATAAAATTATGTCAAAATTCATCTATATGTTGAATGAAAAAAATCATATTCTAGTTGGTATCAAAAATTAATCTTTAAAGATATATGTTTGCTTTTTATAACTTTAGTTTTCATCATTGGGCTCTTGTTGTACGTTTTCTCGTAAGCTTTCTTGGGTCATTTTCTCAACAAGAAACGTCGTGTTGGTAATCCTCATAAAAGTCATTGATGGATTTGAAATATCTCAATGGTTCATATATTATTCGGAAAATGTATCATGCAACTTTGTTAGGAAAGGGGGCAAAATAAACGTGTTGTTTATTTAGTATTATTTAGCTGCATGTTTGGTGGGTGCATTAACTATGCGGTATTAGTTTTACTCAATGTTGAAGGTCGTACGATGACCTATAGTTGTTAACTTCTTAGTCATTTGGTTTCTGGAGCGAGGTGTACCATCGGCAATCATACCACACATTTTTCGAATGTAAATACCTTAACAATCCTTTACGATTTGGCATCAAAGAGGGGTTCTTATTATTTGCGGAACTGTACCGGCTCAGACAATCATCAAGGTGACCAGAAAAGCAATCCTGAAACTTAAAGTCTTTACTTGGTGTTTTCATTTCAAATAATTATGAATCAGATGCGACGTGCATTAGCCTTCTAGCCAAACAAAATTGAAATTGAAGACCGAATGTGTTGGCTGCAACGCAAGACTACATAAGAAACGCATGAACATGGCAATTAAGATGGCCATAGTTTGTTATATTCCTTGTGACTTAGGAAATGTTTCTTAAAAAAAATCGTGTACAGTATACTTAAATACGATCAATTTTAGTCGTAAGATTTTTTGTAAAAATCATCACATAAAATGTATCATTTGACTGAAACATCAATAACCATTGATGATTTTCTGGTGGAGTCAGTCACTTTAACCTGCGTGTAAACATATTGTAAATAACACATGTATGTTTTAATCGTAAAAATGTTTTAAGATTCATTTGTAGAAAAAAATGGGACTAATACATTACCTAAAAAAATGGGACTAATACATTACCTAAAAAAATGGGACTAATACATTACCTAAAAAAATGAGACTAATACATTACCTAAAAAAATGGGACTAATGCATTACCTAAAAAAATGGGACTAATGCATTACCTAAAAAAATGGGACTAATGCATTACCTAAAAAAATGGGACTAATACATTACCTAAATAAAATGGGACTAATGCATTACTTAAAAAAAGCTCAACTGGGTTTTGTAATGGCAATATCTTGATGTTAATTTTTTACTATCATTTGACTCAAATTCCATTAAAGGAAAAATTGTTGAAGGATTGAAGTTAATTTGTTGTTTTTAGGAATGTATATCTAAAGAAATAAGGTTGTTGAAACTTTCCGCAAAGGTAAATGAAACTTAATGAGAGGGTATATAGATATACATTAGTACAAACAATACTAAAGAAAATCACATATGCTAAACAAAAGGGGAGATTCCTTGCTTTAGACGTGCACACCAAGGATATCCTTTTTCTGGTTCAAAATGTATATTCATTGTTTGCAAATCAGTGAAATGACGTATAGTATTTATTAATCTATATGGTGACAAAATGTGTCGCTATTTCACAAAACATAGACAATACAAATTAGCATAAGTATTAAACATAACTAGTACTACACTTAATTACCAAGATCACAGATTGATGGTCCGAAATACTTTATTTAAGTTAAGCATTAACTGGCTAATTTTGACTAACTCAAATACGTGGTGCAATGTACGACAGGTCTTTAGTAACCATAGAATTTTGAAACAAAACAATCTAACAGTATTTATATGAGGATCTGGAAAGTAAGCTTCATAAGTACCAGTCTGATTTGAAAGTGAGACACACAGGAGAATAAGCAAGATGTTGTCTGTATTCTTAGTTTTTACTTTACTAGCAGGTAAGATCTGATTACAAACTTATCATTTAGATTACACTTGTAAACATGAATCTGTATGTGCTTTATTGTTTATTTTTCCATTCATTCAAATAGCTTATAATTTATTAATTCGTAAATGTCTTCTTATTGATATGCTTCAAATATGAGCAAAGATGATTTTTTTTAATTTATATGTACTTTAAAAAAATAATCCTTACATGTTTGGTTAATGGATGAAATTGGCAAGATAACTTATTTTTCCAGGGACATATTTTATCTTAGTTTTACTGAATAGTCTTTTGGAAAATCCGAATTTCACTGATGTTCATTTTTAACAGCTTGTCAAGCAGCGACATGGCAGATCTCTCCATATAATACATCAGCTGTTACGGGAGAAAATGCTACTTTGGCCTGCATAGCTATTACATCTAATGGAGAAAACATACAATGGAAAAAGGTAAGATACCTTCAAGTGTTTCTATTTTTATAAGAATAATGGCAAATACCACATTTGGTGTGATAATTTTTCTAAATACTGATTATTTTTGGATATTTACGTAATACAAAGTATATGCAAACATTTTGGTCTGTTTCGTGATTCATGTCCTTTTTTTTATGTGTTCCACGTTTAACAGAATCCTTTTCGTAAGCAAAAAAAAATATATTCAAATCCTTCTGATCCAATAATAAATTTACGCATGCAAACGTTCTGTATTCCATAAATATTTTGTTAAAGCTGATCTTACTATATGGTTGAAAATATGAAAAGATAATCGAAGCAAGACTGAGAACTAGGAATGGTTTTCAATAACAAAAAGACTGTTTTGAATTGGAGAAAAAAAAAGATTTGTACTGTATTGTGTGGTTTTTTTTATATCTAGGTCGCAGGTAGTTCAGTTACAGCTTTAACTCTAGATAGTACCATTCTAGCCAGTGATAAGAGCAAGTATGCTGTGAGTGGGCAGTACAATCTAACAGTAATGAATGTACAGACTTCAGATGAAGGACTTTATCAGTGTATAATCGGAGCTACTACTAAAGAGGCATCACTACAAACCGTCGGTAAGGTCTAATGTAATTCCGTTTCTGTAAAAAAATAAAATAAAACGGTCGTCGATAAAGATACCGAGTCTTAGATTTTCAATATTTAGTCGTTTGATTGTTAATTTATTATTTATGTTGTCTCATTTGTTTGTTACTCTTGAAATTTTAAGAGAGCCGTTATTTGTTAAATTTGTTTTGGTTTAAATGACTTGTTGCATTTTTGCTTCGATCATTCCTTTAATTTTCTATTATTTGGTATTGAACTATTCTTTGTCATTTTGATTTGTATCAGTCTTTATTTTTTTCCTAAACTGAGACACGAATTTTGTTGTTTTGCGAAACTAATAAAACTGAAAATGAAGGCATCTTTAGTCCAATTTTAATGGACATATTTATTTCAGTGTTGCCAACTAATGTATCTACCTACTGGGAGACATCCCCAACCATTGGGAACATTGTCAACATCACGTGCCGGGCAACATATGGCAAACCTCCTCCATATCTCAGGATTTACAAAGATAACATGGACATCACACATCTAGCTTATTATTACACAGAAAACACCAGATCAAGTGGTAAGTATTTTGGGTAGTAATATTTCAGTTGTGCAGAATTAAATTAATGAATTAATACTCTAAAGCAAAAAAGCATGTAAACAGATTGTTTTACAATTATTTGATTACTGAAGCGTTTGAAAGCTTTTAGAAACAATGTTAAACCACATGTCCCTACTTTTATTATGTATCAGTACTGTATAGATCTAAATCTTAAAAATATTCTTTAGTTTGTCAAATATTTCAAACGTCTTTAAACAGGTTAAATGTAATATAACTTTATATTTTTCCCCCAGGTTACGGAGATGCTGTTGCTAGTGCTGCTTGACATTGACCGCACTCGACGTTAACAAAGACATTCGATGCGAAGTTGAATATGATGGTCTTTACAATGCCATGAACTACACAATGAATCACAAATTTGAGTAAGATTTATTTATTTAAAGCAAATGAATATGTTAGTTGAATAATTATTACATGGAAAGAAGTTTAAAGTAAAACTGCACTTAGACCACTATCACTGATGTTTCTGGTCATTTTGGAGTTGTTTCACATTTTATATTATCTACGATTTAAATACAAAAAAAAAATAATCAACTTAAGATATCCAAAATATAAAGATATACTAAAATAGTATTTTGTCGTTTTGAATTACTCCTACTGTTTATTTAGAAATATATTCTAAGATGTTAATATAATATGACAGGTTTAATGAAAGAAAAATGAAACAAAATTTAAATATATTAAAATGAAGACTAAAAACCGCATTAAAACAGTTGATTTATATAATAATACCGCTTTTTATTTTCAGATGGTGGTGCATCAATTAAGTTACATGGCCTTGCTGCTGCCCTAATGTTCGTTATGGTTGCGGCTGTTCAGAGTTTATAAAGACTTGTATTTTACTGTGGCAACATCTATGAGATTTCCCAATGCACTTTGTCACGAATGCTGTATTAGAAACAATGAAATACCTCTTGAAATACGGGTCACCCTGTTGTGAACATGGATGAGAAAAATCTAGTCAGTTGTACAGCTTATCTTTTGTTTATTTATTATATTTATTGCAGGTATTACTTTTTGTAGTGCTCTTTGTGGAAAGGGCATTCGAATTCACCAAACAAAAACAGAAAGGAATTTGAATACTTGTTGAATTGGTTTGCCCTTTCCACAAATTTCTTGCATTTGACTCTTTAGTCTTAGATTTTTGTCCTAGTTGGTGTTGAATGCTGAAGACAGTATTTTAAAGTGTAATTTAAATTTATTTTGGTTCGACATGTTTATATGTACAGCACCCTTATGACTACAACTTTCGTTTTAAGCCTTCCAGTAAATTTTTCTTTACTGTAAACATCTTGCCAGTTATAAGATATATTTGCTAGAAGAACTGTAGGAATTGGGGAGTAATGTAGTGACCTTTCGGTATTGGGAAGCAATGACTAGATGTTGCTGTTTACTGTGATATTATTGATTTGTAAAACTTGTGTGAATATATAGTGTTGTGAAAGTATATTTATAGAAAAATAAAGATAACAAAATGTTTCCATGTTTTGTCAGTTTTATTGGGGATTGTTTTTTGGGGTATTTGTGCCTAAATATGTAACGATAGAGGTTTTTGTTACACATAAACTTCAACATAGAGATTTGAAGCTTTAGGAATTTGAAAATATAAGAATCTGGATAATACCCTCTAAACTTGTTCAACAATTGAACATAAACATGTATCTATAAAATTTATATTTTGTTCAAGTTTACATATTATCTTTGAAGATATTTTGAAGTGAATATGGCTTATTTATTACTCGAGATTGTCCCTTGTTTACTTTTGTTGTTATTTGATTTTGTAAAAATTTTCAAATAGAAAATGGCCTGATATATACTGCAACTAACGAACGAAGAACTTAAATGGCATACAGGAGCAAACTAAAAACATACAGTAACAGGTTCATGGCCTTGTACAGACACAAAATGAATGTTACGGGATTAATAGAGTTTTAGTGCTTAACCTCCTAACATGGGACAGTTGTGTAAAAAAGCAAAACCCAATATAATAAACTTAAAAAAAAAACATTTCAAAAGACTTCTCTCATCATGTTAGTACTTTGCATAAAAATACAAATAACAAAAAAAAAACCCACAAAGTACTGATTAATACTTGTAGTTCTGAGAGCTCGATACAGTCAATTTCAACTAATAATAAACCATATTCTTCAGACAAGATGCCGTCAGTACACTTCATGTGACGTCAAAGCATTTGAGAAGAAAATACCCCATTGTCCTTTGTGTAATGCCAACATGAATATACGACCAAAATGATCTTCATACCACAATACATATAGAAATAAGAAAGTCCATTATTGTCAATGAGACAGCTTTCCATTAAGGACAACATTAGAATTTAATAACTATAGGTCAGTGTACAGCATTCAACAATGAGTAAATCCATACCGCTTAACAACTGTTAAAGGCACTGGCATGAAAAATGTAAATCCATTCGTACGAAAAAACGAAAGGCATGACAAAAAAAAAACCGAAAAACAAATTTGATATGTATAGCAACAAACGACAACCACTGAATTATAAGGAAGCGTTACATGCTGTAGCGGAATTATACATGTCTGAGGGCGCTCATCGACCCCATTACCGTGAAAGTGGTGTAATTGCACAAAATTAAAGTACAAACTATACAAATCAGTACAAAAAAAGTCTTGACTCATCAACGCAGAGCTAACAAATATGCAACTAACAGACGGACTTAAAACACAAAGTACCGACCTGCGATTACCCACAGTTACTGGAAGACTAGTTTAAAACAAATGATAAAAAATCATGTATCTCGACTATAACTTTTAGTATTTCATTACATATTAGAAGAGAGATATACTTACAAAGCTATTTTGAAAAATAATAACGCAATAGCAGATTAATATCATAAGCTATGACTAAAACATTTATCGTTGATCATTTGAATAAAAAAATGAAGGTTGTATAAGAAGAAGTTGAAATCCGCATCTCCAATTTCGTTTGTTGTGAGTACTCAACCTATCATGGACTAAAGACAAAATAAATCCATGAAATTTATAGACATATAACATACCACATGAAAACTAGTTCATACAACAGAATACTAAATAAATAAAAGGAAGTTCAAACTACTTTTTATTTGTCTTATCTCGCCATATACCCTTACTTTCTACTACAATATATACGAATACTGATGCTAAGTTAAGGTACAACAACATGCACTGACTACTCATCATATGGAAAATAGTATTACAAAAATCAAAACATAGCTGCATGACACAATACTATCTAAAATGCAAACAATAAAAAAACCTGTCTAATGGGTCAACTCCAACGGTGCATGAACACAGAGAAGAAAATAAAACCTTTTGTGGCAACGGTAAATAAAAATATCTTAACGACCAACTGTGTCAAAGATATTCATGACGACCAACAGAGAAATAACTATTTAGAACCATTGTTCAAGTTTTCCTTAAACATCTCTCTCTTAAAGTCTGTTGAAAAACATATCCAACAACGTCACAATTATATAGCAATAACACATAAAACAATTATACATTTTTTTGTGTTTAAGTTTAAGGCAACGATACAGTTACAGGAAGGTAAATGACGTTTGCTAACTAAAATGTTATTTTCGCGACGTCAAACTATGACATACGGAAAGATGCATTTTTCGACTGATTTTATCATTCAAACTGATTAATTTGAAAACGATGCATGGACCCTATTTTTTAAATAGCAATTGTTTCATATTTGCAAGGAGATTATGTGACCAAATTTTAAAACTGTAAATAGCGCAATTTTTTTATTTTAATCAACATGCAGCAAAAATGACGTTTTTTCCTCTATTCATGAACATTTGATAAATATAGAGTTATTTCGGAATGAAAATTGCATAATTTTTAATGATACTTATAAAATACAGAAATTACCGATTATTTAACAAAAAACAATTTGTGTTTATCTTTTAAAGCAAAAAAGTTACGTCGTTCTTACATAAAAGAAAATATGGACACAAATCTGAATTTTGAGCAAATGTATAAAATTTCGACCTCATTTTACTCAAAAAGTAGCGCATGAAGGTATATTTTTTATGACATATTTGATTTAATCAGGTAAAAAATAGCCTATATGCAAATTTTCATCAACTTGTAAATATAGGTTCAAAACTGTATCGTATGCCCTTAAGAGAACTTTTTATCAAATCAAAGTGTTTCTAACAATGTATGATTTATCTCTTCCTATAATAAATGACATTTTTTTTTTAATTACACAACACAGTTGGTCTCATTTTGTCAATCATTTTCAAATTGGGAATTTCAACGACTGAGAACTAGAGATGAAATGGGTTTTTTTTTATCATCAAGCGAGGAATGGGACTATATTATATGAAACGAAGTAATGTTATTATAAGGAAACATTTAATTCCCTAACGTATATGTATAAATTTCTACATTATAACTGCCTACTTTAGGGATACCGTAATCAAATATTGATAGATTCTCAATTGGAATATACAAAGACCCGTTAGAGTACACACAATCAAGATTCCTTTCGAAATAGAACTAGGCTAACAAAAATTATTTATAAGTCAGAGATATATAAAAACAAAAAAAGTGTTTGAAAATACCTGGTATTATCTTTTTTATTCACTAGATCATATTTCCAACAAATGGACTTATCTTCTTTTTTATATTTATACTTTTTAACGTCAAATGAAATGGCTAATTTTGTGGAACTATAGAGAACGACACCAGACCATTGTCTTACAGTGACCAAGGTTTCAGAGGTACAACAAAAAATAAGTATTTATATAGAAAATGAAGAGATGTCTGCCTCGGACAATGTGAACAACGGTTATTAATTATGTGGACTGTTTTAAGTTTGTTGAGATTTCAATTTAAACAGAGTAACATTAATCTGAATTAGTAATTATCTTTTAATTTCAATTTAATCATACATAAATATAAGTTAATGATTTTTGTTTCTGTTTTTTTGTATTTTTGGTTTTGTTTCTGTTTTTTTGTATTTTTGGTTTTGTTTTTGTTAGTTTGGGTCTTGTTTTTAAATTCTGGTGAGGGGGTGTTGATATAAGCGTGCCACTGACAGGTTAAAATGAATAAAGATGTATTGTATTCTTCTTTGATAGACAAAATGCATATTATCATTGAATGCGATGAAGAAATACAAAATAAAGAATCATAAAAAAAAACATTAATCTGAAAGAAAAAAACAAAAAAAATAAGGTAAATTATCATAGTACATTGTATTTGATTCATTTTGGTGCTATTTCAAATTCATTTTAAACAAATATTTTAAACAATAAATGTCTCATATACATCGACATACATTTTCTATATAAACTAAGAATATTGTTTTGTCTTAAACAGTTTGCCAAACAGCAACATGGCAGATCTCACCATACAACACATCAGCTGTCACGGGAGAAAATGCTACTTTGGCCTGCATAGCTATTACAGCTATAGGAGAAAATGTTGAGTGGATGAGAGTAAGATGCACTATTTTACTTATTAATTCCTTTTACTTTTATATTTTTGAGTCTGTGAACACTGCAATATCTATGTTAATGTTAAGGAGTTTGAAATTTAGTAAAAAAAAAGGGTTTAAATTCAAGATAAAGAAAGGGCCAATATATGATAGACTGAAACACGTAACCAAGGTTTTATATATACTGCTTTTGTATAGAATTTTTAGTTGTTAGTTTTATTATGGAAAGCCCCTTCTTTTATTCATAATGAATCTTCACAGATGTAAACTAAAATATGTTTAATTTAACATAAAAGTGGTAGGCCGTCAATCGATGGTTTTAAGCTTAGATTCCACCTTGATAATCTCTGACAAGAGTGACAAGAGTAAGTATGCTTTGACTGGGACGTACATTCTAACGGTCACCAATGTACAGACTTCAGATGAAGGAATCTATCTGTGTTGTGTAGGGGCTACAAGAAAACAGGCTTCTCTTCAAGCTGTGGGTAAATATACCTTTTCTGTTGTCGATATTGACACTTCTGTATGATGTTTTAGACCTGATACGTTCCTTACGTCGTAACTACAATCCTCTTCCCTTTCATGAATGTGACATACCAAATGAGACTATTTACCGGATTTGTTAACACATAAGCAACACGACGGGTGCCACATGTGGAGCAGGATCTGCTTACCCTTCCGGAGCACCTGAGATCACCCCTAGTTTTTGGTGGGGTTCGTGTTGCTTATTCTTTAGTTTTCTATGTTGTGTCATGTGTACTATTGTTTGTCTGTTTGTCTTTTTTCATTTTTAACCATGGCGTTGTCAGTTTATTTTCGATTGAGTTTGACTGTCCCTCTGGTATCTTTCGTCCCTCTTTTAGAAAAATTGATTTGAGATCATTTGTCCTGGCGATAACTTCGTCCTATCATTTCAGAGACCAGCTTTCCAAATAAAAAGGACAAACTGTATGGTCCACGAAAGGTATCCAAAACAATATGATACATATATCGTTAAGCTCATGATAAAATGCAAAGTATATAAAAAAACTCGACTTAATAAAATAAAAAAAAAACCAACAACATTACAGTTTCATAACATATAAAGCTAAAATTCTGATCGAATACACAAATCATGCTAATAAATGTTATAGTTAGTTCAAATATTTTAATAAACGCATTCCTTAAAAGCTAGCTGTAAGCAAATATTATGAATCAAGTATCTGCCAATATTTAGACATCAACTTTAGTTTTCAATTTTGATTTATTGTCTCTTCTCTTTTTCAGTTCCGAGAGAAACAATTGAATCGACATTCTCGTGTAAGATTGTTTAGTAACACAATTAAGATGTTTTTAATTTTTTAAGTTTTACCTACGAATTTATCTACCTACTGGGAGACATCCCCAACCATAGGGAACACTGTCAACAACATCACTTGCCGGGCCACATATGGCAAACCTCCTCCATATCTCAGGATTTACAAAGATAACATGGACATCACACATCTAGCTTATTATTACACAGAAAACACCAGATCTAGTGGTAAGTGTATCTCTCGTCTTTTTTTGTTGTTGCTATAATTTACATGTTCATGTCGTTATAACTTAAATAGACTGAATATTAAAAAAGTTCTACCATATCGTTAATGTAAGTAGTTTGACAACTTGTTTTTATTTTACCATACGAACTGTTTGGTCATTGTATTTTAAATGAGTACTGTGTCTTTTCCATCAACAATACAATCAATATATAGACATATTAAAGATTAACAACCATATGTTCACAATAAAAATGTTTGCCTATAAATGTTTTACTGTGCTGTTAGTTATGTGCCGAGTTTTGTGAATATACAGAACACTGTTGGAGACACAAATATGATTCTGTAGAAGTGAATTGTGGGGTCTTTTTTTACCACAAAAAAAATATATTCTTAAAAAAAGCACATCTGTATATTTTTATTGTTTGATTATTGGATACGGAGACGCTGTCGCCAGTGCCGCTTTGACATTGACCTCACTAGATATAAACAAAGATGTTCGATGTGAAGTTGAATATGATGGTCTTTACAATGTCATGAATTACACTATGAACACAAATCTCAGTAAGTAGAAATATATTGAATAAGGAAATGCAGTGCGATTGTCAGTGAGACAACTATTAACAAGAACCAAAAGATGTAAAAATTTATATGCATTAAATGTGTATATTGCTGAATTACAAACAAAATACTTAGCAAAAGAAACTCTCACTACTGAAGCCCTACATGCTTGTTGCTATACCTTTCAGTGCCATATTTGTATATTTTGATATTTTCATATATAATCTTGATGTACTTAGTTTGTACTTCACTGGTGTAATTATATAAATAAAATAGAACACTATGGAAAAAAAGTAAAACTTTTGTTGTCGGAACACCATAACACTCAAACTTACTATCCACACTGATCTTTTCACACTATTATATATAGAAAAATAGAAATTGAATCGACATTCTCGTTTAAGATACTTTGTTTGATAACACACTTAAGATGTTATAATTTTTTTAGTGTTACCTGCGAATGTATACGCCTACTGGGAGACATCCCCAACCATTGGGAACATTGTCAACATCACTTGCAGGGCAACATATGGCAAACCTCCTCCATATCTCAGGATGTACAAAGATAACATCGACATCTCACATCTAGCTTATTATTACACAGAAAACACCAGCTCTAGTGGTAAATATTTCAGTTGTGATAAACTAATACGAAGAGAGCAAAAAACTCGCAAATCGATATTTAGCCATTGTTTTATAATTAATTAAGTAACAAAGCGTTTAAAAACTTTTAGAAATACAAAATGTAATGTTAAACCACATGTCCCATTTTTTTTTTAATTATGTATCAATATTACATAGATATAAATCTTAAAGATATCTTTAGTTTGTCAAATTTTCAAAAATCTTTAAACAGGTTTAATGTAATATGGCTTTATATGTTTTACCTGGTTATATACGGAGATGCTGTTGCTAGTGCTGCTTTGACTAGTATGTGTACCATGACACATAGCCGAAGTTTTGCCCGCAACTCTACAAATATACAGAGCACTTCTGGAGACGCAAATATGTTTCTGTAGGAGCAAACTGTAAAGTCTTTTTTTTTTACCACAAAAAAAGAATGATAATCATAGAAAAGCACCTTTACATATTTTTATTGTTTAATTTTAGGATACGGGGACGCTGTCGCCACTGCCGCTATGACGTTGACTGCACTCGACGTTAACAAAGACATTCGATGCGAAGTTGAATATGATGGTCCTTACTATGCCATGAGCTACACCTTGGACATACATTTAAGTAAGATTTATTTATTTATAACAAAAGTTTATGTTAGAAATAAGTACTGCAAGTAAGGAAGTTAAAAGTAAAACTACACTTAAATCAGCTGATACTATTATTTCTTGGAGTCGTTTCACATTTCATAGATGAGATCATCACCAGGTTTTGGTGGTGTTAGTCTTTAGTTTTCTATGTTGTGTCTTGTGTACTATTATTTGTCTGTTTGTATTTTTATTTTTTAGCCTTGGCGTTGACAGTTTATTTTCGATCAATGAGTTTTGACTGTCCCTCTGGTATCTTTCGCCCCCTTTTTTTTATATATCATCTACCATTTAAATACAAACCTTAGAAAGAAATCAACTCTTCAATCCAAATTAAGATATACTAAAATTTTGGCCTTTTGAATTAAACTGCTGTTTGTTTAGAAATAGATTCTATGACAGTTTAAATGGAAGAAAAATCAAACAAAATTGAAATATATATACAAATTAAAGTCATATGAAACGAGTGACCGGTGAAAAATAATGTTAATCCAATTTTTGAACCAATGGAAACATATATCATAAACTCAGTCTTCTGTATATGAAATATAGTTTATCTTGATGACGGAGCGAGTTTACGTTTGGTTTTCCATTCGCACTTGTGTAATGCGATCACCAGATTTATACGAGAAAGGTCACATTACATACGGAAAACATGTCGTCGAATTGATTACTAGACGCAAGCAATTAAAAAAAAGTACTTCTAAATTTGGACAAATTATAGAATTTTCTTGAGGAAAAAGTAAATGTAAATAAGTTTTATAATATAAACTGTTATCACAGAGATATGTCTCGCTTTTTGGTAATTTCGATAATGCAAATGTTGAAATTAAGATAGTAGCACTTTAACATGTAAGTCAATAAACCATTGCTAAACAATCTCCATTGAAATGAGATGTGCCAACGCTAATTCAACTACATACCAAATACCATTGACTTATCATAAGAAGTTCATTTTAAACAAACCTAAACACAAACAAATTCATGTAAACTAACTAAAATTTCAAAATCAATAAACTATAAATGAGGGGGCAGGGTCAAATAATCATGGTTCTCCATAAACTGACCTAATCGCAAACTAATAGATGAAAACTAAGCAAAGTTTTAAAGTCTTTTAACCATGACTGAGGGGGCGGGGCCAAATAATCTCTATGGAAATGAGACATGCTAATGCTTATACAACTACATATCAATTATCAATAACTTACCACTTGTGGTTACCCATAAACTGACTAATCACAAAAATATACATGAAAACTAAGCAAACGTTTCAAGGTCAATAGACCACGACTGGGGAAACGGGGCGAACTAATCTCCATGCTAATGAGATATGCCAATACTAATACAACTGTATACCAAATATCATTGACCTACCAGTTGTGGTTGGCCATAAACTGGACCCTATCACAAACCAATACATTGTTGACGCCGACGACGGAAACAGCATATACCTATGTCTCGCTTTTTGACTCCGCCAAGCGAGACAAAAACTCAGTGGCGGATCCAGAACTTTTCTAAGGGGGGCCCGCTGACTGACCTAAGAGGGGCCCGCTCCAGTCATGCTTCAATGATTCCTATATAATCAACCAAATTATTCCCACGAAAGGGGGGCCCGGCCCCCAGGGCCCCCTGGATCGCCTATGAAACTAGCCATATAGGTTGCATTTCTGTAAATATTGACAATGCAATTTCCATTGGAACAACTTTTACTGCTAAAACTGTACCACTTTAACTATGAAGTTTAAAAAAAAATCTTATCCTAGAATTGAAAGTTCATATGAACCACAATTTTTTTTCAAAGGTCAAAATACAGGGCTGTGCGGCATATTTTCAACGTTTATATGCCCTGAACTTCTCAGAGTTTAAACTAACACTAATTTTTTTAACTACCCCTACCTCGAATGAAAGGTTACCACAGATTTCAATGTAAACAATATGCACATGTATATTTACTGGTAACATTCCCAAGTTATGTCTCTGTGAGATGGAACACAGAGAGCATAACTAGGAACCAGTATGTAAACAAAATTAATTTTCTATGAATATTCAAGATCTCCCCAAAAGAGGCGTGTTTTGAGAAATAGCTGTATTTACAAAGTGCAACCTTTAGCTAAAAATAAAACATATGCATATCCTTTTTTTTATTAGAAGTTTCATATGACTTTAAGAGTAAAAACCTTAATTAAAATAATTGATTGATATGATATTACCGCTTTTTACTTTCAGATGGCGGTGCATCAATCAAGTTACATGGTCTCGCTTCTGCCCTTATGTTCATAATGGTTGAGGCCGTTCAGAGTTTATAAATACTTGTCTGTGGCAACATTATGAGATTTCCCAATGCACTTTGTCACGAATGCTGTATTAGAATCTTGAAATACGGGTCACCCTGTTGTTGAACACGGATGAGACAAATCTAGTCATTTGTAAAGCTATAAGTGATGTAGTTTATTTATTATATTTATTGTATGTATAACTCTTTGAAGGGTTCTGTATATTAATTGGAATCGAATTCACAAAAAGGAATTGGAAACGTGTTGAATGTGTTTGACCTTTCCCCAAATTGCTTGAATTGTGTATATTAGTGTCGTTTATGGAAAGTGCAATCGAATTATTAAAAATAAAGTTGAATTGATTTGCCCTTTCCACAAATTGCTTGATTGTGACTCTAATGTCAGAGAGTATTGCTTGAGTTTAATGCTGAAGATAATATTTTTGAGGTGTAATTTAAACTAATTTTGGTTTGGTTTGGTGTATGTACAGCACCGTAAAGACTAACTTTCGTTTAAAGCCTTCCAGTTAATTTCTTTACTTGCCAGTTGATAATATAAATTTGCTAGCAGAACTGTAGGAGTTGGGGAGTAACATGTGACCTTTCGGCATTGGGAAGCAATGACTAGATGTTGTTGTATACTGTGATATTATTGATTAGTAAAACTTGTTTGAATATATATTGTTTGTGAAAGTATTTATAGAAAATAAAAATAACAAAATGTTTCCTTGTTTTATCAATTATGTTGGAAACTGATTTTGAATATTTGAACAAAAAAATATAAGGATATAGGTTTTTGTTTCTCTTTTTTTTTAGAGTGTGCAAATAAAGATTGATAGCTATATGAATTTGAATATAATACCCTCCAATATTGTTCATCAATTTATCATAAACATGTTTTTTATAAGATTAATATTATGTTCATATATTTTGTCTTTGAAGACAATAATATAAAATAATGCACAGAAGAACAGCTTAATTATGCATCCCCAATTAGACCTGGGCGTGTCTGTGTATTTGTATATCCACCACAGCAAAACGACTTTTAAAGTTGGGGGGGGGGGGGGGGGGATGGTTTATTTGTAACTTGAAATTGTCCCCAGAACTAGCTTTAATCAACTGCGATCACCGTACTTGTTTTGTTATTTGATTTTTTACAAATCTGGTTGGGCAATAAAACAAATTAATAAGGAAATTGGTATAATTGCAATGAGACTGCGGTTACTATCTACATACCAAAAGACAAAGATAGAACTAATCACAGCTCATCGCAATGACTTAGACCATGAGCAAAATCCACTAGATATAAAAGCGACAAATTGTGAAGATTTAAGAATGAATAATTGGTTGATTTATATTGCAACTTATGAACAAAAACTAATATGACAGACAGGAACCAACAACAAAAAAACAGGTAGCAGATCCCTGCCATTTGATATACACATTACGAATGTTGCCAGGCTGAACATGTGTGTTAGAACTCCACCTCATAACATATAGGACAGTTGTGTAAAAAAACAACATGAGAAATTTCAGTACATTTCAGTACTTTGCATAAAAATACAAGTAACAAAAAGTAAAAATAAACACAAAGTATCGAGCTAATTCTACTTATTGTTACTGAAAGCTCGTTTACAGAAATAAATCAATTTAAATAAACCTTGTTCTCCCAGAACAGAATGTCCGTCAGTACACTTCCGACGGACGTCAGAGCAGTTTTAGGTGGACACATATCTTTATCCGGAGCACCTGAGATCACCCCTAGTTTTTTGGTGGGGTTCTTGTTGTTTATTCTTTAGTTTTCTATGTTGTGTCGTGTGTGCTCTTGTTTGTTTGTCCTTTTCATTTTTAGCCATGGCGTTGTCAGTTTGTTTTAGATTTATGAGTTTGACTGTCCCTCTGGTATCTTTCGTCCCACTTTTATGCAATGTCAAGTTGTATGTAGGACCATAAATGATGTTTAAAACCTGGATTTCAAAACATACAGAAATAAAAAGATGTGGCATAATTGCAATTGAGACAGGTTTTCCCTCAAGACAAAATTATGTAAAAGTTTAGTAACTATATGTCAGTGTAAGGCATTTAACAACGAGCAACAACCATACCGACTAGCAAGCTAAATAAGGCACGACAAATGTTAACTAATTCTTACGAGAATACTTAATGCCAAATGTATGTTTAAACCATGAACGAAAGACAAATATGATATACAGCAACAAACAACCACTGAATTAAGTGTTCTTGAATTAAAATGTTACGGAGTGAAACTTATTTGAAGGCACACATCGAACCCCTAACTGTGACAAGTTCAAAGTCAAAATCAAGTCATAAAAATCATGTATCTAAGAATATAACTTTTAGTTATGTATTGAACTGCAAAATGTACTTCATTACATATTCTTTCATAAAGCCAATTTGGACAAATAATTAACACAATAGCAGAATAATAATCACAAACAATGGACTAAAATATTTGATCAGTTGGTCAGTTTGTAGAGATTAGTTCATACAACAATTGAGTGAAACATTTGAGAAAATTTGTGTTGTAAAAGGACAAACCTTTTGTTCTTGTCCATTCGTTTTTGATGCGTTTTGTTATTTGATTTTGCCATGTGATTATGGACTTTCCCAATTGATCTTCCTCTAAGTTCAGTAATTTTGTGATTTTACTTTTTTCTTATATGGAAAGTAAAAATAAAATTGATGTTTAGTGCAAATAAAGACATTATAAACAATGCCAATCTTATGAGTTTTATGTTGCAAGAAAATAAAAGTGGAACTGCTTATGCAAATTCTGATAGCCGATACATAGAATATTTTTTCTGCTGTATGTTTAACATTGTGTTTATCTTATTGTTATCTTATAGTTCGTTTCTGTGTGTGTTGCATTGTCGTTGGTTTTTTTGTTGCACTTCAGTGTTTCTGTTGTTTCTCTCTTATAGTTGATGCGTTTCCCTCAGTTTTAGTTTGTAACCCGGATTTGTTTTCTCTCAATCGATTTATGCGGTATACTGCTGTTGTCTTTATTTGAGATCCACTGAAGAAAAAAATCCTGATGATATTCGCTAAGAGGAAATTATCTGTATAAGGTAACGGGAGTGATATGATTATACTAGTTTCTTATCATTCCATAGAAAAACCTCTGCTGTCTGCCTTATATGACTAGAGGAACAAGTCAAAAAGAAGAGGATGATATTTCAGTAAGTAATCTCAGAGTGAACTGTTCTCTTCTATTGGCTTTTCCTGTATTTTCTTTTCTGAACGTTTTGTTAATCTTTTCATATATTAAAAAGTAGGATTAAGATTATAAAAAACAACATTACCCCCAACACATTTCATTGTGACTGTTCAGGAGCTTAGAGAGTAATTGTATGTGATTGTCGTATTATTTTTTTATTTTTGAAAATTGAGTTTCAATGTCAGATCATTGATTTTTTTTCTAAATTAGTTTACAACTTTGAAAGACTCAGGATGATTTAGAGCTTTTCAATAGACGCCTGTTTATAATAGAGATTGTTTATGTATTTTTTTTTACCTTTACTTATTTTGTCATTGAGTTGTACTGTTGAAAAACATATCCAATAATCGTGACAAATTTTATTTCAATAAACTTCAAGCACGGCATCCATAAAGTAGGTAGTTATAATATAGACATTCGTACACATACTTTAGGGAGGGTGGTAAAGGGTTATTTTCGTGCAACGTGATCGCCGTTTTTTATTTCACGTTCAACGTGTTTTTACTTTTTTATTTGACGTTCAGTCGTGCAAGACGGGTGCCTTGTTCAGCGTGTCAGTCTGCTTATTTAATTTTACGTGCATCGTGATTTTCAAAGTCTTATTTTGCGTGCTCGGTATTTTTCAAATAAAATTCAAACACTTGGAAGGGATCGTCAAGAAATACTTTTTTAAAAGCCGTAAACCAATTATATCATAAATGTGTATATACTAAATCGGGAATATCAAGTAAAACAAAGAGTTAATATACAAGAAGACAGTGACTCAGTCACAAAAGGTTCAAATAAAAGTATTTATTTTTCGTGCAACGTTCCTTACAGAAATTATTTCACGTTCAACGTGAAATTATGTCTTATTTCACGTTTTTTTCGTGCAAGCACCCCCCCTTTACCACCCTCTTTAGGGAATGAGATACTTCCTTATGAGAACATTATTTCATTTCATAAAGAGTTGTGTTCTTCCGTTTATTTCACTCGAAATAGAACGAGGCCATTTAGAATTATTTAAAAGTCAGAGATATAGAATATGTGAACATGGTCAATAGGTGAGTAGGTGTTTGAAAATATTATCATATTTAAAAGCGACCATCTGTATTAACTAGATCATACGTTCAACAAACGGACTGATACTAGTTAGGCTAATTTTGTAAAATTATAGAAAACGACACCAGATCATTGTTCTAATGTGACCAAGGTTTCCGAGTAACAACATTAAAGTAAGTATTTATATAGAAAAGAGATGTCTGCCTCAGATAATGTGAGCAACGATTATTAATTATGTGGACTGTTTTAAGTTTGTTGTCTTTTTTGACGGGTGAGATTTCAGTTTAATCCTAGGTACTATAGTAACCATATTCTGAAAGAAAAGAAAAAAATGTTTTAGTAAAATATCATTGCATTTTAATCATTTTTGTGCTATCTCATTTTTTTCTTCTTCAAAAATTAACTTGTAATCAGATAAGGAAAAATAGAGGTTCCAGTAAATTTCTACTATACACTGACATAAATTTTCAATATAAACTTAGAATATTATTTTGTCTTACATAGTTTGCCATGCAGCAACATGGCAAATAACGCCATTCAACACATCGGCTGTCACGGGAGAAAACGGTACCTTGGCATGTATTGTAATAAAAGCTAACGGAGAAAATGTACAGTGGAAGAGAGTAAGATATATATTATTTAGCAAACTGAAAACAATTTTTTTACTTATTTCTTGGTGTCTGTGAACACTGCAATAACCTAGTTTAATAATGATAACTAATTTGAAATTTAGTTCAAAAAATTTAAGTTCAAGATAAAAAAAAAACACAAAAAACCAAAAACAACACATATAATAGATTAAGAACACTGTTATAAAACTCATAACCAATCTTAATATGTCTTTTTGATATGGACTGTATGGTTGTTAGCTTCTTGTAGGATTACTCCTTCTTTTATTCATCATGAATCTCCACAGATGTGTACTGTAATGTGTGGTTTTTATTTAGGTGGTAGGCAGTTCAGTTACAGCTATAACTCTAGATAATACCATTCTAGCCAGCGACAAGAGCAAGTATGCTGTGACTGGGACGTACAATCTAACGGTTACCAATGTACAGACGTCAGATGAAGGAATCTATCAGTGCATTGTAGGGGCTACCACAAATCAGGCTTCTCTACAAGCTGTGGGTAAATATATATTTTAATTGTTAGTATTAACACCTTCTGAATTAAAAAAAAAACCTCTCTGGATAATTCGGTGACGACAAAGATTTGACCTAGCGAAAACTTCGTCCTGAGATGAGCTTTCCAAATCAGAAGTACAAACTGCTAGAGCCACGAAAAGCATCCAAAACAATACGATACACATATAGTTTAGCTCTCTGCGAAGTATATCAAAAACTCGACACAATAAAAAAAAAACATTTTAGTGTCAACGAGACCATACGCTAAAAATCTAAATGACTGTACAAATAATGCTGATAAATGCTATAGCTAGTTCACATATTTTAATATACGCGTTCCTTAAAAGCTAGTTCAACATTTGTTATTCACATTCAGTTAAAATACAAAAACTAGTGTCTACTGTTAGCAAATATTATGAATCAAGTATCTGCCAATATTTTAGACATCAGCCGTTTAGTTTTCAATTTGGATTTATTGTCTCATTTCTTTTTTTCTGAGAAATTCAATTGAATCGACATTCTCGTGTTAGATATTTTGTTTAGCTAACACACTTACTAGTCAGCACTTCGGTGTTGACATGAAAATCAATTATATGGTCATTTCTATAAATTTTCTGTTACAAAACTTTGAATTTTTCGAAAAACTTATCCCAGGAATAGATTACCTTATAGCCGAATTTGGCGAAACTTTTTGTATTTTGGGTCTTCAATGCTCTTCAACTTTGTACTTGTTTGGCTTAACAACTATTTTTTTCTACGCGTCACTGATGAGTCTTATGTAGACGAAACGCGCGTCTGGCGTATTAAATCATAATCCTGGTATCTTTGATAACTATTAAGATGTTGTTATTTTTTTAGTTTTACCTACAAATGTATCCACCTATTGGGAGACATCCCCAACCATTGGGAACATTGTCAACATCACTTGCCGGGCAACATATGGCAAACCTCCTCCATATCTCAGGATTTACAAAGATAATATGGACATCACACATCTAGCTTATTATTACACAGAAAACACCAGATCTAGTGGTAAGCCTTGTATCTAATGTATTTATGTTGTAAATATCACTAACATGTATGTCGTTATTACTTGAAGTAGGCGGAATATAAAAAAAAAAAGAGATCTTATATATCTTTCTTGTAAGTAGCTTTGTTCACTTGTTTTGCATTTTTTACCATACGAACCGTTTGGGCATTGTATTTTAAATGAGTACTGTGTTTTGTCCACTATCAACACTATGAATATATTGATACATTTAAGATTGTAAAAAAATTGCTAACAACTAAAAAGTTTGCCTATATATATTTATCTACTGCACTTTTTTGGACCTTTTGGATTATAGCTCTTCATCTTTTATATAAGCTTTGGATTGCACATATTTTGGCCACGAGCATCACTGAAGAGACATGTATTGTCAAAATGCGCATCTGGTGCAAGAAAATTGGTACCGTTAATTTTATTAGTATTGTTACCATGACATTTTGTCGAAGTTTTGCCCGCAACTCTACAAATATACAGAGCACTACTGGAGACGCAAATATGTTTCTGTAGGCGCGAATCGTGGGGTCTTTTCTACCACAAAAAAGAATGATAATCATACAAAAGTACCTTTACATATATTTATTGTTTGATTTTAGGATACGGAGACGCTGTCGCCAGTGCCGCTTTAACATTGACCTCACTTGATGTAAACAAAGACATACGTTGTGAAGTTGAATATGATGGTCTTTACAATGTCATGAACTACACAATGAACACAAATCTCAGTAAGTAGAAATATACAGAATAAGGATAGGTGGTACAATTGCCAATGAGACAACTATCAACAGAAGCCGATGTAGATTTATGTTTAATAGTTTATATACTTCCAATGTATATATGTTCTCCCTTTCCAGTCTCAGTTTTATATATTGCTCAAATACAATCAAAGTAAGTAGTAAAAGAAACTATATAGAAATTGTTCATTGCAGAAATGCTACATGTTTGTTGCTACACCTTTCAGTGCCATTGGTGCATGGTACTTTTCATGCGATAGAATTTAGTAGATATTTTCTAATATATACAGGGCATATATATATTCACTCTAAGCTATACAAAAATAATTGTTGATAATTTTTCGTACATCATGTAATTAAAGTGCAATAAATATGGATGGTACTAAAGCTCTAAAAGAACATATAAAAAAAATATTTTTAAATAAAATTGTGAAAGGAAATGGGGAATGTGTCAAAGCGACAACAACCCGACCATAGAGCAGACAACAGCCGAAGGCCACCAATGTCGAGATACATTTGTTGATGAATTCAATGGACTACAACGTTTTCCTTTCCACGAACTCGATTCGATATCTTCTATATTTTGTTTGTTTACGTGACATGATGTTACATATTTCCTTTAGTCTTATAATATATGCCTTCGCATTATATATTCACTATTTAACGTTTTCATGCTGATATTTTCATTTTTTATTTTTTTGTCTAATGCGAATTTTTCCTTATGAAGCTAACATTTTTTATATATTTTTTAGATGGTGGATCATCCATAAAAGTACATGGTTTGGCCTCTGTGATAATGTTAGTGATGGTAGTGATTATTCAGGCTATGTAGACTGAAAACATTGATATGACATCTGCGATGGTTCCCCGTACAACTTTATATCTGACGTTGATTATCAATGAACTGTGTGTTTCTTTTATACATTTCTAAATTTTAACTATTCAGTTTCTCTCTAATTTAAAAAAAAAAACAACCATGGAAGCAATGACTGTTTTGATTTCGCTTCTGAATGTCCTCTGATCCTATATTTCTATTGCGTTCCTCAGTGGTACAATTCTGATTCTCAATGTGTATAGTAAAGGATGGATTCTATGGAAGGACATGAGGATATTACTTCTACAAATATAAAATCACTTAATGTGTTCATTGATAATCAATAAGGGATAGTTCACCTCTGACTACGTTTCGTTTTCGCCCTTCTAAAGAACGAGATATGTTTGAATACCGTATCTAGATCTCATATGAAGGATCGTTGGATGTTGGGTTTGTGATAAAACTTTCGGTACTTGGAATTAATGACTTGTTGTCACGTGTAATACCATTGTATATTCCAAATAAAGATAACAAAACGGTCTGCATTACTCCAGTTTTACAAAATCTTCAATTCTATATTTGCTGAATGTAATTCAAAATGATAGAGTATGTAGATAGTACATGGAAGCCTCCCTTTTGAATCCTTATTCTTTGTGTACATGTTGTTTAATAATATGTTCCAGTCAAGAACTTAAAATCATTAACATATGTATGCCAAACGGGACTACTTTCCTTTCTTATTTAATATACCCCGCTTTAAAAACGTTGGGTATACTGTGTACTTCTGTCTGTCCATCCGTCTAGTCAGTTCATCAGTCAATTCACCCATCCATCCGTCAGTTCGTCAGTCCCATGCATATTTTTGTCTCATTTTACTCAGGAACTACTTGACGAGTATCTCGGAAATATGGTTTCAGGGTTTATATAAGTCAGTTATACCGTGTGATGCGTTTTCGGGTTCATCACTCAACAACTTCCTGTTTACCGAACACTTGTATCATTTTACACATGATAGCCAAGTTGAAAAGTTTCGTCACATTTTTCTCAGGAACTTCAATACAAGGATTTCTGTAATTAGGTTTCAGGGTTTATATAAGTCAGCTATTCCGTGTGATGCTTTTTTCAAATTCATCACTCAACAACTTCCTGTTTCCCGAAATATTTCGGCGGGGGTATAACCAGTAAGCAGTAGCTCGCAGTTTTACTTGTTTTCTTAATAATTTCCCTTTTTTTGTGCCGATGATTTGTTGTTTTCTTCTTATGGAGTGTACAGATCTGAGATTGGTTCGATATACGTACGTTTATAGTGACTACATGTATTGACGTCTCAGATCTTTAGTTGTAGGACGGTATACTATCCTAGATTTAATACTTTGGTCTTGCTTTTAGTGACTGCGATCTTTCCTTGAAATGTTATGATAAGTATATATTTTTTGTGTGATTATTTCCTTATATTAGAGTTTAAAGTGTTTGACTGGTTTTACATCGTATTTTTAAGTATGAATATAAAAAAGATGTGGAATGGTTGCCATTGAGACTACTTTCCACATAAGACCAAATGACACAGAAATAAACAACTATATAGGTCACCGTTCGGCCTTCAACATTGAGCAAAGCCCATACCGCATGAATGTTCTGTCAATCTATAGTAATTGGCCGTAAAAACGGGAAATTTAAAATTTGATATAATCCAGGCTCAATTATATCTGCCTGCTATACTCAAGGTCGGAATCCTCGTCATTATTTGTATCTGCCTTCTATAGGTCGGATCCCTCGTCATTGTTTGACGTATATGTCAAATGATTAATGTTTTTGTTGCTGTATACATCCGTCTATTTGATGTACATCTCACATTTCCTTCTATTTCGAATAATTTTAATATTTCTATAAAGCTTTAGCGAGAGATATATATTCAGAATTTGGTAAAAAAAAAAAGGTTTCGACCTGCATTTTTTATTGTGAAGTTTAATTCTGTATAATGTAAATCAGGGATAGTCTATACTCAATAATAGTATAGACTGTCCCCGAGTAAACAAATAATTGAAAAATTGTCAAAATATTTTCAAACTATATATGCAGATACGCCTAATAACACTGGTGGTAAGCGGATGGTCGTAACTAAAAGTTACGACCATCCGGAGATGGGAGACAACTCTAGGGATAAGTTTTTCTTTTTCGATTTTCGTGCAGTAAAAGGTTAATTTGAGTCAAACCGCTTGTCTCATACATACTATTCGGTGGTTCGGTGATATTGAAACCAAATTTGATGCATTAAAACATTCCAATTTTCGTAAAATAGTCATTCAAAAATTCGAGCATGATGGTCGTAACTAAAAAAACAAAAATGTTGAGGATGGTCGTAACGAAAATTTGTGATGGTCGTAACTCTGTTTTAAATTAGACCGAATAAGGCAAGTCAAGAGTTTTAAACGTGTCTTTTATTGTATGCATATATTATATTATGATGTATTTCTGAAGATTTTTTAATTTTTTTTACATACAACGTAAAATAAAGCAATTTTTATGAAGGCAAGTCAAGAGTTTTAAACGTGTCTTTTATTATATGAATATATTATATTATATATTGTGAAGTTGTTTTCACCAATGATAAAATCTAAAGGAGTGAAGAGCGGGTACCTGTAAAGTGCGAAACGGAAGAAAATTAGAACGAATCGAACGAAACAATACAAAATGAAATGACAGTCATATATACTGAAAATATAATGTATAAATCTAACCAGAGGCAAATAGTTGAATTAATGTAAGCGATTAAATTCATTAACAATGTAAATTTCTCAAAAGTGGAGAATTCATTTTAAAACAAGAAACACAGCCTTGGTTATGATAATTCTTAGTTAGAAATAAAAAGCACGAAATGTATCAAATCATTTTTAATTACAAAATAAATGATTTTAAGGAAAGGCATTTTTAATAAAACATGAAATAACAGTATCCTGGTTTTTTTTTCTTCTTTAGATTTTGCATCTTTGTTAAAGATAAACATTGTAAAAACTTTTTGAGGATGAACCTACTAGTTGATTTTTTTATTTTTTTTTATTTTTTTAAATTAGGTCGAAAGAGCATTAGTAAGGAGTCAAAATAATCTAAAAGTTAATATTGATAGGTTTAGAAGGGCGTTATCTAGACTAGACCATTCCCGCGAATTCGCAGGTCCGTACCTGAGTTATAAAAGAACACTAGAACGCACCCGCGAAATCGGGGGCATATACAGCTTGAGAACTGTTGTAGGATGATTTTTTGTATTTTTGTGTTTCTGGCCTCAGACCACAATTATTCTTCTCCTTTGCTACAATGCTTCTTTTGGTAAAAGTCAAATCAAATAAAAAATTTGCACCGTTTCAAACATGAAATAAATGTAACTGCTTATATATAGACCATTATTAACCTAATAATATATGCTTCTAGGACAATCCATCAGTGCCTTTTCTTTTGAGAGCCTTATTAACATACCAATGGTAGGATATGAATCATGTATAAATGACTAAGACCGACTTAGGCTAATTTGAGGGGTGGTTGGAGGGGTCCTGATTCCGAAATTTCGGGCTTAAAATCATGAAATCCCGAGATGCAGAATTTAAAGAAATTCATATCCCGAAATCCCGAAATCGAAAAATATATTCCCGGATTCCGTAAAGATCAATTTGAATCCCCAAATCCCGAGCTCAAAAACACCCGACCCCGACGCCCCGAAAAAGGTCCTGCCTCCCTCTTATCTCTACCTTACTTTCATTTTTGCCAAATCACTATTTTCTCTTTCAACCATAAATTTTTATGCCCCATTTATGGGCATTATGTTTTTTAGTCTGTGCATCCGTGCGTTCGTCCGTCCGTCCGTCCGTCCGTCTGTATGTCCTGCTTCAGGTTAAAGTTTTTAGTCGAGGTAGTTTTAGATAAAGTTGAGCATGTTTTACTTATTAATATATATGCAAGTGATATGACCCCTTAAATAGTAAACATTTCAAAGAAAACAGTCGACAGAATCAGAGACTTTCTATACTAACATAGAAAGTCCATGACGGAATACAGAGAGTCTCTAGCTATATATTAAAGTAGTATAATCGTAGTTTACATGTAGATAAATGCCGAAAATAATTCTCTCTCAGGAGTTAAAATAATTGTGGTTCTTGCGATCTAAACACCATGATATTGAGAACACTCGGAATGGCTTATTTATTTTTCATTTTTGTTATCTATCATACGATTGGTTGTACTTGTGTCACATGTTTTACTTATTTTAATATATATGCAACTGGTATGACCCCTTAGATAGTAAACGTTAACATTTCAAAGAAAACAGTAGACAGAATACAGAGAGTCTCTTTATATTGAAGTAGTATGATTGTAGTTTCCATGTAGATGGATTTATTTTCCGCATGAACCACCAAAAGCCGAATATTTGAAGGTCTATAGTTTACAATAGCTGATTAAAAGTTAAAGATGATTGTTTAGAATTGTACGTTTAATAATTTCATCTGCCGACAAGATTGCAGATAAAAAAAAGTCGAAAAGAAAAAAGAAAAAAAAGAAAAAATATGAGGGAACACACGTCATTTAATAATTTTATGTCTTAAAGTACAGTAAAAAATATTAATACTCAACCCTAACATACTTTTTGGCTTAATGCGACTTGATTAGTTTTCACTGTTACTCCTAAATGATGAGCGTTTGGAATACATCAGAACTGTTTAATAATTCTTTAGCTTAATTTCTGCATACCATTATCATAGTAACAAATAATATTGTTTGTAACAAATCATATATAACATCTGAGTTTATTACTTTTACTTTAAAATACAATAATAAAAGTTTGTCTAAATATTCGAGTTACGGTCATCTTTCAAAGTTACGACCATCATCCAAAATATTATAGTTGAATTTACGACCATCACACATTTAAAGTTACGACCATCATGCTCCAACTTTTGAATGACTATTTTACGAAAATTGGAATGATTTTGTCTATCAAATTTGGTTTCAATATCAACGCACTCACGATAAGTGTATTTGAGACAAGTGGTTTGGCTCAAATGAACCTTTTACTGCACGAAAATATGAAAAGAAAAACTTATCCCTAGAGTTGTCTCCCATCTCCGGATGGTCGTAACTAAAAAAAAAATCCGCTTACCACCAGTGCTAATAAGGAAACGTGTAATAAGTGTATCAAACTGATTAGAAAGCTAATTATTGGGATAGAAATTATTATTGTTTAGTATGTAAAGTACGACGACCTTAACATATTTGCACTTATAAATCCGACAGACAAACAAACTTTAATCATTTGAAATATTTGAATAACGAATATTATATAACAAATATTTGAAATATGGGAGAAAAAAATCTAGAGGTACACGTGGACGCAATTGAAAATTATTTGAAAATATAACAAGAGGTAGCCTGAATAGCTCACCTGTTATTTTTTGGCTTAAATCTTTCATCAATGATTATTTTTGCTTTTCAATATATATTAATGAGTGGCTTAAAACACATTTTGACTCATGTTCACCCCAGAACAGATTTGTTCTAAACAGTTTAGTTTTTGAGATGTAAGCCAAAAATTGAATTTGACCCCTATGTTCTATTTTCAGTCATGGCTGCCATGTTTGTCGATGGATCAAAACTTCGGATAAAATTTATAAACAAGATACCCTAAGGAACATTCAGTTAAAGTTTGAAGGTATTTGGCCCAGTAGTTTCAGAGCAGAAGATTTTTGAAATAGTTTACGACGACGGACTGAAACAGCATAATTACAATGTCCAACTTACGATCTTTAATGTTCTAAAAGGGTCAAAATATTTTTTTTTTATAAATAACCGAATAAATATTGGTATAGTTCAGTAAAATTGTCAATATCAAATCAACGACGGATATGTTCAATATTTTGATGAAACGTCTGAAGAAGGAAAAATCATAGGTATAAAAAATGCACTTTTTCACTCAACCTTCTACGTTCTTTCAGATGTCAAACGGTTGTCCTCTTAAATACAAAAACACAATCTACAAGAACATATTTTGAATCTTCACAAGCCCACTGTTTAATTTAATGTATTTCCATTAGAGGTTTTTTAATGACATATATATATCTTTATTACCAAAGTCTATATAAACTATAGGTATACAATTATATCAACATCAATAAAACATATAATACATACATAAACACAGACTATGTGACAGCAGAAGGTGTTGTAATGATAAACAAACATTATTTTAACATTTCGGATCTAAGCTTAAAAGATCTAAAAATAAATTTACCTAAATTACACAATTCTTTTACATTATTAGTACTCATCAGTTTAATAAATTTGTACATCGACGGTTTTTTCCAATAAAATGGCTTAATATAAATTGTTCTAAAACCTTGAAAACGTGGACATTTGAGGATGAAATGAAACTCATCCTCTATATCATTTTTACAAAAAGTACATATTCTATTATTTCTTGTTATACCATAAAATCTTCCATTTTCTATAGCTAAGTTGTGGCTACTTAATCTTATTTTTGTTATACATTTTTTGTAAACATTTGGAATTGGTTTGCATAAATAAAATTGCAGACAAAAATTATCTAACATATATTTATAATTAGAACATTTTGGAGACATGTGTAACTGAGCATCAAGTTCTTGTTTTAGACAATCGTATAAACGTTGCTTTATGACAGCAAAATATACATCAGGCAAGTCACAAATAAGGTTTTGGCTATACCATACATCACCTAAACCAATAAGAAAAAGTTCGTTCTTTATAAAATACAACCAGTTACACTTATTATTTGGACATCTCTCTAATTCACAATACAAGTAGTTATAACAATTTTTCAATATACAGTTTGAAGTATTTAGTAATTTAAACCAATATTTGAAAATCTTACATTTTCTTGCGAAAATAAGAGGCAATCTACCTAGTTCTTGATATATCATAACATTGTTAGTAGACAACTTTACACCAAGTATATTTTTACAATAGTTCATGTGGACTCTCTCTATTGCCGGGGCTTTATGTGCACCCCATATTTCGCTTGCATAACTCAATAGAGAATTTATATAAGTATCAAACAGTGATAACAAAGTGACATAGTTTAAACACATACTTTTCACATTTCTTCTTAAAGCAAACATTGCTTTTCTACCTTGTTCTGACAATTTCTGTTGTAACATATTATATTTGCCATTAAAATTTAAAAGTACACCAAGGTAAGTAAAATTATCAACAACTTCAATTTCCTTATTATCATAATACCATTTCTCATCAACATGAACTCTTCCACCTTTCCTAAATACAACAATTTTAGTTTTATCAATATTAACACTCAATGACCATTTTGATGTATACTCATATAATGTATCAAGCATATTTTGTAACCCCAAAACAGATTCTGAGAAAATAACCATATCATCAGCATACATAAGTAAAAATAAATTCAATTCTTTCATCTCATATGGTATGGCATTACTATTAATGAAAGCCATTTCACAATCGTTAACATATAATGAAAAAAGTATGGGAGATAACACCTCTCCCTGCATCAAGCCCAATTCATTGGAAAAGTATTCAGAATTAAAACCATCAACACATACACAAGTAGACACATTAGTATACATAGATTTAATAACAGTTAAAAGTTTACCTTGAATACCAATTTTTGATAATTTATACCATAGCATTAGCCTTTGAACAGTATCGAATGCTTTTGTGTAATCAACAAAACAACAATAAAGACGTTTGTTTGCTGATAGGGACTTAAAAATTACAGAAATTAGGGCAAAAATTGCATCTACAGTTCCAAAACCTGGGCGAAAGCCGAACTGGGCGTCAGTAATGACATCAAAAGAATCAGACCAGTCCATCAAACGTTGATTTAATACGGAAGTAAATAATTTTGCGAAATTACTTACAAGACTTATACCTCTATAGTTATTTGGATCGTCTTCGTTTCCTTTCTTGAAAATAGGCACAAGTATAGCAATGGCCCAGCTAGTAGGGAATATACCGGATTGTAAAATACCATTGAAAACTTTGACTAATATTGGCATAAAAACATCTTTATACTCTATAAAATATTCATTCAAAATACCGTCTCCTCCATGACTTTTATTGCGCTTTAAATTGCGGATGGCTTTTAAAATCTCCTCCTCTGTAATCACTTCATCAAGTTCAGGATATACACAATCGCCATCAGTGTTATTAAATAAATCTTCGTCACATGTATTGTCTATATTCACAGAAGACAATTTTTTAAAGTGTTCATAGAAAGATTGTAACGGTACATTATTTTTCTTTTCGGTCCTTTTCCTAAATTTAGAATAAAACAGTTTTGGGTTACTATATTTCAAAAAGTCCATTGCATTACCCTCTATACGTTGGTATTCTCGCTTAAGACGACGTTCCATAACTTTATATTCCCTCTTTGCACAACTTAAGTTTGTATGGTTTACAATTGATTTTGAACGATTGAAAACATGTAGATAATCTATATAACATCGATAAAGTTCCTTGCATCGTGTGTTGAACCAAGGTTTGTCAAAATAATTAACTGGTTTATACGGCTTGTTGTTAACATAAGGCATCGTTTTAAAGAAAGGCGACATAATGTCCTCTATCATACATGTAAAATTGCTCAACGATTTATCAAAAGAATTTTGATTTTCAAAGTTTATACGATTCTGTAAACGAATGATATTGTCCATATTAATACGAATACACTCAGTACACTGTTCTTTAAATTCATCTTTCCATTTGTATTTAACACGACGTTCTGTATCTTCCATGGCATCTGAGCATTTGCCTGGGTTTCGCATGGTGTTTAATAAATTCAGTTCTAAATGTAAAAATGCATGGTCCGAATAAGTTGTAAAGTTTGACACAATTTACTGGTTTATATTCGGGAAATAAAACGAAGGTACAATGAAATAATCCAGAACGCTCATACCAATAGGGCCACAATATGTAAAGTCATTTGAAAATCCGTTTTTGTGCCTACCATTCACTATCCTTAAGCCTGAGGCTTTACACATACTAATTATTTTAGATCCATAACTGTTTGTATTTAAATCGGGATTGACTCTTTTCGGGAGAACACTATCGGCTGAATATTCGAAAGCGCCACAAATTCGGTTCTTTAAAGTAAAATGAATATCATCATTTTCCAGGAAATCGACTAACGTCCCAGTTCGACCATTCAAATCCCCAAGAATAAAAACGTGACCAAGTTCAGAGTATAACTCAATGCTATTTTCTAACTCATTGTATAAATCACAATCATATAACTTATAGTATTTAGATTTGACTGGGGGAATATAAATACAAGCAATATATACAGATTTGTTTTTGGTTAATATACCCTGCTTAATATTCAACCATACAATAGAGTCTAAAATACAAGTTTCAATATCAATAACAGTAGAAAAACATTTTTTAATCAAAATAACACTACCTCCTCCCTGAACAGATTTAGCTTTCAATCGAGGGAATAAATGACAATTATAATCAGGTAAATGAAATGAAAAATCTTTTTCAAACCAACATTCCGTAAGAAAAACAAGATCATATGTACATAAAAAATTTACAAATGCTTTATCATCAAGTTTTGTTTGTAAACCACCATTAATATTCCACGAGATAAATTTCAAACTCTCAGTACAAATGTTAGATGAAACACTATATGGAAGTCCTTCAACGCTATCCTAGTCTTCCTTCTCAGCCATACTGCTATTGGGATCCGGGTCATCATCGTTACTACCAACTGTGCTCTTCGCCTTCGAATTTCCAGAACTAGCACCACTAGGAAATGCCACTGTTGACTCCTTTATAAATTGCTTGTGTTTTAAAGGGTCGAAAACATCATTATCAATGTAAAGCTTGTCCTTGAGCAACACTGCCTTGACATTTTGACTTCGGGCTTCTTTTAAAATTGGGATTAACCTTTTCCGTTTAGCAAGAATATCTGATGGGTACTGCTCACTCAGGCTGAAAGGAGTTCCCTTTAATCTATAAGCTGAACGGCGCACTTTTTCCCGGTCTTTCAAACTTTCAAACGATGCAAGTATGGGACGTGGATTGAATTTGCTGTTGATGCGTCTAACATTAACAAATTTAATTTCGCTTTTTATGTTGATTTCAGAACGGATAAATCCTTTTAATAGACTGTCGGTGTTTTCACCCGGTTGGTCAACGACTCCGTAGAACACCAAGTTTTGTTTCAGAGATTCGCATTGCAGATCTGTCACGGTTGATTTCAGTTCTTCGTTTTGTTTTTGTATTTGTTCTAGTTCCTTTTTAATTTTAGACCCTTTGCCTGGACTACCTGCCCCACCAGCGGCAATAGCTACCCACATGGTATCCTTCTCTACACATAACTCGTCAAGTTTTATTTTATGAGAAACGCATATATCTTGTACTTCAGTCATCTGTGAAGTTAGGGTTTCAATACCGGTTTCAGTATTTTTAACTCGAATATACAAGTTCTCCATATTTTCACAAAAACTTTCCAATTTATCGATTTTTTTGTCCATATTTTCTAAATTACTAAGCCGGCTATCGATTGTTGTGATGTATTGCATAATATGACCAAGAACGTTGTTATCAGCCACTGGAGGTGGCGGCCAACTAAATGACGGATATGATCCAGAATGAGCTGGAGGGGGGCCAGGAAAAGGGAGCGGGTACGGGTACTGAAGCGGTGTACTGGTTTGCGTATTATAGGCATGCTTCTGATTATCAGGTGTCTTATCGGACGACAAGCCCTCGTGAATAGAATGAACACTGGTGTTGTTTTTCGAAAGTTTTTTCGATCCCTTTTTATAAGGTTGTTGTGTTAGAGAATCAAATGATGAGTCTGTATTATTTGACAAATCTTTCAGTTTACGTTTTGCATTTGTGTTTAACTTGTTTCTAGTCATGTTGATAAATAAAGTTCGGAAACAATAAGTTCAATAGAAATACTGATATTAGTAACAAATTGGCCTCATTGTTGACACTGGTATAATAATAATGTAAACAAACGATTGTTGACTTCCGGGTTTGGGTGTACTCGAATATTTCGAACGGCGTGATCTATTACAAACTAACCTTTGCTCGGTAAACGTGATGTAACGATTGTTTTTATACAAATTTTCAATTTACAGTATCGTCCTTATAGAATAAACATCTTCCATGAGTCTCGTCGTGTAAATATAATTATAAACAACAATAAAACTGTTTTTGTCTCACCATAATACTACACACGACCTTCACTAACCCTGTCACGTCACAATCTGGAGGAATCAATTTTATCTGCTCAAAAACTTCGGTTTGATCGATCTGGGTCACAAATATGGCTAAACGCGATAGCTTAAAAGCAATTGCTTTAACAAGCAAAAATTTTGAGGTATCCAGATATGACACAAAATTGGTACATACAAAGCCAAAAAAAAAAAAAAAAAAAAAAAAAAAAAAAAACAGCGCTTTTATTGCTGTTCTACATCTAAAAGTCACAGTGATCACCACTGCAAGTTTACGACGGCCCCAGCACAGGTTTGAGCGCAATGTTTGGCAAAACATTTCGGGTAGACTTTGTAAGACAAATGGTGGTCCCTGTATAAGGAAAGTGGCATAATCTTAGGGATCTGACAATAATTTCACTTTGAAAGATCATTACACTTTTACAATAGCTATTCCTAAATTTTATTTTAAACAGCTATGTATATCAAAATAATATACATTCTATGGATGATTTAGAGTAAAGATAAATGGTGTGTACTGGCTCAAGTCCATATGTTGTCCGTCGACACTCAACAAATCAGTTAAGTGTCCAAATAGAACAATTTTTCCGAAATCAAAACACCATATGAGCTCTTTATCAAGACAAATATGGAACTATTGTTCGTCCCAATGGAATGCAAATTTGCAACATTTTTTTTATCAACGAAAAGGTTGGGTTAAGCCCAACTACAGTAATGCTTATATGTGTAAAATCTGAAAGAAAAATTCTGAAAAGTTTGAATTTCCCACAAAGCTATGACAGGGGAAACAAATCAATATTTAATAGACAGCACAACAAATTACTTTGCTCTTCATGGGCCCTTTAATTTAATTATCTTATCTTATCTCATCATAATCACAAGGTCTAGAATTATTGATACAAAATACGTTTTATCAACACCAATAAACATTGACCAACTATAAATGGAGCATGTTAATCATACAGAGATGCATTTTAGGAACTCTTAAAGAAATCTTCGTTATGGATTTGATATGCTAGTTTCAGATATTGGTCATCTTACTTTTGAGTGTAAAAATTCGTTTACTGCCAGAAAAAAAATCAGGAAGAAGTCACATATTTATTACAGCAGGAGGTTATAAAAGGTGTTATAAAGGCCAATTTTCTCAAACCCGATTCAGGTCCTGGGAGTGAGGGAGTATTGCAAAACACAAGTATTTGATCAAAGGCTTATAATTGAGCTATCCTCTCACAATTTAGATGAGCACTACTCAGTGTTAATGATTTGATAGATAAAGAAATACGGGTCTTGCATACATTAAAATTGACAAATTTCTATGAATGCGAAAGAAAAGATATGGTTCAGAGTCTCTATGCTGCAATATGGATATCTCAGATGCGTTAAAACAACTTCCGATTAAAAGGGAGCAGTTTAATCTTTTTTGTGTTAAGTGGAATAGTCAATACTATCATTTCGTGGCGGTTCGTTAACCATTTGGTGTCTTTCCAGACCCTACCTGCTGTATAGCTAAGAACAACTATAGGAAATTATAGACCAGTTAGTGTCTTACCCATATTTTCTAAAATCTTTGAAAAAATATATGAAATTCAATTAACTGATTATTTTGATAAAATATTTAATCCATTTTTGTGTGCATTTAGACGTGGACATGGATGTCAGACCACACTTCTCATGGTGTTAGAAGACTGGCGTGAAGCTCTTGATAAAAACCAGTACATTGCAGCAGTACTAATGGATCTTTCTAAGGCTTTTGACTGCCTGCCTCACAATATTATGCTAGATAAATTATCAGCATATGGTTTAACCCCCAATGCAGTTGCTCTTTTAAAGTCCTATTAATCTAATCGAAAACAGCAAATTAAAGTCAACAATGTTCTTAGTGGTTGGGCTGACATCCATAAAGGCGTACCACAGGGTTCGATACTTGGGCTATTGTTGTTTAACATATTTATAAATGATATTTTTCTTTTTGTTAAAAATGGTAGTTTATATAACTATGCTGATGACAATACTTTGTCTTTCTGTACTCCAGATTTCGATTGATTAATTTCAACTTTGGAATCTGATTCAAAAATACTTATTGAGTGGTTCAGGGTGAATACAATGCAAGCAAATCCTGACAAATTTCAAGTTTTGGCTGTTGGCAAAAAGACCTTTGAAAAGAACCCATCTATACATATTCAAAATTCGAACCTTACATGTGAAAAGACAGTAAACTTATAAGGCATAGAAATAGACTACCAGCTAAATTTTGATGTTTAAATATTAGCCCAATCTGTCGGAAGGCATCACAGCAATTAAATGTTTTAAAACGTTTAGGCTCAGTTTTGGATAGACTTTGTAAACTTACTATATTTCATACTTTTATTCTTAGTAATTTTAATTTTTGCCCTTTGGCATGGCATTTTTGCACTGAGAAAAATTCCAAAAAAACAGCAGTCCGTTTTGTATATGAGGATGTTACCAGCTCCTACGAGGACCTCTTACTTAAAACTAAGGTGCCCTCCTTGCAGATCAGACGGATAAGAACAATTGCTTTAGAAACTTTTAAAATTATTAACAACATAGCTCCTGCGTGCTTACAAAATTTGGTGAATGTCAAAAATTCTAAATATTCTTTCAGGTATGTAAATATTCTTGAAATTCCACAGGTAAAGTCGACCCGTTACGGTAAAAAAAATCGTTCAAATTTGCTGCTGCTACATCATGGAATAGCCTTCCAAACCATTTCAGGACTGAAAACAGTTTTTCACACTTTAAGTCTTGTTCAGTCCTGGAATGGTTTGGAATGTCGCTGTTCTGCTTGCAAATAATTCTTGAACTGTTTATTATTTATGCTGCTTTGGTTGCTCTGGTCTAGCATGTTTTTACTTCATTCGAAAATTTGTTGCTTATTTTTATTGCATGCTATGTATGCGAGATTTCAACTTTGGATACAGGTTGTTTTATATGTCTAAATGCACTGTTTTTATGTTATTTATATGTTTTTATATTCGGCCAAACGCTGCTAAGAGCTTGTGGTGCTTATTTGTACTTATGCCGAATCGAAATAAAGTTTTCTTATCTTATCTTATAGTATTATTATTATTTTTCGTCTTTTAGACGACTTTATAACAATAGACAAAAACCTCTAATTGTGGAGAAAGAACAATGACTTTGCTACGCTTATTTTTCAACAAACACAATATTTCTTTGTCATGTAATTACTGTTGGACCAGTTTGCGAACTTGAATACCTATTTATTCTTTTTTGACACGATTCAATCTAGGCTTCCTATAGACATAAAGCAGAATCTCACAATTTATTAGTTTAATTTTAGATTAGAAATCTTGCACTTGCAGAGAACATGAACGATTACAGTCTGCCAAACTGTTTTAGGGTTTTATCTGACCGAAAAATAATTTAAACTTTTCTACTATATATTCAACAAAATTTTTTAAAAGTTCTCTTACCTTGGTTTATGTGCATATCAAACAAAGGACACGGATGGATTCATCACAATATTGTGTTTTGGTGTTGTTGATGTGTTTGTAGATCTTACTTTACTGAACAATCTTGCTGCTTACAATTATCTCTATCTATAATGAAATTGGCCCAGAATGTGACAATGTTAAATTTTACCAAAATTGCAAAAAAAATGACTAAAGGGCAATTACTCCTAAAGGAGTCAATTGGCCACTTTTTTCATGTCGACTTATTTGTAGCTCTTGCTTTGCTGTACATTATTGCTGTTTACAGTTTATCTCTATCTATAATAATAATCAAGATAATAACCAAAAGCTGCAAAAGTTTCTTAAAATTACCGATTCAGGGGCAGCAACCCAACAACAACTTGCCCGATTGTTCTAAAAATTTAAGGGCAGATAGATCTTAACCTAATAAACAATTGTAATCGAGCAGATTTGCTCTAAATGCTTTGGTTTCAGAGATATGAGCCAAAAACTGCATTTTACCCTATGTACTATTATTTTTAGCCATGTCGGCCATCTTGGTTCACTAGACACATTTTTTAAACAACATACCCTAATGATGATTGTGGACAAGTTTGGATTAATTTGTCTTAGTAGTTTCAGAGAAGACTTTTTTTAAGATATCAAAAATTTACCAAATAATGTTAAACATTGACTATAAAGGACAATAACTCCTAAAGGGGTCAACTGACCATTTTGGTCATGTTGACTTATTTGTAGATCTTACTTTGCTGTTTACAGTTTATCTCTATCTATAATAATATTCAAGATAATAAACAAAAACGGCAAAGTTTCCTTAAAATTACCAATTTAGGGGCAGCAACCCAACAACGGGTTCTCCAATTCATCTGAAAATTTCAGGGCAGATAGATCTTAACCTGATTAACAATTTTACGCCATGTTAGATTTGCTCTAAATGCTTTGCTTTCCGAGATACAAGCCAAAATCTACATTTTATCCCTATGTTCTATTTTTATCCACGGCGGCCATCTTGGCTGGGTCACCAGACACATTTTTTAAACTAGATACCCCAATGATGATTGTGGCCAAGTTTGGTTTCAGAGGAGAAGATTTTTGCAAAAGTTAACGACGACGGACAACAGACGCCAAGTGATGAGAAAAGCTCACTTGGCCCTTCAGGCCAGGTGAGCTAAAAAAGCACATGTAACAGCTTTTTTTCGGTTTTTAAATTGTGATGAATTTACTCTTCATGACACATGAAAACTTGATCCTGAATCAGTGATGTTCAAATATCAAATGACTGTATTTTTGTGTACCTAAAATATCTAAGACTGATCATTTTAGATATGGTATTACTATTCCTTTGTTCAAACACTCTTCTGATATACATGATATTACTTACTTACTTATCCTCTTCATCCCAAGTGGGACATAAGGCCACAACAATACATGATATATGCCCTGCTATTGTATCACAAAATACTATTGACCAAGAATAAGTATATTTAGCAATGTCTAGTCCTTTTTTATTACCAGTAAAGCTGATCTATTATCAAGATTTCTTTCTACTTCTATGCTAAATGTATGATAGACAAATTAGGATTATCTAGTAATAAGTATAATGTTAATTCATCCAGGAGTGGTAATGTTACTACTAACCAGTAAGCATGCCTGGAATATCATCTTATTCAAACTTTGGGACATTGGTGCTCAGATTGTTGTACCAAATATATTCATACCTAGACGAGCTCAAATTCAAATGACCTCTACTTTGAACAATTAAAATTTGTGTTGACAGCAAAGAGGGCATTTGTCTTATTTTCTTTTCTTTTTTTCAACTTGGGGCTACAGGTGCAAGAATCTGTGTTTGGGTAATTCAATACACAACATCAGATTAATTTTTCACAAGGAATCTTTGTATGATTATTAAGTATTTTTTCTTTTGTGTGGAACAGGCAAAGTAAAAAACAGCCAGGAGCCTGTAATTCAGTGGCTGTCCTTTGTTTATGCGTTACATATTTGTTTTTTGTTCATTTTGTTTTATAAATAAAGCCGTTAGTTTTCTCGTTTGAATTGTTTTACATTGCCATTTATAGCTGACTATGTGGTATGGGCTTTGCTCATTGTTGAAGGCCATACGGTGACCTACAGTTGTTAATGTCTGTGTCATTTTTGTCTCTTGTGGACATTTGTCTCATTGGCAATCATACACATCTTTTTATATATAAATCATTAAATTAGATCTTTTTATTTCATCATGTGACATTTATAATACTAATAAAAAAAAAAACATTAAAAAATGCTACAGTCTCAATGTAACCTAATCCCGACCAAATCTCTTATAATGGTGAAAATTATATCCATAACTTCTCTCATACATATTTCCACTTGGTTTTTTATACATAGTGGTAAATTCTCCTTTTGGGCGCACTAATAGGGTCCTTGAAAAGATTCCCAGTGATGTAAATGCTAATGCATATCCCAAACCAGCCCATACATTTCCATCTACAAAATAAAATTAGTCATTATACTGTGTGCACTAGTTGCTCTGTTTAAACTGATACTGTGGATTCATTATCATATTTGGAGAAATACATTCATACTGTACATTTTATGTGTACAGTTGCACCATAAAATAGTTTCAAGAAACTTTTTTCATGGAGTACAAATAATTTATATAGCATGGAACAGAATTGTTTTGTTTCTGATTCATAGACAATTTTAGGTATCAACCATCCTTTATAGTTAGGTTTAATTATGCAATCAATGACACAAATTCACTCTTCAAGAGCAATAGCTTCTGTAAGGGGACATTTATCCATGTTGACATATTTGAAGATCATATTTTGTTGAACATTTCTAGTTTGAAAGATTCTCCTTTTCAACTTTTGTTCCTAAAACAATCCATCCCTGTCAGATTTGCTTTAAAAGGTTTAGTTTTTGGATACAAGCAAAATCTTTTGACTTCTTTTACCAAAATTAACAATACCGGTTTGGATATAGTATAAACTATTAAAACAGTACTTTAAAGGCAAAGGATATGAAAATGAATATTGTTATATATGTTTACCTTCATATGTTATGTAAGTGGACATTCGTATGACAGGATTTATCAACTATAACAGAGATGCAACTAATCGTCGACCGTCGGACCTAAGGGGCAGAATTTATGCAGGTCCGGCAAAACTCGTAGCTGTGCAGGACCTGATGCCGGCAATATTTAAGTCCGCTTGGGTCCGCCAAAACTGAAATCCCGTCGGCCCCGGCAGAGTATTTTGTTTATAAAATTGCGATCATCTTAATAAAATAAATGTCCTGTTCCCCCGCATTTTCTAACTCCGGGAACAGTATTTCCGCCCAGTAATAGTCTTTCGTACCTTGTCCATCTCGCCCCGAACAATTCTCTGTATTTCGTCATGTTTTTGTTTTAGAAATTCGCTCTCTAGAAGGAGGTCTATTAAGCATAGTTGATAAGTTCAGGAAATATGTCATGGCCGATAAAATTTGTAAGTGGGTCGAAACCCGGTAAAAGACCAAACAGTCACCTATTCAAGTTGATAAGCGTAAAGCGGTCTTTGTACGAAAAGGAGAAACGACCTGAAAGGTCATTCAACCCAAAATGGCAAGAGGGAGATCATGGTTACTTTATAACAACAAAATCAAAATTAACGTTTGTTCAATAGCATAATTTCATTTGATTTTTGAGTGAAAATATGGTCTGGCAGAAATTTGATGGGTCTGGCAAAACTTGGTACCCTGTAGGCCCATTGTCTGACAGGAAAAAAAAACTGTTTGCATCTCTGCTATAAAAACATATTTTTTTTATTTTCCTAAATTGTTTGCTTCCAAAATGTGCATATTGCACATTCATAAATAACTTCATGTAGAATGAAATTCAAAACAGTGTGGCTGTGGCAATTGATTGACACATTAAATTCATCCATTGACTGGGACAATTTTGGTGAACGTTTGTATGGAACGACCACTGTTCACTATGTACTTTTTAAATACACTTAAACTATGGGGTCACCAAAGGTTCTCAACACCTTAATAAAGTAATTCGAAAAATTAATCAGAAATAACACGATGTTTTGATTTATATCAATTACATAAATCAAAACATAAAGGTTATTCCTGATTAATTTTTCGAATTATTTTATAATAAAAGGCGTTAAGAAACCTTTGGTGACCCCACAGTTTAAATGTCTATCGTAGGTACGTCGTGAACAGTGGTCGTTACAGACAAACGTTCACGTAAATTGTGGCAGTCAATGAATGAATTTAATGTGTCAATCAATGGCCACAGCCACACTGTTTTGATTTCATTCTATATTTACTTTAGTTTGTTTTTTAATCAAACTTTACAGAGCCTCTTTGTCTTGTTATGTAACTCACCATGCTAAAAGCATGAACAGCTTCATTACTTACCCTCTTTGCTATGCTTCAGGTAAAAGTAGTTAGTACCATTTAACAAGAAAAAAAGAAATAAATGGTTTGAAAATTTCTTTATCTGTTGAATTACTTTTGGACTCAAACTTACATCTTTTTGCCATTGGTAGTCCTGCCAAAGCTCCACCAACTGCATAATTAAATATATCATCCTTATCCCTCAATACTGCAGTTCCTTGTGTTCCAACTCCAAACAAAAATCCTGAGGCCCCTACAAATGAATAACAAGAATTATATCCCCCTTTTCCCTTAATACTGCTGTTCCTTGTATTCCAACTCTGTGTAACAAAAATCCTGAGGCCCATACAAATGAATAACAAGAATAATCTTACCCTTTTCCCTTAATGTTGCCGTTCCTTGTATTCCAACTCCAAATAAGAATCAAGAAGCTCATACAAATGAATAACAAGAGTTATCTACCCTTCCCTTTTCCCTTAATACTGCCGTTCCAACTGCAAAAAAAACTTATCTTCTCTTACTCATTCCATCATTCCTTATATCTAAAACCATACCTGTACTAAGATGGTGTAAAGATAATTTCAAAAGATCAAACATTGTGGGGCAAATTATAGTAGTATTTATTAGGCCACAATTCAAAATATTTTGGTTTGCCCAAACCCTACCCAAAGGTTGAGACAGTCGGTAGGTAAAGGGCATTTTCTTTAATTTTTTTCAAAAAGAGAAATTGAAGTATCGGGTGTTTATTAGTCTTCACGCCTATCTGATTAAAAAAAAACTTCTTCAAATCAGGACAATAAAAGCATTTGAGTAGGCAGCTTTTTTCTCGGTAGGTAGCGTTTGGGCAAACAAACCTATTCTTTTTTTATGGCCTTATATATGTTATTAATTATATTTCTTTGCTTAAATAAATTTTAGTTATATAACTTGTTTCTTAATGTTAAGCTCGGAATGGTTCCCTCCAGTCTTTGCACGATGAAAAAATGACTCACTGCCCTAATTGAAATTTTGTCCACATACTCATCATTGTGTATGAGTGTGAATAAGGAAAACTTAAGTGTGTAATGAAAATTGGTTGACACAGATTTTTTGGTGTGAATGATTCAGGTTGATTGGTCATACCTGTATAAGCCAGGTAACCCAGCTGTTCTTAAGGGCATACGATACAGTTTTGATCCTGTATTTACAGTTTTTAAAAATTTCCATATAAGCTAGTTTTTGTCTGCTTAAATCAAATATGTAATAAAAAATATACCTTCATGTGCTACTTTTTGAGTTAAATGAGGTCGAAATTTTGTATATTTTTTCAAAATTTGGATTGTGGCCGTATTTTCCATTTCGAAAGAAAGCCAAAACTTTTTTGTTTTAAAAGATAAACACAAATTGTTTTTTGATTGATAATTTGTAATTTTTGTATCCTAAAAAGATATGCATTTTTCATTTAGAAATAACTCATATTTATCAAATGGTCACGAATTAAGAAAATATATTTATCAAAATTAAAAAAAATCCTCTATTTACAGTTTTATAAAATTTGGTCCAAATAACCTCCCTGCAAAATGAAACAAAATGTCGTTTTAAAAAATAGGGGTCCATGCACTCGTTTTCAAATTAAATCAGTTTGAATGATAAAAAATAGTCGAAAAATGCATCTTTTCCCGATATGTTATAGTTTGACGTCGCGAAAAATAACATTTAACGTTAGCAACGTCATTACCTCCCCTGTAACTGTATCGTATGCCCTTAAAGATCAGTAGCTGAAATATCTCTAATAATAAACCATGTTAATTAACAGTACTGAAAGTAAATATTGCTCTGCCACAATATCCCAAATAATGAACCATGTTAACAGTACCTACTGCTCTGCTGGAGTATTCGTAACAATGAACCATGTTAACAGTGATCTCTAACAATGAACCATGTAATAGTACCAAAAGATGCTACTGCTCTGATGAAATATCCCAAAGGCTAAACAATGAACATGTTAACAGTACCTAAAGTAACTACTGCTCTACTGAAATATCCTCCAACAGCAAATACACTTGGAGCAACTTTAACAAAAGCTTCCATCATTCCAACAAATCCTCCTGAAAAAAAGATTTAAAAAGATTTTAAACATGGCCATAAACATGTCATCTAAAGAAAACAGTAACATAAACAAATGCTATAAATGTATCTTGAATTGTCAAATAATTTCCCGTATGTACCAGAACTATGAGGATATAAAATGAACCTTTTATCTTACTAGCATATCAATACTGGAGATCAAAAATATTTTTGAGAGAAATAAAAGATTAAAAGTTGTAGTTTAGGTTATTAAAGATTAAATGGGTATTATCCTGCATGCCATTGTAGTTCTGAGACTGCTATTAAAGTTTTCTCAGATTTGGCGTTATTCAATATGTTCTATAGATCATATCAGTAGTCCAATCTACAGATGAGGATCTTTAATTTCCATGTCTTGATTTGGACAATGGTTGTTTTATTTTGTTGGACACTTAAATTCTTGGATAAAGTCATCCTGGAAAACCACGAAAATAGGTACCCCACAAATAAAAGTACTTTATATTCCATGTTTATTTTAGGATGGATATCATTTTATTATATAATGTTAGTCTTTATTAAAGTCTAAGAGATATGGTAAAAATGGTGATTTAAATAGGAAAAAGTCTATTAATTTGTATATTTAGTCATGTTTTGTATTACACTGTATTTTTTGAGTGTTTCATGATTCTTTGATGCTGCAGAGGTTCTGTTACCAGCAGAGCTTATTAACGATTGTAGAAGTGAATACAAAATGGCAGTAAGATTTAAATAGAACATGGACAGAAACAGTCTGATTTTAAATTTTGTTCACTGATTTAAGATAACACTGTTTTCTTGTGAGTTCATTATGTTTCATATTATCATTTTTCATGGTTAAAAATTGCAAATTGTGATTGTATAATAATTAAAATTGAAATGCTGACTGACGGATTCTGTTTATAAATTTATTAATTTTAGAAGATTTGTTATGACCATCAGATAAGCAATTCCATTGAACATGTTAAAATTTTGGTCATGTTTGACTTATTTGTAAATCTTGTTGAAGTAAAACTTTCAAGTTGAAAGCCACACATTTTAAAAACTAGATTCCCAAATGATGATTGTGGCCAAGTTTGGTTAAATTTGGATCAGAAGTTTCAGAGGAGAAGATTTTAAAAGAAACTAAAATTTTAGAAAAATGTAAAAATTGACTATAAAGGGCAACAACTCCTTAATGGTCAACTGACAATTTGGTCAGTTGACTTATTTGTAGATCTTACTTTGCTGAACATTATTGGTGTTTACAGTTTATCTCTATCTATAATAATATTCAAGATAATAAGAAAAAACTGCAAAATTCCCTTAAAATTACTAATTCAGGGGCAGCAACCTAAACAACCAGTTGTCGGATTTGTCTGAAAATTTCAGGGCAGATTTGCTCTAATGCTTTGGTTTAGATTATAAGCCAAAATCTACATTTTACCCCTATGTTCTATTTTTAGCCATGGCGGCCATCTTGATTGGTTGGCAGGGTCACACCACACATTTTTAAAACTAGATACCCCAATGATGATTTTGGCAAAGTTTGGATTAATTTGGCCCAGTAGTTTCAGAGGAGAAGATTTTTGTAAAAGATTACTAAGATTTACAAAAAATGGTTAAAAATGGACTATAAAGGGCAAAAACTCCTAAAGGGGTCAGCTGACCATTATCTATAATAATATTCAAGATAATAACCAAAAACAGCAAAATTTCCTTAAAATTATCAATTCAGGGGCAGCAACCCAATAACGGGTTGTCTGATTCATCTGAAAATTTCAAGGCAGATAGATTATGACCTGATAAACCATATTACCCCATGTCAGATTTGCTCTAAATGCTTTGATTTTTGAGTTATAAGCCAAAAACTGCATTTTACCCCTATGTTCTATTTTTAGACATGGCTACACACATTTTTTAAACTAGATACCCCAATGATGATTGTGGCCAAGTTTGGTTTAGTTTGGCCCAGTAGTTTCAGAGAAGAAGATTTTTGTAAAAGTTAACAGACGACGCCGGACGCAAAGTGATGAGAAAAGCTCACTTGGCCCTTTGGGCCAGGTGAGCTAAAAACTGCAAAATTTTCCTTAAAATTACTAATTTGGTGGCAGCAACCCAACAACAGGTTGTCTGATTTGTCTGAAAATTTCAGAGCAGATAGATATTGACCTAATAGACAATTTTACCCCATGTCACATTTGCTCTAAATGCTTTGGTTTCAGAGTTTAGTTATAAGCCAAAATATATATTTTACCCCTATGTTCTATTTTTAGCCATGGCCACCATCTTGGTTGGTTGGCTGGGTCACGCCACACATTTTTAAAACTAGATACCCCAATGATGATTCTGGCTAAGTTTTGTTAAATTTGGCCCAATAGTCTCAGAGGAGAATTTTTTGTAAAAGTTATCAACCACAGACGACGATGGACGCCAAGTGATGGGAAAAGCCAGGTGAGCCAAAAATTAACAAATTGATGCATGATTTATATAATTCCAAGGCCGTCAGTCAGCACCAGAAGCAACAAAGCAGCGCACCTATTTTGTGTTGGCAAATAATGGGACAAGCTCTGACGTCCCACGGCCCCAGCTTGTCTGGCGAAACAGCCGTTGGACGTCAGAGTAATGACCCAAAGTCTTACCAATCAGACACATTTTTTGTTTCTAAATCTGATTTGAAACTAACCACCCATGGCTGCAATAACCGTAATTCCCTTTATTTTTTTCTCAACATTAGTTCCAGTTGGTTCAGTAAAGTTTGATGTTGCATTTCTAATCGTCCGACGCAGTGGTGTATTATAATGTACTTCGGTTAAAATCTTATCTGGAAATTTTGTATAATCCCTATCCTGAGGCCTCGGGACGAGATCATACTCTGGCATTTTGTCCTTCGTCTGCGAGTACCCTTCGTCTGCAACTGGTTTCTTGGTTCCGATAAACAGTAAACCAGTCAGTTTCGTGAATAAAAGAAGGATTTCATGTCCCACTAATTAGCGACATGAAGCGTCAAAAAGCGACAATACAATACAATACAATACAATTTTTTATTGTCAATTATGACGCCCAATAATTTGAGCAGTACAATTAAATTCAATTTCAAACAAGTAATTACATATTGATTACATTGATTATTTAACAATTAAACAAAGTCAAGTATTTTCTGCAAAGTAATTTCTGCAGAAATGATTTATATAGTTTAACAATATAATATAGATGGACAAACCAAATCCTTGGACAAACTACAGGTGACTAAACTGTATCTAGAATTGATTTTCTCTCTTTGAATAAAGTACACAATGATAAACTAACTTTTTTGATTAACATTATCCTCAGATGACATTAACCATATAAATTTTGATTTATTTGGGAGGCTAGCCTTTTAAAGTTTTTGTTACCCTTATCATGCCAAGAAATTGCCTCCGTTGAAATTCTGCAAACACCCCATAGAGCAAATTACATGGATGATTAATATTGACCATTTGGTATATGGCTGTGTTCTAAGCGACACGTACATGAAGGTCATAAATTAATTCCTTCAATGAAATCAAATCTTTAGCTACTAATGACTGCCGTAGGGGGTCGACCGGAATTTTTAGCGAGGATTTCTTGGCATGTTAAGTAATTTATGTATTCAGATCTTTTCTTCTTCTATCAGGACACTGAAGAAGAAAATGAATTTCATCCTCAACTTCAGTGTTACATAATTTACGACAAGAAGGACAAGAAGCCTTGGCAAGGCACTTATCGACTAAAATTACTAATTAAGTTGTAAATATATATTTTTTATTTATTCATAGATTCGTGAAGGAATCCATGACGAATCGCCCCACTGGCAAACCGCCCACACCTAATCGCCCAACTTTTTCACAAACTCGCCCCACTTTCTAAAAAATCACCCCACTCTTGTTTACCAACTCGCCCCACTTTTGAAAAGGCTAAAATCCCATTGCAAATAGGTTGGATAACATGCCCCACTTGAATCCATGGAAAATCGCCCACTGGAAAATCGCCCCACACCTAATCGCCCCACTTTTTCACAAACTCGTCCCACTTTCTAAAAAAAACGCCCCACTCTTGTTTACCAACTCGCCCCACTTATGAAAAGGGTAAACTCCGATTGCAAAATTTAGTTATGATAACATGCTCCCCTTATGAAAAGGGTTAAAATCCCTCTGAAATACGGTCTGTCAACTGTCCCCACTCATGACAAATAGATAAACCACTTATAAATAAGATGCAATCCCGTTGTCTTTGTCCCTGTCCACGTCAATACCTTTAAACACCAAAGTGAAGTCCTATAAAATCAAAAAAAAGACAAATTGCTGTTAAAAACTCTGTTTTTGCAATAAAGTTATATATAAATGTTAATCACGCATCAATAGACTAGTATGATTATGATTAGACAACTTTCGAGTTCGATGCATTTCCGTCAAAAACTCTGGTTTTAGTGAACGTCATTTGTGCATTTAGGGGCGTCGTCACTTCCATTCCAATGTTGAGCGAGTGGTTGGAAAACTATAATTTTATATTGTACGAATTATTCGGCAAATTGAATTCTCAAAATTGACAATCAGCATTGCTGTCATAAGGGAATTGTCATTAAGTACCTACAGAACAACCATTATTTCTAGTTTATCCTGCACAATGACGATCACTAAGACGCTTGATGAACGTAAATAGTGCAAGGATACAGGCGACCCCCTCTATCTGGTAAATGACGTCATAAAGGCGCGTATAATTGACGAGTTTTTTCCGGTGACGGATAAACTCGAAAGAGGTTTCTTTTCAATTGTTATACAAATAACTAAGCTTACAAGTATAAAGTTATTCTCCAATAATGATACAAAAATGTATTTGCAATTATATTTTAAGAATGTTAAAAAAGTTTAATAAATTTCGTTTTTTTTTGTATTCTGTGTAGATTACAAAAATCAAAATAAGTTTTCATTTAAGTGCGGCTAGTTTGAAGACCTGAAAATTACATATATAGAAGTAGATTTTTCCTTTTTTCAATAAGTGGGGCGAGTTGACAGAGGAAAAATTAACTGGATTTAACCCTTTTCACAAGTGAGGCGATTTTTTTAAAATGTGGGGCGAGTTGGTTAACCAGGTTGGGGCGATTTTTTAAATTTTTCTAATAGTGGGGCGAGTTGGTGAAAAAGTTGGGCGATTTGGTGTGGGGCGTTTTGCCAGTGGGGCGATTTGTCCTGCTCCCCCCCCCCCCCCCCCGTTAAGAAAAGGGTTAAAATCCCGCTGACATAAGGTCTGCCAACTCGCCCCACTCTTGACAAATAGATAAACCACGATGATTTTAGAAAGGCCAACTCGACCAACTTATGAAAAAAGATGCAATCCCGTTGTCTATATGTCCCTGCCCCACTTCAATACCCATGAAAACCGTTGTGAAGTGCTATAAATCAAATTGCTGTTATTGAAATCCTTTAATTGTATGAATATGATTCAATTAGCAGGTTTATTTTCAATTGTTATACAAATAACTAAGCTTACAAGTATAAAGTTATTCTCCGATAATGATACGAAAATCAAGGATTTGTATAGTCACTATACAAATCCTTGCCTTTTGTCCGGCTGTGTAAGGGAGCTACCATTTGATTTTTATGGGGGGAGGGGGGGGGGGGGGGCTAGGATGAAAAATGTTGTCCTGCATTTTTTTTAGCTGTTATCTCTGTCCTGCATTTTTATTTTTCACTCTGTTCGGTCCTGCCTTTTTTTTTAGTTTATCCAGACTTTTTTTTACCTAAATTTTCGTCCTGACTTTTTTTTTTGCAAGTGTCTCATCCTGCCTTTTTTTTTACTCAAAACTCCTGTCCTGCCTATTTTTTTCAAATTTCATCCTAGCCCCCCCATAAAAATCAAATGGTAGCTCCCTAATTTGTATCTTTGTTTGTGACGTCATCTTTGTCTGGTTAAAATGTAGAAATGGAAGCTAATTGTGTTTTTATGTTTCCGTATGTAATCGCCTCCATCCATGCTACCAGACTTTCAGTTTTGCAGCGTTCATGGTCATACGTTTGTTTTAAAATGGTTACTAGTCAGTAGAATCAAGGATTTGTATAGTGAGATTGAAAATGATTATGCATTGTATTTTAATTTAAACATATATAAACAATTTGATCATTGCAAAAATTTAGCAAATTTTTGTTTTGTGGGCGGGATTTTGTATTTATATCAATATACACATGTATGGTCGGATTATATTTCTGTGTGTAAGAGATAGTCGTTCCCCTTTTGCCTGTAATTTGTATTTTTGTTTTTGACGTCATCTTTGTCTGATTAAAATTTAGAGATGGAAGCTGATGTGTTTTTATGTGTCCGTATGTAATCGCCTCCATCCATGCTTTTTGCAGCCGTTGATAATTTTGTTTTAAATGGTTACTAGAGTGTCGAGAGATTTTACTATTTATGTAAATTTTCAATTTTGCAAATGATTATGTCATAATGAATTGTATTTTTTTAACACATGAACATATTGACCATTGTAAAAATTTAGTAATGTTTTATTTGTGGGCGGGATGTTGTATATATCAGTATGTATGGTCGGATTATATTTCTGTGTGTAAGAGAGAGAGAGCCGTTCCCCTTATGCCTATAATTTGTATTTTTGATTGTGACGTCATCTTTGTCTGATTTAAAAAATGTAGAAATGGAAGCTGATGTGTTTGCATGTGTCCGTATGTAATCGCCTCCATCCAAGCTACCAGAGCAATTCCCCTGGTCTTTAATAATATTTTAACGCACCAAAGACATTTAAATCTACGCCTGAGCCCCGATAGGGACATGCAAAGAAAAAAAAATATATTGTGCGCACAACTTAAATATATTGTGCGCACAAAATAATATAATGTGCGCAGTTTAAATATATTAAATATATAAATATGTAGGACTCTAAAGTGCGATGGTACTCTAAAGTGCGATGGTCACGCTAAAGTGCGATGGTCTACGCTAAAGTACGATGGTGTCTCACGCTCAAGTGCGATGGTTGTTTGTTTGCTAAAGTACGATGGCGTCTCACGCTAAAGTGCGATGGTTGTTTGTTTGCTAAACTACGATGGTATATCACACTTTTAGTGCAATGCACAAATAGGGTAAGCGTAAAAGTACATGGATTTAAAAAAAAAGTGTTTTGGCAAAAGTTAGTATGCTAGGGTATGACATATGTAAAACATGTGGGCTTTATGATATACTGGACTGTAGAATAAATTATTGTTTATAGAAGACCAACAACGTGAAAAATATTTAGTTTGACAAAATACTGTATTACCTGTTAAATCATTTTTTACAATTCAGGCGTATTTTAAAATATTTTGATAAATTGGCGTAGCTTGCCGTTAGTTTAAACAATATTTATTCAGATAAATCAACATTAAACATATTATACAATGAAATAATATTAAGGATTCAGAAACAAGCAATTGGCTTTTACAAATCGGTCTCCCTTTACAGACATAATACACTTATTGAACAATACATAAATATAAATACTGGCATGCTCTGTAATAAATATATGAATATGAAAAAGGTGAAAAAGGAAGAAAAAAAAATATTCATGAAAAAAATAAGATAAAAATAATAAATAAACGTGAATTATTGTAATGTATACAGTGTGAAATGCTTGGGTTCCTATTGAGTGATGAGGCATTAACATCAAGGGTTAAAACGTTTACTTTCAATAATATATTTTTGCACCAAACTGAATAAAATACTTGCCGTTCACACAGTTCATCAATAATATAAATGCCCCCCCCCCCCCCCTTTACAGTCGTCATCGTAAACGACAATTTATCATTTACGTTTAATTTTCAATAAAATCGACAATATTTTAACGGGGACCGCAAAATGAATTGCAAAGTATACTACATATAATTGGATCTGTTCGCTTCCAATAGAAACAGGACACAGGAAACCTATGCGTATTCTATTTTGTATCTATAGTAAAATGCCAGGACGGGTGCAAGACACAGATCCTTCTATCAGCACTAAAAAAAAAACGCATTTGCTTCAGCCGACAAAGTTAGGTTTCAAATAATGACATTTGGATTAAAAATATGTTGATTAAATATTTTTAATTTATCTTACGGCATGTACACTTTTGGTTTGCATAAACGACTGTTAACGTCATAATCCAACTGCGTTTCTAACGTTTATATTTTCGCGGACCATCGGACTTTAGCGTATGGGAGCATCGCACTTCAGCGTAGACCATCGCACTTTAGCGTGACCATCGTACTTTAGCGTCCCCATCGCTCTTTAGAGTCCTACAAATATATATAAAGAAATGCATAAGATTTCTGTTTGAAATGGGGATAGATTACATGGAAATACTCGAAATGTTGGCAGAAAAACATCACTACATATTTATCGGCACCTGACACGAATACTGAATAAGTTACGTGTATTTCGTCTGAAACTTGGTTTATTAACAGATGTGTTGGAAGCTGCCACTTTGTATCAGTGTTTATTGGAACGTTATGAAACAAACTTCGCAATGGAGCGAGGACACTATCGAACTTATGTAGACTTTGATAATATGGTTTTACGTGTTTTCTTGTAACAAATTTAAAACTACTATTTGCACTTATGCATTATACTTTATGTCTGCAAATCTCAAGATTTCGTGTATGTTCATTGGCACAAGACTGACATGTTATTCAATTCACGACTTTGATTTTGTAATGCCCCGTCTACTATACATGGTCATTATATTTAAATGGTTTTACGTCCGTCCATCCGTCCGTCTCTATTTATGATAAATGTTTTGGTTATAGAATTAATTAGTGAACTATGTGGTTTCTCTAAACTTTGAAAGTGTAGACAGGCAAGACATTTCAGTGTGCACTCATGTATATATGTTATGTGTGTTTCAGCCGTGTATCTCCTGTACTGGTCATCAAATGAATGGGTATGTCGTATAAAAGCTGTCACTTTAGAAATATTTATCAAAATAATTATTTCTATAACTGTATCTTCCTATCCTTAACGACAGATTTAGCTAATCTGCAATCAATTCTATCTTCATGCCAAGTACATGCATCAATGTTATGTGTTACAACTCTACACTAGGCCACCGAAAGCTGAATGTTTAGTTCAGTCTAGGTGGCTGAGTGGTCTAGAGCGCTGGACACAGTGCAGACAGTGTTTTTTTCGATCTCCTAAATAGCATGAGTTCGAATCCCGGTGAGGGAAGTTCAAAAACTTGCTTCCGAAAATTTACAGTTTTAGCATATAGAAAAAGTGTCAGATTAGCTACAGAATTGTCTGAATCGCCAAATCCACAATGCTTTGATTAGATGAATTGACCGCTTTCGAGATTTCAACAGATTTAATTAGTTGATTAAATTCGATGTTTTGAGCAAAAAGACCTTATTGTCTTTTTTTCAAAACATTGAGAATATTTAAAAACTAGATATAATTCCACAAAAACTTTTAACTGAAAAATCAGTTGTATTCTTCATCAATATTAAAAAATACTCGAAGTTAGAAACATTTTCGAGTTGTTATCACTGTTTTTTCTATACTGACAAAAAAACTTGACAAAAAGTAAAATCAGAAAAATACTGAACTCCGAGAAAAATTCAAAACGGAAAGTCCTTAATCAAATGGCAAAATCAAATACGAATGGACAACAACTGTCATATTCCTATCTTATTACAGGCATTTTCAAATGGAGAAAATAGTAGATTGAACCTGGTTTTATAGCGCTAAACCTCTAACTTGTATGACAGTCGCATCAAATTCCTTTATATTTACAACGATGCGTGAACAAAACATGCATAATAGGTAAACTTGTCAAAATAGGGGTACAGCAGTCATCACCGTGTCACAATCTCAAATAGAACAAAAACAAATAAATATTTAACGAAGAAACACAAGTGTAAATAGAAAAGAGAAGTTATAACAGACTTTAAATTTCTAGAGACATGCGACTTATTGAATTATGTTTTCCATTGAAGATGAAAAAACGTTTCATTTTATGTTGTAAAATGTATCGAATAAGAGCCGATTTGATCATATTATCAAATAACAATCAAACCCTTTCATTTTCTCAATAGACATGACAATATTTGTAACTAGAGGCTCTAAAGAGCCGATGTCGATCACCTTGGTCTATGTGCATATTAAACAAAGGACACAGATGGATTCATGACAAAATCGTGTTTTGGTAATGGGGATGTGTTTGTAGATCTTACTTTACTGAACATTCATGCTGCTTACAATTATCTTTATCTATAATGAACTTGGCCCAGTAGTTACAGTGGGAAATATTTTGTAAAAATTTACAAAAATTTACAAAATTTATGAAAATTGTTAAAAATTGACTATAAAGAGAAATACTCCTTAAGTGATCAATTAACAATTTTGGTCATGTTGACTCATTTGTAGGTTTTACTTTGTTGTACCTTATTGCTGTTTACAGTTTATCTCTATCTATAATAATATTCAGGATAATAGCCAAAAGCTGCAAAATATTCTTAAAATTACTAATTCATGTGCAGCAACCCAACAACAGGTTGCCTGATTGGTCTGAAAAGGCAGATAGATTTTGACCTAATTAACAATTTTATCCCGTTAGATTTGCTCTAAATGCTTTGGTTTCAGGGATATAAGCCAAAAACTGCATGATACGTTATGTACTATTTTAAGCCATTTTGGCCATCTTGGTTCGTGGACAGGGTCATCGGACACATTTCTTAAACTAGATACCCTAATGATGATTGGGGACAAGTATGGTTAAATTTGTCTTAGTAGTTTCAGAGAAGAAGATTTTGTAAAACATTTACGAAAAACTTTACTTATAATATTTTTTTGTAACAACTGGAGGAACACCAAGTTGCAGTTAAAAGTCAAGAGACCTTCAGTTCGGCACTCAAAAATGTATTTACTAAAAAAGTATTGGTGAAAAAGGGGGCGATTTGTCATGGATTCTTAGAATTTTAAAATATCTATTTAATTTTACAATTTACTTTCAATTCTTTAATACCCATATCGGTCACTAATATAATATCAATACAGAAAAGACATGAAAATAAATGAAATAAATAGAATACTAAAAAATAACGGATTTTGGAAAAAAGGGGGAGGGTTTACACAGGGCAAATAAAATTTATGAAAAGATAAGTGGCGAAAACTATATAATGCAGTTGTGTAAGCATTGTCATATCTCATTTCCATGGAGATAAGTTGGTCCTTCCTTCACTTTCATGATTTAAGAACTTTGAAAATTCCAGCCTTTTCTTTTTCTTTCTTCTTCTTCTTGTCTCCGTATGAGCCTCCTTTAAATAGGAGCACCACCATAGTTATGGCGTATAAAGGAGGACATTTGGAGCCTGTATCGGTACAGATTAATGTGAGCATTTGCATTTATGCAATTAATGATCAGTATTTCATCAGGACTGCATATTGTATTTTACAATTTAGTCATACCGGAAGTTTACATGTACACGTCAACCGAGAAGTAAATAAAAATAAAACGAAGTTTTTACAGAGCATAGATATTTTTTTCTTTCGATGAGCATAACGTTTCTAAGAAAGTGTATTTGACAACAACTATACAGGAAAGTATGTTTTGCTATTTGTTTACTACATTATTCATAAATTGAATAAATTGAAAAAATACATCCCACTGCAAATGTTTGCACCTGTCCTAAGTCAGGAATCTGATGTACAGTAGTTGTCGTTTGTTTATGTAATATATACGTGTTTCTCGTTTCTCGTTTTGTTTATATAGATTAGACCGTTGGTTTTCCCGTTTGAATGGTTTTACACTAGTAATTTTGGGGCCCTTTATAGCTTGTTGTTCGGTGTGAGCCAAGGCTCCGTGTTGAAGGCCGTACTTTAACCTATAATGGTTTAATTTTTAAATTGTTATTTGGATGGAGAGTTGTCTCATTGGCACTCACACCACATCTTCCTATATCTATAATATGTTAGAAACTGTAAGCTTTGTAATATTTGTACTGTTTGTTCTTTGTGAGGGCCTCAAGGTAGATCACAGGAGGTTGAAATCCTATCAATGAGGGTCTATAAATATGTCAACTCGACTATCACAGTAGAGCTTCTCTCTCGCGTTGCATTCCTGTCGCTTCTCTCTACGAGAGAAGCTCTACTGTGATAGTCGAGTTGACATATTTATAGACCCTCATTGATAGGATTTCAACCTCCTGTGGGTAGATTAGCGAAAGCTAATTGAGTCACCCTCTTTAAATAAAGTCATTACTTACTTACTTACTTACCCATTGGTGGCCTTAAGCTGTTGTCTGCTCTATGGTCGGGTTGTTGTTGCTTTGACACATTCCCCATTTTCATTCTCAATTTTACCTTCCAATACAACAGCCCATTTTTTCCTAAGAGATACATTTCCTTGTGTCAAGAGGCATACAAATTTGGATGTCTTAAAATTCCTTATACATGCTATATGATCAACCAAATTTTTCCCACAAAAGGGGAGAGGCTGGGCACCATGACCCCTTTTAAAATCAACTTATGCACATTTCTTTTTTAAAAAATGATTATATATTTTAAATTGAAAAACATAAAATGAATGAATTGTAATGATAATGCAAGACATGTATGTGTTAAAAAATGAAGAATAATTTGATTTTTAATTGATCATAAATTTATTTAATCTCTAGTTTGTTTTTGTTTTCTGCTGAATAAGGCAATCACAAATGTTACAATATAAGTTAAATTTTAGATAGAGAGAAACTTACTACTCACTAGACAGAAAAAAAAAAATCAGCAATATACATGTATGATCAACAAAATAGAGATTTTTGTTATGAATTGTATTGTACTCCACAATCTTGGAGTGACCATTTACATTAAGTGTTGTAATTTCGGGGCCTTTTTCTTAGCTGACTATTTGTTGTGGGTTTCGCTAATTGTTGAAGGCTGTATGGTGACCTGTTTATATGTCATTAGGTCTCTGGTGGAGAGTTGTCTCATTGACAGTTATACCATGTCTTTTAATTTTTGTATTCTATAATAATTAAATGATAGTATAAACAAACCCAGAAGAGGTACAAGTAAACAATTCTGAAGATTGCTAAAAGCCTGCTGTCTGACACATGGATAGCAGTGTCTGCTTACAGACTAAAGCAATGGTAGCATACCATCTAACAATGGAAAATATTCTGTTGACATTCACAAATTGGAATTCAAATTTGTCTTGATAAGGATGGAAATGACAATTTTAAAATATATTTAATGATATGAGATTCCAGGGCCGTAACTAGCCCCTTTTAATACTGAGGCAAACTATATTCGCCGAGCGTAGCAAGGCGAAATTTTTTTGGCAAGGGGTCTGGGGGCTGCTTAAGGCCCCCAGAAGCTCTGAGAAAAATAACGCAAAATCGTGCATTCTGAGCGTTTCCCGGACTCTTTCTTACATAGAAACGCAAATCATTTTTAGCTATTTTTTCGACAATATTCTGGTCTCAACGCAAAAACATAGATTCATTGTTATTTAAGACTTTAAAGTTTTAGGGAAATTCAGAACATTAAAAGACCGATATGTAGGATAAAACAAAAATCGCAATTCTCATAATCATTAATACCGGATCTGTCTGTCTGTTCTTGTCTTGTATTGTGCTGACTTGAGATTTTTTATGACTAGATTTAAATATAGTGACAGTCATTAGTGCAGTACTATACGTTAAATACTAGTACTGCTCAAGTCGACACTAGGGACCATATTGACCTTGTTTTACGCTATTTATGATTCTCTCATTATTGAAGACCCTCCAGCAACTATCAAGATGAAGAACAGGAATAAAAACTTTGATCATTGATCATTTGTATTTTTTTCTATACATTGACATTGTGTCCGATTAGCTCCCGTGCATGTGTACTTCATATTCCTTTATTTTCTGTTAAAGGGTCTGAACACGACTTAATGCAAATTTAACCCTTGAATGTAAAAGGTCATATGGCAATACATTGATGTTTTTTTTCAACAAATGATTTGATACCGGGAAATTGGTGGTCTTATTTTAATTTAATCCATGTCAGCTATCTAGTTTTATCCACAGGCGCTTGGATATATGATACAGTTATTTTTTTTAATTTTGTTGTTGATTAACATATTCAATTTTCTATATTTATAATACATATCTATCACTTCTGTGTAATCTCACCTACAGAAAATACCTAATTTTGCAATCCATACTTAGAAAAATTGGGTATGGTTTTATATACAAGGAAGGCAGTTTCGTATTCTTTGATATCAAGTTCAATTCTACATGCAGAAACGACCACTTTTTTCTGTGTCCAGTAGCATCGTATATTCTTAAAATATTTTCTCGCATAATGCCTGGACATCGGTGGACATTCAACAATACACAGTGTGACACGTTTACAAAATAAAAATCAACACTAAGACTAGTCATTAAGTAGGACAATAAATGAACAAAAGACAAACCCGGGACACAGAAGTACAAACAATAGACCATCAACTCTGAAAACCAAAAGTAAAATAGAAACATGGATTACGAAAAATATGCAGAGGCGACATCAGAGAGTGAAGAGAACTTGCTTCTGGCAAGACACTTTCAGTGAAAACAATTTGATATGGAGACAATCTTTTGTTTTAGTTTTTTTTTTCTTTTTTTTTTTTCGAAATTTAAAACATGAGGCATTTGCCTCATTTGCCTCAATGTAGTTACGGCCCTGGATTCAATTTCTTTTACTCCTGTCTTTCAATTTAAACTTTTATGTCTGTTTTAATTTCAGAAATGAAGATTGTTTTGTCGTTTGGATTGATATTTCTACTGTCTTCATCCACTACTTTTGGTAAGACTTTCTATTTAAGTTAGAGGTGCACATAAGCATGCTACATGTAAGTAGGATTTTTTTGAGTGCATCACCATGCAATGAAACGTTCTTTAAAGATAAACAGACTTATTACAAGTAACCCATCAAAATCCACAACAGATTATTCTTTATACCAGGCTGTAGCAGAGGGGGCATTAAGTTTACACTTCTCTGTACATACGTACATCTGTCCATCCGTACGTCCCAAAGTTTCTGTTCATTAACTTAAGCTTGCCTCAACCACATGTTATGAAACTTATACACTATGCCTATAACCACAATAAACAGATCAAGTTACAATTTTGGTGGTGTCACTTTTAATTTTCTAGAGTTATGCCCCATTACAAATTGAAAATTTTTTGTTTCTGTTCTCTAACTTAAGTTTGCCTCAACCAAAATTTAAGAAACTTAGACACAAGACTTATTATCACAAAACTCAGATCAAGTACAAATTTAGGTAGTGTCACTTTTATCTTTCTTCAGTGTTATCCTTTTATAACTTTATATGATATGCAAACAGGGGCATCATCTGTGTCCCATGTACACATTCCCAATTTATTAAATGCCTACAGTTTTAAAGGGAAGGTACAATTTTGGGACTATTTGACACATTTTTTTATGAAAAATGTTGAATATTCATTTGAAATGAGTTGTACGTTCGTTAAAATAGCAGTATTGAACTACAATTGAGACTTATCAATACTTTTATACAATACAGTACACAAAATTTAGGAAGTGGTCAGGATTTACATAGTAAGACCTTTTATATCATAGCATTTCCACTTATAATAAATTCAGCAAGCAAGTCTTTTAGGCTGTGCATGCTCATTTTCAAATAGATATGTAAATAAGCAATCATTCCACTCTTTCAAAATGAAACTGCAAATGTTTGCTGCATAATTAATGGTATTTCAGATATGTTGCATGTATTTATTCATTGAATAAAATTTTCAGTAAACATATGTTTCAAAAAGCAAATTTTACAGGTACATAATTCTCAAATCTGCCTATTTTCTTTGAATATCATTACTTAGAACTATACCCATGAAGTTATCTGAACTAAAAGTATGAACATATGTCCTTTAATAAAAAAAAACTTGTACATTTTAGGAGCTTTTGGAGGACATGACAAATACAATGATAGAATGTTGTTATCTGAAGTCTCAGCATTAACACTTTATCATGGTAAAATGACAAATGCTAGAAGGTCATCACCTGTTCCACAGGTAAATGTAATTAAACTACATGTGCATTAGTTTTTGAGGCCCCCGCAGCAGCTGAGTGGGCATTAAGTTTTACCCTTGTCTTTCTGTATGTATGTCCAATAATTGGTTTCCGTTCTCTAATTTTAGTTAGCCTCAACCAAATTTTATGATTTTTTTACAAAATGCTTATTACCACAGATCATGTTGAATTTTGGTGACACCACTTCTACCTTTCTATAGTTATGCCCCGTTACAAGGTGACATCACTTCTACCTTTCTATAGTTATGCCCCGTTACAAGGTGACATCACTTCTACCTTTCTATAGTTATGCCCCGTTACAAGGTGACATCACTTCTACCTTTCTATAGTTATGCCCCGTTACAAGGTGACATCACTTCTACCTTTCTATAGTTATGCCCCGTTACAAGGTGACATCACTTCTACCTTTCTATAGTTATGCCCCGTTACAAGGTGACATCACTTCTACCTTTCTATAGTTATGCCCCGTTACAAACAAACAATTGAAATTAAATATTTGCTAAATTGTATATCTGAATCCTATTTTGGTATTTTCTGTTTCCATTCTCTCACTTTAGTTTGTCTCAACTAAATGTAATGAAACTTATAGACAATGTTTATTAATACAAAACACAGGCCAAGTACAAATTTTGGTGGGGTCACTCACATTTACTGTTCTAGAGTTATGCCCCTTTACAAATGGAAAAATTGTTGAATTTTTCATTGCCGTTCTCTCACTAAAGTTTTCCTCAACCATTTGTTTTGAAACTTACACACAATGCTTATTACCACAAAACACAGATCAAGTTTGAATTTTGGTGGCTTCACTTTACCATTATCGAGTTATGTCTTTTTACAAATGGAAAAAGTTGATGAATTTTTTGTTTCCATTTTCTCACTTAGATGACTAACTTATTAGCATTATTGACACAGTGTTTCTTTCGAACCTATAGAAAATAACTTTTTCATCAATTACTCTGACATTTATTTTTGTCAATTACCAACTATAGTAAAATAAACTTTCTAGGAACAGATTCAACTATGCATGGGAAGACTACAACAAACTGTTCTTATTTAAATATGAGGAGAAACATACATGTAGTGGACATACATGCAAGAAAGTATTGATAGTCAGAATTTTCAAAAGTTTTCTCTTCCGAAACTACCAAGTAAACTGGATTGGATTGTCATTTGATGAAAGCAAAACTAAGTACATTTTGTGCTATTAATAGAAATTATCTGCCCTCAAGCATATTTAGAAGTAAATTTGCTATATAGCTGGAGGCTTTTGTTAGGGTATTGTGATTTATAAATGAAAATAAGGATTTTTTGAATTTTAGTTGAAATGTGTTGGAGGTAGTGCTGGCTGCCAAGCATTTGTTCCTCAAGTGGTACAGTGTTATAATCGAGGAGGGGATGGCTATGATGTGCAGGTAAATTATAGTGAAATGTAGTTACTATAGTAACTCTTCAAATATTCTTTTAAGAATTAATTTTTTAGCTTTTTTTTTGCATTTGACAACATATAGTTTTGTCACTGGTAATCTCTGCAGTATTTGCATACATTATGTTTATTGTCAAAAACATATATATTTAAAAATTTATAAAAGAATACAATAATGGGTTTACTAAATAAAAGCATATTTAGTAAATAGTAGGGTATGATTAGGGCTTTTAAATGAATATTTGCAGGATTGCATTCCATCAATTTTCATGCAATAAACATTATTGAATGGCAATACTTTTGACTTGAATATTTCAAACATCATGACGCATGTCTATTGACAAATGTTTAATAAGTTTAAAAAGTACAAGTTGCCTTTTACTAAAAAATATACTGGTATAGTGTATGAATATTTCTTTTGTAGTGGGAATGTAAGACAGATATGGACAATGCTTACAGATTTGGGAAGGTGGAGGTTGTATGTGAGGGCTTTGACCATCCAGATGACCCATACATACTCAGAGGCTCATGTGGGGTAAGTTTTGCATTGAGAATGACATAGTGAAAATTGGTTTTGACCTGAGACTCTCTTGTTGAGTATGTATCAGAAAGGTTTCTTTCACTAACTTAACTACTGATTAGAATTAGCATTTAAATTATGTATGAACTTACATTTTATTGTAGTTTTAAAAATGTATTGCTCATAATAACAGGTTCTAAACACATTCATTTGAATTAGGATACAAATAATTAAATAATGCTTAATGAAAACAGAAGTTGAACAAATCATATCATTTTTAATTGAAAACTTTTCTCTCAATAGTTGGAATACACATTAGACCTGACAATGGAAGGACACATGCATAAAAAACAGAACAACCATGACTATTATGGTTCTCATCACAATAGTCATCAGGATGATTACCACCAAAGACATCATCAGGGGTAATTTTATAAAATTTATTTTAACTACCTAATAACAAATGAATACCGGTAATAAGTGAACAATATTATTTCTCACATTTTAGATTTTGCATAAACTTGTTTTTTTGCCTCGTTTGTATCTGTGTTGTTAAGTGATGTAACAAAAAAAAGTTTCATGTATTTTTTGTGTGTCAGTTTGGAGTTGTCTATGTGTTTTCATACCTTTTACTTAGGAACAAAGCTTCAAGCTCTTTCTTCTGCTTCTTCTTCTTACATGTCTAGTGCTGCAATCAGGGTGTTGTTTGTGCCATGGGGTATATATATATAGGGGTACTTTGAGGTGCCAAAAAATTAGTGTTTTACTATAGAACCTTATAGATCCTCATAGGATTTGATTTAATTTTTTTAGATTTTAAAATGATAACAACTAAGTGATAGACATAATCTTTATAATTGAAGAGAAAGTTCTGATATCTAATAAATGGTAAAAATCCCTGCCCTTTAATCATAAATATTCCTGTTTGACATGTCCCCAGGGGTTCCCCAACCCTCAAGGATCTAATATCTTCTAAATGGTCAAGATCTTCATCCCTAAACCATATATATTCTTGTTAAGCATGTCATGAAGATATATAGGGTCAGTGTAGATGGGTTTCCTCACCCACCAATGATCAAATATCTTGTAAATGGTTGAGATCCCCACCCTTAAACCATTTATATTCCTGTTTGGTATGTCGTGATGATTTGAATGATATTTAGGTTCAGACCTTAAGGGTTCCACTATCCGCCAGTGATCTAATATCTTGTAAATGAGGTCCCCACCCATAATCCATATATTTTATGTTTGTCATTTCTTGAAGATTTGAATGACATACAGGGTCAGTCCCTCGGCATCACTAATGCATATCATTTTACTGTACCAAACCAATTTGTACTGGACTTTGCCCAATGTCAGGCGACCATGGAAATGACATATTATGGGAGTTTTGTTTGGGAAACTTAGTAACAGCATCTTCATATAATCATATGTTATCCAATGGGCTGGAATGCATATTTGTCTTTTTAACCATAGGTTTGACTTAAAAGTGTACATGAATCATGTTTCTAGGAATATTTGTAATCACTTAATAAATATTTGATTACAAGCTAATTTCAATCAACTTATACTGTAAAATTATATTATCTATATTATTAGATACAACCAACATAATACTGGCAATTATCACAGTGAACACAATCAAGGTCGTTATTACAGCAGCCATAATCCTAGACATTATCACAATGGACATTATCATGACCACAGTTACCATGGCAAACCTTACCATGGTTACCATGACAAACCTTACCATGGTTACCATGACAAACCTTACCATGGTTACCATGACAATGACCACAGATACCATGACCAACCTTACCATGGTCATGGTCATCGTTATCATGACCATTACCAAAGTTATGACCACAATGAACATTACTATCACAGAAGAGAGCACAATCCTGATTGGTCAGTTTAATTGTCAAATTATAATCAGATTTTAGGTTTCTTTTTTTTTCTACAAATAGGTGCATAAACACTTAAGCTCATGAATGTAAAACAGTGAAAATAATCGGTCATGAAAGTCTTTAATGTTTTATGGAGATTAAGAAGACATGTTTAGAAGAATAAAAATAGAGATGTTCATTACAATTTTAGTAGTCTGGTTTAATTTTTTCATTAATTTATAATTTAGATTTATGCTGTTTAAATGCCTTATATAGAGCTTTCAAGGAGTTTAAAAAAGAGGGACGAAAGATACCAAAGGGACAGTCAAACAAAAATTGAAAATAAACTGACAACGCCATGGCTAAAAATGAAAAACACAAAAAGACAAACAGTAGTACACATGACACAACATAGAAACTAAAGAATAAACAACACGAACCCCACTAAAAACTAGGGGTGATCTCAGGTGCTCTGGAGGGGTAAGCAGATCCTGCTCCACATGTGGCACCCTTCATGTTGTTTATGTGATAACAAATCTGGTAAATAGTCTAATTCAGTAGATCACAAGGGAAGGGGATTGTAGTTACGACGTAAGGAACATATCCTATATCATTTGTTTAATTAGATCATGCAAAGAATGAAAACTGCTAAATTCCAGTTCTGAAAAACACAATATAAATATAGTTTAAAAAGAAAATCAATCTAAACTATAACTAATAAAAAGAAAATCAATCCAAACTATAACTATTAAAAATAAAATAAATCTAAACTATAACTATTAAAAAGGAGACAGTAGTTGTTATTCTTAAATTCTTTTTTTCTTTAATGAATTGTACTATTTCGTGAAGAAGACCTTCTTACAGACAATATCACATTACAGGTACTATGAAGATTAAGAAGAAGACTAAAAAGTCAACATAACAGTAAAATATGTATTATAGTTGAACTGGGATATTAACATAGTTCTGATGATAATGTCAGTAATATTCCTCTAGATGATTTAAAAGATCATGGAATTATTTACTCTGATTCAAACAAATATCAGATGTACTTTCATGACTGTTTTCAGAATTCAGTTTACTTGATGGATTACTAAGACCTTAATAAAAACACTTATCTTGTGCCACACAGTGGCCACTGAGTGATAGCTTGTACCAGTTGTTTTTTGTACATATTACAATAAACATGACATATTATAACGACCTTGAATAAGAATATGTTGATGTTATTTTAGATGTTTTGTATTTGTTGATGTTGTTTTTTTTCTCATCTTTACAGAAATATATTAAACCATATTGGATTGAAATGTTGTGAATTTTATGTGACACTTATTTATAAAATCTAATGTATGCAGTTATTATTGTAAAAAGAATTCACAATAATTATTGTGACAATAAAAGGGCAGTTAATGTTGTGACTCACAGACAGTCAAATATTATGGAATGATCACAATTTTTGTTCTGCTAACTATGTCAATTATTTTTGCTCTACTGGAGTCATTAGTTCTTTGAATTGACAGCACTGAGTGTATGTTTTGAATTTGAGTAAATGTTGAATGTAATATAAATATGATGTAAATACCTTTGTTAAAACTTCAAGTCATATCTTGGAAGCCATTCTAATTTTAGAAATTTGAACAAATTGATGGTTACATGTATTTATTGATTATTTTGCTTGTCACCAAAGAAAATTTGTCTTCCATATTATATTTTGATTACAGCATGAACAAATATATTTATATCTCATTTCCCCATTACATTTGTTAATTAAAATTTTTATTCAGTTTGCTAATAGTAACCACTCCAGTTGCTGAGATAAAAAAATTAAGATAATGCCTAGTTTGTTGTTACTATGCATATCAGATAAACAATACTTGGTAAAATGAGGAACATTTATCATTGGTCATATGGCCTTGATACCATTTAAATACAGTCCAGTTTAGGTGAATTCAGCAGAATAGAACTACCATATTTAAAATTGGTCACTTATTTTTTGGAATTTTATTGGAAGTAAAATAAATAAACTCATCATTGGTAACAGTAATGAAATTTTGTATTTGCGCAAGACATGCATTTTGTCTACAAAAAATGCATCAGTGATGCTAAAATCTAAAAAAGTAACAAAGGCCAAATAAATTACAAAGTTGAAGAGCATTGATGACCAAATGATACAAATTCAACAATAGAAAACTATATATGGTCTGACATATTTTTTAGCTCACCTGGCCCAAAGGGCCAAGTGAGCTTTTCCCATCACTTGGCGTCCGGCGTCCGGCGTCGTCGTCCGGCGTCCTGCGTCCGTCGTCCGTCGTCGTTAGCTTTTACAAAAATCTTCTCCTCTGAAACTACTGGGCCAAATTAAACCAAACTTGGCCACAATCATCATTGGGGTATCTAGTTTAAAAAATATGTGGCGTGACCCGGTCAACCAACCAAGATGGCCGCCACGGCTAAAAATAGAACATAGGGGTAAAATGCAGTTTTTGGCTTATAACTCAAAAACCAAAACATTTAGAGCAAATCTGATATGGGGTATAATTGTTTATCAGGTCAAGATCTATCCGCCCTGAAATTTTCAGATGAATCGGACAACCCGTTGTTGGGTTGCTGCCCCTGAATTGGTAATTTTAAGGAAATTTTGCTGTTTTTGGTTATTATTTTGAATATTATTATAGATAGAGATAAACTGTAAACAGCAATAATGTTCAGCAAAGTAAGATTTACAAATAAGTCAACATGACCGAAATGGTCAGTTGACCCCTTTAGGAGTTATTGCCCTTTATAGTCAATTTTTAACCATTTTTCGTAAATCTTAGTAATCTTTTAGAAAAATCTTCTCCTCTGAAACTACTAGGCCAAATTAATCCAAACTTGGCCACACTCATCTTTTGGGTTAGTAGTTTGAAAAATGTGTCCGGTGACCCGGCCATCAAACCAAGATGGCGGCCATGGCTAAAAATAGAACATGGGGTAAAATGCAGTTTTTGGCTTATAACTCATTTATCTGCTCTGAAATTTTTAGATGAATCGGACAACCCGTTGTTGGGTTGCTGACCCTGAATTGTTAGTTTTAAGGAAATTTTGCTGTTTTTGGTCATTATCTTGAATATTATTATTGATAGAGATAAACTGTAAACAACAATAATGTTCAGCAAAGTAAGATTTACAAATAAGTCAACATGGAGTTATTGTTCTTTATAGTCAATTTTTAACAATTTTCATAAAATTTGTAAATTTTTACTAACATTTTCCACTGAAACTAATGGGCCAAGTTCATTATAGATAGAGATAATTTTAAGCAGCAAGAATGTTCAGTAAAGTAAGATGTACAAACACATCACCATCACCAAAACACAATTTTGTCATGAATCCATCTGCTTCCTTTAATATTCACATAGACCAAGGTGAGCGACACAGGCTCTTTAGAGCCTCTAGTTTGTTTTTCTCACATATTTAACTTTTCAATAGTCTGGCTAAGTTTTTTTCTGATGAAATCAACTGTTCTTCTATAAATAAGGGTTCATGGTCTAGAGTGAAATTGAAAAAAAAATGTGGAATATAAAATCAATGTTCTAAGCATTGAAATGTCCTTGAAAATTGAGATCATGCTGAAAAAAATCTGTGTGAATGATTGATGGTTGTAGTTTAATGCCACCTCCAGTTCTTCTAGCCGTATCATGGCGTCTAGGTGTTTCTGTTTGAGGAAGCTGTAATGCTCAGAGAGAATCACCTTACATCTACATGAAGAGTGGCAATCTTATAGACAACTTAGATTAAGTTTGAACCATTCCTAGAGAAAATCAGAATTATCTGAATAGTCTAGAAAACATAAATGAAAGGAGATTTCTTACTTATGATTAAATCAATAAGTTACTCATTGTCCTAGAAGTGAATTTAAGATAGCAATTTTAGGTAATTGTTTACAACTTTAATTAATGTCTTACAGTCAACAGTAACTTATGATTTCCTCATATATATCTTCTAATACCATGATTAAAGATTGATATAAATGTCATGGAGAAATCCTTGGACAGATTTCTTCTCAGATAACACATTGTACTGGCAAAGTTAAAAGGGAAACCTATGTCCTTCTTACAAGCAGTGGTACTTTGGTAAATATACAAGACTTCCCAAAAGATGGAAACAACAACAGGATCATTATGGTTATTGTTTATGACTTCATCTATCTATGTTATTTTATTTCCTGTTTCAGATATGGAAAGCGATTCTCCTCCATATGTGGTGATATTATAGTTCTGTGCATTGTTGGAATCATAATCTATGCCATATACAGAACTTGTATAGCTGATGGATCACATGGCCAGTCAGGTGACCCTTCATTCAGATCACATGATAGGGGATCCAGACCACCTCCTCCAGGATTTAGACAAGACTACACGCCAAACAATGGTGGTAAGTATTGACTTGGTTTCTGGAGGCTTCATTTTTGAAAGAAATATATACATATTTATGTATACCCCAAGCAACAAGATTGTCAAGGGTATTTTCACCAGTCTGTTATTTTTGGCCATTCACTTTTTGTTGCCAAGTTAGGATCCTTTTTGTTGAGTTCTCTTCAAATTCAGATGCAGTAATCCATCATAAAAACTGTGTATGATTTTGATAGAAACCAATTTGGAGAAAACCCATATATGAGGATGTCTTAAATAAAGGCTTCTCGCTAATTTTGTTGAAAGGTTCCAATCATCAAAATTTCATATGAGTCCAATAACAATTCTCTTTGGGGAAGGGGACTCGTGAAACTAATAAAAAGTTTTTTTAGATGTAAACATCTATTTTGAATTTAAATATCATGTGTAATAATCAGAAATGTCTGATATTTTGGTGTCTTTAAATGAAAGAAACTTGATAAGCAGATTAATATTTAATTCATGTTGTTTTCAGTAGAGTTGATATTGATTTTTAGAACAATGATACATTTTTGAAAGGGGAAATGAATATATAATAGGATACAAGTAATTTGATAATAGAAATACTGTAATGATACATTGCAAGGCTAGAATGGTAATATAAATACTGTAATGATACATTGCAAGGCTAGAATGGTAATATAAAACAATGCTTTCTAAATTCAGTGGTCATGTTTTTATAACATTTTATAAAACCAGAGTATCACATTGTTTTCTTATTTTAGCAGTAAAACAAGATTCTTAATTTTTTTCAACCATGGTAGTCATACTCATTTATGATGAAATATTTATTGAGCGATTAATCAGTCTTTTAAGAATCTAAATTTCTTAGGTTTGAATCTAAGGTTACAGGTTACAGGAAGCAATAGTTAGCAATAATTTAATATATTGTACTACAACTAGTTCAGTTATTAGGACGAAGGGGGAAATGAACACAGAATAAATTACCTGAGATAGCAACAACTTTCAAAGTGTCAGTAATCAGTATTAAGCATTACTAATACAGCATTTTGTGTTAATTACTGTTCTTCTTTGTAAAGGTGTTGAGTTATATATATAAACTCATCATAGATTGATGTTTGAGTTATATATATTACATTGATGTTTTTATAAACTTAATCATTTTAGATTCTTGTTCTGGTACTTACACTGGAAATCAACAAGGGACACACCAACAACAACAGCCACAAGGAGGTGGATTCTGGACTGGAGCATTTACAGGTGGCATCCTCGGATATTTGATGGGCAACAACAGAAATCATTATGGCAGTCATACATATGCCTCACCATATAACCAGCCGTATACAACCTACAGCAGACCAGGGTGGGGGAGCTGGTTTGGTGGTGGAGGTAGAACAGGAGGTGGTTGGGGTGGTGGCATGGGTGGTGGTGGTGGCTGGGGCAGTGGAGGAGGAGGATTAGGAGGTGGAGGTGGCAGCTCTAGTAGTGGAACCCGTACTGCCTCAGGTTTTGGAGGAACGAGGAGGAGATAAAACATGTGTTGTGACAGGTGTTGTTGATTGTGATCAGTGGAATGTGTGTGGCAAACTTAGATACTGATAATTGTGATAAATGTATGGCATAAATTATGATGTATATGAGTGTTATTTATGATTGTATAAACTGAAGCTTTATAATGTTGTCTACATGTTAACCATAACCATCAGCATGAATTGGGCAACTTATATTCAGAAATCTTTTAGTTCACCATTGAGGTCTCTGTTATTTAGTGAGGACACAAAGTAATGTGGTGTGTTTTTTTTATCAAACATTTTCATGGAAAATATTTAATAATTGCAAACATCAAACTTTTATATTTGAATTGTTTGCAAAGTATAAATATCAAGATGACTTTGCTAAAAGGTTGACTTGAATGAGGTGATGATATACATCCGATGGAAGAATGACTGTTTACTTGTAAAATAACATTCTCATCAATAATGGAAATTTTTATACTTATACTGTTATTGGTCCCTCAAAACAGTATTTTATCTGTGATAAAGAAACTTTCACAAATTTCTAATTACAAGTAGAATTTCATAACAGGTTAAATTACACTTATTTGTTAGATTCCAAAGGATGACTTATAATTGAAACTTTTTTATGTTCCTATTTAAAATAACAGAATTCATACCTGTCAACCTGTGACGATGAAAATGCAGGTCATGACCTGCATTGAAGAATCAAATCTCAGGTCATAACGCGTACGAACTTTTTCGAGCTGAATTTCAGTATTTATGGTACATTTTCTTATAATGTATATCAAAGATACCAAAACATCAATGCATGTTCACTTGGTTATTATATATAAGTCATTTTAAATCTTATTTATTATTATTTCATTACATTTTTAAAGATGTTTATTAACTTGTGTATCACAGTCTTATGTCCTTTATTTTTGTCATCATCTAAAATTTATTTTTCAAATGTATTTTTAAAAGTGAGTCTACTAGCCTTTAAACATACCATGTAGAGGTATTACATGAATGAACATTCATCTCTCAAATGAAAAGGAAATTAGACTATGATAAAATATAGTAATACAGTTAAAGGAAGTATAAATGTAAAAAATAATTTTCAACTTTTTTTTAAAAATTGTATAAAGGTATAAAAATAATGAAAAGTTATTTTTCAATATGTATTTGAATTTTATATTATTATGATTTAATCTTTTTCACCCATAAAACGTAAATATAAGGAATAATTTTGAATGGTGACAAATAAGGGGAAGTAACTCTTAGTTGAAATATCTTTATAAAACAACAGGGCAATTTATTTACGACCTAAACCTAAGGGAATTGGTGTTAATCAACAGTGTGTTTGACACCAAAGCTGTCAAGTGAAGCCATGCACTTAATGGGTCACTTAATTTGACAGTTTACATAGCTAGATGAACTGCATGTTCTTGGAAGAATTACGAATTTGCCGGTATTTCAAAGGAATATTGCTTATGTCATGAAAATCAATCTCAAGGCTAAGAAATACGGGTGAAATCGGGTCATTTTCGGAATTTCCGGGTTATTTTAATGACCCGGCGGGTGATCCGGGTGATCACTCAGAATTGTGAAAATCTCGGGTCACACCCGCAGAATCCGGGTCAGTTGACAGGTTCTGAATTCTCAAAAATTCTTGAAATCATATTTTTAAAGTGGGTTTTCAAACAGATAATTATTGTTATAAATTTGGGGAATAGGCAGGAGACTCCAGCTATTTCTATGCAATAACTTCAGAATTGTTCTATGCATGTTTTTTTAAAAAAAAATTCACAATGCTGTGCAACTGAAGACAAAAAGGGAGGTCAAGGTTCTATACTGTCTAATCATACTTTTGCTGTTTAGTAATTTTAGTCCTTGTTTTATTTGGAAATGACATTTCATGGCCTTTAATTTCTCTATAACAATGGGACATACAAATGTAAGTTGTAGTCCAAGACTGTTTACTGTCAGCCTCTTGTTTATTAAATCAAGTACAATTGAGGACCAAGCCAGTATGCTGTTTGACGTTATATTGTAATCAGTGTCTGTAAATTTAGTCTTGTGGTGACACACTGGTATTTGATTTCTTGCCTTGAAATTGTTGGTCAAAACAGTGTTGTTGTACAGGGCCTATATTGCATTTTACAGAAATGGTTAGAGTAGCTTTTATATGTTGTGGAATGTTAATTTATCTACATTTCATGTTTTCTTGACTTTTTTTATTTGAACATTAAGGTACATTTACTGTACAAAATAAGTTTACAGATTTAAATATAGCAGTATAGGATAGTGTATTTATGCAGAGATTCAACTGAACAAACTTCATTTAAAGATAAACAATAACTCAATGTCACTGCATTATGATAAACTAAAACAAAATAAAGACGGGATTTTGTTACATAAAATGAAGTGATGATTTTGTTTTGATGTTTTATCAATCACAGTTGCCTGAGAACATACAATGAAGGACAATTTTGTTTTTATTAATGCAAAGCATAATATATAAACCAGAAAATATGATGTTAGGATTTTCATATAGTGTACATTCAATACTGTCAAGAAAGTAAATTTAGCAGCTGTAAATGTGATGATATTGTTATATCTTTATACAACATTGTTAACTCGTGTAAAATAACTTTTCATTTTTTGCTGATACAATTGTTACCTTGTGCAATTTAATGTTGAATATAATAAATATTTATTTCTTTTTTGGGTGTTTCTCATTTAAATTGAATACATTCACTGCTGTAGATTCAAGTTTAGACTTTATACTTCTGAATAGATCATATGTCATACAGGTATGTAATTAACAATGGTGAAAGTCATGATCATATATATGCAGTTATTTCCTACATGTAAGTAGGGTTTAACTAAATAGGTACTAACACAGGAAAACTCAATTTCTAGTCATGGTTCATACCTTAGATAAATGAATTCATATTAATCCCCCAGATTGCCAGATGTGATAAATAACCTTTATCTATAATTTTCTAAATTACAATCCAGAAAAGTAAAAGAATCATTCAATAGAAATAATAATGGCATTGTTGTATGATTGAGGTCTGTTAAAAATTACAACCTTCAACAATGAGCTAAACCCATAAGTTGTTTTGTTGTAAATAATGATAAATGTTATGGATGTAAGGACCATTAAACATATTAAATTGTAAAATATGATTGCCTGAGCTTATTCTTCATGCTAACAAGCCAGATAGATTAAATATAGGATTGATAATTTGGTGAAACTTTGTAATGATTCATTATCGTAGTTAATTTTGATACAAATACAACATAAAGTTAGGAGAACAGTTTTGCTTCCTAAAGCTGATCAAAATGTTAATATTCAGCTGGTCAAAAGAAAATGATATTGCACAACAAGGTTACCACAGAAATTGTTTTGTGAATTTACCTTACCTGACAGTGATAGCTTGAAATCTAAATGAAGTGATCAGAGACTGCAATGTTTATGAAGTAAGGTTTTTGGAAAATGACGCAGTCATTGTTCCATAACTGCCGACCTGATTTCTCTGCCTACCGCGCTTGGTTTCGTATTTACTAATTTCAATACAAACTGGAATGTGCTTGTGTTTTTTTCATTATGCATGAGCATTGTGTAGTAATCAGCCAGGAACCAGTTTACAAACTAACTGGTTTCTGTTTGTATTCCACTACAGTCGAACAAAGTGTTGTAGTTTGACAGGAACCAGTCCAGAATTTTGTAAACTACAAAACGTAATCGGTTATTATCATTCCGTTTTGGTGTTTCATACCGACTTATATGGTTTGAATAAGCTTAAGACCCTTCAAACATTAATGTGATAGGTATATTAAAGACTGTTTTACAAAAGGATGAAACTGTTTTGCTTTAAAAGTCGTACTATAGTGATATATGTTATGTACGGATTTCCACTCTCACCGGTTAATTTCTTCTTTTACACGTGCTTTTGAAACTTCCTGTTTAAACATCGCAAGTTTTAAAATTGTTTTTTGAGTGAATTAAACTTATTTTAACAATCACGAAGCGTTCGGGAATCATTTCAAGCAGTTTCTTCTTCTCTTTGATGATGGAAAATAGGTTTTCTCAAGAAAATACCGCAAACGATCGCAGAGGAATTGAAACGTACAAGTCAAGTCGGCACCTGGTTAAATTGGCATCTAGTCAAATCGGCACCTATTTGACGTCAATTCGGCTTCCAATAATATTTATTATAATATTTTCTATTCAATTAATTAATAACTGTTACCAAGTACATAGTGAATATTAGGTAAACAACGAAACCAAAGTGAATATGTTGTTGTGTATAAAAGTAAACAACGAAGCTATTGTTTTAACCATTAGACAATTATTAAAATTAAATGGAAAACTATGAGTCCCTTTCAATAAATCAAACTTTCATGCCAAATAATTAGCAAATTTAAGGTGGGTTTTTTTTCAGTAATGTTTAAACAGCATTAAACAAACAATCCTGTAAAAGACTCAACTGGTTAAATAATGCATAAAAATATCCAATATCTCATGTATTAGTCCAAATAATAATGACGTCTGACAAGGCTATTTTATTTTTTTCTGGGACGCCTTCCTAAGACGTTCGTAGGAAGGCCTCCTAAGAAGGCGTCCCAGAAAAAAATTAACATAGCCTTGTGGTCATAGGAAGGTGTCCCAGAATAAATTTTAAAAAGCCTTGCCAGACGTAATAATTATTTGGACTACTCATATATATCATTAAAAATACACCAAAAAATTCATGTAGTTGAGAAATATAAATACATACAAAATGTACATGAACATCCAAAAAAGTGAAAGTTAGTATTAACTCTTTTTGCTTTAAAAATTTACAACTGCATTTAAGTATTGAATGCTGTTTTTTTTGTAAATTCATTGAGGTGTAAAAGCGTTGACCGAAGTACTTTTTGTATGAAGCGCGTAAGCGTAAGCGCTTCATTCTAAAAATGTGCACACGGTCAACGCTTTTGCAAGCCTATGAGGTTACAAAAAGAAACATTCAATACTTATAATTACTTTTTTTAGCTAGGATCATGAAAACACGAATTTTATAACTTTTTTATTCAATTCATCTGTGCACTTTATGTGGGACCACGTGTTATCATGAATGAAAAGTTTTATTGAGTGATGCAATTGCTTGAGGAATAACATGTGATGTGCAGTTAGCCAATCAGAATAAAGTATTATAATGAAACATATATAACAAAATACATTACGTTGTAAGAGTTATCTCCCCAAACACTGTTTTTCTTGTGGCCACCTCTCCTTCGTAACCGTAAAAGATTTTATTTTACCAAATTGCTCGTTACATATTTAGGATAAGAATATTCGTTTGAACCATAGCTCTATGGGGACTCCATATGAGAGTTATTCCCCCTTTTTCATTTGATTCAAGCGATATGCATTTTCAACTGGTAAACCATAACTGATAGAGACCTAGGGTCTTCATGAGGTCATTGGTACTAAAAATGAAAATGAGGTCAATGTCAAAGGTCAAGGTCATATTATAAATTTTGATTTTGGCTTATTTTCACTTCTTTTCAAATACTGTATGACATTTTGACAAATAATTTTTCATAAATTATTAGTTGCGACATGTCCTTACTTGTATATTTTGGTTGAAAGGCTGCGCATACAATAAAAGGGAGTTTTTGTCCATCTTACATTTAAAATTACGCGTCAAGTGGTAGTACTCATTAACCAAACATATTAAAGACCTAGGATATTTTGATTCAAGGTCCATGGTTTGTGACCTTGAAATTGAGGTCAAGGTCATAGGTTAATAGGACGTCATAAAGCCATAGGAACTAACATTTTAAACTGATTTTTCATATTTCAATATAAAAATAGATCTTTTCTAGTGGAAAGACTTCAATTGTTCTCTGAACAATTTGTTTTTGATTTACTTCATATTTTGTGGGAGAAGGGGGTTCAGACTATGTGGTATCAGGTCTGTTTGCGCCCAATACACTTTCGCACCTCGCACGTTCACACCCAAGGTCCGTTCGCACTCTACTCATTCGCGCCCAATTTTAATTCAAATTCAAGTTGAATAATTGGAAAATCATGATTGTTGTTTTAAATTGCTTTGGTGTAAATACTGAATGTATTTATAGCTTGGTATGAGTAAAACATTGAAGATTTTAAAGGAAAAACACAAAAGATAATTGTTTTTAAGCCCTTTGATCTGAAACAACGAAACAATAAAATATAGGAACCAAAATATAGCAATCCACTATTATAACCAAAACATGATAAAATTTATTCAACACACAGAAAAAAAAATAGTCAGAATCTCACTTCATTATGAAAGAGGTCAATGAAACAAAGTATAGCAATACACTAACCAAAACATGATTAAGAGTTATTCAACGCTAAATAAAACGTTGACAAAATACCACTTTATTTAGAAAGGATTATTATTATCTTTAACAATACGCTATCCAAAACATGATTAAGATTTATTCAACACAAAAAAAAAATGCTGTCTCACTTTATTTTGAGACAATGACAACAATTATACTTATAAGAAAACACTTGCTTACAGAGTTATTAAACACAAAACCAATTAAGATTAGTTGCGAACATGTAGGGTGTGAAAGTGAAAGGGGGCGAACATGAGTTGGCGCAAACGTGAATGGGCGCGAATGGACCCGGATTCAGCCTATGTACCAGTGAGAAATATAGAAGCCTTTCCACGGGATTTATTTGTACAATTCAGGTAGTCTTGACCTATTCATTTGTCTTTAAAAAAAACCCAGCCAGTTGGCACCTTCACTTCACACACACACATATACGAATATCAATTATATGCTTACGAGACATGTTGCATTGTTAAACTAATTACGGTATGTGAAAATCAAGACTTGCATAAAAACTATCCCAATATTAGAGACAGTGGCGTCATTTTTCTTCAGAGCTTTCAGCTCTTTGATTAGTATTGTTACATAACTTTACATCAGTTTGTGGGTTATAAGTAGACAACTTCCAGTTTCTTTATCTCTTCAGACCAAGAGGCTAATTCCTCATTTTGTATCATTCTCATGGGGGAAAAAAACACCGGCAAATTTGTTCTGAGAGAAATTACAAGGAAAAATATTATAAAAACAATCATCCTTTAATGCTGATGGGATGGTAAATATGGAAATTGTATAACATGCCCTAGTTAAAACCCAATCTTCTTTGAATTTGCTTGGCACACTTTATTCAACGGTTGTCTACAAATGATCCACAGTTGTTTGTAATCAAATGAAAACATTCAGAATATCAAAATAGCAGCAACCCTCTATCAAGAAAATCATGATAGGAAATGCAAGCACGGTAATATCGTAATAATTGGGAGATATATACCCCGTACGCAGGTGCTGCTGGAATGTTGCTACTTAGAAATGGAAAGTTCACAGTTGGAAAGCTGAAATCATCTCTTTTGTCGTAAAGTTTTGTTTTCAACCGACCCTCATTGTCAATTTCTAGATGTAAGTAAAGATATGAAGCCGACTTAACTGTATCTGTAGTATCCTTTATCTCTAGCTCGATTGGATAGATGCGTTTCAAATAGTCGCCAAATTTTGAATTATTTAGTGAAGAACATCATCTATGTAGCGAAAAGTCAGTAGAGTTAAAGGATATTGCTAACTTCTTATCGTTCTTCCTAAGACGTTCCTGCATGAAGTCAGCCTCATAATAATAAAGAAACAAGTCGGCAAGTAGAGGGGCACAGTTTGTTCCCATTGGAATGCCGACAGTCTGTTGAAAAACACGTTCTCCGAACATAACAAATATGTTGTCAATCAAGATATCAAGCATCTTGATAATATCAGTTTCAGAGAATTTTTTGTTCGAATCAGAGTGATCCTTTACAAAGTAGGATTTATCCCTCCCTAAGGCAAGATACTTGTATCTACGTTGGCCATTCTTTTTTACGAAGCAAAGCAATACCTGGTATACCAACTCTTTCAATTTGTCTTTTAGTTTGGAATGTGGAATACTAGTGTACAGAGTAGAAAAGTCAAATGTTTTAATACTGTTATTAGATGAAAGAGAGTTAGATTGTATGTAATCTAAAAGATCTTTGGAATTTTTAAGTATCCACATCTGATTCACGCCCCCTCTAGAATAGGCAGTTTCACAATAACTTTGAAGCCCGTCTTTGATTGCTGATAACATAGATGTTAATAATTTAGAAAGAGGTTTCGTGGAGCACTTGGAAAACCCAGCAATATACCGTTGTTTGTAAGGACACTTATGTAGTTTAGGTATCCAATACAGTGTTGGCAGATCCAGTTCTTCATCTTTGGTTGAAATTCCAAAGGAACACAGAACAAACCTATGATTATCCAGGATTTACTCTTTGGTAAGTGTCGTGAGGGTATATGTTGAGTTTCCAAGTGAATTGTCAATACCTAATTCGTTTATCAAGCAGTTAATGTAATGAGTTTTACATACAAAAACTATGTTGTTTGGGGCTTTATCTGCGGGGACAACAACATATTTGTCGTGGAGGTAGGATAGGTGTTTTGCAACATCTGGGTCTTTAAAGATTGACGTAGCATGGGCATTGATAGATCCATTCAGTTTCTTAATTCTGATTTGTATTAACGATCTCACTGCCTTAATCCATTCGGAAAGAGTGTCTACGTCTTCCTTCTCGCGCTTAGCCCATTGCCTGGCATAATCCTCAACTGAATCTATCAAAATTTTAAAGTTGTATTTCCAATTGATGGATTTAGGCTCACGATATTTCGGACCTTTCGATAACACATTTCGTAGAGAAGTGTTATTAACAATGTTGAGGTCACCGGTAATAACGTGGCCAACAGGATTATATGTGAATTGGGAACTAGCACAAGTGCAATCAGGAGGTTTAGACTTGAAGTCGTCAATATCGAGATCCTGCAAAACGTGTTTGTAATTGAAAATTTTAGTTGCAATAGGTTTGGTATAGGTATAAGAAATGATTGGTACAGACTGGTCATTGAAATAAGGAGGTATTTTCGATTGAATTAATTTATGATGAAGGATATTGCCTAAGTTGACGCCATCGATACCTTTGTTGGCAAAGGAAATATTAAGGAAAGATCTTTTCTCTTTTTCATCTTTGCCAATGCGGACTGGCTTTAAAAGTCTGTGACTTGCAATATCGGAAATTATAGCTGTAATTTTGTATTGGTTTGAATGAGGGTTTGTAACAGTGGATTCCAAACATAAATTGAACAGAGAATGAAGTTTTGAAAGGGGTAATGAATAAAGTTTCGTGCGAATGTGATGAATACCTAACGGCTTTTGTATAAATAGCAGCAAGTCATTAATAGATACATCATGCAGAGAAGGTGATGTATAATGACGATGACCATGACTGCGTCTACGTCGAGGAGTCGAGTTGAAAATATTCATCACATTCACCGAGTTACACGAAGGACTAGATAGAATACCTATACCATCAATTTTGTCATTGCAACCATAAGGTGTCGCAGTTCCCAATTGTCTAATCCAGTAGTCCTCTTTGGTCTACGGAGAGTTGTTGAAAGATTAGTATTGTTAGAGCTATGGTATATCTTTTCGATAATGCGAACTGTCATGGAAACGATGGAATGATCGGGCTGATTGAAATGCTGGTATAGAATGTCGTTAGAATTGAGGTTAATGTCTGAGTTGAAAATATTCATCACATTCACCGAGTTACACGAAGGACTAGATAGAATACCTATACCATCAATTTTGTCATTGCAACCATAAGGTGTCGCAGTTCCCAATTGTCTAATCCAGTAGTCCTCTTTGGTCTACGGAGAGTTGTTGAAAGATTAGTATTGTTAGAGCTATGGTATATCTTTTCGATAATGCGAACTGTCATGGAAACGATGGAATGATCGGGCTGATTGAAATGCTGGTATAGAATGTCGTTAGAATTGAGGTTAATGTCTGATCTATGACCGCACATACGTTTGTTTAGCCTTCCTTTCGTTTCACCGACGTATACCAATCCGCAAAGGTTGCACTCTAATCCGTAGACGACATTTATCGATTTACAATTCAGATCATCGTAACTTCTGGTAAAATATGACTTCTTGGTCAAATTGCTAGTGAATTCAGCATCTGTAATTAAAATTGCACAAGTTTTGCAGCCTTTGGTCTCACATTTCGAAATGCGACAGTGTTGTACTGTGTCAAAAACCAAAATGTCTTTAAGGAGAACTGAACATGGCTGTATATGTGTAATATTGCTGTTGTCACTAGGACGATGAAGATTATGCATGCCTAACCATTTTACATGACGAGCTCGTGATCATGTTATAGCTTCAGGTTTAATTCTGTTTTCGTTTCGATAGAAATTTACGAAAACCCAACACCACTTGCCAGTTGGTATGAAAGGTTGTCAACAATCATAATACTTGATGCATTGTATGTTTGTATAGATACAAAGGAGAAATAATTTAACTTTAAGCTGCAATACATTAAAACACATTTCAATTACACTCCCTAAAAATAAGCTTATTCTAGTACTATATCTACCATGTTGGATTTTACTGGAAGTAGGGTTTTTGAAGACATCTTATCTATATCATATATCCAAAAGTAGTATATAACAAAGGTTGGTACCGAATATTATGTTTGTAGCATGATAATAACACCTTTTTACATACTAGCCTTCGATATAGGGCTGATTTGAGTACGATGTCCGCCATTTTGAATTTTACCGGAAGTGAGACATTTTTTTCAAATGCCTCCCTATCTGAAATAAAAGAGTAATAGTTGATGAAGGTCTATGCCAAATTCCATGCTTGTAGCAGGATGTGCACAATTCGTCCTGAAATATGATTGTAGCCGCCGGACTAATTGGGTAGATAATGATTAAAATATTTTGATGTTACCTGTTTAACCACAATATTTTTTTTTCATCCATGCAAAAAGGGTGTTGGAAGGAAAAATTGATATTAACAATGAGGAAAGAGAGGGAACATTCCTTTTGCAAAAGAGAGGAGAACGATACCAAAGAGATATTCAAATGTATTTGTAAAAAAACTACTGGCAATGCTGTGTCAAAAAAGCGAAAACATTTCGGACGTTAAAATCAAAATCAGAGGTAAAATACGAAAACAGACGCCAAAACAGACGTAAAAAAAACCCCAACAGATGTTAACAAATCAAAAGCAGAGATCCAAAACAAAAACCGACATAAAAAAAAAAAAAAAAAAAAACAGTTCAAAAAACAGAACAGATTTGAACATTGATAAAAAAAAAAAGACGAAAAAAAATGACAAAAAACGAATCAGACATAAAATTAAAAACCAGACGTTAAAGTAAAAACAGAAAACAAACAAAAAATTAAAAAAAAAGCAGACGATTTTTTTTAATTTATTACAGAAGTCAAAATAAAAAACGGACATACCATACAACAGAGGACAAAAATGGAAATAGATACAAAATCTACAAAAGGAGTGAAAAATAGACAAAATAAAAAAACGGAAGTTTAAAAATAAACAAAAAAACAAACATAAAACATGAAAACATTTGTCAAAAGCGAAAACTCCCATACCATTAAAAATACCCAGACAACAGAGAACAATATGAAAATATAACCCAAAGAACGAAAACAGACATACAAGAACTGGTGTCGATGTCAACTTGTAGCTTAATCATGACAAACAGGGAGTCGTGACACACTTATTGATTTGAAACTACAGACATTTATTTTTAAAACACTCTCATGTTCATTTATTTACATTTATGTTCTAAAAGGTTGTTATGATTCACTAGCGAACACCCTTCATTTCTCCCAACCGAAAGAAAATAAAATACGTTACTGTACACATTTTTTTATAGGTTATGTTGGTTTTAGGTTTTATGGTACTAGAATAGAGTTATTTCCCTTCTCACAAGGAAGAAAATCAACATTGAACGATGTTGGTCTACATAATAATCACATGTATGATATTACCGTTGTTTGAGAGTGAAAAGGTAACGATGAATATTATGTATATAGTTTCAATAATTCCCATAACATCATGAACTCCGAGGAAAATTCAACCGGAAAGTCCCTAATCAAATGACAAAATCAAATGACAAAACACATCAAACGAATGGATAACAACTGTCATATTCCTGACTTGGTACAGGCAATTTTTCAAATGTTTAATTCACTGGCAAATTTGGTTCTTTTTTCCAGTGATTGCCACGATTTGCTTGGTAGAAGTCATTTAAGAAGAAGAGGGAAACTTTTTTACCAGATTGATTTATTGGTGTATCAATATTTTTTATCAATGTCCAGTGACAAATATTTCAAGTCAGAATATATTAAACAATCAATATTTTATATATAATTTCAGGTTATATAAGAATGCCAGCTTTTGATTGGTTGGTAGCCAGTGCATTTTTTGCATATTCTAAAAAAATTTCCTTATTTCAAATGAATTTGCCTGTTTTTCACCACTGCTGAAGAATATCCCTCAAATACCATGGTCCAGCATCCTCCTGACAAAATTTAACATAACAAAGGCGAGCTAACGCATATAAGTGCATGTATAATTCCCTTGGTTCTATGATAATATCCACTTGGTCTCAAAATTATGCATAAACATGTTAACTTTATGAATTACAGTGTTTATACAAGTTATTTTTTTTTATCTGTACCTGTACAGAGAGTTTCTATCCAAATCTATTTGATGTTATTAAACAGATATACAAAATGTATAATGTTATGGAGGGTTTTTTCACTCGACTTACGGCTCATGAAATTTCACAGTCCCAATTGACTGGTATTTTTCACAAATACCCCTCCATATCATTATATATCGGTTCAAAATAAATTCAGGGAGTAAGTTCTGTGAAATAGGTCAACCAGGATCAAGGATTTGTGACACTTGGTTTCTTTACCTTTTCCCCATCAGTTTCATGCATTCTGGAAGCTTTCATCGTCATGAATGTTATATTTCATTTTGAAATGAAGGTTAATTTCAGAATGACACGAGATTGCTGTTGACAAATCAAAATAATGTATTATGATGAAGCATTTATGTAATGTAATTATTTCAGATAGAATTGTGTCAGAAGAATTGTTCCTATCCTATGTCATTAAACTGCTCTATACTCAACACTGAAGAATTGGGAAGATGTTGTGTTAATAAAGGAAAAACAGAATCATCAGTTATTGGGTAAGATTTCTAACACTAGGAAGTAAAACATTTATGAAAAAAAGTTGATTTGCGAGGTACTGTAATGAGACAGACAGTGTTGGATCCAAGGGGTCAGCCGGTTGGAACCCCCCTTTTTTGGACGATCAATGCATTTGAATGGGCACATGTAGTTGGAACCCCCCTTTGTTCTTGGTAAGGAACCCCCCCTTTTTTTAAATGGCTGAATCTGCCCCTGGTCAGCAACAAATTACTAACAAGATCAACATTTATAAGGACATAAAAAAAAATTGCTAGTGATAAAGTTCTTTGGACTTGCTTGAATAATGGTTATGTGAATAGACAAGGATACATAACCTGAGTTTATAATTTTTTTTTTTTTTAGAAAAAATGAGATAAAGAACAATGTAATAAAAAATTATTCATCAGCATTCCTGAATGGCAGGCTTAGTGTTACATGTAATGTTTTTTCCAACTTAGATTTGTCAAGATTTATGACTATCATGACTATACTCATTTTATAGTTATTTTTCTGTATTTCAGCTTAGATTTGTCCAGTTGTCATATCACTTCTATTGAAGATATGTTCATCAGTTTCAATAACTTAAAGTTTTTGTAAGTATTATAATCCGCCTTATAACATATTGTTCATACATCAGTTTCAGTTTAATTTACTACCAAACAGTACGTTTCATACTAAAGGAGTATGTTCGGTAAGGTCCTAAAATGGCCCCCATTTTTAGCGTCAATTTCAAATTCGGATTTATTGACCAATATCACAATAAATTATAGCTTTTACAGTGACTAGATAGGAAATAAGCCATTTTGTTGAAAATTTTACGTTTTTGCGTTTCATTATGACGTCACAAGTTGTACTCATATTGATTTTTCACGAAAAAATCAATGAAAATGGGTAAATTTTCCATAGATAATTAGACAGGAAACATAGAGCACATACATCGACAACAAAGATCTTTTAATATAATGTTTGTGAAGACATTTCACATGTTTTATTTGAATATTAAGTTTGTCGACGCCTGCGATCTATCTTTCCTGGTCCTTAAATTGGTTGAAATCCAGCTGTTTTTGTCAAATTTCACCAAAACCGTTTATTTTGACCTATTTGGGATGTAAAAATCAACGTGTTAGAATAAAATTTTGACAAAAACAGTTCTGTTAAACTTTCTCACGTGTCTTTAAGGCAAGTTAAAACATTTATTGTCTTGTAACTATGAACTTTATAATTGGGGCCAAATATGGCCCTTACCAAACTTACTCCTTTGCAATAATGGTTGTTTAAAAAATGTTTAAGGTAAAAATTAAGGAGCAGTTCACAATAACTGTATATGATCATCCAGTAGAATAGGAAAACTGGGTCAGACAAGTATATGACAATGTATGCTAATCCAATGGGACTAGTGAAATATTATCCAGAACAGATTAGAAACCAATATCAGGCACACTGATGGTGTCAGACCACCAATTAAAAATCCCTATCTGTTCAACCATATTTTGCAATTTTCACAGCTTTCTAAATATTTTACCTTAAGTTTAACTTCATAGAAACCAGGTATATCCTTAATTGTACATGTATCAGCTTTCTACATGCCAATTTTCACCATACCTTTAAAGCCTTCTAACAAAATAACTGACCATCAAACAGAGGTACTCCAAAACAAAAACCTGGTTTTCTGGAAATCTAAAATTAGTATACTATGGAGCGCATTAATCCTCAATTTTTAATGCAAACTCATAGACAAGTAAATTTTGGCTCAAAATGATCTAGATATATTTCTCTTTCACCAAAAGTTTCATTTCTGCAAATTTGTTGGTTAGTTTAAGTAAACAAGGACATCAAAAGCACTATTTTGTGTCAGAGTAGGGCTACTTTTACATACATTCTAAATTGGAGGGAGTAATTGGTGGTCTGACACCTGATCTTCACAGAATAGGATTTTTCTAATAGAGGAAAATTGATTTTATGATTTTTATTGAATATTTTCTGCAGCATTGGAAAGAACAAGACTATTATTTTTAATATGTATTCACATGAGATTCTCCTAACATTTTAAGAGGTTCATCATTTTTAAGTTTCTTAAATCTAAATTGTAAAATTTGATCATTCATTGATTGCCTATTGATGAGGTATAAACAGTGTTACTTTTTATTTTCAGATATTTACAAAATAATTCCATACAAGTGCCAACTATAGAAGCATTCCATGGTTTAACACAATTACAAACTTTGTGAGTTTGTATTTGATAGGTCTTGTTAGTTTATATTCTAAATCAGATGTGGTATGCTGACACAACTAAAAACCAAATCTTTTGAAGACCAGAATACATACAAGAACATGCATTAACCTGGTTATGAAAACAAAAATTTTACAAAAAGAAATCCGTATAAGATAGGTGGTAAAAAAGAACTTTGTTTTGTTGATCAGTTGCAAGAAATATACACAAAAAAAAAAGGACAAATTAGGTTTTCAAAATTCTTTAACGTGATGGTTAAAAATGGCATTCCAATGTCCTAAATAAATAGAAATTATTTGTTTTCAGGGGGGTAGGGTTGTCAGGGGGATAGGGTTGTCAGGGGGGTAGGGTTGAGTTTACCTGAATCCCTTGGCTACTATTGTGTACCAAATGTAAAACATATGAAGTAGAATATTTTGTACATCGTTGAAATGAAGTTTAGTATTTTTGTTGTACTGAATCCCCTGGCTACTGTTGTATACTATATGTACAACATATGTAGTAGAATGTTTTGTACATCTTTTAACATTTTGTTGTACAGAAAATTGCCTCCAAAGATAGATTGTCCAGGAGGGAGTGAGTTATGGAATGAAACAAAACATACAGAAGATGCTGTTATTTGTACGGGTGAACTAAGTTCATGTACTGTTTATAATGGTAGGTAAAACAATTCAGTGCAATTTGTCAAATCAAGTGCTAAACCATACTATAAATAAATCTGTAAATATCAATTTAAGCTGTGTTATATTGAATAGAAAACTATTTCTTGATGCAGGATGTAAATGAAAGTGATGTTTTGCCAATTGGTAAATGCTTGAAATAAAATGGGAAATGTTTTCGTTAGATAATATTCTGAAACAAAAAGTAACTGTGGATTCATTATTATTCCTTGGATACCAATTTTTCAGGGATTTTGTGGTTACAATGTAACCACGAAATTCAATGTTCAAGAAATGACGAACTTTCTTAAGGGTTGTATACAGACTTGAGCAAAACCATGAAATTAAATATCCACAATTATGCAAGTTTTCCTTAATCCAAGAAAACTAGTAACCACGAAAATTAATGAGTCCACAGTATATTTAAACAATTTTTTTAAAAGAATTCAACTAAAGGTATTACGATTAATGAATACCTTGTTAATTGTTATGGTATTTACAGGAAATTTTCTTTTAATTTCAGTAACCTGTCCTAATGTTAACAGTTATTGTGTTGATGTTGGACCACAAGTAACAGAATGTTTATGTAAACCTGGTTACCATGGTTATAAATGTTTACGTCAGGTAAGATGTTTTTGTCTCACATGTCTTTTCATGGACAAAATGTTTAAATTTAATGAATTGTTTTATATTAGTTCTGATTTTTGATATTTAGTTAAAGTTAAGAAAGGACAACACTTGGTCCGAGTACACAGTTATCGTCCTTTGATTTTCGTTGTCCACGAATATAGTCCTTAGTGTGGACAGTGTGTTACTTGCCAATTTTTGTTATACCCCTTCCAAATTTATTTCTCCATGTTTTATGCCTCATATAGCAAGTTGGGGGGTGAAATGACACTGTAAAAAAAGTTGGGTCATAAATATTAATGTAAAGTAGTGATTAGGTCCAGCTGAAAAAGGTAAAAAATTAGCACTTCGGAAGCTGTCAAAAGATTTCAAGACCCCCTTAACATAAGATTGTCCATATTTTGAGTTAGAGCTGATGAAGTTTTCTATAATTTTGATATAATTTGTCCCAAAAGTAGTACAACACACTGTAAAAATATTATTGAGAAAGCGCAGGTGGGATTTTTTTAATTTTCATTTATTGTCTAAAAGAAATGCACTACGAAATAACTGTGTACTCGGACCTAAGAGGTGAAATCAGGAAATATAGAATCTGTACTTTGGCAACTTCCCTGAATCATTTGATGGTGCCAATTTGTCAAATAGCATAAAACTAAAGGATTTAAACTTTTGTTTGATAGAATTTCTGCAAAAATGACCAATTTTGGCATTATATGGTCAAAATAAGTATTTCATAGCTTTTTATACGACCGCAAAAATTTTAATTTTTTGGTCGTATATTGCTATCATGTTGGCGTCGTCGTCGTCGTCGTCGTCGTCGTCGTCCGAATACTTTTAGTTTTCGCACTCTAACTTTAGTAAAAGTGAATAGAAATCAATGAAATTTCAACACAAGGTTTATGACCACAAAAGGAAGGTTGGGATTGATTTTGGGAGTTTTGGTCCCAACATTTTAGGAATTAGGGGCCAAAAAGGGCCCAAATAAGCATTTTCTTGGTTTTCGCACTATAACTTTAGTTTAAGTGAATAGAAATCTATGAAATTTTGACACAAGGTTTATGACCACAAAAGGAAGGTTGGGATTGATTTTGGGAGTTTTGGTTCCAACAGTTTAGTAATTAAGGGCCAAAAAAGGGCCCAAATAAGCATTATTCTTGGTTTTCGCACAATAACTTTAGTATAAGTAAATAGAAATGAATGAAATTTTAACACAAGGTTTATGACTACTAAAGGAAAGGTTGGGATTGATTTTTGGAGTTGAGGTCACAACAGTTTATGAATTAGGGGCCAAAAAGGGGCCCAAATAAGCATTATTTTTGGTTTTTGCACCATAACTTTAGTATAAGTAAATAGAAATCTATGAAATTTAAACACAAGGTTTATGACCATAAAAGGAAGGTTGGGTTTGATTTTGGGAGTTTTGGTCCTAACAGTTTAGGAATAAGGGGCCCAAAGGGTCCAAAATTGAACTTTGTGTGATTTCATCAAAAATTGAATAATTGGGGTTCTTTGATATGCCGAATCTAACTATGTATGTAGATTCTTAATTTTTGGTCCCGTTTTCAAATTGGTCTACATTAAGGTCCAAAGGGTCCAAAATTTAACTTAGTTTGATTTTAACAAAAATTGAATCCTTGGGGTTCTTTGATATGCTGAATTTAAAAATGTACTTCGATTTTTAATTATTGGCCTAGTTTTCAAGTTGGTCCAAATGGGGGTCCAAAATTAAACTTTGTTTGATTTCATCAAAAATTGAATAAATGGGTTCTTTGATATGCCAAATCTAACTGTGTATGTAGATTCTTAATTTTTGGTCCAGTTTTCAATTGGTCTACATTAAGGTCCAAAGGGTCCAAAATTAAACTAAGTTTGATTTTAACAAAAATTAAATTCTTGGGCTTATTTGATATGCTTTATCTAAATATGTACTTTGATTTTTGATTATGGGCCCAGTTTTCAAGTTGGTCCAAATCAGGATTCCATATCAAGTATTGTGCAATAGCAAGAAATTTTCAATTGCACAGTATTGCACAATAGCAAGAAATATCTAATTGCACAATATTGTGCAATAGCAATTAATTTTCAATTGGAGTTATCTTTCTTTGTATAGAATAGTAGTTGATAATATATGTTGGAAATTTGACAGACATGACTATGATGTCATTTTCTATTTTTATTTGCCAATAACTTTATGTAAATAACTTCATTGGAAATTTGCCAATATAAAATGTTGCTGATGAAGCTTTTTTTCCTTATCTTATCTAAAATGTTTTTAGATAATGTATGTTGGACATTTGCCAGACATGACTATGATGTCATTTTCTATTTTTATTTGCCAATAACTTTATGTAAATAACTTCATTGGAAATTTGCCAATATAAAATGTTGCTGATGAAGTTTTTTTTATTGTTTTATACAATAAACAATGTATATTCACTTTTACTACCAACCAATCTTCACCATTCAGTGATAACAAGCACTTTATTTTACATTTTAATATTTTATGATGTATTTAAAAGAGTAGTTATTGTTGCAAACTCCATTAGAAATTTGAATTGATATCAGTTTTGGAAAAAGGGAAACGGGGATGTGAAAAAAAAAGGGGGAGGGGGTTTAAATTTTTCTCATTTCAGATTTCATAAATAAAAAGAAAATTTCTTCAAACATTGTTTTGAGAGGATTAATATTCAACAGCATAGTGAATTGCTCAAAGGCAAAAAAAAACTTTTAAGTTCATTAGACCACATTCATTCTGTGTCAGAAACCTATGCTGTGTCAACTATTTAATTTTAGATTTAAAAAGTTTGAAGAAGAAATCTTTAATTGATTTGTAAAATCTTGACAATTTTTTTGTGTAAAAAAACCCCATGTAATGTCAAAAATTTGATCACAATCCAAATTCAGAGCTGTATCACACTTGAATGTTTTGTCCATACTTGCCCCAACTGTTCAGGGTTTGACCTCTGCGGTCGTATAAAGCTGCGCCCTGCGGAGCACCTGGTTTAATTTTGATGCATAAGTGCATTCTGACTTTCTATCTGACATGTTTTTGTGTGTCAATTTTTGTGTTTCTATGCTTTAATCCAGTTTTATTACTCATTTGTGAACTCTGAATCTACAAAAAAGAAGATTATCTCAGAAAATATGAGCAAAATGTGTTGTATAAATGACCCTCGTCTAACGCCCTGTTTGGATCAAGTTAAATGTGAGGAGCATGGCACATAAAAGTTGAAGTCCATAATAAATACCTCACTAAATTTGTATAAAAAGCACTTAACAATGTCTTTTGTACCTGTTTCATTTCACATAATATCTTTCTTTACTTCTGTAGGATAGCATGTGGTTCAAATATAAGCCTGTTGAGACTAAAATTGCATGCAAGTTTTTCACTAAAAAGTGAAAAATCTTTGTATCAGACCATACTGTCTGCTAAAAAAGTTGAACGTAAGAGCCTTTTTGTGCTCAGATTTATTGTATTATGTCACCTGAGTATAGAAATGATAGAAAAGACACAAATTTTTATTTCCTATAGCTTCAATATGCATTTTTAAATGTAAATATGTGCTACGGCCTAAATTGACCCTAAATTATTTTTAGTCTTACTTGGCCTAAGACCCTTTTAAACTAATATGATATGTTATTTGTAAGTTTTCTTTCCATTTAAAGTACATTAAATACATATGTAAGGATTATTTATAATCAAAAAGCTTCACAAATTTAAAATTGCTGGAAAATATTACATCTTCATGTAAGGCCCCCTTCATTGGAAAACCTCCATTTTTAGGCACAGGCTCATATAAATTTGACTTTTGAAAAATTATGCTAAGTCTGATATAACAAATGAGTACTCTATTGCTTTAAATACATGATATATTATATATTAAGGCATTTTAAAAGTATTTTTTTGCAATATTTAAATTTTAAAAGCCCCAAATGTTGATAGTTGAAATTTCTCAATTTTAACGTCTAAATTTAACACACAAAGTTGAATATAGAATTAATCATATTGTCTATAATATATATCCTATCGCTATGAAACCTTGTAAGCAGTCTTGTAATATATTAAGCTTTAGGCATACCAAGTTTTATTAAGATTGGTCAACTTTTTCTATCCTATTAGGTCCGAGTACACAGTTATCGTCCTTTGATTTTCGTTGTCCACGAATATAGTCCTTAGTGTGGACAGTGTGTTACTTGCCAATTTTTGTTATACCCCTTCCAAATTTATTTCTCCATGTTTTATGCCTCATATAGCAAGTTGGGGGGTGAAATGACACTGTAAAAAAAGTTGGGTCATAAATATTAATGTAAAGTAGTGATTAGGTCCAGCTGAAAAAGGTCAAAAATTAGCACTTGGAAGCTGTCAAAAGATTTCAAGACCCCCTTAACATAAGATTGTCCATATTTTGAGTTAGAGCTGATGAAGTTTTCTATAATTTTGATATAATTTGTCCCAAAAGTAGTACAACACACTGTAAAAATATTATTGAGAAAGCGCAGGTGGGATTTTTTTAATTTTCATTTATTGTCTAAAAGAAATGCACTACGAAATAACTGTGTACTCGGACCTAAGAGTTGTTATTTAAGATTGACAGTCAAATGATTGATTGTACAGTTTCCATTATGAATATGATATTAATTAAAGATTATAAAATTAGATTATAACTATTAAAAAGAGGAGGGAAAAGCACCTGTTTGTGATTCATAGCCTGACCTGTTTTTATCCATCCTAGGTATTATTTAGGTTTCAAATGTATCCATACTGGATTATATAATGTTACCTTTATATGAAATGTTCTACTTTCATAATATATGTCTTTGTTAAAATATTATTGATAAAACACACTAATAGTTAAAGGATGTAATGACATTAACGGTACCAAATTTCCTGCACCAGATGCGCATTTCGACAATACATGTCTCTTCAGTGATGCTCGTGGCCAAAATATTTGAAATCCAAAGCTTATATAAAAGATGAAGAGCTATAAACCAAAAGGTCCAAAAAGTATAGCCAAATTCGTGAAAGGAATCAGAGCTTTGCATGAGGGAGATGCATTCCTTAATTTATAATAATTTCTAACATTTTATAACAGCAAATTTTAATAACACAAATTAATCCGTATTTTCATATTTGTTGTTTTTCAGGGTACATTTCCAACAATGACTTTTGTAATAGGACTGGGAGTTAGTACAGTGGTGATATCAGGACTTTTATGGGTTACACAGAGAAGAAAGGCTAAAAAACAAGTGTAGAATTTATATATCGTCTTGAAATGTCTTGAAATTCTCCACAAAAGATGCTAGTTTTCCCTTGTGAAATCCTACTATTATATATTTAAAGTTACTTATCAGTTGGTATGTTCTACTTAGTAGTAGCAACCAAGAGACAACCTATTGTTTAATATGTGCTATTGAATAGTAAACCTATTTTATCAATACATTATATAACTTGTTACTTACCAGCTAACATTAAAATTATTTATTAATTTTGACTTTTCAACGTTGAACTGAAAATTTATGTTTTTGTTGCTGCCTGAATTTACTGACAGTAATTTATATTACTTAATAATGCAACACTTATTTATATTACTTTATAATGCAATATTTTGATAGAATCATAATTACTGATTTGATATAAGATTGTATAAACTATTTTCTTTGATTAATATAGTTAAGAATACATGTTCAATGATGTGATATATGTGTATTGTCAACTATTGAGGTTTAATTCTTTTGTTAGAATGATCAGGTTTAATCAAGTCACTTCAAATGACTTTATGTTAGATCAGTAAAAAGTATTTTTCTCTATGATGATTTATTGTTTAGAATTGACAAAGTCGAAAGAGCGAGACTTAGGTGTGCTGTTTCTGGTGTTTTTAGCAGCAGCGTCAACTATGTATGGTTAGTAGTAGGTCAATGGTTAATGATACTTGGTATGCTTTTGTAAAAGCATTGGTGCATCTAATTTTCATGGTGATTATTTGCCTCAGTCCCTCTGTCATGGTCTATTGACTTTTGAAACTTTTGATAAGTTCAAGGGAAACCATTAGTGGTAGATCAATGATATTTGATATGTACAAATTTTATATGAAGCATTTGGTCTAGAAAGGATGATGGGAAGTTTTTGATTTCAACCATCAGAATTATGATTTATGGATCTTATTGTTTAAGACAACTTGTATGCAAAATACTACAGAGCTTTCATTAGTATATAAAAAGGTAAAACAAAACAAATCAGCAAATAAAGTTGTTATTTAAATGTAGCAAACATAAAGTTGCAATTTTCATAAGTATTTATAATATTGTTAGTTTGTTATATATAATATTTCTTAAAATACTCATTTTACCTAAATCAGGTTAATTTGTTAATAAAAGCATTACCTTCTTTGAAATGATTATTGTTTATTAGATTGATGTATTAAGCCAAATTTTATTGTATGTCTTTGAATGAAATAAAACACTTACTTTTGGTATATGAGTGTCAAAATATAAAATATGATGGATAAGACGAAAAATAATTGTTCAAGGTAATTTGGACAATTTTGAGGTCTCGAAGTAAAATTATGGAATATGAAATTTGTGTATATTACAACCAAGGATGATGGAACCCTACATTATCATCATCACTTGAATTTAGATGAAATAACAATAAGATATCTTATTAAGAAATTGGGTTTCCACTATCAAGTGGTGTTATTTAGTCAATAGTAAGACTACAGTCAACCAAATTATAACTTAAAGTTGATCTGAAATGAAAATTATACTACCTCATACAATGCTCTGATTCCTTGTCGGTGTTTAGCTTTAGTTTTTGGGCTTTCCATATGTGTAGGACACAATTATCGAAATTTCATAATATGATGATTTCAACTATCAAATCATCAACGTCCCAATTTCACCAGTAACACACTTTCTTTCCCATCGTGGGGCGTTTATTAATATCAACTGATAAGTAACACTCGTGGATGTTAAGACTATACGGACTTCATTATTAAAGGGTTTTTATACAAACGCTGTAACAGAGTTATGAGGAAGATAGACTGAAAATTAAATCGACTCCCTAAGTTGAATGGTCACCTTCACAAATTGGTCGATAATGTATCTTGTATAAATAATTATATTGTGTATCTTTATACTGATCAATCATTATACATAGCCACCATGCATGGCTAAATAAAGCATGAGGATATGATTCAATTGTCATATATATTGAAAAAAGTAAAATCACAAAAATACTGAAAATACAAAAAGGAAAGTCTCTAATCAAAAGGCATTATCGTAAGCTCAAACACATCAAACGAATGGATAACAATTCCTGACTTTGTCCAGACATTTTTTAATGTAGAAAACAGTGGATAAAAAACCTGATTTTATAGCTAGCTAAACCTCTCACTACAGTTGCATCAAATTCCATTATATTGACAACGATGTGTTAAAAAAAAAAAAACATAGTCGGATCCCGGGGGAATTTGGTTGATTATATAGGGAATCACTGAAGAATGACTGGGGCAGGGTCCCCTTACACAAAGTTCTGGATCCGCCACTGAGACATAATAGTTAACATTGAAAAAATAAGGGCGCAGGAGTCAACATTGTTCACTATAAAAAACTAGAGACTCTCAAGAGCCTGTGTCGCTCACCTTGGTCTATTTGCATATTAACAATGGACACAGATAAATTCATGACAAAATGGTGTTTTGGTGATGGTGATGTGTTTGTAGATCTTTCTTTACTGAACATTCTTGTTGCTACAATTATCTCTATCTATAATGAACTTGATCCAGTAATTACAGTGGAAAATATTTCCTAAAAATTCACAAAAATTAATAAAAAATTATGAAAATGGTTAACAATTGACTATAAAGGGCAATAACTCCTTAAGGGGTCAATTGACAATTTTGGTCATGTTGACTTATTTGTAAATCTTATTTTGCTGAACATTATTGCTGTTTACAGTTTATCTCTATCTATAATAATATTCAAGATAATAACCAAAATCTGCAAAATTTCCTTCAAATTACTTATTTCGTGGCAGCAACCCAACAACTGGTTGTCTGATTTGTCTGAAAATTTCAGGGCAGATAGATCTTGACCTGATAAACAATTTTACCCCAAGTCAGATTTCCTCTAAATGCTTTGGTTTCAGAGATATAAGCCAAACTCTATATTTCACCTCTATGTTCTATTTTTAGCCATGGCGGCCATCTTGGTTGGTTGGCCGGGTCACGCCGCACATTTTTTAAACTAGATACCCCAATAATGATTGTGGCCAAGTTTGGTTAAAGTTGGCCCAGTAGTTTCAGAGGAGAAGATTTTTGTAAAAGAATACAAAAATTTACGAAAAATTGGTCAAAATTGACTATAAAGGGCAATAACTCCTTAAGGGGTCAACTGATAATTTTGGTCATGTTGACTTATTTGTAGATCTTACTTTGCTGAACATTATTGCTGTTTACAGTTTATCTCTTTCTATAATACTATTCAAGAAAATAACCAAAATCTGCAAAATTTCCTTCAAATTACTTATTTCGTGGCAGCAACCCAACAACTGAATTGTGTCACCTTGGGCGATAAGTAACGTAATATTTTTTTACATTTTCATGTATGCAGTTCATGCATGTTCCTTTGCATTTGCATTTTTTGGTAAAGTTGCTAAATATTCTAAAACAATTGACCTCCCGCATTATGTTTTCTTCCGATATCTTCAATTTCAGTGATGATAATTCAATAGACAACTTTCGAGTTCGATGCATTTCCGTCACAAACTCTGGTTTTAGTGAACGTCATTTGTGCGTTTAGGGGCGTCGTCACTTCCGTTCCAACGTTGAGCGAGGGGTTGGAAAACTAATTCTATATTGTACGAATTATTCGGCAAATTGAATTCTCAAAATTGACAATCAGCATTGCTGTCATAAGGGAATTGTCATTAAGTACCTACAGAACAACCATTATTTCTTGTTTATCCTGCACAATGACGATCACTAAGACGCTTGATGAACGTAAATAGTGCAGGGATACAGGCGATCCCCTTTATCTGGTAAATGACGTCATAAAGGCGCGTATAATTGACGAGTTTTTTCCGGTGACGGATGAACTCGAAAGTGGTCTATTAATGTATTACTGATCGACATGCTTAATACAGGAGACTAACATTTTAATTAGCGTGAATTTAAAAAAAGTTAAAATATAAAGTTTTTGTTTCAATTACAATTGAACTTTTTTAGATTAATTTGATAGTTAAGTTATGTTGATCTGCTATATGCTTTTGTAACTAATAAACTTGACCAACTTTTTAATATTAGTCAGACCGTATGAGTATTTTGAAAAAGTATGCATACGGTCAAGACCGTACGCGTACGGTCCAAATACTCATACGGTCTGGAACATATATACATTTACTTTGTGTTAGTTATTTAATGACCGTATATTTTTTTTAATTTTTTTTTATTCTTTAATATTCTAATTTTGATGGAAGCTGTTCGTTGTTGTTCTGTGGTATGCATTTTGTGTCGACTATAATATTATTTGTTTGTGAGTGTCTATGTGGTGAGTGTTCATGCGTGTGTTTGGGGTGTATTTCTGTCACGTAGTGTTGTCATTTAAGCGATAATGTTTTAACATGTCAAAAGAGGTTTGGCTAGCCATAAAAACTGTTTATCCCTTCATTTTTCAGAATGATCATATTTCTTTTATAAAATAGTTAGTTTCTATGTATTTTGGCTTATGTTTGTGTGGCACTACCATGTTCCTATTGTTTTCCTGTTGTAGTTAATGCGTTTCCCGCGGTTTTGGTTAGTAACCCGGGCTTGTTTTCTCTAAATCGATTTATGACTTTCGAATAGCGGTATACTATTGTTTCCTTTGTCTATACCCTACAGACAATGACGCAGACGCCATATAATACTGTCACATCAACTGTCCGATTTCATTCAACTATCGTCTTTCCATTCCATTTACTAAACAATGTTTCGCTAATGTACTGGATTACTGAATATATGTTTTGGTACTTTTCTGTTCCGAGGACAAGCATCACAGTTCTAAAATATATGTCAAGGTATTGCTTAATGTAAATAATATAATGAGGTGTTGTCTTTTTAGTGAGAGATATTAGCAAGCAAAATCGAGGGAATTGTGCAAAAGATGATACAAGCATGAAAATTACCACAAAGCATCATTATTATATACTTTTTAAGAATTAACTGCTGGCCATTAAAAAAAATGATTTTTTCAAGATGGCCACGGCCATTTTCTAAAATGGCTGTTTTCTTTAGTTTGAAAATACTAATTTTTCTGGAAAACTTTTCTTTGAACTTCTTTTTAGTAAAAACCAATTACCAGGTTTGGTGGATACATTCCTTACATCACATATTTATTAAAAATGAATATTTGACATATCCAGTATTTGCGCATGCGCTAAAATGTAACAAAATTCTTTCAAAAACATTTGAACATACATTTAGTGTTTTTGGATTTCTAATAATATCATATATATGAATTGGTTTAATAACTTTTTTCAAGGTTATTTTACACATGTGTTTTACACTTTTGCGCACGTACAAACTATTTATAGACATCAAGAGCGATTTGTATGCACTACCAGGCATTTCTCAGGTATTCGATGGTTAAGGCGAAAATGTGGTTAATCCCGGAAAAAACATCAATTGTAACTGCAGATCAGCCATTTTTTGAAATTCAGTGGGAATGGCCTGATTTGTACGGAAAAGATAAGTGTATTGTCATGTTTGGTGAATTACACATTGAAATGACTTGTTATAAAACTCTGGGTGATATATTTCGTGATAGGAGATAGACATGTTGTCTTACTGGAGCCAATTTTGCAACACAAAGAACGGCAGATTCTTTTTATGTATGTTCAAATGTATCTAAAGTAGGCAGGCCAATCTGACAACCGCATGTAGTTTGCTCAAATTAATTATAAATTAAGAACTTCTTTTGATTTTGGTATGATGCTCATTTCATGAGTGAAATTTCGTCCTTTTCAAACAGTCCATATAAAGTATGATAGCATATTGTTTTAGGTCTTGATCGTGTGAATTATGCTCGATCGTTACCGAGCCGTCTCCGAGATATGACTTCCCTTCCCGAACATCACCCACAGGTGGTGATGGAATTTGAAAATGATAATTTCACTGTACGTAAGACCAGCAAATTTCTTTCTTATTACACAATTGATCAGGCACAAAAACAGAATAATGCAATTGTGAAGGGCGATGTTGGTGTCATAGGATTAACCAAAGATCACTTTTAGACAAATGGATGGCAGCTGGACCAGAAGTCAGTATACTAGAATATGAATTTAAAAGATCTAGTGGTTTGGGTCATTCTACAACAGACGAACGACATAATGAAGACTCTACGAAAACACAAAAAGATTTCTTTAAACAGCTTTGAAGGATTTGTAAAGTGATGAACGAGTCTGGAAATTCATTTCTAGAAGAGTCGTCAGATTTGTATAAAAAAAATACTCCATTTAGGAAATTGTTGATTCGGAAACAGGTAAGATATGTAAATAAACTCCAAGATATTGGTCCAAACAATACGAAGATCTTTTGAAGTAAATACAAAACGTCTTTGTCAAAAACAAAGCTAGAGAACCTTTAAAGTGATTGCGATATCTTTTCTAGACTTTTCATTTCTTGTCACAGTAGACAGTTTTACTTGAAATATTTTTTTATCCATAAAAACTAAACTGCTCCTCCGTCTTTATCTCAGGATGTCACTAGAAATAGTGGTATTAAATCGCTGCAAATGGGTTTACTTGAAACATTCTGCGATTTGCTGATCCAAGTTCGGACGCATTTATCTTTGGTGGGGTAGCAATGGTTAATTCCAGGTCACAAAGTTTGGCAAAATATTTTTGATGATTATACTAATGATGTCATACTGCCTTATATAAAATCTTGCATCGATCAATATTCAAAAGTAGACATTATATTTGATGTTTACTAAAGGTTCTTGTGGCAGATGGAAAGGTGTTGGTTCTGGTAGAACACCAAAGGTTTGTTGTAGTTTTCTCTGTGAAGATGACAACGAAACGAAATTGTTCAAGTTTCTTGCTGACAAAATTGCTTCTTGAGAGACTAATACAAATGTATATGTTACTCATGGGGAAAATATTCTTTGCAATTTCAATAAAGATACTTCCTATCTATCCCCTTGTAATCATGAAGAAGCAGATACACGAATGTTTGTCCATGTTCGGCATGATTACGAAAAGTGTTGTAAAATGTAATTTTAGGTAGTACTGACACAGATGTAATAGTATCAATAATTGCAGCACTCGGAAAATTAGGTAGAACAAATTGTGGATCGGTTATGGAAGGAATAACGACTTTTGATGTCTTTCTGTACGTGACATATTAAAAGCATTTGGTTCTTGTGTGGCTGCTCTTACTTTCGTCCATGCATTCAGTGGACGTGGCACTTTGTCGAATTATCGTGAGAAAGGGAAGAGGTCAGCTTGGCTAACAATGTAAGTTTTTCCAGATGTAAAGGACGTTTTTTTTTTGGCTTAAGAATGAAGCGAGGCACGATGTGAATTGTTTGCCAGGAGGCAGCGGCATTGTGATGCAATTCCGCCTACAAGAGGTTCTTTTCCAGAGCACATCAAAAGAGAAGTATATTAAGGAGGAGTTGTTTGGGCTCAGCCTGATTCATGTATTCGACAGGTACATGTACCAAGTTATAAACATTAGGATTGGATGAAAGAAAGAATCAATGACATTTGGAAACCAAAATGGACTTCTTTGACTGCCGTTGCATCCTCGTGTCATGAAATTTTGAAATGCGGAGGCGAAAATCCAGCTGTGTTGGTAACTGAAGATGCTACCGTTCTGGCCTTCCTTGTACGGGTTGTTTGTGTGCATAGGCAAGTATCAGATAATTATAAGATAAGCAACCTGTCTTTCTAACCAAACTAGGCATTTAAACTTAACAAAGAGTGTTATCACTTGTTAAGTTGATGGAAATTATAAAAATATTTTCTACGTATTTGTCGCCATTTTTTAACCGGAAGTCACTATTTTTTTCATTTATGTGTTGTTTTGTCGTACTTAGGAACTGTTTTTAACGTTTTATCATAACTTACATTGGATTATACCTATAACACATCTTTCAGGGATTTACATCCCTTGTGAAGTTGCTTGGAAGTATAAAAATGGAAATTTTTGACTTTTTTGCCGGCATTTTGAAACCGAAAGTCACCTTTAGTTTCATTAATGTGTTGTCTAGTCGTAATTAAGGAACTGTCATTTACTTTTTTTATCAAATCTAACTTGTATTTTACATATAACACAGCTTTCAAAGGATTAACGAATTATTGCCAATTTGTAATTTCCGACATGTGTGGTGGCCATTTTGAAAAAATGATTTTTTTTTCTGGCCAGCAGCGGATTTTTTTTAAGTATCATTTAGTCAACCTTTATACCAAATTTCATGCTTGTATCACGATTTGCACAATTATGTCCATAATATCTCCAACTATTTAAATAGAGGACGATATCACAGAGGTTAGTCAAAATGTACGCCCAATCTTCTTAATAACAAATTAATTTAGTGTTAGTGACATGTTTCAACTCTCAGGGAAAAAATGCAGCCATATAAATATTGTTTTCTTGTCGAATTCTAGTAATTCTTTTGATAGTTGCCTACTGTAGTTTGAAAGCTATCAGATTGGTTTTTTGTAGTAAAGGATGAAGCATGCTGGTGTCAGACGAAAACGTCATGTTTATTATTTTTCGTTAAATCTTCGGGCAATCCCCTTATAAGTGTTGTATGTTGGTGATCAAGCGGTGCACTAGAATCAAATCTACTTCCTCGTCCATTAATTTCCGTAACACGGCTTAAAAACTTTCCGAAAGGGGTAAAATGTAACTACTATTTGTTCCCAATGTAGAAAAAAGCAATTCCTAACTTGCAATTGGGTAAAAGAGGGACGAAAGATACCAGAGGGACAGTCAAACTCATAAATCGAAAATAAACTGACAACGCCATGGTTAAAAATGAAAAAGACAAACAATAGTACACATGACACAACATAGAAAACTAAAGAAAAAACAACACGAACCCAAACAAAAACTAGGGGTGATCTCAGATGCTCCGGAAGGGTAAGCAGATCCTGCTGCACATGTGGCACCCGGGTAAGGTTGTTTAACCTTTCCTTTTTGAACTGCTGATCAGCTGATTTTTTGAAAATAAAATGCACGTTTTGGACACTATAATCATTTGATCTGCTGTAAGATATTTTTTCTCTTTATACAATGGTTATGTATAAATTTTTGTATTCTTATTTTTCATTTCTCTAATGTTCTTTGTCTATATGCCTTCTGTGTATCTTTGATACATATGACGTGGGTCTGTACTTGTACATCTGATTGTGTTATTGTAAGACTTATTGTTGTACTTTTGTTTTTTTCATTTTTTGCTAATGTGCTTTGTCTTTACTTAGTATGTCTTTTTGTGTTTCTGTCGTACATATGACGTGTCTCTGTACTTATACATTCCTCCGTTGTGTTATTGTGCCATATTACTTTTTTGTATTCTGGTCGACTGTTGATCGTCTGAAAATAATATGGACGCTTTGGACACTATTATCATATGATCTGCTGTAAGATATTCTTTCTCTTTATACAATGGTTTTGTATAATTTTTTGTATTCTTGTCTTTCATTTTCGGTAATGTGCGTTGTCTATATGTCTTTAGTGCATCTTTGTTACATATTCATTTTTCGTCGTCGTCGTTAACTTTTACAAAAATCTTCTTCTCTGAAACTACTGGGCCATTTTAAACCAAACTTGGCCACAATCATTATTCGGGTATCTAGTTTAAAAAATGTGTGGCGTGACTCCGCCAACCAACCAAGATGGCCGCCATGGCTAAAAATAGAACATAGGGGTAAAATACAGATTTTGGCTTATAACTCAAAAACCAAAGCATTTAGAGCAAATCTGACTTGGGGGTAAAGTTGTTAAGCAGGTCAAGATCTATCTGCCCTGAAATTTTCAAATGAATCGGACAACCCGTTGTTGGGTTGCTGCCCCTGAATTGGTTATTTTAAGGGAATTTTGCTGTTTTTGGTTATTATCTTGAATATTATTATAGATAGAGAAAAAATGTAAACAGCAATAATGTTCAGCAAAGTAAGATTTACAAATAAGTCAACATGACCGAAATGGTCAGTTGATCCCTTTAGGAGTTATTGCCCTTTATAGTCAATTTTTAACCATTTTTCGTAAATCTTAGTAATCTATTACAAAAATCTTCTTCTCTGAAACAACTTAGCCACATTAATCCAAACTTGCCCACAATCATCTTTGTGGTAACTAGTTTAAAAAATGTGTGGTGTGACCCGGCCAACCAACCAAGATGGCCGCCATGGCTAAAAATAGGACATAGGGGTGAAATGTAGATTTTGGCTTATATCTCTGAAACCAAAGCATTAAGAGCAAATCTGACTGGAGTTAAATTGTTCATCAAGTTAAATCTATCTGCCCTGAAACTTTCAGATGAATCGGACAACCAGTTGTTGGGTTGCTGCCACGAAATAAGTAATTTGAAGGAAATTTTGCAGATTTTGGTTATTTTCTTGAATATTATTATAGAAAGAGATAAACTCTAACAGCAATAATGTTCAGCAAAGTAAGATCTACAAATAAGTCAACATGACCAAAATTATCAGTTGACCCCTTAAGGAGTTCTTGCCCTTTATAGTCAATTTTGACCAATTTTTCGTAAATTTTTGTAATCTTTTACAAAAATCTTCTCCTCTGAAACTACTGGGCCAACTTTAACCAAACTTGGCCACAATCATTATTGGGGTATCTATAGTTTAAAAAATGTGTGGTGTGACCCGGCCAACCAACCAAGATGGCCGCCATGGCTAAAAATAGAACATAGATGTGAAATGTAGAGTTTGGCTTATATCTCTGAAACCAAAGCATTAAGAGGAAATCTGACTTGGGGGTAAAATTGTTTATCAGGTCAAAATCTATCTGCCCTGAAATTTTCAGACAAATCAGACAACCAGTTGTTGGGTTGCTGCCACGAAATAAGTAATTTGAAGGAAATTTTGCAGATTTTGGTTATTATCTTGAATATTATTATAGATAGAGATAAACTGTAAACAGCAATAATGTTCAGCAAAATAAGATTTACAAATAAGTCAACATGACCAAAATTGTCAATTTCGAAGTATGTGGTATATAAATTTACACGTTTTGTTTAGAATGTACCTATTTTTTGGGACATTTTATTTTATGCTTTTTAAATTTGATAGCAAATGTGTAATAAACGTAATCACATGTACAATTATCATCCTTCAATATAATTGAGTTAAGATTGTCGTTAGCATTGTTATATATATGATGTGTACAAGATGTAAGTTTGTACAAATTATAATTTGTACAGGGTTTTTGTACAAGTTATAATTTTTTTACACTTACACACTTGCACCAGGTGATACAGGTTTATCTTCTTGAATGTACTGGTTTAATGTTTTGAATTCCAATTTATATACTTCAACCTAACATTTAGTGCATATTCGGAAGTTGTCGAAATCTTCAAGCAAGGCAACATTTATAGTAGACAGAAGTAAAGATCAAGGCAGCTGCCTTACCATTGGGGTACTGTTCTTCGCGTTCTTTCGAGGCCTCCTGATGGTTAAAACAAAGATGTCTATATATGTTTATATATAGTCCAACCATCAGAGTAATCATATAGAATACATCAATATAACATTTTGAGTTTGTTTCTCAAAATGAACTGGCTTGAGTTAACAATTATTAAAATAATACTTTATTTATTAATTGAAATAGTTTATTATGATATTTATGGTATCTTTAATAAATAAAAATTTCTGTTATAAAATTCTTGCATTAAAACATTACGTAGGTTACGTTTGATTTTTCATTATCGGGAATACTATTTTTTCTTCTCAAATATATACTTAACAGATATTTATTATGTTTTACTAGAAAAATATAATTCAAGATTTCGCAGTGAAGACAAATGGTCACTAAGATTAAACTATAATTTCATTAGGAAAAAGTGAACAATGTCTTTTTATACCATGCACTTCATCGGTTTCAATATCGAATAATACACAGGATCATAGACACACATGAGTTTTTATTCAAAATAAGATACAATAGTTATCAAAGGTACCAGGCTGATAATTTGATACGTTAAATGCGCGTTTCGTCTACATAAGACTCACAAGTGACGCTCAGATCAAAATAGTTAAAAAGCCAAACAAGTATAAAGTTGAAGAGCATCGTGGACCCAAAATTCCAAAAAGTTGTGCCGGATACGACTACGGTAATCTATAAAAATAATTGATATTCACGTCAGCACCGAGGTGCTGAATACTGGGCCTGTGCTATCCTTGGAGACGGAACGTCCACAAGCAGAGGCATCGACCCAGTGGTGTAAATAGTTATCAAGTTAACCAGGCTTATAATTTGATACGTCAGACAAACAAATAAATGTACGTTCTGTAATGAAGACATTGAGCACATATTTTGGACATGCTTTAAAATAACCGATTTATGGATTAAATTAAACTCAATGATTAGATTTATTACCGACATACATCTTCTTTGTTAATTTTGAAAACGCTGAAAATAATAAGATAAAACACTTAATAATACTCTTGACCAGATTATATATTTATAGAACAAAACTTTGTGAAATTCAAATAAATTCTACAGGACTAAAATATATCTCAACAAGTCTAATGCAAAAAAAGAATGCATTTTATAAAAATAACCATTTTCACATGTCCAATCTACTGGGCTTCTAATACTAAAATAATTTATATTCAAATATACTAGATACTTTGTTTACGTCATATTTTGTTTTTGTCTTTCCCAAAAATAAAAATTTTTGTGATTTTTTTCTACTTCTTCTATCTATATTTATAAAGTATATATGTATTATTTGGATATATGATTATTTGGAAATGTATTTATTTCAGAATTAAGATAACTAATAAGTAACAGGAAATTACTGAGCTTTTACATTTTGCTGATAACAAGAAAGAAGTTGCAGTCTTCCTTTCGAACATTTTACGAACGTCATCACGAGTTGAATTAAAAGCCTATGAAAAGAGAATGAATACCGTTATTGTAAATGGTTGGCAGATATTATACAAATATCAATTATAAAGTCAAAGTAATAAAACTGTTTTGAAGTCACAACTTTGGATAATCAAGAAATAAGATTTGTTTAAATAAATAAAAGCAGCTTTATTAAAAACTAATATCATTAATAATAGTTATAAATATATTATAACATATGTGAACATAATTGCAGTGTGTGCAAAAACTGAAAAATACCTGAATACTAAAATCTGGGTCACTGGCTAAATCTCAGATGTTGTGTCTGGGCTATAATTTGAAAACTGACTATACTTTTCTCCAAACGTTTAAAAGATCATGTCCAAACGGTTATCCATTTTTGCAAAGACATACTATTGATTATTCGTGGTGTGAATGTTTGTCGAAATGCAAATGCTGTTATCGAAATCACAAACCAGGGCAAGAAGCGTTATGATAGATGTCCAAATCATTTATTTTTAATGGATGGCAATTGTGTGGGAAAATGCCCGGACAATAGGTTGATCGTCGGAAGTTCCTGTAAAGACATAGAGAAATGTCCCTACCATACCTATCTAGAACATTCTGAAATTGGGAAAAGATGCACCAACAAATGCTCTGTGAAGTTTTATCTCAACGGATTAGACTGTATAAAAGAATGTCCACCACAAAAAGTGATAGCTGGAATTAATTGCTTGGATCAATGCCCTTCATCTTCTCCACTAAGCCATAAGGATTTCAGTTCAAAACCACGTATCCATTGTTATGGTACATGTCCATCTGATTATGTTGCGAACGGAACCGAGTGTATAGAAAGCTCTCAATGTCAAGCTGAAAATCACTTTACATATAGAAATAGATGTTATGAAAAATGCCCACTCTTGACAATTGAGTACGGGTACAAGTCCTGTGTTTCGATGAATATCTTCATAAATTTTTTTATTATATGCATTCTGTGTATAATAATACCACTATCTTTGATATACATAGCCACTTGCTTTACTGGATTGTCTTCAAGAAAAAGGGAAGACCCAGTCACGTTTGATCAGGTAAGATTTTAGAATACAGCAAGTAAATTTAATTTCTGCATTAATGTTTTTCATTTCATACATACACATGTATTTAATGCAAATTAAAGTTCAACATACCATACTTACCACAACACTAGACTCGTCTGAAAATAAACGTTTTAACAAAGACAATTCAGGTCAAATAAATCTATTTTACTTTACAATTTCATACGAAGATAATGTTCATTTTCAATTATGAAATATCGAAGACACATGCACCGCTGGGACTTACTGTTCCAAATATTTCTTTAAGATTTCGACCAATGTTTTAATAAACACAAAAATGATAACTTATTATACATTTTCAATGGTAAAGGATGCTTTATCCCGGTCTATTGTGTTATAAAATCTAGACCTCATTCCTTGTATATTAAGTAAAATACACAACATATTTTGCACAGTCCACCAACAAGCTGAACAATAAATAAAAGAGGCAAACGAAAGACTGCACAAACACGGAAAATCAGTTAATTTTCCACAACTGTCTGTTGAATACTTCTGAGAAAAAACAGTAGAACAAATTCTTTGAAAATAAATTTTTCATTTGCAAATGATTGAAAAACATAAAATCACAAAAAAACTGAACTCCGAGGAAAGTTCCTTATCAAATGTTGAATTCAAAAACTCAAATACATCAAACGAACTGATAACAACTGTCAGATTCCTGACTTGGCGCAGGCTTTTTCTTGTGTAAAACATTGTGGATTAAACCTGGTTTTTTAGTAAGCTTAACCTCTCACTTGTATTCAAATTTGCAAGATACCAATGTGTCATATTACTTCAGCGGAAACGGTTACCAACATTGTTTTGTCATTTGTTTCTGTTTTTAATCATACCTGATTCAAGATTATATGGGTATATAAATTATAGTCTTTCAATCTCCAGATAATGTTTTGGCTGAAACTGATTCCAGGGTTCCATCTCGATTGCAGAACCATACATTAACTATAAAAATATTACAACTCTACAATTGTTTCGAATGCATCAAATCTATTAAGTGTTTTTTACCTTCAGTTAGAGACCAACTGCTGGTGGACTATTAGTCCCCGAGGAAACATTAGCTTAATTTTTAATGATTTGGTACCAACATGATTTTCTTAACATCTCCGATGATACATTTTGAAATTATTACGAGCTTAACACTGCACGTCTTGAACAGAGAGGAAAATTTGACAAAAACGAACACAAAATATATATGGATAACAAACACCCTTGTCCGGGTTTGGATATGCTTTAAGGTCTTTTTGGGGATTTAACATCTCTTCTATGCTTCGTTTAAGTTCTGGTTTTTCTAATATTTTAGCCTGAGCACAATTGAAAAGACATTACTTGTCGAAATACGAATCTGGTGCAGAAATTGATATTGTTTATGTTATTGTCGAATGATTTTGTATTTGTAAAAACATGTGATATCTTTTTTGTTTGTTGCATGACATGGTTTGTATTTGCATATGTTACAGTGAACATGTCCGCGAAAATAAGGTGTTCTCTACATAATCTTTGATTTTTCAGGGATTTCAAATATAACGATAAAATTGATAATGATTGAAAAGGACCAGTGATTTTACATTATCACTAAAAATTATGAAATTATTTTACAGATTCCATGATATGATTTCGGGAATTAACAATAATACAAAGATAACTCAAAAACAAAAAAAAGTATTTAAAATTGAAATATAAACCAACATATTCAGTAATAGTGATAACTGTACATGTATGCCATGGAATGTATAATTGTAATTGTATAATTTGATGTAAAACAATGGAGTTGAAGGTTATAAAACTTCTGTTTGCTGTTTTCAATGTATAATGAATAAGGAAACCAAACTTAGCAAAGATATACTAAACACTAAACACATAGAAAACACAAGACAGAGACGCATGCTTGAATACGGCACACAATTGTTCAGGAGGTTAAGATTGGATGTATTGTCTAGCTACCTATTCCGCATTTTGACGTGTCTGCAGTCACTCATGTCATAAAAGTATGCTTCATATTTTTCTCGTGATTAAATTTTTTTAATGCTTTGATTTTTTTACGTGAATTCTGGTTTCTATTGCGCATCCTTTGTATCATATATTTTTTTTAGGTACAGCAAGCATACAAAGAAGACCAGGAATCGAATACAACACCTTTGATTTCTTTTGACAATAATGAGGTCGAAAGCAAACAACCTGAGCATTTAGGAAGCATAACAGCAAGATCTGATATAGAAGATGACAAGAGAAAACACGAAAATGTCACAAATGAGACAAAAGATGTTCAGGTTGAAGTTTTGTCTACATAGAAATGAGTTTATGAATAATCTATAGTACATTGCTTTTTTACACATTTAATTATTTACTCTTTGAGAAATTGTGTGAAAAAAAGATTTGTTCAAAATCTTTGTTCCAAAACAATTTAACTGAAATTTAGGAATACAGGTATATCCTTCATGGCAGTCCTAATAAAACATGTGGTAACAAAGTTTCAGATTGATTTCAACAGAAAACGATTCGGGCACTAGAAAATAGAAGTGAGATGAAATCACGATTGATGTTTATTCATTTACTTTAGTATCTGCACACATTTCGTTATCTTTAATATGATAGAACGTCATTTAATCAGCTAAACCGTGGTAATAATGGTCATTAGAGAAATAATTTGTTTGTGCAAATAGGGGAATCGTTGCGACTAAATATCATTAGAGCCATTTGGTTCAATTTTGTAAAATAAAAATAAATAATCGTTTACGCAAGCCTTTAAAGGGGCACTAGCTGCCAAATTCATGTTCACCGATTTGACTAAAATTCTCATATTTCATTTATAACAATGTAAAACATTTTTCTCAAAACTAGGAAAAGTATAAAGTTCTCAATTTGGACATGGCCACAATAAGATGTACCTTCGTTTCGTGTGAATTTTAGCCAAGACGCCATCTAATAGACAACTCTCGAGTTCGATGCATTTCCGTCCAAAAACTCTGGTTTTAGTGAACGTCATTTGTGCGTTTAGGGGTGTCGTCACTTCCTTTCTAATGTTGAGCGAGTGGTTGGAAAACTATAATTCTATATTGTACGAATTATTCGGCAAATTGAATTCTCAAAATTGACAATCAGCACTGCTGTCATTAGGGAATTGTCATTAATTACCTACAGAACAACCATTATTTTTAGTTTATCCTGCCCAACGACGATCACTAAGACGCTTGATGAACGTTAATAGTGCAGGGATATAGGCGAGCCCCTCTATCTGGTAAATGACGTCATAAAGGCGCGCATAATTGACGAGTTTTTTCCGGTGACGGATGAACTCAAAAGTGGTCTATTAATTATCGAATTGACCTTCTATGACCATATAAGCGATGTAAACATAAACAAAGATATAAATAGATTAAGCAACTCGTGCAACTGGTTTTTAATAGGCCTGTTAAATTTTGTATTATAGATTAAAAAATTATGTTTATTGACGTTTTTACCTCTAAAAGAATGATTTTGTGTGGATCAAATCAGTTAATCAAATTATTTACTCTGGTTTCACTTTCAGTGTTGAAATTCTTTTCCTTTAAATACCCGTACACGGACAATGCATGCGTATTCTATCTCATTCTACAGGGTTAAATTGGAGTTCACATGAATACGGATTTAATGAGGTCGAATTATTCACTTGCAAGTGAATAGTTCATTATCAATATTTATAAGCTTAACTTGACAAAATTGAACCATTTTAGCTTATAAAAACAAATTATTATTTCACTATTTCACTTTCATTAATGAACAAAAAAAATCATACTCTTGATTTTTTATATATCTCGTATTTAGTGCCCCTTTAAGGTAAACAACATTACCTTTGCACGACATTCCTGGACTTTTACTTTTAGTCGATTTTGAAAAAGCTTTCGACACGGTCGAATGGTCTTTTATACTAGAGGCTTTGCAGTTTTATGGCTTTGACAATACATTTATAAGTTGGATTAAGGCATGCTACTGTGATGCCTCTAGTGCAGTGTTAAACAACGGATATATTTCAGAATTCTTTTCATTGAAAAGAGGGGTTCGTCAAGGGGATCTTCTGTCTCCTTATTTATTTATATTAGTTTTGGAACTACTTAGTGCAGCTATTAAAAATGATCCTGATGTTGCTGGGGTATCAATTAATGACTCTGAATTTTTATTGAGTCAATATGCTGATGTTTCTTCCCTAGTCCTGGATGGTGACCAAAAGTCTCTAAATGAATGTCTCAATTTGTTTGATAAATTTTCAGAATGTGCTGGACTTAGGTGTAATGTTGACAAAACTGAGGCCATATGGATTGGGTCAAAAAAGGGTAGTATGGAAAAACTTTTGCCAGAAAAAAATCTTGTTTGGAACCTTTCTGGGAGGTTCAAACTATTAGGTATATGGTTTGAGCTTGCTAAAAGGGATAAGACTCTATGTAATTTTACAGCCAAGATAAACAGTATCAAGTCACTTCTTAATACTTGGGCTTACAGAGAACTAACATATATTGGGAGGGTGGTTGTTATTAAAACTTTAGCACTTCCCATTTTGGTTCAAGTTCTGACTGTCCTTCCTAACCCCCCAGATGGGGTTTTGAAGGAGATTCAAAATATATTTTTCAATTTTTTATGGAAAGGAAAACCAGATAAAGTGAAAAGAACAGTGGTTATGTCCGAACACTGTGATGGCGGTCTTAAGATGCCTAATATTTACTATTTTTGTTATAGTGTAAAAATGTCTTGGCTGTATAAATTACTAGACCCCCAAAATTATTCTCCTTGGAAAGTTTTGCTGCTTAGTTATATACAAAAATTTGGGGGGGGACAAAATTTTACATTTAAGTAAGGAAGGATTGCTTTATTTAGCAGAAAAAGTCAATCCCTTTTGGCATGATATCCTGGTAAATTTTTCAAAATTGAAAAATAAGTTGAAAGTTGAAAACAATACCGATATTCTGGCCCAGTCCATATGGCTAAATCCAAACATCAAAATGGATGGCAAGATGATTTTGAAGGGTAAATATATTGAAAATTGTATATTTTTTATCAATGATCTGGTGTCGGATAATAATACATTATTCTCATATGAAGAATTTGAGAAAAAGTATAATATCAAGACTAATTTTGTAGAGTTTTATGGTATTTTAAGTGCTATTCCAAATAGATGGAAAAGTAGGATAGAAGGTAGTTCTAAACTTGATAATATTGAAAATAAATTAGTAGATAAAGTTAAAAAAGAACCAAAATCTTGTAAATTTTTCTATAATTTATTTCTGGAGGATAATAAAGTATTATCACTATCGTCCCGTAACAAATGGGAAATAGACTTAAATATACAGATTGAAGATTGGAATGCTATTTATTCCATGCCCTTCATTATAACAAGAAATTCGTTTTTACAAAATTTTCAATTTAAGATTGTTCATAGAATTTTACCATGTAATTCCTTTTTATATAAATGTAAATTAAAAGAAACTGAACTTTGTACATTTTGTTCAGAAGTTAGAGAAAATATTTTTCACATTTTTTGGGAATGTAATGTAACAAAAAACTTCTGGTTTTCCATTATAGATTGGATTAGAAATTATGACATCTTCTTGCCTTTTAGTGCAAAAGAGGTCATTTTAGGTGTGTCTGAGGATTTTGTCAACAGTTAAACAGTTAATAATATTTTGTTGTTACTTAAATACTATATATACAAATGTAGATGTAAGAGCGTATTGCCCACAAAATATGGTGGGATAGAATATTTAAAGTATTGGATCAAAATAGAAAAATACTCTGTATGTTTCTTAACCCCTACACAAAAAATAAAATTGGATCAGAAGTGGCAATTGTTAGAAGCAGCATTAAATTAACAAAATCAATTGTAATATTTATATCTTATTATACCATTATGATTTAATTGACCTTACAAGTGTTATTTAACTTTTTATACTTGTGTCTAATACTGCATTATGTAATTTCACATGTTTCATCTTCAAAAATAAAATAATTACAAAAAACATTACCTTTGCACCAATGTTCAGAACGGTAACATGTTGACCATTGTGGAAACAATGTTATGTTGTGTTGGGTATATGACAATGAGACAGCATATCAACACACACAACGGCAACATACGGGTTTAATTAATAATATAGACAGTCAGAAATATGTCTACCGCTTCTTGCAAATTTTTTATTCTGTGAAGAATATGAAATTCATTTACGGTTTATACAATTAAAAAGATGCATATTCATACACATTTTGATTTCTACAAATAGAATAATAAATTCGTGTAAAAAAATGCGCAAAAGAGTCAACATACTATAAGCAAAAATATGTATATGACTTATCTATAAACAACAATGGACATTGCTTCACACACACATAAGAGTAATATTTCAGATCATTTATAAATTTGTTGAAGACTTGGGGAAACATAAAAGAGACGTTTTACTCATTATACCTCGGACGAATCCATATTACTTTATATAACTTATCTATGTTATATGAAAGGAGTAATAGGTGGATATCAGTAGTGAATAAGGAACTGATGGTCTTTCAGGAACAATCCTGATGTAATCAACGGTTTTTGGCTGGGTTCGTCTTGCTAATTCTTGGTTTTTAGTGTGGGGTGTTTTGTCTGACTACCTTTATTTTGTTTTCTTTCGGCTTTGATGTTAACTTTTTTGCTTTTATTTATGATAACCCTTTTTTCTTCCCTTTTAAAATGTTAAAATACAACATAATGGGATTTGAAATAGGTGGATTGTTCATGTTTGGTATTATTTTCTATAGATTTTTGTTATTTATTTGTTTGTACACTAAACATTTGTTTGCTGAATAGATAAATATGAAGTGCGAAATAATTGGAATGTTAATAAAGTAAATATACGGACGTGTACCAGGTTTTCTTGGTGTTGACAGAATAAATTTATATTGAAGCTTATAAAAAATAATAATCATTTAATGAAACCACATACACCAGAGTTCAATAAACAAGGAAACAAGAACCAAAAGGTCACTATGCGACTTTATTCAACAGGCAACATTTTACTTTAAAACCAATTACTAAAAAGAACGAAATCACAAAAAAAGAGGGGCTGTCAGTCGAGAGAAACTCAGACCATAAAACGTAATGGCAGAAAAACTATAGAAGAAGAAAAAAAGCTAAGTTCACAAAACAATTTATAGGAAACTAAACCTTGAGCAAAATAAACACCGTTTGACACTAGGAATGATCTCAGGCGCCTTAAAATGGTGAAGAGGTAATGCTCAACTAGTGGTCATAGTTGATTGACGACTAGTCGTATTCGGTGATGTCATCATTAAAATGTAACAAATGTCAAAAGAGAACAACAACGGCTTTATTTATTTTAATAACAATAATAGCAGCTTATAGGAAATGTATATAAGCGATGTATATTTAAGACACATTATTTGATGTGCGGCGTAATGTAATTTTTATTTCAGAGCTTAACATGTGCATGGTCACAAAAACAAAATTTCTAACACTTTGACTAGGTAACAGATAACTTTCAAACACTTGCTTCACAGGCAGAGCTGCACCCACATGCATACACATAAAACAAATCATGGTTCAATGCAGTCACCAAGAAAAGAAGAGCTGTGATATGAGACAGGATTATATCCTTTAAAAAAAAGTTAATTTAGAATGGAAAAAAAAATTCAATGGAGATAATAAATGACCTCCTAAATCGGAAGAACTATAATAATTTATTTGTGGGGTATTGTTTTGAGATTCTGAAATAACACCACTCTACCATTAAGCAGTATATTTGCGGTATAAGATACATGTGTCTGGAAGATTACGTACATTCACCGTTCCAGTCGTGTGACAAGGATTCGAAATCAATTTATAATTTTGACCATATCAATGATAATTCATGTCGGCAGAGAAGTGCTGACTTCAGGGCTGGTGATACCCTCTGGGAATTAAAACTCCACCAACAGTGGCATCGACCCAGTGCTTGTAAATAAACTCACCATAGATACCACGATTGAAATTTTGTATTTTTTCCATTGTTAATTTCTAAAAATATTTCAGCTTTGGAAAGGAAGTCTTTTATTTCTAGTTGAAAAATAATATTTTTGTGATTGTGTGGATTTCAAGCATATCTTTATCTAAACTTTTGGCAGATATTCATGTGACTTTAATTTAACCCCTTAGTAAGAGATGGATAATGCAAGTGAAACAAAGGTAAATCATTTGATTGACTGATTCGATCCTAAAAAATCATTCTCCCACAGACAAAATTTATGCTTAACATTATTTTTTAATCTATAAATGAAATTAAACAGACCTAGAAGATTCCAATTCCACGAGTTCCGCTATTTACTTATATCTATATTTATGTTTATATCGCTTATAAGGGCATCGGTGGTATTTAGGAGGTCAACTCGACAGATAATTAGATGGCGTCTAGACAAAAATACAAACGAAACAAAGTTACATATTATTTTGCCCACGCCCTGTAAACTGTTTATTTGAGACTTTTTATAATTTGGAAAAATGTTTTACATTGTTATAAAACAAATATGAGAATTTGTGACAAATCGGTAACGAGACGTTCTTTGACACCCCACTGATCCATCAACTTTCTGCTCAGACATTGGTGTCGTTTTTAAAAAGTCTGAGTAGTTATCAAACGTACCAGGATTATAATTTAGTACGCTTGACGCACGTTTCGTCTACAAAAGACTCATCAGTGACGCTCATATCAAAATATTTATAACGCCAAACAAATACAAAGTTGAAGAGCATTGAGGATCCAAAATTCCAAATAGTTGTTCTAAGTACGGCTAAGGTAATCTATGCCTGGGATAAGAAAATCCTTTGTTTTTCAAAAAATTCAAAGTTTTGTTAACAGGAAATTTATAAAAGACAACAACAATCAAAACCAAGGAGTAAACAAAGACTCAACCAACTAAAGGACTTTTATATCAACAAAAATAATAATTAAGAAACAACACGAACTCCACTAAAAACCGGGAGTGAAATCAGGTGACATACAGCTGCAAGCTTTTGAATACCGAAGAAGGCAATTGTGATTGAGTGACATCGTTGCGCAAAAGCAGCCGATGTTCACGCGATATTTGAAATTTTAGCGTACTTATATATTAACTAACATTTAAAAAATATCAGTACTATATTTAAGTGTTTCTACCGTCAATTTTTGATTTGAATCGCAAATATCCGTTTTATTGACTTGGCTCTACCCAGCTATTAAAATATACACCTGCAAAAATCTCTATTTGTTGTTTAGTACAAACATACAAGCATAAAATGAGTTTCACATAAATAATCATAAAACATTAAAAATTTACGAGAGACTTTTAAGACATAATATATACATTATAAAATAATAAAATATTGTTGCAGGTTTTGGCAACTATAGCAGCAATGCATACAATGATTTTTGTTATGAATAATAATAAGACTAAATACAACACAACACAATAGAACAGTTATTGCATGCACATGGAAGAGAAAGTGAATGTAGGATACAATCAATAAATATGTAAAAATTATTCCCTTTTGAACAGTATCTAGTAATCTTTGAAGATATTATGTTCAGGGTTGGATAAATGATAATGTTTCCCTTGTACACACAGCGACCAATTACTAAATAAAGAAGCTATTCACAACCTTACACAACCTGCATGTTCATTATTTAAATATGTCATAAAGCTCTTTTTCTATCAGTTGACAAACACATTTTCTGTTTTTCCAGGTATTATGAATATTGAATTCGCATTCTTCAAATAGTCTCCAGTTTTTGAACCCTCTGAGATGTAAGGCTTTAAGCATTTCTTTGATGCAAGTGTTTACATTTATCTAAAACAAACGAATAAATAAAACTTCTTTGTTTCATTTCAAACTTTCCCTTTAATGTGAATTGATTATGGGATAGATTAAAAGCAGAAGAACTCATTTATAGTGTTAATCAAAATCCAAAATGCAGGTCAATTAATCGATAAAACACCAAAAACAATTCAATGGAATTGAATTTAATCTATAGTACCAAACTTCATTGAGCTTCATCAATATCATTGTGTGATGATATAATTTGTTCTACTTTCTGTCCAAACAGGGATGTACATGATCTGGTAGTTCTTTAAAATCTAAAGTTCTTTTAAACGCACCAAACATATGTACATTTCACTTTTTAACACTCAGCTGATATTGCTTATAGTAAACTGCTAGTAGTAAAATGTGCAATCATCAGTCAGCGTTTGATACTGACAATATCACTTAAATTGTCGGTAGATATATTAAAAAAAAAAAATAAGGAAGATTAAACCTCCCTCCAGGAAAGTTGACTTGCGATAAATTTAGTTGTTTGTTTTATGCCCTTTCGGTCATATAGCTCTATAGTTTATAGAATCTATAAACACGCAACCATCAATTTTAGGACTATGCAAGATAATGGGTAAAGCGCGAACCAGACGAACCAGAACTAGACACTTGGTCTGAATGGATCAAAGCTATTCGATCATGCATTCAGAGGCGCATACAAAAATTACGATGTAATATGAGTACAAGAGTTACTAACTCTTTCAAGAATCCGGATGTTGTGGATACTTTATCCTCTTTGCATGACAAATATGTCGTTGTTCCAGCAGATAAAGCCTCCAATAATATTATCTTCATATGTAGAAAACATTATTTGCAATGTCTCACAACAGAGCTTGAAATAAATAAAACTACTGGTAACCCTACATATGCTTTAACATCATTTACCAAGGACGAAATTTTACAAACCTATGAATCTGTCCTTCTTTCTTTTGGTATCAACATCAAAGAAAACGAAGAAAATTTACCTTCATTATATTGGATACCTAAATTACACAAAACTCCATATAAAGAACGATACATAGCTGGGTCTTCAAAATGTTCGACTAAACATCTTTCTAAAGTACTGACTTCTATTCTTTTTACAGTTAAAGATGGGCTTCAAAAATATTGTGATGAGATATATTCTCCCAGTGTTGTTAACCAGATGTGGATTCTCAAAAATTCGAAAGATCTACTGCTTAATCTTCGATCACAATCTTTGCAATTTTGCAGCAACATAAAGACTTTTGATTTTTCTTCGCTATACACTACTATTCCCCAATGCTCAGTTGAAAGATCGACTTCACCATCTCATAAAACAGAGTTTTTTCTATGGGAATGGGAATCGTAGATACAAATTTCTTGTTTTGGGTTGCAATAAGTCATATTTTGTGAAGAATCACACTGAATCTTCCAAAAAATATACTGAAGATGATATTATCAAAATGCTGGACTTTTTGATCGACAATATATTTGTTGAGTTTGGAGGATTTATATTTCAACAGACAGTCGGTATTCCAATGGGTACTAATTGTGCACCCCTGCTGGCCGATTTGTTTTTGTACTCGTATGAAGCAGAATTCATTCAGAACCTTCTAAAAGACAAAAAGAAAAAGCACCTTGCGAAATTCTTTAATTTTACTTTCCGATATATTGATGATGTTCTATCATTGAATAACCCATATTTCAGCCAATACTTACATCTCATATATCCCAACGAACTTGAAATTTAGGATACTACTGATACTAGAAGGACTGCTTCATACCTTGCTATTTTCCTCAATTTTGACGCAGATGGACGACTTCACACGAAAATCTATGATAAACGGGACGATTTCAACTTCCCAATTATCAATTTCCCATTTCTCAGCAGTAACGTACCCTCTGCCCCTTCGTATGGTGTTTACATATCACAATTGATACGTTATTCTCGTGCTTGTTCATACTATATGAACTTCATATACAGGAGTGTGCTCCTTACACAGAAACTGATTCAACAAATTTATGAGGAGGACAGATTAAAATTGACACTCCGTAAATTTTATGGACACCATCACGAACTAGTTGATCCATACGATGTGTCTTTGACCAAACTAGCTAAGGACATTTTTACCACATGGTAGATTGTGGTTTGTCATTACGTCGTCTTATCTTTTAATTACCGAACGTGACTTATTCCCGATTGTGACTGTTTTGCTGAGTGTGAATTCGCATTACTATAAGACGTGTTACGGTACTTGCCTATCCCAAATTTATGTGTTTAGTTTGGTGTTGTATTTGTGGTTCTCGTCGGATTTTGTCAAATTTGTTGACGTCATTTCTATTATATGCATGTGTTATGGTAAAGAAAATTAATCACCGCCTTCATTTATTAGATTTGATTTTGTTCAACGTAATCTACGATAATTTACGTTTGAAGTTGGATTCAAAACAAACTGGGCATATATATATTATAGTTAATTGCTATTAATAAGTATTACAATGTGCATTGTGTTTAAATGTAAAATCAGTATTTAGTTCTATTGTAAACTTAAATCAATTATTATTCAATCTTACTTTTGAGATATTGTTTTTCAAATGTGACGTCATTTTTGTGATGTTTCAAAAATTCAAATGTGACGTAATTTTTGTGCCTTTTCACCACTTCGTATGTAAGGTAATTTTTATGATTTTTTGCGTTGAGGCCTGGACTAAGTCGGGTGTGTCTATTTTTCTGTGTTGGTCTTTGCATTATGTATTCGGGTTTTGTTTTCTGTAATTAGTTAATACTTCAGTTTCATTATGTATATCTTTTATATTCATTTGATAAATTTACTGTTTGCATAGCATAAATTGTTCCAAATAATAAGGATGTTCTTATCCCAAGCATAAAAACATAGCCGTATTTGACACAACCTTTTTCAACTTTTGATCTTCAGTGCTGTACAACTTTGTACTTTTTTTCACTTTCGATCTTTTATATCTGGGCGTCACTGGTGAGTCTTGTGTGGACGAGGCGCGTTTTTGGCGTATTGAATTTTAAACCTGATGCCTTTTGTTATCTATTAATCATGTGTTTCTTTGTCTAATACGTTCTCCTATTTATTTGTAAGGTCGCTTGCATACGGAAAATATGTCAGCGAATTGCTTCCTGGTAGCAAGCAAATGAAAAAAAGTAAACTTCTTCTAAAAGTGGACAAATTAAGGAATTTTTCTTAAGTAAAAAGTATATATACATAAGTTTTTATAATGAAAACTATCCATTTAGTTATAAAAAACATATACATTATTTTTTTTGATTTGAGGTTTCATATGAATTTATACAAAAATACAACAACTCTGATGGAGGGGTTTCTCATTGTCGATCATTTTTTTTAAGCAATCGATCAATTGCAATCCAGAAAATAAGGTGTAATCATGAAACGAATTAGCACTTTTCCACATTAACTCATACAGCTTTAGTATCTTATTTTTGTCCGAATACAGTTGTTGTTGGTGTCACACTGCCATGCATTTCAAACATTTGGGTCTAATGTTACTGATCAAGGTAAAAAGAGCTTCGAATGAAAAAAAATTATGAAAGTGCCTTTTTTCAATTTGTACATTAGTTACTATAATTTTCCGTTTACTTCGTTTTCGTACTGTGATTTTGCCTATTTGAAATTTAAATGGCAGCAATGTCAGATGAGGTTACAATGGAACATTTTAGTTTTTGCAGATCATTCTTAATGCTATATAGATATGGGAAGATGTGGTGTGAGTGCCAATGAGACAACTCTCCATCCAAATACATTTATAAAAGTAAACCATTATAACCTATATATCGTCTAAAATAAATTAATGAAAAAAAATCTTTTTAAATATTTTCATGTATCGATAGGATTTTGTTTTGTTTACCATGACACTTTTTGAAATAGAAAAATAAACATTTACATACTTTTTTTCTTTCATCCTCACTCAATTCTAGGTTATTCTCAACAAATAAACATAAATGTTCCTGCAGATAAAGAGAAATATTATTCTCCTAACGCATGAGCTCTTTCACTTAACATTATCGTCTATCCTCTGTAAATGTTGCTGACATCCGTTTAGATCGTCAATAGTATTTTAAATTGATTATAAAATTAAACAATTAAAATTTTTATTATAATCATCCTGCACAATTGAAATTGTTTTAATTTTGAAGTACCAACAACAGTCATAACATTGTCTCCAATCTTCTGGCGAAATACATGAGGAGATAATTCATTCCTAGAATCTCTTTTGAGACCTTTGTATAAGTATTTTATCCGTGTTTATCAGTAATAGTTATAGGTAAAAGACAATAAGTAGAGGCTCTAAAGAGTATGTGTCGCTCACCTTGGTCTTTGTGCATATTAAACAAAGGACACACGTGGATTCATAACAATATTTGATTTTGATGTGTGTGTAGATCTTCACTGAACATGCTAGCTGCTTACAATTATCTCTATCTATAATGAACTTGACCTAGTAGTTTCAGAGGAAAATATTTTGTAAAAATTTACAAAAATTTACAAAATTTATGAAAATCGTTAAAAGTTTACTATAAAGGGCAATAATTCGTAAAGGGGTCAATTCACCATTTTGGTCATATTTACTTACTTGTAGATCTTACTTTGCGGTAAGTTAATGCTGTTTACAGTTAATCTCTATCTATAATATTATTGAAGATAATAACAAAAAGCTGCAAAATTTTCTTAAAATTACTAATTCAGGGATAGCAACCAAACAATGGGTTGTCTGATTGGTCTTAAAATTTTACCCTCGTCAGATTTGCTTTAAATGCTTTGGTTTCAGAGATATGAGCAAAAACTGCATTTTACCCCTATGTACTATTTTCAGCCATATCGGCCATCTTGATTCGCGGGCGGGATCATCGGACACATTTTTCAAACTAGATACCCTCATGATGATTGTGGCGAGGTTTGATTAAATTTTTCGCAGTTTCAGTTTCAGAGGAGAAGATTTTCGTAAAAGATTAAAAAAATTACTAAAAATGTTGTCATGTTTACTGATTTGTAGATCTTCTTTTGCTGAACATTATTGCTGTTTACAGTTTATCTCTATCTATAATAAAACCATATAGCGGGTTATTTACGCGGGTGTTAAATTTCGCGATTTCGTTGAATAAGGTATACGAACTATTTTTGCGGTTATTATTTTGGCGGATTCAAAACTTTTATCAATACCTTTGCATGTGATATTTAAATTGGCGTAATTTATTGTGCCGATTTTGTTATATCCGCAAAAATAAGGTAAAATTTGCACCCGCGAAAATAACCCGCTATACGGTATTCAGGATGGTAACAAAAAACGGCAAAATTGCCTTAAAATAACCAATTCAGGGGCAGCAACCCCTTAAACTTCAGAGCAGAAAGATCTCAACCTGAATAACATGTCGAACTTGCTCTAAATGATTTGGTTTCAGAAATATTAGCCAAAAACTGTATTTTACCCCTATGTTTTATTTTTAAGCCATGTTGGCCACCTTGTTGGCGGGCAGGGTCATCAGAAACATTTTTAAAACTAGATACCCTAGTGATGATTGTGGCCAAGTTATGTTAAATTGGCATAGAATTTTCAGAGGAGAAGATTTTTATAAAAGTTAAAGGACGACGGACGACGACGGACGCCAAGTGACGAGAAAAGCTCACTTGGCCATATAGGCTAGGTGAGCTAAAAAGTAAAAATCTATAACGAACTTAGTACTGAGACGTGTACATGCAAAATACAAATACAAACATAAATACCTTGCATTTTGATGTGTTATATCTAGTTCCTTCCAGCTACGTTACGTTAAGGTTAAAATAATTAAATGTCAATTAGATTCCAATTAAACTAACGTTTTGTAAACAACCGATATACATATACTGTTCAAATTGAAATAACTTGAGTGCTGGTAATGTTTAGGTTAGTCGTGTAAAGTAGAAGACGTTCACCCTATTGACGCTCCTTTGAGAGTTCATTCGGTCCATTTACTTTTTGATTGTTAGCTTGATTTTTATTTTATCAGTACATTTTAAAATTGAAAAATCGGTAAACTTTTGTTGGCCTAATTTATAATCATAATAAGGCAACACAGAAGAATTTGGGAAGAATGAATACATTAAGTGTATCGAGCGTACTTCATGAATGCTATTTCAGGAACACGCATATTGCGCTGGTGATTCTTAATTAGCTAACAACGTATCACAAAACGCTCACCAACTTTATAAGTAGATCAAAAATAGCCAAACACAGTATTAACAAAATAGCTTAACATAGAACATGAATGAGAACTGAGACTTAAACAGACACAGATTGGTCATTATACTTCTAAATTCAGATTGTATATACCATTGTCAGCAAGACCACAAGAACATGCAATGTAATTAAAGTAATAAATAATGGTTTTGAAATTACCTGTCCCCATATTATTGCTGAATTTAGCTGATAGGGGTTAAAGTTCGTTTGAATAATATTATACTCCTAAATGAAACCAGTTGTGAATTATGAATTCCTTAAAAGGAAACAGAACGAAACATTACGATCAAGGAAAGGAAAGTTCGAAACAAATACTTTATATAAAGTTTGCATTCTATCATCTGTTTTGGTCCAAACTCGCACCAGTGGTATATAGACAGAAATAAGTTTAGTACAGTATTACATAATGCATAAGACATGTATTTAAATGACAAATAAACTCATCATAGATACCAGATTTAAGATTTTGTTCGTATGACCAAATACTTATCAGTGACGCTTAAATATAACAAGTTTAAAATGTTAAATATAGTTCAAATTGGAAAGCATTTAAGTCACAATTCTGAAAGGTTTTCCAAATATAGATTAAGTTATGCATAACTGCTTATAAAAATCTTCATGCTTATCATGAGAAGTTGTTTTCAATATGTATGCAAAAGGATACGCAGGGATAATCAATATAAGTTACAAACTCAATCAAACACTTGGTGGTTTCGTGATATTTTTCGTTTATTTTCCAAATCCCAGTCTGTAGTCTATCCAATAACTGTAATAACAGATATCAAAATATATAAACATATTATATCTTGTCGAAATTAACCATGAATGATGTGGCGCCTAATACCTTCTAATACATTATAATCAGAAACGGTTCTTTTGGTCCTTAATTCGGTTTCAATGTCTTAACAGAAAAAAAGTCTAACTACTAAGTATGTGTTAAAAAAATTCAGATATTTTTCTTGAGAAAACTCCAGAGCGATGTAAACATTTCATCGGTGTTTCAAGGACTTTATCTAGAAACTCCTTTCAATTTCATTATCTTTTTTAACCAAAAAAGGATTGCTCAACAAATTATACCATTTTGAACTGTATAGCACCTAGAAACTCTATTACACGATAAAAAATGTGTTGACATGTTAAAAAAAAGTCAGTAACTTTATGCCAATTGATAACTGTTTTTTGGAACACCCAGAGAGAAAGCATACGACACCGTCAAAATTGACAAAGTTCATTAACACTTTGATAAAAATAATATTTTCTAGAATAATTATATTATTCTCATATGATTGTTTCTTTTCGTTTTTGTTCTTCTATTGCAAGGTTCCGTTTTTTTGAAATTGTACACCTGACATTAGACCCCGATTAAAAAAAAAGTGATTCATAATTTCTTTTGACAATCCGGTTATTTGGAAAGAACACACTCTAAGCTTCCCATTGTTTTATAATTGACCATATGTTAGGTAGGTATATTAAAAATGAATTATTATGTCTCAAGTCACTCGCCTGTTAGTTTCGAAAAAAGAATATATTTACCTAATGTTAAATGCAAGAGATAAGAGTAAACTTAGGCTATATAAATTTACCGTAAAGAAAAAACTAAGTCTATAGAAGTTTACCGATTTTCAAATATTAAAATCAGGAAATAAATCAAAGAAACGCACATGTTTCCAAGATTCAGATTTAAGAAAGAGTTTTGGTGATTGACAGTCACTGTAAAATTAGGCTGCTACTGTAAAACTTACTTTTGATTGAACTTTATGAAAAACAATACACCATGCACAACATGCTGCGATAGATGAAACTATTGCTCCAACTGCCATCAAAATCAAACCAGTCGACCCTTCTGTATTCCGCCTTATGACTATTATACAACTGCCCAGTGTTAGAGAAATTACGGTTGCTACCATCCATACTAGACAACAGGCTAAACACGAGCACTTCTGACCGTTAAGAATTCTGTAGTACTTCATAAATGTACTGTTATTAACATATGTTATCACATCGCTAACTTGTTCTTCACACTAAAAGGTAAGCAATATAATTATTAAAAAGTGTAAGGCAAGTATAAAAACGACAGTAGTTTTTTAGGATGTTCAAATCTAGTAAATCGATTAGAAAAAGTCAAATCAAGCTTAAAAACATAAATGCGTGATATCACGACCCATGCAAATGCACAACTCAGTCAAAATGCAACAATCGAGATTGGGACGCAATCGGTAACATTGGAAATCATACGACAATTGTGGTTTCATTTAGGTTCGTGGATGCCATTTTTGTTGGCGGATTTAGGAACAAATATATTTTCGTAGTTTTACAAAAGTCTGGTTACATGCCTATAGATAATTTTGTATCTGTTGAAAGTATGAATTCGTGGGTCATTGGTCCTACGCAGTCCACGATAGCTATTATTAGTTTGCAATAGCACAAATGGTTCTAAATAATAAGGATGTTCTTATCCCAAGCAGAAACCCCTAGCCGTATTTGGCACAACTTTTTTGAACTTTTGATCCTCAGTGCTGTACAACTTTGTACTTGTTTTGACTTTCGAACTTTTATATCTGGGCGTCATAGGTAAGTCTTGTGTGGACGAGGCGCGCTTCTGGCGTATTGAATTTTAAACCTGATGCCTTTTGTAAGCTATTATTCATGTGTTTCTTTTTCAATATGTTCACTTATTTATTTGTATTCTAGTCCTGTAATGTAATGTTGTCATTTTAATGTTATATTTAACATTGCCATAAAAGCGGGTTGTTTGGCATGCCACAAAACCAGGTTCAACCCACCATTTTTTTCTTTAAAATTGTCCGTATCAAGTCAGGAATATGGCCATTGTTATATTATAGTTCGTTTCTGTGTGTGTTACTTTTTAATGTTGTGTTTCCGTTGTGTTGTTTGTTTTCTCTTATATTTGAGTGTGAATTCACATTACTATAAGACGTGTCACGGTACTTTTCTATCCCAAATTCATGTAATTGGTTTTGATGTTATATTTGTTATTCTCATCGGATTTTGTCTAATGCTTAGTCCGTTTCTATGTGTGTTACTTTTTAATGTTGTGTCGTTGTTCTCCTCTTATATTTAATGCGTTTCACTCAGTTTTAGTTTGCTACCCCGATTTTGTTTTTTGTCCATCGATTTACGAGTTTTGAACAGCGGTATACTACTGATGCCTTTATTTATACCACGAATAAAAGTGATTCAAAGTCGATAACAATTAATAAAACAATTCATATCTCTTATGACCTTGAGCAGTGTCAAAATATGATTTTCTTTTGTAATTCTAATTAATATTCTAGTATGTTTAAAATCAAATTTACGCATTCGATGGTAATGAGTTTGGCAGTTAATGTCCCTTTATCCCATCTTTTCGTGTTTATCTAGTTTTCTAGGTGTTGATTTTTATTTGTTAATAAACATTTTCCTTTAGTCTAGAATTTTAGTTTTTTGAAGGACCTTTTGTCTGATTTTAAAAATTAACTTTAAATAGTAAAAATATTCGAATTAGCTATCGCCGCGATATAGCCTTTTTGTGATAATGCGGCGTAAAGCAACCAACAATCAATCAATCTCATCTTTTTGCCGCAAGATGAGTATCGTTCGGTGGTTTAAAATCCTATGCTCAAAACTATTTTGGAATTCATTATGTCCGAGCTAAATTGTTTTCCGCACCATTATCAAAGTTCAATTCCCCATTCCAATACTTCTTTTGTTGATACAGTATCTGCAGAAAAAGTACAGATTTGTTGCAACCCTTAACAACTACTTTCAAAGATTAGAAGTATAATTAGTTAATAAAGGTTTAAATGCTGTTATCATTAACAGTTTCATTAACAGTTTTTTAACAGTATGTGCTGGAAACAATGCCCAATTATATCAAAGAAATTGGATTACTCTTGTTCCAATGACTTATAGCCCGCCAGTTATGTTATAACTGGATAACTAGGTAGAAAAGAAAACAAACCAACAAAATTAAAAAGCAAATGAGCGAATTGTTCATCAAAAGAAAAAAATCCACATTACCTACCGATTAACTTGACGAAGACCTTTCAGGTTACTGTTTTTTTGATTGTGGAAGTAAAGAAATAAGAGAGAAAATGTTAAAAAACTAACCAGATGAATGGATAAAAGCAACACAATAAGTATTCATAAGTGCTTTGAAAATATACCATGCATGTAACGCGACATGTAATTTATTGTCCAAGTAGAAAAGGCATCAAACACAGTTTGATTTAATATAAAAAAGCTTTACTTCGAATGTTCAAATTTTAAAAGATTTTGGAATGCACAGCGAGGATAGAACTCTCACGTATTACATTTTTTACTCAGTAAGGCCACACCAATTTGATTACTTGTTCGACGGACCCGCCCGCACCTATTTTTTTTCAAAACAGAATTTTTTTATTTTTTTTATATTCCCGCATCCGGAAATGTAATCATGTCCATTTCCCGCACCGTTTTTTTTATGTAATATTATAAAAAAGATATCAACATTTGTTTTTTAAAATCACATTCTAACTTGTTAACAACGATTTTAAACCTATCAGCACCCCATAACACTGTGTAAATATCTGTGAGAATATGTGTTTCAGCATGAAACGTGGGAGTGCTCCGATATAAATATATGCGGAAATACCTGTACAGAACAAAACATTGGTTTCTTTCCCCCTAACTTAATATATTCCCTATCAAAAGATGTTCGTTCTTAGAATAAAGTAAAAAGAACTTCTGAAGGATTTGCCTTCACCTGCAATTATATTGTATGCTGGCGAAACAAAACTATACATAGCCGCTGCATTTTTATGTACCTGTCCTGATTGATTCAGGGGCCTTCTCGTTCAGCAGTTATCGTTTGTAGATGTGGTTCATTGGTATTTCTCGTTTGGATATATAAATTAGATAGTTGGTTTTCCTGTTCGAATTGTGTACACCAATAATTGTGGGGTCCCTTAAAGCTTGCTGTTTGGTCTGGATCAAAGCCCTGTGTAAAAGGCCGTATTTGACCTGTGATTGTTATTATCAGGTTGTGAACAACCCTCCCTCAGACAAGGGGTAATTTTCTGTTGTAGAAAAAAAATAGAAATACCAAGGATTTGTATAGTGCTACTATACAAAACCTTTGAAAATTTAGATTTTTTTACTCAAAAAGAGGAGAAATAAATCATATTTTAAACAATTTTTCTAAAAGAGGGGTCCACTTATTTTGAATAATATTAAATAAACTGTTTACAAAGTAGATGTATTAACATGGTTTAAGTCTAGGAATATTACAAAATTATTTGACATGTTTTGACCATTTAATACAAGATAGATATATAGTTCTTTGGGAACATATGAGCCCTTTTGTACTAAAACATGTTTTTTTATGACTTTAATATATTGACCCCTCATAAAAGGGATATTTACATTATAACATTAAGGGGTTGTTCCCAACCTGATTATGACTTAATGTAGATGGAAAATTGGCCCATTGTCAGTCCCACATACATAGACCAGATTTAATTATACAATTATTTCTTGGTGAACATGGTGAACAGGGAAAAAATACTTCATAAATTAAAGAAATGTCAAAGTACAAGTCATAAATTGAGTTTTAATATTGTCAAAACCTACTATTTTATGTTTACAAAAAAAAAAATTATAATCGCTCGCCTTTACTTTTCCAGCTTCGCCTCAAAAATTTCAAATTAAATATTTTTTATTTAAATTTTCAAATCGCTCGCTCGCCCCAATTTTTTGAGTCCAAAAATCCGTAGAACAAGAAATTAAATTGGTGTGGCCTAATGAGAAGATTTTGAGAATATTAGAAATTTGTTCTTCTCCCCTTTAGTACTTATTTGGAGTGATGAAAACATTCCTTCTTCAACTGGATTCCTAAATAGTTATCAAATGCACCAGGATTATAATTTAGTACGTCAGTCGCGCGTTTCGTCTACATAAGACTCATCGGTGACGCTCATATAAAAAAAGTTATAAAGCCAAACAAGTACAAAGTTGAAGAGCATTGAGGATCACAAATTTCAAAAAGTTGTACCAAATACGACTAAGGTAATCTATTCCTGGGATAAGAAATCCTATTTTATCGAAAATTTCAATGTTTTGTAAACAAGAAATTTATAAAAATGACCACATAATTGATAGTCATGTCAACACCAAAGTGCTAAACATCACACACGTTCAAATACGGAAAAATATGAAGCGGGAAGTCAAGATTCACGGGAGTGTGCTCCTCTCATAACAAATCATATAACAAAGTTATGAAATCGTCAGATCTGTAAATAAACTATTTCAATATTTTTCCCCATTGGAACATTTTAATTGGTGACTCGCATGGCAAGTGATGCATGCAAATCAGGAAACGATGCACTCGGTCTTGCTTTTTGAATCCATGCGATTTTCCAGGTTTTTGCTAATAACCTTGGTTTGTATAAGTACTTGAATTATGATATATGAACATCGCTCAAATACTACTTTTGTATCAATTTATATTTATACCGAAATCCAAGGAAATTTCATAATGAAAAATCTTTTATATAATAGCAAATCAACAGTTCAAACATACCGAACGAAAACAAAATCATATGCCTGACTTCGTACCAGCATTTCCTTATATACAAATTGCTGGATTAATCCTGGTTAATAAACTTGCTAAATTTCTCACTTATATGACAGTTGCATAGTATTTCACTATATTGACAACAATAACAAACAGACATTATAGGTTACGATGTCAAAGATTTGGGTACAGCAGTCAGCATCTGGACCAACATACAATAAGAACTATGTAAATAAAAGAAAAACAAAACAGCATATAGACAATGCACATACGAAAAATGAAAGACAAGATGAATAAAATGACCATAGCACAATTACATATGGCAAGATGTATAAAAACTTAAAAACGCGCGTTTCGTCTACATCAGACTCGTCAGTGATGCTTAGATACAAATTTTTAGAGAGCTAAACAAGTATAAAGTTGAAGAGCATTGGTGACCCAAAATTCCATAAGATTGTGCCAAATACGACGAAGGTAATCTATACCAAAACAGGATATAGGTAGCTATTAAGATTGTACACAACGCCAATACCTAGAATCTATACTTCAAGACAATCATGTATAAGTTGTATAGTTGATAGGGAATATATATATTAACAAGGTTTTGGAATATCCCGATGAACCTTTTGGAAAAAGGACGAGATGTCTATAACGTAACCCTAGTTTATCAACTATTATCATCAATTGCCTCTTCTCTCCTGGTACTACGACTGTGTTTTCACAAACATAAAGTGACCACCATGATTTGCCAAAGAGTGGTAAAGTTGGCTATATTACAAAAGCAATCAGCCAGGTTTTTTTTATAAAGACTATATTGATTTATATTAATTAACTCACATTAGGATTGTAGGCTGTTATTTTTTCAACATTAGCTTCTGTTAATTCAGTAAACTTATAAGTATACACTTTGTCACATAGATGTGAATGCCTATCGGCTCTGAGGTACCAATTAGATGCACCATTCTGACCACTTTCATCGACTAAATCAAGAATGAAAGTGACATTTTTTACGATATGCAATAAACAGTGCAGAAACTTTGACTTGAAATACAATCAAGCAATACATTAAAATTTAAGTCGATTGGAGTTTTATTTTTTTTTCTTTTTCTTGTGCATACAGAAATTACAAAAAAATATCAACAAAGCAATTCCGCTAAAATCCACATCATAGTTATTTACTAGTTATTAAAAAAATAGATTTACCTTAAGTTTAAAACATTGAGATATTCTTGGCAGTTCAAACATTCATACTCAGTAGCTAAAGATTTGTCATATGATAACACACATCTTGTTCAACAAGTAATACTTATATCTTAAATAATTGTGTCCGTTCAGAAACACACTTTATTATTGTATTTTCGATGTATAATTTTTTCTTCTCTGTTGTGTTTCCACCCGATTTATATGTTTTGTTTGTTTTCCATCTAGTGTAACATTGTTATTTTGTTTTTAGATTCTACAACTTGAGTATTACAATATGAAATGTTCTTATTTGAATAAGTTAACGGATTGATATAAGCTAACAGCTTGTTTTTGGATCCTATTAATTATTCACTATTACTTAACCTAAATTTAATTAATAAAATATGTTTACACCAATTTCAAACAGGGTTAACATATTTGTGGAAGGAACGAAGAAAAAGGATTAGTTTATCTATTTTTCATGATTGTGGCAAGGATTTATTTTGAATGGGATTGGACGTATGATGATTGACCTGGACATATTTGTTCTAATAGGAAAATTTGTCTATTTACCGATTTTGTTATATATTAAATTGTGACCTAAAACATACATTCGAATGGGTAGATATGAATTAGCATGGCAAGTCATCTGATATCGTTCTCGGTCCTTTTGGGTGTGATCCAACTCCCTCAGTTTTTAAAACTTGATTTGTTTTTTCCAAATGACTTAAAAAAAAAAAACGAAATTGTAAGCACTTGTCTTCAAAGAAAATAAAATAATTAGCTTCCGCCGTGTTATATGTACTCCTGGTTTTATTGATATTTATCTTACCTCCTATACATTTTCTAGGAATATGATTGGTTAAAAGCGTCCGCGTGGAGACCTTGCAGTGGCGTAGCCAGGGTTGAAATGATGTGGATGCCTTCGCCGAGCGGAGCGAGTCGAAAAAATTTTTGGACTATTTTATACAGAAAATTATATTTTTTTCAGACATTGTTCCTGTAAGCACATGTACTCCCCTAGAATCCGACATTGGTTAGATGTTTGTTTAATTTCAAAATACCCACCAATTCATATAATTATATTTCAAACAAAATTTTAATGTTTTTCTCGAAATTCTCGAAATTGAATTCAATTCATAGTTTATTTATTTGATGTAAAAGTTTCCAACCAATCTTATATTTGACATCTCATAAACGGCCCCATCACAGCGGCACTTCTCTATAAAGGAACTGAAGTGATCCCCTTTCCTAGCATTTCTCAAAAAACGGCCCCATCACAGCGGCACTTCGGAATATAGGAACTGAAGTGACCCCATTAACGCGTCACAGGGGACATCATCGAAATACCTGGTGTTCGTCCATCCGGTCTTGTTTGCACTCTCATGTGTACAATTCTTGCCAGATTGTTATATCATCAGCAGTGACAATTTCGAAAATAACTCCTAAGCTTTGACCTTTTGAAATATAAATTATAACGGAAATCCCATTGCATTTTTCTCTGAAGCTTTAATTTCTCCATTAAACTTAAAAGGAAAAGGAAAAACATTATTTTTTATTAGTTATTGCCCTTGTTCCTTGGTTACATAACATATGTGCAATGCAGGGGACATAGGAACTTTGTTCTTTTATTGAAAATAAAATTAATATGTGGACCTAGATAGAAACTGGAATTTACTGATAAGCCTAGGAATGATCACACTCTATTACAGATTAGTTTTTTTCACGTCGTCTTTCAGGTCAAAGTAAACGATATCAGGATATGGTGGTTTAGTTGTCAGTTATGTTGTTAGTCAGTTGTGGTAGCCATCGCTCCGCTAGACTCAATTTCAGATGAAACATGTCCGAGGATCTGTGCATCATCCTCTGCACTTGCCGTAGCCGACGACATAGTATTTTACGAAAAAAAATAGAGAACACTTTTCTGCGTTTTATCCATCTTGTTTTATTACATGAACTAAATTATCCTTAATAAAAGACCACGCATACTTCATCGGAAATAATTGGATGTTACCCTTTTATCCTAACCCTTGTTACATACGGATACCTCCGATGATTTTACTTTATACCTCCGAGTTTAACTGCTGCGAATATATTTTTATTTATATTTTTTTCTTGTCAAAATGATGTGGATGCTTTAGCATCTGAGCATACATACAAACTACGCCACTGCCTTGTATATTACATATTAGGTTAGTAGGGAGGCTGAGCTTATTTCAATACACGGTTAGTAGTGGTGTTACGTCCCTTTATAAAAACAAAACGGTACTGAGAAAAAATCTTATAGGTATCAACAGACGAAGAAATTGATGAAGATTGAAATAAATTCATAAAACACATTTGACTCTAACAAGTTGTTATTATTGGCATCTGTTTTTGTATGATCAAGTGAAGTAGTTTCCTAATGCTAACGCTATTGAAGACTTGCTCATTTTGATAGGTGACTAGTCTAAATATGACACGTTAAGATAGTCGGTTAGATAAATTCGTTACATAGTGTGCTAGTAATGTAATACGGTATATATGGGGTCAATAAATTCCATATGGGAATCGCTTCGCTCTCATCCCATATGGAATTTACTGACCCCATAATATACCGTATTAGGTCAATAGCACACTCCGTAACTAAAATATGCGGTGTTTTAATATTTTATTTTTTGTTCTAGTCCAAATGAAACAAGGCAGACATTGACAAGTAAATAAATACAAAAAACAACACTGAAATCGACATCACTTGTAACATGAGCACTATTTAAACTATAATATTTATGAAAGTTCCTGCACCAGTTGTGCAATCCTTTGTGTTACTTATGACGACTGAAAAATCAGTGATAAGTCGCATTCAGTCAGTGTTAAGATTGGTGAAAAGAGCACACAATCACAAAAAAATGTGTTTTTTTTTACTTGACAGAAGTAGGCTTGTTTTGCACAAAATACACAGCCCACTAAAGACAGGTTTTAATCGATGAAATATCAGGCATAGAAGTATATAATATAATTTTACACTTTGGAGAAAACAAACTTTTCGAATTTCTCAAAGTTGTGTATTTACTGCATATTTAAACGCTGTAAAGAACTAGTGACTAGCGAAAAGTAATTACAATAACTGTATGTTAAGGATTGGGTTCTTTGTAGAAAGTGGTAAAAATTCAAAAAAGTTACAAATTACCCCTAGTTATGGTATAAACGAACCATTCCACCTTTAGCAATACGAACCTCTTATATATTTTATCAAACAGTATTTACATTATTCATCCATTTATTACAATTTGACTTTGTGCAACTTGAATACAACCCTGTTAAAATGCAAATTTTGGGGTGATAATATTGATTCAGCAAATAAAAAATCATTAGATATGTGGGTATGGATGTAGTTATCTTCATTGTAAAGTCGAATTAAAAACATATCTATAAATTGCTTTTGGTTTTTGGTTAAAAGATATTAGTTTTCACTTGTAAATAATTATCAAAGGTACCAGGCTTATAATTTGATACGCTAGACGCACGTTTCGTCTACATAAGACTCATCAGTGACGCTCAGATCAAAATAATTAAAAAGCAACACAAGTAAAAATGTTGTATCAGTGACGTACATATGTTCAAAATAATACTGGAATTTGAAACATGGTATCGTTCAGCCACTTACAAATAATTTTATTAATAGTGTCTGATTTCATTTTAAAAAAATCGATAAGTGCACCGTCATAAATACCTGAATAGTATGTAAAAAGGTGTTAACAAAACATATCGAGCTCCACAGTAAATGAGAGAAATAAAACCTTATATACTAATTGCCTTACCTGTCTGTTCTATGTTTTCAAGTTTGTTTACCGCTAAAATAAATAAAATATAGTCTTCATATTATATTCAAATGTTAATTTTAACAACAGACCATGATGGACTTTGCGTAAACATCATAACTTTTTCTAAAAATAAAGGCAACAGTAGTATACCGCTGTTAACAACCAAAACCGAGGGAAAAACATCAACTATAAGACGAAAACAACAAAACATATACTTTTATCTATGATATGGCAAAATTTAAAAACAAGGGAACCAGCAATGTTCCATTGCTTTAAAGTTATCCTTATAACTGTTTTAACATGTTTTTCTACTAATGACTCACTACTATCATATTTTCAAAGATCTGTTTGTGTACTTAGAATCAGCACCTCTTTCACCTTGCAAAATATAAAAAATCATCTGAAAACGTCTTATCCTTACACTTGCATTTCACATTGTAAACTTAAAAGAATACTGAAAGAATAAGTCAAACTTCGTTTCATAGAAACAAATCTCTAAGGTAGATACTTAAACCTTGTTTAGGGCAGGATAAATCATACTTTAAATAAACCTGCTCTGATTCGAACAGAATCTGTAAAACTAACATAATCAGTTTGCATGGTTTTAAGTTGTTTTATTTTAACTATATGGTATAGTTCATGTTGTAAAAAACGGAAGATTGCATTATGGTATTCCCTTTTATACTGGTTATTCCAAAAATATTATTACAGTCTATAAAAGTATCAAGCCAACATGAACTAAACATTTTATATCTAACAACTTACCTAGCAATAGTAGCGACTTTTATTGTTGTTTTTATCACAAAGAACACCCCTTTGACTGATGTACTTTCAGATATATTGATTATATCCCAATTCTGAATAACCCATATTTCAGTCAGTATTTACATCTCATATATCACAGTAAACTTGAATTTAAGGATACTACTAATACTAGAAGGACTGTGTCATTCCGAGATCATTTCAACATTATTGACATAGATGGAAGACTTCACACTAAGCTCAATGACAAACGGGACGATTTCAACTTTAAAATTATCAATTTCCCATTTAACATACCCTTATTCCAATCGTATGGTGTTAAAGTATCTAATTTGATACCCTCTTCTCGTGAATGTACACACTTTGATGACTTCATATACAAGAGTGTGCTCTTTATGCAGAAACTGCTTCAACAAAGTTATGAGAAGGAACAATTAATGATTTAAATGACTCTCCGTAAATCTATACGATGTGTCTGTGTCTTAACTAACGATATTTTAACACGTCATAGATTGTGGTTTACCACAATCTACGAGATCTGGTCTGGTACGTCCTGAATATGACTGTTTTACAGAGTGTGATTTTGCGTGTTATTTAATAGGTCTCAGTATTTATACATCCAACATTCATGAATTTAGTTAGCTCGTTTATCGTGTTATGTCTTATTGTTTGTGGTGTGAATTATATTTTCATTTTCTATTTGTATGGTATTGTTAAAATAATAAATCAGCCAGTGCATTCATATATTTTTATGTTTAAAGCAATTGTATGCACAGGATTTATTTGTTTTGACACAGTTTTGATTAAGAAGAAACACCAACATGGTACGTTGATGTGTTTCCATCGGATTTGGTTTGTGACCCGAATATGTTTTCGCTTAATCGACTTATGACAATTTAACAGCAGTATGCTACTGTTGCATTTATGTATACCCAAACGAAAGAAGTTGGTGAACCTTAAAATTCTAAATTATAAAGTTCATATCTCGTTAATCGAATAGGTAAAGATCAATTAAAGAAAGTGAACAAAAACAACTCAAAAGAATCGAGACCAAGTACTTTGATAGAGTAAGTTGTCCTATTTTGCTTGCATCACCTGCCATTCGAATCCACATTCAGTTAAAATATCACAATCGGGAATAGAACAAACGCGGTAAAATTACAACCAGACGGCCTTAATGGCATTCTAATGTATGAGTACAAAAACAAATGTGAGTTGGTACACACGTGCATTTAGGGCATGCAGTTTCTACTCTGTTTTTTTTTAAAAGTGTTTAAATATTTTTTCAGAAACAAAATTTCTTTTTGAAAAATGTCAATCGCCTAGCTATTAAACCAAAAGTTCCAAATAGTGAAGTTGAAATCATCCCTTCGTAAATTTTACGAACGCCACCACGAGTTGGTTGGCCGTTATGGAATAACCGTTTCACAGATGATATCAGATATATTCCTTATGTCGTAACTACAATATCTTTTCCTTTTTCACGAATGTGACCTACCGAATTAGACTATTTACCGGATTTGTAATAACATAAGCAACACGACGGGTGCAACATCTGGAGCAAGATCTGCTTACCCTTCCGTAGCACCTGAAGTTTTTGGTGGGGTTCGTGTTGCTTAGTCTTTATTTTTCTATGTTGTGTCTTCTGTACTATTATTTTTCTGTTTGTCTTTTTATTTTTAGCCATGGCGTTGTCAGTTTATTTTCTATGTGTTTGACTCTCCCTCTGTTATCTTTCGTCCCTCTCTTCTAGATCTATAAAGAGTTGTTTTTTTTGAATTTTTGGTCTACAATGCTCTTCATCTTTCGTTGTTTTTTTATTCGAGTGCCACTGATGAATGATGAATGTAAGAAAAAAAACTATATGAAAAAAGAAAAATAGCAAAAAATAGAGAACTCCGAGGAAAATTCAAAACGGAAAAGTCCCTAACCAATTGACAAAATCAATTGCTCAAAATCATCAAACGAATGGATTAGAACTGCCATATTCCTGACTTGGTACAGGTATTTTGGTAGTACCCTACAGGTAGTCAAATACAAAACGTTTTAATCCAGAGACAGAGAAAGTTGACGGTGCGACGTCTACTTGGGTAATTAGCATAGCTAGAGCAATACTAACCAATTACTGTCTTTTGATGAAGTAAATCTGTTGTTTTATCGACTTTCGAAAAATTGATATTTACTGAGGCCATCGGCTATGCAAATTATCCAAGTTGACGTCAAACCGTTCATTTCTCTGTCTCTGGATCAAAACGTTTTGTATTTGATTACCTGTAGGGTACTACCAAAATACCTGTACCAAGTCAGCAATATGGCAATTGTTTTATTCCATTTTAAAGAGAGATTACCGAGATAAAAATGAATATAATGGCAATTATTTGATGAATCCATTGTACGTTTAACGATTTTAACATTACCATACACGTAAGCACATGCGACGTGTTGTGTGGTTAATATACCTTTTCTACAAGTGAATATGCTTATTTATTCAAAATCCTATTCATATAGAAAAACGTACTAAAGTTCTATCAATATGGATAATTCCCTTTATTGACGACGTGGCAGTGAAATACTCGGCAGTATAGGATAGAATCGTTAGTGGATTACAACCGGGGTTATGGGTTTTTAACTACGGTGTGAGTAAGTTTATCAAAATCCGAGAAATATATTAAACCGGGAATAAATGAAAGCATCAGTAATATATCGCTGTTCTATAGTTATAAAACCGAGGACTCCACATCAACTAAAAGAGGAAAACAACCGACGAACAGACACACTGCGCTGCTAAAAAAAAACCCGCCAACTAACATAAAAACGGACTTTTTGAGGACAACTGCTATATGAAATATTTATATTATGTTAAAAATTTACCAGGGTTGGAATAAACATCAAATATTTTGGCTGGAATGTCATCTGCTTTACGTGCATCTATGTAGCGATGAGATTTCAATAACGTTGGTAATTCTTCGTCTGGAGTACGGATAAGAATAGGAATAAGCCTAAAATGGTTCCTAGACTTATACGATAGTTCTAAAGCATGTTGTGCCTCTGTCATACACATTGAGCTCTCAACGAAATTAGGACTTAAAACTATCAATACAGCTACACTCTGTATCATTGTGTCGTAAATGTTTTGATCTATCCTCTTCCCATGAATAAAATCACTTTCATAGTTCAAACATTTCAAGAAAAATCTTTTCTTGAGTTGTCCACAAATCTTGTAGACTTCTTTAACGTCTTCAGAGGAATATGACACAAATAAATGATATTTTTTACCATCAGGAAGATCAAGGAAATCCTCATCAATGTTCAGTTTGAGAAATGTTTCATCAGAACGTTTGTTTACTGACGATTTAAGACAAGCTCTATTTTTAAGAGGAAATTGAGAACAATGTAAATGGATTTCTGAATCTGAACTCAATGTTGGATTTGGTCCAGTAAAAGATAGTTGCGAATGTAAATTACTGTCTTCAGAGGACAATAAGGCAGTTGTTTCTGATACGAAACTAGCACTTGCTTGTGCGTTACAGGACAATATTTCGTCGTCTTCGAGAAGTATAGAAACATCTTCTTTATTCAACTGGTTACTTTTGTTATTAACAATGCTATTGCTCTCCATCTTGTTGGACTATGATAGTATCGTGCATGACAAGATCCTTTTCTGTAAGAAATAAAGTAACCAATTGGAGACGGAAGGGTCAGAAATTGATAAGATATCACGATTTTGCATGCAGTAAAAGTAAATAAATTAAAATTATAAATATAGATTATGAGATAGATTATACCACTGTTTCAAGCTGTTTCTCTCCTCGAGATAGATGCATTTTCAATATTTTAATTGCGAGGCTTGTTGAGCTTATATATATATTCAAATGTATCTGTCGTTGGTGGAGAAATGTCGTTTAACCCAGATACTGTGGTGGAATCTGGTATCTTTTAATTTGAATACTATATATTTATAGACAAAAATATTCCCAGATTTGCAAAAAATATGTTTTCTTTTGAGGTGACATCATCAATCATGATAGCCTTTTCTTCGTTATAATAGGAAATTCAAAGAAAAACAATTTACTAGATATGATTTAGCAATAATTTTGCATATTGTATCCAAAATTTGTTTCAAATTTATTTTTGATTTCTACAATATATCCTACTAGTTTGAAAATAAACTGGAACCCGGTACAGACCGATCTTACTCATGAAATTTTAACGAGATTCAAATGATATAATGCATTTCAACAAGAAATAACAGGTTAAATATCGTAAAAAATATATCAGTTAAAATCAAATAAATGGAAATGTGTCAATGGGACACAGATGATGCCCCCGCTTGCATATCATATGATGTTATAAAGGGACATAACTGAATAACGATAAAAGTGACGCTACCTTAATTTTTTTTTATCTGAGTTTTGATGTAATAAGTAGTGTGTATAAGTTTCATAATATTTGGTTGAGGCACACTAATGTTAGAGAATAAAAACGAAAAATTCAATTATTCCATTTGTTAAGGGCCATAACTCTAGGACAGTTGAGGAGAAACTAACAAAATTCAAACTTGTTTTTTTATAAAAATGTAAGCATTGGTATCGGTTTCATGACATTTGGTTGAGGCAAGCTAAAGTTTGAGAATGGAAACGAAAGAGTTTGCAATTTTTCCATTTGTAAAGAGGCAAAACTGTAGAACAGTTAAAGGTAGTCCATCAACATTCAAACGTGATCTGTGTTTTGTGATAGTAAACATTTTGCAAGTTTCATAACATTTGGTTGATGCAAACAGAAAAGTAAAAGAACGAGAGCCTACTTTGGGACGTACGCACGTACGGACGGACGAAGGTAAACTTAGTGCTCCCTCCGCCACTACGGTTGCATAATAAATTCCGCTCAATTTCATGACTGATTTTAGCTTAGAATGACCTCATACAAAAAAAACCCACTCTCAAATTGATGTCTGTTGCGTTTTATCAGGTGTGAATTTAACGGCAATTGTTAATGTTTATAATAACATGATCAATACGACAGGTGCCACATGTGGAGCTGAATTTGCTTACCCTTCCGGAACATCTGAGATCAACCCTAGTTTTTGGTGGGGTTGTTGCTTAGTCTTTAGTTTTCTATGTTGTTTCTTGTGTACTATTATTTGTCTGTTTGGTTTTTATGTTTTTTACCATTGGGTTGTCAATTTATTTTCAATCTATGATTTTGACTGTCCCTCTGATATCTTTCGCCCCTATTTTTCAAACTTTATAAGTTGATATGCAATAACATTTTTTCTCATGTAATCCCACTTACAAAACATATAATTTGACAAGGATGGGATTTCATGTGACATATCGAATTAGACTATTTACCGGGTTTTTAATAACATGATCAACACGACAGGTACCACATGTGGAGCTGATTCTGCTTACCTTTCCTGGTCATCTGAGATCACACCCAGTTTTTGGTTAGGTTTGCGTTGCTTAGTCTTTAGTTTTCTATGTTGTGTCTTGTGTACTATCATTCGTCTGTTCGGTTTTTTATTTTTTTTTACCATGGCGTTGTCATTTTTTTTTTATCTATGAGTTTGACCGTCGCCCCTCTTTTTTTAAGCGAATCATAAGTCCTTCATGGCTTGATTGAACATTGCATTAAAGAACAAATCAGTGGACTTGTTTGTATTGGATACCTAAGCTTCACAAAATTCCGTACAAACAACGATTCATTACCGATAACAACATCGTGATAAAATTCTCGATATATCTATACTTAGCGCAGACTCAGAGATATACATAATAATGGCTGTTACAATATAATTTCCACGTAAATCCACATGTATTGGAACCTATTTGCAAACCCTTTGCCGATTTAAAAAAGAAAAATAACTTGTATATAAATTATTCGGATGCATAATGAAAAGAAGTAGTACACAAGAGATCGAATAAATCCACAAAATAAAAATGAATTAAAATTCCCCGAAAGTCTATTACTGATTTTGGCGCATTTAAGTCTTTTCAAAACATGACGTCATACAAGTGAATACGCTAGAGTTGAAAGTTTTCTGTTACGTGAGCCATCCAAATTTGTATAACATTGTATTTAAATTGATTTTTGAGGAAGGTTTTGTTTAATTTTCTATTGTATTGACGGCGTGCACAAAGCTGAGTCCACAATTCTAATGTCTTCAAATTACTAAAATCGTTTACGACGTCGGCATTTTCCCCCAGAAAACAAAAGCGTTACAAAAACACTGGACACTTAGTTTATAACATAATTTTAGAAATAAATTTTCAACATATTTCTTTTTTTCGAACAACAAAGCACAGCAAATGCACATTCTGGAAATCTATGAAAAAAATATATGCTAAGAGCTGTGTAAAAGAACTAATAAGCGACTATGTCGTGGACCCTATTCAGAAAATAGCGTTAAAACGTCATTTCTTTAAACTGTAACATAATAGTTGGACATTTAAAAAATCCAGATGTTCAGCCTGGACTATCAACTCATTCATATTTTGCAGATTTTTTTAACCTCTTATTGTGCACATTTGGAATATCAAGTCATTTCGAAATACGACAATAGCAAGTACATATTTTTTTACCGATTCTTCCATTTGCTAATTTTATTTCTTCTAAATTACTACTTCTTACACATAACGAACTACATTCCAAACTAATCCACCATGGATTTTAATTTTTTTAGGTGAAGTTCGTATGCGGTCCGATTCAGAATAATTATATTGTACGAAAATGCAGGAAAATACGTTGAGTTTGTACAAATTTCAGGTCAAAAACTCAGTTTTATGAAATTTAATGTTACAAGTTACACCGATTTTTGCCGTTTTCCCCATGTTCGTTTCATACTTTAAAGATTTAATTTTGATAATCTTTTTAATAATGTGGATTTTAATGGCTAGCCGTTTTATCATTTTATCATAAAATAAAATCCTATTTAAATATATGTTTAACACGGTTGTATAAAGCTACTTTTAGAAGCGCATTTTACAGTGGGCGTCAACTTTGTGCACGCCGTCCTTGCATTATTGGCATACTACTGATTTCAGCAAGACAACATGGCGGCTCCTTAGTTACGACATGTCAAAGAAAGGAGGGACGAAAGATACAAGAGGGACATTCAACTTTGGATTTGACGGTACCGTAGCTTAATACGAGAAAAACTTGTAAATTAAAAAAGGCAAATGTTGGGTTGGAAAAGCTCAAAAAGCACTTTATGCTCTATACAAGAAAATACAAAATATCTCACTCCCGATTGATTTACAGTTAAAATTATTTGATGCATTGGTGGTTCCTATTTTGACCTTTCCTCGGAAATATGGGGGTTTGAAAATAAAAATAATACTGAAAAATTACATCTACAGTTTTGTAAGCGCATTTTGGGGGTGCGATCCTCTACGCCAAATTTTATGGTGTATGGAGAACTTGGAAGATTTCCACTTGAACTGCAGATCAAGTTAAAAATGGTATGTTTTTTGGCACAAGCTTGCAACAAACGATAAAAAATTAAAAACGGTAAACTGTACAAGTTACTTTGGTACATGCATGAGCATGAAGGTTATAATTTCAAATGGTTTAACTATGTAAAATCCGTGTTTAATGACTGTGGCTTTTGTGAAGTATATAATATTCCGGAGCAAGTGGATTATAATTATATTAAAACTAATGTGAGGCAGCGTCTCCAGGACCAGTTTATTCAAAATTGGTTCTCTGATATAATTAACTCATCAAGGGGGAATTTTATTTACACTTCAAAGAAGAGTTTTGCTTAGAACCATATCTGTTAAAATTGAGGCGGGGTCATAGAGTTAATATATGTTAACTAAGGGTATGTAATACAAAGTTTCCCATTGAAACAGGAAGATGGAGAAATGTACCACGAAATGAGAGACTTTGTCCACTTTGTAAAGCTGGTCTTGGGGATGTGTACCACTATATATGTATATGTACCAATTGTGAAGTTAAAGATTTAAGGGTGAAGTTCATACATCTATATTATTCAAAATATCCAAATGTTAAAAAAGTACTGGGTATGCTTAAATATTGTAATAATAATGTGCTGTCTAAGCTGTCAATTTTTATTCAAAAGGTAGAAAAGATGCTTGTCTGATTTAAAATTGTAATAAACAAAGATTTATTTTTGAAGATGTATAATATAAAAATGTATACTGAATGTATTATGAAATATGTTGTGATTTATATTGTGTATAATATGCTCCTGTTACGCAGTCTTCTGCTGCTGAATTTTCTTTAATAAACTATGAAACTATGAGAATAAAAAAGAATTAATTTTTCTAGCGGTTATTCACGAAAGAATCCATGTAAGCTATAGAATTATTAGAATGCTTGAGCTTTATCTAACGGGGAGTAAAAAAGAACAGTCATACACACAGCATACCCACTCTCGTTTTTAATGACCGCATTTGTCCTATTAGAATCGAAATAATTCATGGAAGCCATAGATTGTTGGAAATTTTCACGTTATATTTGTTTATTTTATCCCTCGCTAACGCTCAGGATAAAATTCGAAGATCACGGCCCAGGCTTCCATGAATTATTTCTTAAGTATTCTGTCATTTGTCTTTATAAATGTAACGTTTACTGTTTAGTCTGTTTTGGTGGTATTCATTCAACGTACGTAGCTCTTTATTTATACATCCCGTCTTTGTTTTATTGATTTATTATAATTTTTGTATCCCTGTCTTTCATTTTTGCTAATATAATTTGTCTATATACATTTATTTTAATTTCTGTGTTACATATGACGTGGCTCTGTACTTATTATCCCGTCATTATGTTATTGTTCTAAAATAATTTTTGTATTCTTGTCGTTCATTTTTGCTAATATGCTTTGTATACATGCCTTTTTGTGTTTCTCTTCTTCATATGACGTGGCTCTGTACTTTCATCATGTTCATCCTGTCATTGTGTTATTGTGCCATGTTAAATGTGTGTTTACATATTTTATATTGGTAGCAATACTAAATAAACGCGTTAATTCCATAGAACAGATCTTATATTTGCAAACAAAATGGACATACAGTACATACGTTTTTGTTTGAAACACAGTTTTCTTTGTTTTGGAACAAATTTATGATCAATTTGTAAAAATGCAAGCTTTTTAGCTTAATTCACCAAACAGTAAAAAATCGTCAAACGAAATCGAAAGTGAAACCCCCAAACAAAAGTTTTATTCCCGATATGATTTACACTCAAACATGTCAGTTATAACTACAAATTTATGAAAAGAGTACTTACCGTGACCATTATATATACGCTCAAAAGTTAAAACGGTGAAGTTTTTCCAATTTTCAAATAGTCTATAGTTACTAACAAACTATTTAAAAGACAAATATGTCATGCCTATAAATAAATACGTCTTGTTACTTCATATGCAGATCAAAACAATAGATATACACAAGATTATAATGGTTAATAGTACACAATGAACTTACCAAGTCAGGAATATGACAGTTGTTATGATCGGTTGATGTGGTTGAGCTTCTGATTTTGCCATCTAATTTAAGTCACTGGCATTTATTTAAGATCATTTAAGTGCATTTTTTCAGTATATAGATGAATACAAATTGAAAATAAAGTTTTCTATTATTCTTTAATCATCGAAGACATATGGTAAACAATTCAATAACTTCAATATGAAATTAAAAAGCACTATAAACAGAGTAACCACGCCCCACCTGGTCATTTACATGCAAAAGCCCGTTAACGACCGGTTATTTCAAAGGTCCGTTTTTTCTGTCAAAGACAGAAATGTTTTGTTTTACTAACGAATAAAGAATGTCATGTAATCCCTTGTTATCCAATAAGAAAAGCTAATTCTTAACTGGTATGAAAGAATTATAAGTATATGCCAATTGAATATGTTTTGTACAACGTACATTGTCGGATTTGAAGCCTGACATTAGAAATGCATTATTTATTTTCTTGCTCCTCAATATTAAAAGTCTTAGTATTTTCAAGTTAAATTAAAAACAATCGATCTCAATACGATTGAAAAAAAATCACAGGATAATTGTTTCTGACTATCTCCAGCTTACTTTGCATTAAGCCTTCTTACCTTCAGCCTATCTGGTGTATTGATTTTGAATATATAAATACAATGCGTATTTAATAATAGGCATGACATATTTGTCTTTTTAAAAATAGTTTGATAGTTACTAATGACGTATTTGAAAATGCGAAAAAAAGTACTGTTTTATCCACTTTTGTGCGTAAATGTTATTGTCACGGTAGGTAACATTTTCGTTTACATTATAGTTTTAACTGTTAGGTATGAATAAAACACTTCTCTCTAAAATTAACAAAATTTTAGGGGTTTCACTTTCGATATCATTCGACTAATAACGATTGATTAATTGATTGCTGGCTTTTTTTTGTTCGTTTGACGAATAAAAAAAACCCAGACAGGGCTAGAGCGGTTGCATATACACATATTGAGCACGCATTGGTAGCCAGACAAAGAAAATTATGATAAAAACTTAGATGATATCGTTATCTGAGATAAGTGGGGTCAAATGACATACACATATAAAAAAAGAAATATTTTATTTGGCAAAAGTACAAAATTGTACATCCGAGAAACATAATTGGCAAGTCCCTACTATGTATAATTAAACTTATTTTCACTTTATTTTTAATCAGATTGCAAATTTCATAGAGTAGGCATACCGTGCATATTTTTGCATTAACCAACAAATATATTCATGCGCCAGGACTATTCCATGACATAAATATACAATTCACGTGTGATAGAGGTTACGAGTGTGGAAAAATAAATTCCTTATATCCAATTTGAAAAAAAATATAAGGAGTAAACACCTTTTTAAAGGAATTTATTGGTGTATAAACTGTACCAAGTCACTCACAAACGAATTAGAAAGTCCTTGGGACTTTTGATTGAGTTTATACACCAATAAATTCCTTTAAAAAAGGCGTTTAATTCCATATTAATTCATACGGAACCCAATTTTGACGTCTTCTCTCTGCTGCAGCGTGTGAAAGAAACAATGAAGTCACAATAATCACATTAAGATAATCAACGTCACTTATCTATACTATTAAACGAGAAGACCTCATTTTTGGTGTCGCTTCTCCTCCTTCCACAATAAATTGATCATTGTAACTGTATGTCCTATAGGTACCATGCATAGTCGCATTTGTCATCCATTCTTATGATTATTCATTTTCGGTTATTTTGGGAGAAAAACGGAAAAAAAGAAGTCCGGATATGTGTCCGTCATCACCCCGGCTTTTATTCATAGACAACTTCCTCTTCCGTTTATTTTTCCAGAAGTTTTGTAAATTTACATTACATACCCTATATTATCATGTTTTATTTAAGATTCATTGACTGAATCGTTATATAAGAATATTGTCCCAAGTGTAAACAACAACACAGGCCGTGTGAAAATAAACACAATCATTTTTTTCATTCACTTACGTTTATTTTTCCAGAAGTTTTGTAAATTTACATTACATACCCTATATTAGTCCAAATAATTATGACGTCTGGCAAGGCTATTGTGGGATCAAAAAAAGTCAAAATAGAAAAATACCCACAGCAGACGGCATGATTATCTGGACTAACCCTATATTATCATGTTTTATTTAAGATTTATTGACTGAATCGTTATATAAGAATATTGTCCCAAGTGTAAACAACAACACAGGCCGCGTGAAAATAAACACAATCATTTGTGTAATTCACTTATCGTCACGTAAATAACGACACATGCATAGCCTATATTATCATGTTTTATTTAAGATTCATGCAAGCCGGGATTTCATAATCAGGACCCTCAAATCACCCCTCAAATGAACGTTAGTCATTTATACGAGATTCAAATCCTACCATTGGCATGTTAATAGGGCTTTCAAATGGAAAAGCACTGATGGAATGTTCTACAAGCACATTTTATTATCTAATAATAATGGTATATAAGCAGTTTCATTTGTTTCATGATTGAAGCGGTGCAAATTTTTAATTTAATTTGACTTTTATCAAAAATGCATTGTACCAAAGAGGAAGAATAATTGTGGCATAAGGCCAGAAACACAAAAAAAATTCGAATTTAACAGAAAGGAAACACATAACGGAGGGCTTTTTTATAACTTATATGAAATTCCCCAGTCAAAATATATTTTACCAAAAATCAGCCTACAACAGTTTACAAGCTGTATATGCCCGCGATTTCGCGGGTGTGTTCTAGTAATACATTAATTCCACAACGTGCAAAAAGCAGGTCGACAACTCCCAAAACTTAGGTCCACTTTCCTGCGATAACCGGATTTATTCTTCATAGGAATAAATCTTATTATTTCTTTAATCTAAATGCAAACAATTTTTTTTGATTTACACGTTTAACATTTGTACACACGGGATGAACAATATGAAATCGATTTAATACTCTTAGATTTATTATATAAAATATACATATGTCACTGTTAATCGGTAATCTGTAATACAGTTATAGCTGGATGAAATATTATGTATGCAGTTTTTGACGTTTTCTAAGTAGTAAATTTATTATAGAAAGGAAAAGAGTTATTAATATACTCGAAATGCTTTCCGACTTTATGCGGGGTTCACACAATGCCAAGTATTGCTCCCGTTTGAGATCAGACAGCGATACGACAAGAAAAATTAAAAAGTCGGATTACTATCCTCAATTATCTGGAATGTCCTATCATTGTCTGAACGCAGTCGTTTAAGTTCATAACAGATTCCTACGGGTCGGGAATGGTCCGAATGGTTCGGCAAAGCCCCCCAACAATTAGGTGCGTCCCGTAACATTCGGGGAGATTCGGCTGATTTTGTCTTGTCGGATTACAAGCGTGCCTATGTCGTGAGAGATTCTGCTGTTTCGGATCAAAATCCTAACAATGTTCTGTGTATTCCGGACGGTGTCCTGTGGAACGGGAATGATCTGGGGGAAAACTTTCATTGCTGTTTTTCTGCCGATTGAGTCCAGATTGCATCCAGATCTGGTCGATTGCGAACTGTTTTTGCCGAAACCGTTCCGGAACAGTCCCGTTTTTAATACGAAATTCGTCAGAGTCCCGACAATTGCAGAATACAATACGACTGAGACCAGACAAAGCCGTTTGCAATGCGATAGAGCGGACCGTAATAGGATTACGTTCCGACAGTACCTGATCATGCCGACAATTTTCGAACGGATAACTTCCGATAGCGTCGGTTCACTGTCTGGTCACTGTCTGATCTCTGTCGGATTACATTCGGTAGAATCGGAACGCAGTCGTGACAGACTCGTCGAATTTTAACAGGCTGGGGTCACACATTCAAGATTTTTACTGCCGTCCATGACAGGACCATTCCCGATTAAAAGTTGTCAAAAGTCTGATAAAGATCCTGCGAATCGTGGATGGAAATTCAAACTTTAATTAAAATTTGTAAAAAAAATAATTTAATCACGACAACAAATAGATTGTTCAGGAAGCGTCGATCTTCAACCGTTTTCAAGCGAATTTGTCCCGATAATCCCGTTCTCAATCCGCTTCTAATCAAATTTGTATCTTTCGGACAGTAAAATTCGACCGAGTCTGTCACGACTGCGTCCCGATTCTACCGAATTTAATCCGACAGAGATCAGACAGTGACCAGACAGTGAACCGACGCTGACGGAAGTTATCCGTTCGAAAACTGTCGACATACTCGGGACGATCATGTACTGTCGGAAAATAATCCTATCACGGTCCGCTCTATCGTATTGTAAACGGGTTTATCGGGTCTTAGTCGTATTGTATTCTGTAATTGTCGGCACTCTGACGTGAATATCTTTGACGAATTTCGTATTAATAACGGGGCTGTTCCAGAACGGTTTCGGCAAATATGGTTCGCAATCGACAAGATCTGGATGCAATTTGGACTCAATCGGCAGAAAAAACAGCAATGAAACATTTCTCCAGATCATCCCCGTTCCACATGACACCGTCCAGGAAACACAGAACATTGTTAGGATTTTGATCCGATACATCAGAATCTGTCACGACACAGTCACGCTTGTTATCCGACTAGACAAAATCGGCTGAGTTTCCCCGAATGTTACAGGACGCACCTGGCGGGGTGCTTCGCCGAACTATCTGGACCATTCCCGACCCATAGGAATCTGTTAAGAACTTAAACGACGGCGTTCAGACAATAATAGGGCATTCCAGATAATTGAGGACAGTAATCCGACTTTTTCACTTTTCGTGTCTTATCGCTGTCTGATCTCAAACGGGAGCAATAATCGGCAATGTGTGAACCCTGCATTAAGTAACAATGACCTATTATATATATTTTACATCTGTATATAAAGTTTCATGCAACTCAACCTATCATTCGGAAACTATGTTTCATTTTTTCTCTAGTTTTAGTTACCTTGACATTTGACGTGTGGACTCCTAGATCAATATCATTATGCCTTTTCAAAATAACTTCCTTCAGTAAATATTTCAGTTCAACCATACAGGGGAGCGTGAAACAGTTTTTCAGTTTTTCTGATTGAATTTGTTAAGGTCTCCATAACTCAACCATACATTTCCGAAACTTTCCTGGGAGACTATTTGTCTATGTTCAAGAGACTCTTCAAAACTTCCAGACCATTAAAATGCAAATCAATATATCGACTAGAATCAAATCATAATTATCAAAGGTACAAGGATTATAATTTAGTACGCCAGACGCGCGTTTCATCTATACAAGACGCATCAGTGACGCTCATATCAAAATATTTATAAAGCCAACCAAACAAGTACAAAGATGAAGAGCATTGAGGATTCAAAATTTCAAAAAATTGTGCCTAATACGGCTAAGGTAATCTATGACTGGGATAAGAATATCCTTAGTTTTTTCGAAAAATTCAAAGTTTTGTAAACAGGAAATTAAAAAAAAAATGACCACGTTATTGATATTTATGTCAACAACGAAGCGTTGACTACTGGGCTGCTGATACCCTCGGGGACGAAACGTCCTCCAGCAGTGGCATCGACCCAATAGTGTAAATAGTTATAAAGGTACCAGGATTATAATTAAGCGCGCAGACGCGCGTTACGTCTACATAAGACTCATTTGTCATCAGTGACGCTCATATCAAAATATTTATAAAGCCAAACAAGTAAAAAGTTGAAGAGCATTGAGGATTCAAAATTCCAAAACGTTGTGTCAAATACGGCTAAGATAATCTCTGCCTGGGATAAGAGAATCCTTAGTTTTTCGAAAAATTTCGCAAATATATATAACATAGAGACATATTTCACAAATGTTGATTTAAGTTCTTTAGTAGCAATGTTCTGTAACAGTGGAGGATCCATACATTTTTATAAGAGGGGGCCTACTGGTTGCCTAAGAGGTGGGCCGCTCCAGTCATGCTTCAGTGATTCCCTATATAAACAACCAATTTTTTTCCGAAAAAGGGGGGAGGGGCGCCCCCCCCTAAATACGCCTCTGAGTAAAAGCATCAATAGAAGAATAATATAAAAGTTGTCTTCCTACTTAATGTGTTGTAAATTGGGATTTTGAAATCATCAATTTGGAGTGACCTCGTACGTCACCCCAAGACACACTTTTATATATAGGAGTTGACGAAATATTTGGAAAACCAGTGTAGTGTATTAATGTATTCTATTGGTTCGTAATCTTCAGGTTCCTGTAATGTCATGTATTGGCGTTTATCAGATTTTGCACTGAATCCCTGGCTATCTCCATTTGTTATTAAACAGTGTCTAAATGTATCACTTTTCTTTATCTTGTATGTAAATTGGTATCATGTTCTTAGAGGCAAATTATTTCAAGACTAAATATAGTTCCAGAACAGTTTTACATATTTTTAAATCAAATTTGAACGTTTCTTATATCAATCAATAGCCAATGAAATAGAGCTTCATTTATGTAGCACTACACAAACAGCTTTCGATAGTTTTCGTTCTGCTCAATGTAGATAAAATGTATACCGCCCTCTTGTATAGCAAAACAGTAGTACGCAATCATATAAAATGAGCTGTCTTCTCATATTTCAAAATTCTATCGTTTCATTTTTAATTAAGATGGTTTTTTTTCTCTATATAAATACACCGGTAGTATATAGCTGTTCAATATTCATAATTCGATTAAGCAAAATCAAATCCTAGTAACAAACTAAAACCGAGTGAAACACCTGCATTATAAGAGGAAAACAATGGAATTGTTCGGTGTGAGCCAAGTCTCCGTGTTAAAGGGCGTACTTTAACCTATAATGGTTTACTTTTTAAATTGTTATTTGTATGGAGAGTTGTCTCATTGGCACTCACACCACATCTTCCTATATCTAACAACTGAAACACTGAACTACAAAAAATGCAAACGCCTAAATACATATAAACGAACTGTAGATAACATCTGCCACATTCCTGATTTGTAAAATGGACATTTAAAAAAAATATTGTCAGTCGAACTGGGTTTAAAGGCTCGCCAAACCTCCCGCTAATAGTCATTCTTTCCAATAGCAGATCCCCTAGTTCCATCTTGCATACTATTTCCCTAAATTGGGGGTATTTTATCTCATTGAGTAGGAAAGGGGATATTCCGAATTTTACCTCTGGAAATGCAATTTTCCATTTGATATATTCCGCATACGATTCATTGAAGCAGTGTCTGTGGATATGAGGGTCTGCAGGTAAGTTTGCTGTGAGACATCTGAGGCATTCGTTGGATGTGTCATAGTTATCCCGACAATGTATGACCACAGGTAATCTTTTCTGTTTTGCAATTCTTGCCTGCTTTCTCAGGATATCTTTTTGTTTTTCAAAATCTTTTGACGATGGTCTGTCAGTTATATCTAACCCGAATTATCCTACCGCAACTACTTTCTTGGAGTCCAACAATCCCTCTAAGTCCTCTAGCCATATCTGCAGAGTTCTTGGGCTTTCATGGTTGACTCGTCTAGGATGTAAGCCAAATGTCAATCTTACCCTTTTATCTTCTCTGATTTTTTTCGTGTTCAGAACTGCTTGGCCATTTCTTAGGGAAACAGTAGTTTGAAATTTCAAATTGAAGACCGTTTTTTATCTGGTCTTTATCAGTGTTAAATTGCGGAAAGTCAGAAGATCCGACTCTCCTCCTTGATTTTTCCAAATGGAAATGTGAATCCATATAGTTGATTTTAACTGGAGGTATGTATAGTTGTAGACGTTGTTTTGTAGATATATCAAGGTAACCAGAATCCAAAGTGAGTAATGAAAGTACTTTCCAATGGAGAAGAGAAGATAGAGAGACGGCTGGGTATGGTTTCATGTATGCTATATCCGATTCTAAATGGTTTATACGGTTAAATGATAGAATGGAAGAAACGTCTTCATCAAGAAAGGTGGATTGGTGACATGAATCTCTATATTTTCTGTTTTGGTTAACATAATCACAGACTTGTGTAACTTCTTTGAATCCAAATGCATTTGATATTTGCTTTAAGTAGCCATTTACCAACTCAACCCACTTCTGTTCATACTGTTCTTCTGTGTACTGACAGCCAACATCATCTGAGGAGTGAACTTCTTTCATGTGTATTTGTACAAACCTTGCTTGTCCAAATTGAATTTTGCAACTCCAGCATGTTGTACTTGGAGCTAAATACCATGGTAAATGTGAACGAAGAGGATGCCTTCTAGGTTGTGTGAATATACCTTTACACAACGGACAGCTACGACCTCGTTTCTTCACTAAAGTTGCCCCATTAATATGTTTTGCTCGAGTCTTCTGTGCTTCTGTTTCATCTTTGTCTGAGATATAGTCTTCATAATCTAAGTCTGTGTCTTCATCCATACTGCAAAAATTCAGTGAATACCAAAATTCAGTGAATACAAATAATATTATAAAAAACCATGAACCAAGTATTATACATATATACATTACCAATATACTTCAGCGAATGGTCTATTCTAACTCCCAATCTTGCACGTAATCTGCAAGATATGCTGGTAACTGACGTCTCCGTCTCCCCCTACTAGCAGTAGATGTTTCTGTGTTATTTTCTTTGACATCATATATAAATGTCTGATTCAGGTCAGAAGAGTGGTCTTATAATTCGTCTATATTCTGGATAACGGGTCTATGTTCCTGTTCTGGGACCAGAGTATCCGACTTCAGAGTGATATCCTGTAAATTATGTGTCAAATTTATATTAGGTGCCGATGTCAGAAAATCCGACACCGGATCTGGGTTTGTGAATGGGATGTGCACCTGCAATAAATAGTAGGAGCCATCCGTGCTACAGAGAACAGACAAACAGGATCCACACCAAACGTTATGATGCTAGGACGTGAAGTTTTCCACCCGATAGATTTAATGTTAGGAACATCAAGATATACTGCTAAAGATCCAGCTGAGCATAGTTAACAGTTTAAGGAAACATTATATTGGTTCTTATTTAAAAAAACATCTAATTATTTGTAGAACTGTACGATTATACCTTTCTACCTGTCCATTAGAAGCTGGGTGGTAGGCTGTGGTTCTTGTCTTAGAAATTTCTAATAGCTCACAAAGGTTCCACATTAAATTACCATCCACATTCTTGCCTTGGTCGGTATGGACTTCCAACGGACAACCAACTCTGGAGATAAAACCATCAACTGCTGCTTTGGTAACGATTTCTGCAGTTTGACCAGCAATTGGAAAGCATTCTAACAACTTGGTAAATTGATCAACAATCATGAGTACATATTTGTTTTTCTGTTTGGTTACAGGAAGTGGTCCGAGTAAATCCATATGAACTCAACCCATAGGTACTCCTGATAAATACTGCCCGAGTTCAGCTTTTTGGTCTGATATTTGGTTTTTTATTCATACTGCAAATCTTGCAAGACTAGATGAACAACAAACAATCCTCTCTCATATGATGCCAAACTACTTGTTTTTTAAGTCTTGCCAGAGTTTTATCCTGTCCAAGATGTCCTAGAAATTCTCTATGTAGTGCTTTTGTAGCCACTAATAACAATTTTTTTTATAATTTTTTTCTTATGTGAATTTACAAGTATCAACATATATTTATCTTGTGGCACATATTAATGTTAAAAGGAATAATAGCCTGATGTTTTTTTTTTCTCTCTTTCAGTGTTGATTCTAATGTCTTGTAGCCAACTAATAACAATTTTGGTAATATTGGATCCTCCCACCAGTAGTATAAAATACCATCTTGTATTCTTAGTTGGAACTGACATTGTCAAAAATTTTTAACAGCTGGACTACACAATTTTAATTCATTTCTTGAAGGCGAGTAAATTTCTTGTAACCATGTCAGCAGTAATGACGTATCTGGATCCTGTAACTGGCATTATTTTATTTCTTCTCTTGGTATTTGTCCTATCCATACCGGTGAGTCTGGTACTGTATTAACTCTACGTACAGCCAATGGTGTCACATAATCTATATCATCTTCAAAAGTTTTCCCTTGTTCTTGAGCACGACGACAAAATTTGCATCCACCACAAGGTAAGGAATCAATAACTATATTAGCATTGTAGTTGAAGCAGTTCTCTGTTTCATCAGGTTTTCTTGATAGGGCGTCTGCATTTATATTTTCTTTTCCTGGTCTATGTTTTAAAATGATGTTATATTGAGATAACTCTTCGATCCATCGAGCCAACTGTCCCTCTATATTTTTGAAATCAAGTAACCATGTAAGACTACTGTGATCTGTCCTTAGTATAAAAGATCCACCAAGAAGATAGTGCCTAAATTGTCTTGTAAATGTCACTATTGCTAACAATTCCTTTCTTGTGGTACAGTATGTTCTCTGAGCCGGAGTCAAACCTTTGCTAGCATAACTAATGATCTTTTCCTGTCCATCTTGTATTTGTGTTAATTCTGCGCCAATACAAACATTAGAAGCGTCCACATAAATCCAACATAAATAAATCATCTGGATTTGGATAACTCAATGTAGCTGCTTGAATTAATGCTAGCTCAAGGTCTTCAAATGCAGTCTGTTGTTCTGAATTCCACTGAAATTCTGCTTTCGATCCAGTAAGCATGTGTAAAGGAACTGCCATCTCTGCAAATTGTTTTATGTGGTCTCTGTGGTAATTTGCAAATCCAATAAATGACTCAACCTCTTTTTTGTTCTTTGGGATGGGACAACTTGAAACAGCTTGAATATTTTCTGGATTCACAGAGACACCATCTGCACTGACTAAGTTTATCAGGAATTTTAATTCTGTTTGAAAAACATGGCATTTCTGTGGTTTAAGCTTCATGTAGTATTGCTGGATTCTTCTTAGTCCTTTCTTGATATTTTCTAGATGATTCTCGAAACCATTTCCTAAGATGATAACGTCGTCCAAGTAAGCGAGACTCTCAACCCATGTGAGATCTTGTAAAACAAGTTGAATAACTCGGCTGAAAATGGCTGGACTGTTACATAGATCAAAACTCAGTATTACGTGTTCAAATAGACCATATTTGGTGATAAATGCTGTCTTGTATATGTCTTTCTCTGCTATCTCCAGCTGCCAATATCCTGCAGCCATGTCCAGTGAACTCACTAAAGAACTCCCTTTCAACGTATCTAAACAATCTGATATGTTTGCTATCGGGAATGCGTCTTTAATTGTGAAATGGTTAAATGGTCTGTAATCAATGCAGTAGGAAAGTCCACCATCTTTCTTGCGAACCAATACTGGGCTAGCTGCGTAATCAGATATTGAAGGTTGTATGATACCCTTCTTCAACATTTGTTTGTTTACTCATGTTCCTCTTTCTCAAATTTCAATGGTGTTCTTCTCAACTTCTGTTTTGCTGGTTTAGGGCCTTCTGTCTGTATCTCATGTTTTATTGCCCCATTGAAGAGTCCCAGGTCAAAATAGTTTTTTGGAAATATGTCTTGAAATTCAATTAAAAGTTCAACAAATTTCATAGCTTGCTTACATGTTAAGTCATTTGCTGAATTCTTAAATAGTTGTCTGAGGTGTTCCGGAAGCTTAAAATTTAAGTCTTCAATTGCTTCCTCCTGGATACTTTGTTTGTCTTCTGTTTTTAATCTGTTAACTTTGATACTATCAACTTCAAGTGATGCGTCAAGGATCTCTTCTACTTCTACTCCTGTGCCAAAAGTGTGATATTTCTAAGCATAATTGGACTTTCTGTAAGATTCCTCAGTAACGCTATAGGAGAAGTTTTATTACATACAATATGTGGTGCTAGTTATCCTTTTAAATCTTTCTGAGGATGAATAACTAAATCTGATTCAGGTTCTGAATCACTTCCAACTGGTACACATCTCATAGAAAAGGGAGGAACAATGGCCTTCTGCGTCAGCTTTATTCTGTATATCTTGAGTTCTGTGTTTTCTTCGTCTTTAATCAATGTCATGGGTAAAAATTCATTGTCAAGCTGTATTGAATTTTCTGCAAGTCAATTACTAATCTGTTATGTTCAAGGAAGTCTATTCCAAGAAGTACTGTATCTGGAATATCAGCAATAATACAATTGAGAATGGAAATGGGGAATGTGCCAAAGAGACAACAACCCGACCACAGAGCAGACAACAGCAGAAGGAATAACCATGTTCCAATTAGACAATGTCTTTCCAATCTTTATAGGGATATTATTCGCTACCCCAGCCAGCATGTGACTGTCTTTTGTTATTCCTTTCAAATTAACATCATCTGTTAATCTTGGTTTCGGATTCATTTTATAGAAAACTGTCCTATTCAAAACTGAGACTTGAGCTGCTGTGTCAATAACTGCATTAACTGCCTATCTTAATTGGTAAAATTAAATATTTTTTCTGAAGAATACTAGAGCTGTTTTTCTCATATAAAGTGACTTCAGAAATCTTGCGTGTATCTTTATCTTCCTTTTAACGTCAGGTTCAGGCGGCCTTTTCTCTAAATAATATTAGGTTGAAAATTGGCCTATATTTTCAAACTGTTGTAGTTTAAATGACCATCCGTGTTTCTTACTCTGGGTGATGGTGACCTACTTCTGTCAAAATTTCTTTTCGGACAGGATGCAGCAAAATGTCCAAGATTCCCACATGCAAAACAGGTACTATTCTCTAATCTTTTACCATCTGGACTAGGTGCAGGTGAGCTTTTTCTGAAAGCTATAGGAGATCTAGATCTTTCGTCATTTCCTTTCAAGATGTTTAGTATCTGTGACAATGACTTCTTCATTTCTTGTATGTCGTCTTCATTTTTCTTAACTCTGATATCCATTTTGGATGACTCTGACTGTGAATTCTCCCTATATAAAGCCCTAACAAAAGCCTCTGAATCTTTTATTTCTGCAGGATCCTCAAATGTTACTCTCTTTATATCAGTTGTTTTTCTGCTTCCCATTATTAACCTCTGGTTTGTAATTGCACTTTTCATATACTGAGTGGCTTCATCTAAAGAACTTGGCTACAGCTAAAATCTGAATGAAATAATCTGGAGATTCAGGGTATCCATCTGTGGCTAATTCCTGTGACTCGTCTGATCCTTGTTTAGCTTCTTGCAATTGACGCCTCAAGATGTGCGGTAAGTCCTTCCTTCCAAATCTGTCATTCATCTTCTTACATAGTACTTGAAAGTTATCCTTTATATTTACTGGTCTTGAACTGTAGAATTTGAGTGCTTTATCACGAAGGCAGACAATTAGATTATCTAACTTATGCTGTTTTGGCCATTTACAGCGTTTCGCAATATGACAAAACCGTGCGAAATATGGGCGCCAATCTACTTTGCCATCAAAAGTGGACATTTTTGGTGTTAACGGTCCTTTTATCGAACTTTTAACATATCTATCTTCAGTTGTCTGGTTCTTAGTGATAGTTGGTAGTTTATTCTCTTTAATCTCTTCTTTTATAGGAATTGTCTGATGCTTAAGCAATGCTGTCTTACTAGGTACTGAAATTTCAGATAATGTTTAGTCTTTGCCATATATCCCTGAAGGTGCCATCTGATTAAATTTTAATTCTAATTCATGCTTTTGAACCAATTCCTTTTCTCTTTTATTCCAGTGATGCTCCCTTTCTTCTCTAAATAGCTTTTCTTTCTCCGTGTTGTCTTTGAATTGATTCTGCATATTAACCAGCTTTTCTTCAAATTATGCATGTATTTCTGCAATGTTCTTCTGATGCTGTGCCTTTATATTTGTCATTTGCGTTTCGAATCCTTGCCCTTGTTCTTAAATTGCAGCATTAAAACTTTGTAGTTGTTTATCTTTATCTCGGAGATCTTCTTGTTAACTCCTGACATATTCTTGCATTTCATGGTTAAATTTGAGCCTTCTTCCGGTTCAAAATTAATTTTCCCTGTATCAACAAGGTTGTCCCATACATTTTCATGTATATCAGGTTTCAATTTTAAATCTTGTATTGATAATATTTCTTTTTACTTCTTTCCTGTAAGATTGCGTTTGCCCTCGACTTTCCAATGTTCTCGAGTAATAATAAATCATCAAATGTTGCAGTGTTGATATTTATAGCCATGGTAATCAAAGAAAACTGAAAATCACGCAAGACAAACAGAAATCACGAAAAATAATATTTGGAAATCAGAGCATCCGTCAACAACATATTTTCTATATGTTCAAAAAAAATACGTCAAACTATACGTATCTTTTTGTCAGAGCATCCGTCAACAAGTGTTCATATGCGGTCAAAATAAGTGTAAAACGGCACATATACAAATGAACGCAACACGATTACAAATACTTTTCACTAGAAAGAAAATTTTTATTTACTAAAAATAGTGACAAATTGCAATGTTTGGTCACAACATTAACGAGTATGGATACACGCACACACCTGCACTACCAATTTTGGTGAATGAATGAATATGTGTGAATATTTGAGTTATCTTTCAGTCGGGAGATCCAACCAACTAGGTTATCAATCAAGTCTCTAGTTCTAAGTATACGTCTAGACACAGAGGTTGTTTGAAAGTAACTGATTCAAATCGTCAGGTTTCCGCTGTCAGCTGATCTGTTTTTCCGGTTTCCGTTATGACCAAATACCAACTTTATCAATACAACAAATTTACTAACCCCCTACGGATCTATAGGGGGTCACCACGTGACGGCGCTAAACCAATAACAACGGGATATTTTACCAGTGGTGCGATAAAAATTAATAATATGATAGTACTTTAAACGCAGAATAACAATGAACAACTGCCATGAAATTACGACAGCACACTATGACACCACACACTTAATATAAATCGCGCGTCACATGAATGGATCAACGTCACAAAAAGTGACGAACTTGGTGACGTTTGTATTATCACATAACAATATAGCGAGCAATTCATAACTAAGATACCTCATGAAGAGGGGTAATTATAAGCTTATGAAATCTTGTCGTTAAAATGAAAATGGCAAGAGCAGCCAACAACCAAAACACAACTTCAGTCAATTTTCAAACACCAACATCAAATACTAGAGTAGTGACAGCAGCAGCGTCAACTTGACAAAGTTTATATAAGCGTTATTGGAGCAGACAGACGCCATTACGATATTTCCTTAATCCAGGTCACAAGCAGAAACACTAGATATATATCATTCTAAAGTCGGCAGCAAATCCGTTAAATGACCTAACTGTCCGACAGGAGCAGCTATAACAAACTGCTAAAAGAATAAAGTGGAAAATTCAAATGACACCTGAGAAAGTAGAATGACTATTGGAATTTTTGTCAGATTTTCAGAATCCTCTGGTTTCATCCATTTTAATGACCTGAAAAATTTGTCAATTGACCCCCATTTTTCTTTTCTAATTCTTTAAATGTTTAAGCCATCTGTAAAAGACTAATAAAATCTTTGTTATTTTTGAATGGTTTTAGAGAACTTAAGGGCATAAGATACAGTTTTGAACCTGTATTCACAAGTTGATGAAAATTGGCATATAGGCTATTTTTTACCTGATTAAATCATATATGTAATAAAAAATATACCTTCATATGCTACTTTTTGAGTAAAATGAGGTCGAAATTTTGTATATTTGCTCAAAATTCAGATTTGTGTCCGTATTTTCTTTTTCGAAAGAAAGACATAACTTTTTTGTCTTAAAAGATAAACACAAATTGTTTTTTGTTAAATAATCGGTAATTTCTGTATTTTATAAGTATCATTAAAAATTATGCAATTTTTATTCCGAAATAACTCTATATTTATCAAATGTTCATGAATAGACGAAAAAACGTAATTTTTTGCTGCATGTTTATCAAAATTAAAAAAATTGCGCTATTTACAGATTTATAAATTTTGGGTCACATAATCTCCTTGTAAAATGAAACAAATTGCTGTTTTAAAAAATAGGGGTCCATGCACTCGTTTTCAAATTAAATCAGTTTGAATGATAAAAATCAGTCGAAAAATGCATCTTTTCCCGATATGTCATAGTTTGACGTCGCGAAAATAACATTTTACGTTAGCAACGTCATTACCTTCCCTGTAACTGTATCGTATGCCCTTAAACTTGTCATTGATAAAGCTATGAAAAACAAAGAGAGAACATTTTCCCGCTAATATCTCGGAAACGAGCACATTGACCTATATTTTTTTTGTTGCTTTTTTTTGTTTCTTTATTAATCCCCTATCAATATAAACTAGTGTAACGAAAAGTTTGTTATTTGGTAACTGAGTAGCGAGTTTTCTTATCACAAACACCACAAAAAGTTCAAATGAAACCCTTAAAAGAACCTTTAGCCTTTGTTAGTCTTGTTAGTCGTTTAGTCTTTTATTTTATTTTATTTATTACGGAGTTTAGTATGACGTCCATTATCACTGAACTAGTATACATTTTTGTTAAGGGGCCAGCTAAAGCAAATCTCCGGGTGTGGCATTTTTTCGCTGCATTGAAGACCCATTGGTGGCCTTCGGGTTTGAAACATTCCCCATTTCCATTATCAATTCTACTTTTGAAATTTTTCATTTTAGTTCATTTACATGTCTTGGAGTTTAGAATGACGTCCATTTTCACTGATCAAGAAAGCGGAAATCCGACTGTGCGTGCAGGATTTTCTCGCTTTTTGAAGACCCATTCGGCTGTTCTTTCCTCTTTGATCATGTTGTTGTATCTATGACACATTCAGCTTTTCCATTCACAATTTTATGTATCTGCCGTAGGTAATACTAGAAATACAGGAGAGCACTTCATGACATTTTCCAAAGCAGACTTTTCAGGTGCTACGGTTTAAAGTCACTTTTCATCGTTGTTTTTATAAAGAAGTTGTACTGAGTGAAAAAGCAAAATAAATTTTCATAACCTAAATGTAAAAGTGGCAAAGACTTACAACGAGATTTCATATTTTTTATATTACTATTTTTTATATACCATTGTTATATTTAGTTCGTTTCTGTGTGTGTTACAATTTAACGTTGCGTCGTTTGTTTTCTCTTATTTTTTAGTGTAAATTGACATTGCGATAAGACGTGTCACGGTACTTGTCTATCCCAAATTCTTATATTTGGTTTTGATGTTATATTAGTTATTCTCGTGGGATTTTGACTGATGCTTGGTCCGTTTCTGTGTGTGTTAGTTACATTGTAGTGTTGTGTCGTTGTTCTCCTCTTATATTTATGCGTTTCCGTCAGTTTTAGTTTGTCACCCCGATTTTGTTTTTTTGTCCATGGATTTATGAGTTTGAACAGCGGTATACTACTGTTGCCTTTAATTATATGCTTACGCTAACATGTTTTACCCCGAAACATTCTGTATATATGTCTCCAAAAGTCCTCTGCTAGATAGTCCAAAGAAATAAATCTGGACCTCCTCTGGCTATATCCTGTTATAGAAGCAATGGAACAAAAGTTCCATTTGCCGTCGAATATAGCAGATCTTTTTATGTTGGATCGCATAAAAGGAAGTTAATGATGATTTATTTGAGAATTCAGTAACGTCAATTCAGTAGGTAGACATGACTGTAATAGTGTGCTCCGTTTTGGCATTGATGTTATTTAGTGTGAAAACAAAGAAAATATTTGAGAGAAATCAGTGAACTGTACATGTCAATGCTTGTCAGGTATATTTTCGAAATGAACATCTTATCTTTCAAAACATTTTTAAAGTAATCAAACTGGATTATTTTTGTATATGAAAGATATAGCAGAGTTCTTAAAGAGGTTCTAGCTGTCAAATTTATGTTTTTCGATTTGACTCAAATTCTGATATTTGATTTATAACCATGTAAAACATTTATCCAAATTATAAAAAAGTCTAAAATAAGTTATGTACAGGGCATGGGTTCGTTAAAATGTAGAGTATTTTGTTTGTATTTTAGTCTGGATGCCATCTAATTAACTATCGAGTTGTTCGATAGTCATATGACCGATATATATATATATACATAAATATAGCTAGAAATGAAAACGAAATCGTGCAATTCTTGACATTCTTTTCCTTTGGAAAACCGACAACGCACAATTCATGCGTTATCCATCTCTAGCTAAGGTTATAACGGAACTTCACGTGAAATGTATTTTATTTCGTTTGAAATAGGGGTTTTCCCGTTTGCTATTTGTAGTTAATATTTACAGATGGGAACTAGTATAACTAGTTCGGATACTGGTTTTGTAACAGTATGTACTATTTATAAGTTTGACGTTAGGTGCAGGAGACACGAGGAAAGTTTTGGCGGTTTTTATGGGTGGGGTTTAAAGGTACTATATAAAGTTTGGGATTTAAATGTATTAGTATCGAAGGTGCTCGCAGTTACGTCGGATTGGAGTTGGTCACATAGGTATATGTGCAGTTGCTGCTATGTTTATTGTACGTACAGGCGTTGGAGGCATTAGCCGGGGAAAAAGAAACGATGCGAAAGAGGAACAATGTTATATGTCATGTGTTGATATAATGTTTCGATTGAAGAAATATGTACAATTCAGTAAAATAAAATATTGTATCGCAAGAGAAAATAAGATGTTACTGCGAGCAACTAATCCTATATCTGTGTTTGTCTTGTTTATAGCCTATTGAATTTAAAATTAAATGCTTTAAATTCGGACGAGCAGGGCGAGGGAGAATTTAATACGTATTAAATGAGGTCAAATTATTCCCTTCAAGTGATCATTATCAAGGTTTCTTAGCTTAATTTGACACAATTAAACCATAATGCTAAAAGCGAATAACTATTGCACTATTTCACATTCATTAATGATTGAACATAAAAAAAATCATATTTAAGAATTTTTATATATTTGTAAATAAAATTTAAATAAACCTATCCGGGTTACAAATCGGAACTGAGGGAAACACTTCAACTATAGGAGAAATACAAAGAAACAATAGGAACACTCAAGGTCAACAAAAACAAACGTTAAAATACATATAAACGAACTATATGATAATAACTGTCATATTCCTGACTTGATAGAGGACATTTTAAGAAAAAATAATGGGTTAAACCTGGTTTTATGGCTAGCCAATCCTTCCCCTATAGGATAGTTATCAAAGGTACCAGATTTATAATTTAGTACGCCAGACGCGCGTTTCATCACATAAGATTCATCAGTGACGCTCATATCGAAATATTTAAAATTAAACAAATACAAAGTTGAAGAGCATTGAGGATCCAAAATTCCAAAAAGTTGTGCCAAATACGGCTAAGGTAATCTTTGCCTGGAATAAAAAAATCCTTAGTTTTTCGAAAAATTCAAAGTTTTGTAAACAGGAAATTTATAAAAATGACCACATTATTGATATTCATGTCAACACCGAAATGTTGACTACTGGGCTGGTGATAACCTCGGGGACGAAACGTCCACCAGCAGTGGCATCGACCCAGTGGTTTAAATAGTTATCAAAGGTACCAGGATTATAATTTAGTACGCCAGACGCGCGTTACGTCTACATAAGACTCATCAGTGACGCTCATATCGAAATATTAAAAAGCCAAACAAATACAAGTTGAAGAGCATTGAGGATCCAAAATTCCAAAAAGTTGTGCCAAATACGGCTAAGGTAATCTATGCCTGGAATAAGAAAATCCTTAATTTTTCGAAAAATTCAAAGTTTTGTGAACAGGAAATTTATAAAAATGACCGTATTATTGATATTCATGTCAACATCTCAAATCTTATTTATTGCACTATTGCTGTTATAATGAATACCATGTCTACAGCATTTGACAGGGCACCCCTGTAGTGTTAGTTTTACTGAACAGAGATTGTTCAGTAAATTAATAATAATAATAAATGGTTAGATTTATATGTAACAATATTATGTATTCAGATTACTACAGAAATTAATTTCCGGAAAAAATTACATTCGTGAACCGCTTTGACTCTGTATATATGCTAGTTGACCTGGTCATGGCCTAATGATCAAGGATCACACGATAGAGGCAAGTTAACAGGCGAAGAAGTTTGTATATTTATTAATTATGTAGGTGTACATACACGGTTGGGAATTGAAGTACATTATATTAGTTTATTCATTTATGAATAGTGATATATATTAAATAAAGGATGCTTCAAGAATAGTAGGGGTTTAATCTTTTATCACTGATCATGATCATGACGAAGTCCACAACACGTGTTTTAAGATCAGTTAATGTTGAGACACATGTATTGCTTAATAAATATAGCATTGTAACATATATGCAAGAAGAATAATTAGACAGAACAATGTTATAAAATATCGCTAAAATGACAACACTAAGTGACAGAAATACAAAACAAACACATGCAAGAACACTCATAACAGAGAAACACACACATAAATAATACAATAGTCAACACAACATACAACAACATCTTCTATTAACGACAGACACTACAAACAGTATAATCATTATTTTCCTGGTGGTCTGTGAGGAAAATCTGTTTGTACGAACTCTTTTATCAATTGCAACTTTGTATGGTCAAAATCTTCGAACCACCACAAGGTATACAAGACCGTTTATGACCAAACCCGTTATTGTGTTCTGATTGATATTCTATTCTTAGAGATAAACGTATCATAGATACAAGGATTAACTTTTGCATTTACGCGAGACGCACGTTTCGCCTACAAAAGACTCATCAGTGACGCTCGAAACCAAAAAAAGTGAAAAGGCCAAAATAAAGTACGAAGCTGACGAGCATTGAGAACCAAAGTTTCTTAAAGATTTACCAAATACAGCTAAGGTAATCTATAACTGAGATAGAAAAGGCTTAGTATTTTAAAAATTTAGAAGTTGTCTTAGCATTTAATTTACAAATATGACCATATCAATGATAATTCATGTCTGCACAGAAGTACTGATTTCAAGGCTGGTTATACTCTCGGGTAATTAAAACACCACCAGCAGCGGCATCAACCCAGTGGTTTTAAATAAACTCATCATAGATACCAGGATTAACTTTTTTATTTATGCCAGACGTACGTTTTGTCTACAAAAGACTCATCAGTGACGCTCGAAACCAAAAAAGGTGAAAAGGCCAAAAACAAGTACGAAGCTGACGAGCATTGAGAACCAAAATTTCTTAAAAGTTTTACTAAGTTATCAAGAGAACACATGACGATTTATTTCAGTGATACTTGTAATTAACTTATGAACAAACTTTAATTAATTGCAAATACTTTTATTTCAGTGGTGTGTGCCTATTGTCGTACCAATCTTTTGTTTTAAAGTCATAACAAACGAGTGACCGGTGAAAAATAATGTTCTTCCAATTCTTGAACCAATGCATACAAACATCATTAACTTAGTCTTCTGTGCACGAATTTTTAATTTTTTTCGTGTAAATTTCGTATAATCGTCAATTTGTTTTTCAATCGGTCAGTGTTGTTGTGAAAATATGGCAGGTAATTAAAGTTCGTGTTTTGAAGCCGAAGTTGTCACCTGTTTGTCAACAATTGACAAAAAATCAACAAAAAAACATGGAAATTGCGCACGTGTTTAACATGTAAATTCAGATAATAGTTTATTTTAATGACATCCATGCGTATTGTGATCACCGGATTTTTACGAGATGGGTCACACTGAGGTCACTTTGCATACGGAAAATATGTCGGGGGAATTGCTTCCTGGAAGGAAGCAATGAAAATAAAGTAATCTTCTTCTAAATATGAATAAATTAAAGAATTTTCTTCAGAAAAAAGTATATGTACATAAGTTTTATAATGAAGACTATCCATAATAATAAAATTGCATTATTTTTATTTATTTGAGGTTTCTTATGACTTTAATCTTTATACAACTGTCTTACAGGTTTTTTTTTCGTACGTTGTACTGTTCCACCACTGTCCAAATTATGAGAATGTTGAACGCTCACACACATATTTTTTTTGAAACTATTTTGTGATGTATTATTAGGCCTTTTTTTGTTTAAATATACAACTGTCGAGTTCGATGCATTTCCGTCAAAAACTTTGGTTTTAGTGAACATCATTCGTGCGTTATGGGGCGTCGTCACACCTATCCAATGTTGAGCATGTGGTTAAAAAACAATAAAAGCTACATTTCGAAAAAAATAATTTTCATTATTGTCTTTCAGCACTGCTGTTATTAGGGAATTGTGATTAAGTGCCTACAGAACAAATATTATTTCTAGTTTATCCTGCACAATGACGATCACTAAGACACATGATGAACGTTTATAGTGCAGGGATACAGGCGATCCCTTCTATCAGGCAAATGTCGTCATAACGGTGCGCATAATTGACGAGTTTTTTTTCCGGTGACGGACAAACTCGCAAGGGGTCTATTGTTTCACATTTCTCATGTCGGGGCTTTTTATAACCGACTATATGGTATAGGTCTTTGTCGTTGTTGAAGGCTGTAAGGTTTCCTATAATTGCTTACATCCCCTTCATTTGAATTTGGGTTAATAGTTGCCTCAACTACTACTACATCTCCTTATTTTCATGTTGTATAACGGACTTTGAAACTCGTGTTTTCCAAAACATGCAAGAAACATTGTGACTGGAAGTTAAAAATAAGCAACCAACAACCAATCAATTTAAACTTATGTTCAATCTTATCAAAATAAATCCAAAAAAAAAGTTATATATTTTTATTAGATGACTTATGAGAAATATGAGGATAACCATTTTTTAAATTTTTTGTTGGGGTGGGGGTGTGAACTCGATTTGTCTCTGAATAGAACTTCCTTTATAATATTACAATAGATAACTTGAGTGTCTATGTTAAGGTAAGATCTTCGGTAAACTTGATTCTTAGCTGAATCGTTTAATCATTATTTGTTACGGTACCAATTTTGTTTTGGTGGTGTTAACTATTATAGTTAAGTAGGGAACGAATCAAAAGTAGGGACAGTGCATATCAAACATTGTGAAACCAGTTTAAAAATATGTTTTCAATGTAAATTTTACAATTAATTGTCAGTTATATGCTAGTCCACAAGCCTGATGAAAGTGTAATTCCACTGATATAATGGCAAACACATGGTGAAAGAACATCCCAAAGATTAACCGACACAATTTATTGTTATACCTGCTGTAGCGCTAGCACTGTCCCAAATTATTTGAAATCAAATTCAAAGATAATGATATCCTGAAATACATCATGGGATATATGTTTTGTTAAAATCGATTAAATCATGGTATTATTTAGATTTACATATGTATACATTTTTTTCTTCTACCTAACTTATAAAATTATTCAAACTTTTAATTGGTTTCCTGCTTAAGCCTCGGTCACACCTTACCGGATAGCACGAACGGACGCCGAACGGATTAAAATAAAAGTTGTCCGTTTACAAAATTGTTATCCGTTGGGAGTATGTTGATGTACTGACCGAATAAAACGGACGTGTAACGGATGCATAACGGACAAACACCGGATATGCAACGTACGAGAAACGGACACGTACCGGACAGAACGGATGTCGAACGTACATCCAACGGACGAGTACCGCATAAAACGGATGAACAAGATATACGGAAATATCAAAAGCGACAATAATAATAACTGTCAATCGCATAAATATTCAAAATGTTTCTGTGTAACTGGTTTTGGTTTGTTCTTCAAAATTCCGCCAAAGGGCAGTGTCTGGCCTGAATAAGAACTGCTTGAATGTGAAGACGTGCCTTTACTCTAAGATCGATTATGAATAATAAGAATTCATGAACCTTAAGAAATCTGACATACCAATAATTGGCATGTCTGACGCGAAATTTTCAATTGGCGTTTATCCGTTTCAGATCCGTTCATCATCCGTTTTATCCGTTATCCGTAGAAGTCCGTTTTTCATCCGTTCAACATCCGTTTTATCCGTTAAACGTCCGGTAGAAGTACGTTGGTGAATTAATCTTCCAGACGTCCAACGGATGTATAACGGACACTTAACGGATACAAAACGGAAACGAAACGGACGAGTACTGTACAAAACGGACGCCTAACGGACGTTCAACGGACATTTTATCCGTTGGACGTCCGTTCAAAGTTTTGAACATGCTCAAAATTTTCCACCGGACAGAACGGACGTCGACGGATAAAACGTACGCTTAACGGACATTCAACGGATATTGACGGACGTCTAACGGACATGAACGGATTGAAAAAAAGTTATCCGTTAGGCGTCCGTTCGAGCTATCCGGTAAGGTGTGACCGAGGCTTTAGCGATTGAAACAACCCAAATTAATGTTGCACCTCAAATAAAATGGGTTGTAGCTCCAAAGGGAAATTATAAAATATTTGTTCGGAATTTTGGATAAATAAAGTTTATTTTTTGTTGTTGTTGGTGCATTTTTATCACAGATTCAATGCAGGTATTACATCTGCCTCAATCGGTGTGAACCACTATGGCTATCTACATTCGATACTCTTATATTGATAACAAGTTTTCGTGAATGATGTACTCATTAACTAGTGGTAAATTTGGCTGTTCTGAGTTTGAAACTTGTGGTTCATTGTGTAGACGTGTTCTCCATATATGGAAGAACTCAACCATGTCATCAAAGTTGGTAAGCCGGGAAAATACTAGCAAGGTGTAAACTGGCTGTGTTTCAAACAGCGTTCAAGGTGGTATTGACGTTGTTGGTTTGTGTACAATGTAGCTTTCTAATGAAAGTCTCTATGTTTAATTGTTCCGTCGGTTCAGGTCCAAATGTAACTTCGGCGCATGTTTACATTCTTGAATTTCTTCGTGATAAACTGTTGGCCTTTTCGAGTTGGCGACTTACGTCTTACTAATCGGTGTCAGAGTTGATAATGGACTTATTCCATACCATTTTCAACAGTCCAGTAAATAGTACAAACACGCACACACAGAGGTAACAGTACAAAATATATATACCTCTATGTAAGTTTACAATGAGATAATCATGCATATTTTAAACTTTCCTTTCTTATTTGTAGGTATTTTCCATGGTTTGTGTACCGACAGAATTATATTTTCCTGGAATAAACAAATGTACAAAATTGTGTCCGCAAGGAACATTCGTCTATGATCAGAAGTGCGTATCAACTTGCCCAATTTTTTCTAAGATAATCAAAACAGATTTAGCTAATTTTTGCTATTTTAAAAACGAGATATCCTGCCATACAACACCTTGTAATGACGAGTATCCTCTTTGCTACAGAATGAATTGTCTTAAAACATGTCCCGAGTTTACAGTTGAGTATAATCAAACATGTTTAATGGAATGTCCAACTGATGTGCCATTTGTAACATTTTATGATTGTGAAGGAATTTGTTCAAATGGTAGAAAAGTATGTTCAACTTCATGTCCAACAACACACCCTTACATTTTGCAAACAGAATTGTTCTTGCGTTGCGTAAGATACTGTCCAGAATATACTGAAGAAATATCAAAGAATAAAAGTTGCAATCTGAATTGTCCATCTTCAAAACCTCTTTTATTTAACAAAACATGCTGCAGTAGTTGTCCAGACGAAGCATCTTTTTTTTTTTGAAAAATTCTAAATATAATGAAATATATGCATGTGAAGAACAGTGCCCTATTGACACAGTAGTTGATTATGACAGATGTGTTAATTTCTGTCCTAAAGGAAAACACTTGTTTAATAATACATGTCTTACCGAATGTCCTTTAACCCATAAATACTTGTATCCAAAATCTTTCGTTAAAACTGATGAAAAAAATTCCGATCGGGCGGAGTTCTCATGTGTTAACGTTTGTAACACAATTGACAATACAAAGCGTAGTAACGATCCCAGGTATGTTGCCTTTGACAACTTATGCAGAGATAGATGCCCACCAATAGCTAAATATGAATTTAATATATCATGTTTAAAAACTTGCCCAAATGAGCACCCGTTTATTGAACGAACATACAGAGGTGTTAAATGTGTTGATAAGTGCACACTTCTGCATTTTAATTGGACTTGCGTATTCTATTGTCCGGCGGAGGCAAATCATGTATTCAACAACGTTTGTTTAACATCATGTCCTTCGGGACATTCATTTATGGAACCAAGTTATAGCAGCGTTAACTGTGTTGATAGATGCAAACATTTAGAGTTTAACAAAACTTGTATGCAGACTTGCCCGTTAAATGCCAAATTTGAATTGGATGGGTCTTGTTTAGCTGCATGTCCAGCTGATAATCCATTTATAGAATCAGAACACATATTTAGATGTGTTGACAAGTGTAAACAAAAACAATTGCTGTATAAAAACACCTGCTATAACAATTGTCCGAAGATGACATACCAATTCAATGGATCGTGTGTGGATTCATGTCCTGATGAATACCCATTTAAGGAATTTACGACGGATAATACTAGGTGCACACAAAACTGTAAACTATTACATTTCAAAGATAATTGTGTATCTTCCTGTCCACCAAATGCAAAATTCAAGTATAATTCAACATGTGTAATCCAATGCGAAAGTGATCTCCCATTAGAGTACGACGAACTTGTAAAGACAAAGGCGACCATCTTTGCTTGGGACAGAAAATATATCATAAAGGAAAAACATAAGTATCACTGTGTTGATTCGTGTCCAGACGGAACATTACTTTATAACAACTCGAAATGTGTGTTGTCATGCCCTTTGGACAAAAACAATGAATTTAATGGTATCTGTCATGAACGATGCCCTGTTTCTCATATGTATAAAATGCCACAAGACAACTTTTTTACATGTGTAAACAATTGTTCAACACCAATAACGTACAACTACACATGCTTTACGAAATGTCCAAATGAAGCAAAGTTCGAAGTTAATGGATCATGTGTGGCGACTTGTCCAAAAGAAAAACAATTTAAGGAACTAACTAGCCCTAATACATACCATTGTGTTGGTAGCTGTAGCAGACTTCATTCAAACACTACATGCGTATCCGTTTGTCCATCTGAAGCAAAATTTCAATACAAATGGTCATGTGTTAAGACCTGTGAAAAAGATCTACCATATGCCTATTATAATACCCGAATGTACCCTCATGAGTACAAATGTGTAGAGACTTGCCCGTCGAATACATGGCTCTTCAATAAAACTGATTGTGTATTTGTTTGTCCACAGACCGCTAGATATCACGATGATGATTCATGTGTGAGTAAATGTAAAAATATTCGACCATATACATACATGAAGGATTCAAAATGGTATTGTGAACAAAAGTGTCCCCGAAATACATTTTATTTAAATACGTCATGTGTGGAAAAATGTCCGTCGAACACATTTAGTTTTGATTCAAAATGTATGTCACTATGTCCAGGTTCTCATCCACTGAATTTCACCAGAAACAAGAAAGGCTATGGCATTTATGAATGTGTCAACGAATGTTCCCACGAAAAGTTTATGTATGATAAAACTTGCTTTGATCAGTGTCCTAGAGGAATGAAAGGTCATTTATATTCATGCATTAAGATATGCCCTAAATCCCATCCAATCACTGATGTCCAATCGCAAACATGTGTTAGTGCATGTCCAAAAAATACAGTTTTGGTTGATAACCAGTCTTGTGTAGGTATGTGTCCTTATGGTTCAACATACATAGAAAATCAAAGATGTGTCAAACGTTGTAAAAGTTATGATGCAGTTATTGAATCAACATTTGAGGGTAAAAAGTGCCATGACAAATGCCCGTCACACCTATTTCTTGACGATTTAAGTAATAGTTGTGTAAATATATGTTCAAATGGCCTGATAGTCGATAACATATGCAAGCATATAGAAAAATGTCTCTTCCATAAATACATAGAGCATTCACAACTTGGAAAAAGATGCACAAACAGATGTTCGAAGAATTTTTTTCTTGCTGGATCTAACTGCGTGAAAGAATGTCCTCGTGACAAAGTTACAGCAGGTAAAGAATGTTTAGATACCTGCCCACCCTCATTACCAATTAGATACAAAGAAATTACATTTTCGAAATCCGACATTACATGTTATAAAGAGTGTCCATCCAACTATGTGGCGAAAGGAATGCAATGCATTTGGAATTTCGAATGCGACAATGGATATTTTATATTTCAGAAAAGCTGTATAAATGTGTGTCCACAATGGACTGTTACAAGTGGCGAAACTTGCCACCCGTTAATAACATATATTACTATAATAATTTCCGGCGTGGTATTAACAGTCGTAGCTCTTGTTATCCTGTATGTTATTATATTTTACAGAGGATCATCTTTCACAGAATGTAAAAAGCTTATTTGCAGATTTCAAAGTAAAGCCGAGGTTTGTTTTAGTCTTTAACATATTTCGTACTGTGTTAATAATTTTTTTACAATCTAGCTAGAAGCTTACAGCAACTTTATAACACTTAATAAAAGAGGGACGAAGATACCAGATAGACATTCAGACTCAAAGGTTCGAACATAAAGAAAAAGATAAATAGACAATGAATAGTACACAGAACACAAAACAGAATACTAAAGAACAAGCAACAGGAATCCCACCAAAAACTGGGGTTTGCTTATTTAATTTGTTTTCTGTACATCACACTTGGAATAAAGATCTTCCAAAATATAGATTATCATATCCGTTTATTTCGTGTACATGATCGCAGCTGATCAATAGCCACTTTACAAAAGATATATAGGGATTCAACATTTAAATGCTTTTTACGACTTGTGATATTTCAATCATTGTAATTGGATGCCATTACTAATGAATTGAAATATGTGTGCTTTTTTTTCTCTCACTGTACCCAAAATTATATAAAATAGGTGCACATTTATTTATTTATTTATTTTTACAAATGTACATTTTCAGGTTTCATCTACTGTTGATACAGAGTTTACATTGAAAGAGTTAACTGATACCACCATAACAGAAGACACAGAAGCTGAGTGTAGAGTGTGATTCAAAACCTATACTTTTATAAAAGGAAACTACTGCAATGAACAAACCATGTTCAGTGACTAAATGCGATAAAGGAAAAGTAGACTACCACTTCCATGTAGATACAATTGAGAATGGAAAATGGAAATGTGCACTTTTCAAAGAGACAAATACCAAACAAGAGAGCAGAAAATAGCGCGAAAATCACGCATCCGCTGGCGGGCTTCAGCTGGGCCATTAACAAAAATGTTTACTACTTCAGTTTAAATGGACATCATACTCAACTCCAAATCATACAAATGAATCAACATTACAAATCTTTTTTAATACTAACAATTTAACTATTAGCTTTATTTAGTCTGTTCAGCATGATAAATCAATTTAGCGAACATACTGAATCGTCAATATTAGATACCAATGCATCATCCAAATATCTGAATGTGTTAATAAATGTTTGTATCAGATGTTGTTTCGAAGGGCCTTTGCTTGTTTAAATCATAAAATGTAACCCGTAACAATACAGGACTGCATAAAGTGGTGCAAAGTTAGTACCCATTGGAATTTCGATAAAAGAGGGACGAAATATACCAGAGGGAGAGTCAAACTCATAGATAGAAAATAAACTGACAACGCCATAACTTGACATATATATAGGGTATCTTTTTAGGGATCAAACATGTGTATTACCGTGTTTTTTCTTCTTCAAGTGTATGAATAATAAAAGAGGGAGATTCAAGCTCATGGATAGAAAAAAAACTGACAACGCCAATGCTAAAAAAAAAAGAGACAAACAGACAAATAATAGTACAAAAGACACAACATACAAAACTAAAGACTAAGCAACATGAACCACACCAAAAATTTTGGGTTATCTTGGGAGCTCCGGAAGGGTAAGCAGATCCTGTTCCACATGTGGCATCCTTCGTGTTGCTAATGTTATTACAAATCCGGTAAATAGTCTAATTCGGTAGGTCACATTCGTAAAACGGAAGGGTATTGTAGTTACAACATTAGGAACATATCCGATATCATCTGTGAAACGGTTATTTCAATTCCATAACGGTCAACCATTTTGTGATAGCGTCCGTAAACTTAACAAAAGGGCTGTCATGGTTGACGTTAGGAGTAAAATGTAAAAAAAAAAGATTCTAAGAACTTTTCTCGTTTTATTTATTTCGAGCAGTGGACTAAACTAGCGACCTATTCTTTCTAACGCCCAATCAAGCTAGCGACCAATTCTATGGATCACTAAAGTTTGCAATGAGAACCAGCTCGTCAAAGAATCACAATGCGGTATGTGTATAAACCGCAAAACCCAATAAAGATAAAATGTTCTGTTAAATAGAAATTCTAGCTACCAATACGGCATATCTTAATATTTTTTATCGTCTAAATGCCCAGAGAGGGTGCTCAGTATTATCAAAATAGCTATGGAATTTTCTTTAGCATTGTTTATTGATCATTTTATTTGTCTCTGTGATATGTTTTATAGACTTTTGTTCGTCTCACTGATGTGTTTAGTAGACTATTGTTAGTCTTTGTGTTGTGTTGACTTTTGTTAGTCTCACCGTTGTGTTTTGAAATCTATTTTTTGACTTAGTGTTGTGTGTTGACTACTATCGTTTGTCTCCGTGTTGTATTGGGTTTTGTAAACTACTGTTTGTCTCAGTGGTGTGTCATGTAGAATATTAATTGTCTGTATCGGCATGTCATGGTTTGAATGGTAATGTATAGCTCGTTGCTGTGGTTTGTTTACTAGTGTTTGTTTCTTTTTTAATATGGCGTTTTCTGTCCTCTGTACCGATTTGTTTGATTAACTCGTTGAATCCTCATATTTAAATACAGTGGTTGGAAAGCCTGCATCGATAAACTAAGGAAAAATGACAGATATGGGAGCGTAAATAATCATAAACAAAAAAGTTATAGCAAAGACAGTAAACCTCAAATTCATAATAAAGTGTCTGATCAGTGTAACAATCTTCATGCGTACAGCAAAAATCACCAAAAAAGATTTAATATGTTCTACTGAATTTACATGACATTTTCCTGAATATGCATGTTATATTTGACGCCGGAAGTATACGGTCTAGCCAAGATCAGATGTAGTGATAAAAGACAAAAATAAATCAAATTTATGCTGTTATGTGTTTTGTTTTCTCTTCTAGTATATACATTATCAAAAACTATATCATATATCAATATTGCAGTACCCTATCTGGAGATATATGCCATCAAAGTTAGATATATAAATAAAGTGAAAAATGTCTTGTCTGTAGACGTGCATGTCCTAGTAAACTGGAAGTATAATAACATTAATGTTGCATTGTTAAGTTTCTGTCCTTTTGTAGATATGAAAACACTACTAAAAAAAAATTCTACCATCTATTAATAGAGAAAGAATTTGAAAAATATGTCAGAATGTCTCGTCCGTATACCTTATTTTACTTCAATATTTTTATTCCAGTTGCTGAAAACCTTAAAAGGTTAACTTAATTAAACGAAGAAAAAGTATTTCTCTCTCTCTGACTTTATCTTTTGCATTTCAGTATTACCAGCAGATGAGGAAGTGTCTACGGACAACACACTTGTACATAACAAGTATTCAGTTCAATTATTTGTCTGCTTTGGAACTTAAATCTTATTTATAGGTGATGAAAGTTATCTATTCAAATTAAAACTCAGTATTTTCAAGATAAATATAGTCACAATTAATTCTAACAGATTTTTTTTAACTGAAATTGTCTTGTCCGTAGACACCACAATATATTTGTATCCAATTTCCTGGAGTTCAGCCTAATTTGATAGATAAAATGTATGGACGTCGCGTACGGTGTTGGTGTTAGTTTTAGTAACGTTAGTTTGACGTTATTTTTTATGCAAATGTATAAATAACGTCGTACTTTTTTTCATTTCGTGCAGCTCAATCATACAGCATAATTTATATGAGCGGTTCGCTTGACTTGCTACGTATAGAATCGAAATAAAAAAGCGGCACATATTTTTTTTTAAGTCAGTTAAATTAAAACAGAAAAATAATATTCATTTCAATTAGTATCCCCTTGGAGCAAAGATATTTTCTCTTTCTTTTGATTGAAACAGAATATTTTAAAAAAAGTTTAAACCACTGTCTTTTCTGCTGCTTTTTCTTTTATTTTAAACATATTTATTTATAGTGGATTGGGAAACAAGTTATTACAACTTATATTAATCCGTTTCTACTCTGAGGGTGCGAGTGCTTCCTTGTAGCCTTAGCCTGCTCTTTTCGAAATCTAAAAGGTGACTTTTACGTGCAAGAGATATTGCTCTCTCTTAACACGGGCCAGTCATTTATCGCCCCCTTCCGACGGACTATCACTGTTTCACAAGACCATCATACTCGCAAATGGTGTCAAGGGCTTACTCTTTTATCCGCTTTTGATAATTTCCGAATAAAATTTTTATTAGTTGAATCGTTTGTTTCATCGCCTGTATTTTAAATAAAAGTAATTCTATAGTTGTCACTCATTTACATTTTTCTTGATACTATCATATGTGCACTACAATCTAGCAGAGTCGGATTTAGGGGGGGGGGGCAGGGGCCCGACCCCCCTTTTTGGGAAAAATTTTGTTGCTTATATAGGGAATCACTGAAGCGTGACTGGAGCGGGCCCCCTCTTAGGTCAGTCAGTGGGCCCCAACTTATGAAATTTTCTGGATCCGCCACTGTCTAGACAAGATAAGAGAAAAATCAGTTCCTACTGCAACTTTATGAACTGTATTCTACAGGGGGTATACCCATTACGTACGTTCTCTGGAATATAAATTCCATGCTAGAACGGACTTTTAAAAATTTTAGTGGTATATTTTAATGGACATGATATGTTTTAAATTGTGCTGTCTTGCTTCTATTTAAAAAAAATATTGATCATTAATCATTAATCATAAAATGGATTAAAGCATTGCTCTAAAATAGGAATTGATAATTTCCATTTTCGCTCGAATGGGTTAAAATTCTTGGGCTAAAATGGGATTTACTTTGGCGCTAAAACGTTAGACTTTTTTCTCTAAAATGTCCTACCAATGCGCAAAAATGTCCTCCCCCGAAACAGATACAGATACTAATTTTAATTAGATTCGATAAATATCTGTTAAGATATTGTATCCAAAAAAAATTATAAAAAAAAGTTTTGCATGATAAGATATTTGCTACAGAAGTCTTTGAGGGCCATGCAATTTTACTTTTTTCAATTTGATATAACAAATAAATTGTAATATAACAGATTATCAATTTGATATAACAAATTATGATAATTTGAAATAAAAAATTATAAATTTGATATATCAGATCCCTTTTGCACTGATTGTGCATGTGTTTTCTCTTCTAGATCTCGCTCATGGGTCTTTGTTTTAAATAAAAAATGTGCAAACAAAATAAATAGTGAACCAAATATATAAAGAAAAATGCAAGGATGAACTTGAGGATGTTTCATTAATCCTTGTATGTGCCCATCGAAATTGATAAAGAAGCATGCCAGGATTTTGAGGAAGGGGAAGCATTTTTTATCCTTGCATGTTCCTATGTCCCTAGAAACACACTATCCATTATTTCTGATTTGAAAATGTGCAATATAAATTGATCCTTTTTCTATTATAATCGTTCGTTCTAAGACACTAGGACCCATGTACCGAATAGAGAACGTTCAAACTAGTAACCCAAACTGCCTCAAATAAAAGATAAAAGGGGAGGGAGAGGGTTTCAGAAACATTAAACCTGAGAAAAGAAAGTTTTGAATAAGCATTCAATGACATATTTGTCGCTGGACGTCAGATAAACAATGAATCAATACACAAAAAATGTGCCAATTTGGGTTACGCAATGTTTCAATCAATCTCATTATTATAATTAAATCATACTATTGGTAGAGAAATTCACAATTTGTAATATCAAATTGACAATTTGTTATTTCTAATTGATAATTTGTTATATCAAATTAATAATCTGTTATATCAAATTGAGAATTTGTTATATCAAATTCATAATCTGTTATATCAAATTCATAATTCGCTATATCAAATTGGAAATAGTTAATTAGCATGGCACGTATAAAAGGCTTCCGTAATTTGCGACGTTAGGCACTACATGTCACGTTTTACAGAACGTTACGTCAATCTAACCGCCTTTACAAAGAATATAAAGAAAAAAAAAGAATTTTCAGGAAACGTAAACGTCAGGCCGAAAAACTATGGCGAGAGGAAAAGTATGAAAACATTAAAAATGCAGCAGAAGTTGACATCGGAGAATTTTTCAGAACTGCACGTAAAATGAGGAAACAGGGACCGACAACAGATAAACTTGTTTATGACGATACCGAAGCAAAGACACCTGGAGATATATGTATGTTATGGGGGAAATATTTTGAAAATTTATATTCTATAAAAGAAGAGAACTGCTTTGACAAACAATTTTACGGGAAAATTTCCAAAAAAGTTCATGATCTTTTCAACAATAAATACAAAGGTTATATTGATACTCTCGACAAACCGATTACTGTAGATGAAATCAAGGATCAGGTACGAACATTGAAAGCCGGTAAATCGCCAGGACAGGATTATATATCAAATGAACACATACTATATGGTGGTGAAAACATATTAAAACATCTGAGTGTATTATACAATTTAATTCTCGAACAAGAATACTTACCTTTATCATTTAGACATGGAATAGTTATACCTCTTTATAAAGGAAATAATAAAGACAAAACAAATCCAAATAGTTATCGTGCAGTTACTTTAACGTCTTCATTAGGAAAACTGTTTGATAAAATAATTTTGAATCGTATTCATAAACTCCTTGTTAATATCAATAGTGTGATGCCGCATCCACTCCAGTTTGGATTTGTAAAAGAACATGGTGCGATACCAGCTATTTACACCTTGAAAGAAGCAATTCATTATTATCTTGAACGTAATTCGATTGTTTATGCCATTTTTCTCGACAACGAAAAGGCCTTTGACCGAGTATGGCAAGATGGCCTACTTTACAAACTGAACCAAATTGGAATTCAAGGTAAATTGTGGAATCTGATATATATGTCGTATAAAACTGCAACAGCACATGTGCAGCATAGTGGACTAACAAGTCAAGTGTTTCGGATTGAACAAGGAGTAGGTCAAGGCCGTGTGTTGTCTGCCTGGTTATTTTCCTTATTTATCAATAACTTGATTTGTGAACTCTTATCGACACATTGTGGACTACTAGTAGGCCCGATAAGCATACCAACAATCTTGTTAGCTGATGACACAACTTTATTAAGCGCAACTGTAAATGGTGCTCAGACATTATTAAACGTTGTTAACAGCTATGCGCTCAAATGGCGGTTAAAATATAATGCATCGAAAAGTAGTGTTTTGACTTTTACACCACCAAAAAAGACTCGCAACAATTATGACTCTGCAGCATGTCTTAACCTAGGTAATATTGTACTCGAAAGAAAACGTACATGTACTTACGCTGGAACACTTATTAGCTCAGATGGAAAAACTTTCGATAGATCAGATAAATCCAGTAAAAAGTTAAAACAGAAACTTCACTCACTATATACTGTTGGTGTTAATCCACGAGGGATGAGTGCCTTAACTAATAACTTGATATGGAAAAGAGTAATTCTTACAACTGCACTTTATGGATGTGAAACTTGGGGTCAGCTACCCTACCGTGAAACTGAAATGTTGGAAATAACTCAAAGATATTTCGTCAGATTTATACTAAATATGGATAAACGTAGTCCGACTGACTCTTGTATTAGTAATGTTGGTTTGTGGTCTGTCGAAGGATATACTGATAAAATGAAACTTTTGTTTTTTGGGAGACTGTGTCGTGCAAAATCGACAACAATACATAAACGGATGTTTAATTTTCGTATGGGACAAATATTAACCGGTGAGGCCAGTCAAATTTCATTGACTTACGATTATATCAAAATTTTGATAAAATATGATTTTGATTCTTTTGTTGAAAACTTTGTGGCTGAAATTTTTTTTCCAGACAAGCTACTGTGGAGCAAAATTGTAAAACAGACTTTAGACATATACGAAGAAAACAAATGGAAACACTCAGTTGAACGGCGACCAGAACTTAAGCGGTACCATAAAATACATACTTGTTTGACGGAGCATCGTTTGTTACGACTAGCGGTAACTTATCCATCACTAAATTCAAAATTTATGACGCTTGTGAAATTAGGAGCCATAGCTATTCAAACAGGCAAATGCTCCTTGTGTAACTTATATAGTACGGATATACTTATGCATTATATACTTTGCTGTACATCTCTTTTACAAATTCGGACAGAAATGTTCTACAAAATTGTTGATATTCTTGACGTAGAGGATTCCGTTCGTTTCTTTAATCAAGATGATGACGAAATTATCGAGTCGTTACTTGGAAGTATGAATCATACCATGCAAACTATAAATGCTGATGTATGGAGCCTCTTGATGTGCCACATAGCAGATTATATGTATAAACTATATCAGGTCTTCAATTATGATCTTTATAGTCACATATTTGATCTTAACTAATGTTGTTCTTGTATGAAGTTGGTGAATTATAGACGTTTTGTTTTTGACTCTATTTCCTATGTAATAATGTAACTACCTATAGACTTTTTTTTATTGCTGTTTGTATACTTTGATGTTGTTTAGAATATGTTAATATGTTAGTGTTATGTTCTTGATTCTGTTCTTATAATATAAATTGTAAAATCTTCATATTATGGAGGAAATAAAGATAATCAATCAATCAATCAGTAAAAAAGCATGGTGTGACATTATGACTAGACAAAAGTAGTCGCTGACTGTGTCGTTAATACTTCCGACATGTGATCGAAAATGGGTTCAAAAAAATCCCTGAACAGTAGATTTTAATGTTATATAGTATTTTTTGTGTTATTGTAATTTCAAATTTGTAAAATAAAAATGTAAAAAACGGCGTTTTGTGACATTTTGACTAGACAAAAACAAGAAGATCGCATTTATTTTTTTTTCAATATTTTCTCTTAAAACTTCGACACAATTTTTTTTCATACACTTAAAAACAAAAAGTTTTCACGTTTGAATAAAATTTCATATCGTAGAAAAGACTGCAACTGCCTATTACTTTCCATAAGACACTTAACAAATACGCCAAAACGTCAGAAAACGGCGAGTGTGACATTTCAACGGATTTAATAAAATGAACAATTCAGGACTTAATTTAAACAATACTTTCTAATTGAAGACATAGAAAGTTGTATATGTATTGTATAATTTTGACACAGGAAGGGTGGATATGTAAATTGTGGTTTGGATCTGCAGCAATCGTTCGAATTTTGAAGAGCTCCAAAAAAATATGCGAAATTTGGGTTTTGTGACAGAAATGCAAATTTCAAAAAAATCTTTAATTCTGCCACGATCTTTTGAAATGTTGTAGCAAAACTTTTTATTCTTTTTTCCTTATTATATACGGAATAAAAAGATATATCATTTTCGGAATAATCTATTTGAATTGCCTTTTAAAATCAGTCTTAACTTCACCCCTATCCATATTTTTTTTATATTTTCGGCTTGACCACAAAACAAAGTGAACTTTTCGTCCTGATCAGACGCGTCCAGTTAACGATGACGTCATAAATAAAACATACACCATTTACACCAAAGACTACTCTTGCTAGGAGTGCAACTTTTTTTTAATAAATTTTAAAAAGGACAAGAATAACTTCAAAGCAACGCTGATCATATGTCGCGGTGTTACTTGTCTACACGCTCAAAATCAGTGTTATCGAGTAAAAAATTAATAAAAATATTGATTTTAAGGCATATTCCATTTTTACTTTTAATTACGCACATTTTGATATATACATTTATATAGTTATAAATTCCGAAACTTCTAGCAAATGTAATAAAGGCGAACTGGAAAGCAAACCCCGTATTATCACCAACACCGTATGCGACGTCTGGTTATTTTTTTTCAAGAGAACACATTCAACTATGTCAAAATTGAGTTTTAATAATAGTTTGATTGTTTTAAACAGTCAAATATATGGATTTCAGTTAAAAGAATGTGGCTTCATTTTGGCTTAATCAATAAATTATTGAGATATGTAAAGAACTATGGGTACATTTTTATATTTTCCAAAATTTTAAAAACACAGCTTAAAATTTAATTGGTAACTTTTAATCTTAACTTTGACAATCATCTTTGAAAGCATTTAATTGAATATCAATAAAATGTCTTGTCCGTAGACATTCTTACAATGTATTTGTTTCCATGTTCCTCGAAGTATAAGCATCATCTGATAGATAAACCTGATAAAATGTATGGTTTTTTTTCAAAGAACACTTTCAACTATGTCAAAATAAGGTTTTAATAATGCATTTCATTAAATGTGAATACAATGTCTTGTCCGTAGACAAAACATATCAATTGTATTGCTAAGTTTGATTGTTAATTGTAAGAATATGCATCAAGTTATTTTAATGTTCTATACACCAAAAGAAAGGTTTTTTTTGGAAGTTTTGTTATTAATAGATTAGTTTAAGTATTGTTTGATCAGATAAGATTAATGATCAAAGACAGCTACTGTTGTTTGAAATAACTGTGAGTTAAACATGTTCTTGTCATTTTTTTTTTCAATTAAAATGTTTGACATTCAATAATTCTAAACATATTTTGTTGTCTTTGTCATTGACCAAAAATCTGACAGTGGTGACCATGTCTTGAAGGCAACCATTAAAGAAAATTATACAGTTTTTAAAGACCATTTATTTAATAAATATATTAAATATTCCTACCAAAAACTGCATGTAATTATATTAATTACACCTTAAGTAAGAATCTTTGGTTTTGATTGGTTGATAGCCAGTGTATTTTTCACCAATTTACTGTTATCAAATGTTTATCGTTCATTTTTTTAACGCCGCCGGGGTATTTGCAAAAAGGATATTCCTTTTCTACCCTCTCTGTCGTGGTATTTTAAACAGATATATCATGTTAAGGAGGGGTATTTGCGAAAAATACCAGTCGAGAGAATGTTAAATTTCGCGAGCCGTAAGGCGAGAGAAATTCATTCTCAAGACTGGTATTTTTCGCAAATACCCCTCAAGAACATGCTATATCTGTTTAATTATACCGAATGTTAATGTTCAAAAACGCATTGATGATCGTGACGTTACAAGTGTCCAGTCGGCTCGCGAAATTTAACATTCTCTCGACTGGTACTTTTCGCAAATACCCCTCCTCAACATGATATATCTGTTTAAAATGCTTCCAGTGCTAGCCTAACGATGTCCATTTTTCATAATTCAAACCATTTCTGTACCAAAATATCAAAAGATATATTTTTCCTGATGTGATATTCATTTTTGACTTCATATGAAACACAAAATGTACATCTGATTGTGGCTAGGCCGATAGTCATCAATCAAATTATTTTCTTTCAAACGTTATATTTATATTCTACTATATGATATGCAGTAACGTTGCGTACGATGATCTTACAACACATCGTTACACCACAACGACGTCAAAGAGAGTTTTCTGAAACTTTTGACGTACATTTATTCAAGTTGCAAGTTTCATTTGCTTTTTTTATGTAGTTGGTTTATTCTAAATCCGTCTCTATTAATATTGTGATGTCTATTTACCATGAATTTATTTACCTCAAGTTGTGGAAATCGATTTAATAGTTTTTACACTTAATTCACCTTAAAATTTTGTATTGTTGTAAGTAATGAACTTGAAGGAAGGAAAAATGGGACAGAAGTTTACGGTTTTCAATAAATGAATTATAACAAAACGTTGATTACAGGTTGCTAAAATTGCATGGTGCATATCATCTGTCATTGTAAATTTTTCATATCTTGATTCAACCCTAATACAAATATATCCGACACTCTGCAAGTAAATAAAAACATATTTACCCTTGATTAATTTGAATTGAATTGTATTAAAAATTTGCTTGACACATAACTTGTCGAAATACAACCATTAAATAAAATTACTATAACCCGATCTTGAAAATTATTTTTCCAGTCATTTGAAGTTGCTTGCTTTAAAATGTACTAATCTTTTCCTGAATCGTCCGTATAATACGGGGTTGCATTAATTCAATGATACTGTTTTTATCGCTGTTTCCGATAAGTCTTTCAGTTACCTCCGTTTCATGCACAACATGCACCGTGGTTTTTTTTTCGACAACCAGCAATTTTTTTTTAAATTTCATCACGCGATTCGTTTTAAGTATCAGGAATATACAATGGAACAAATTTTGCACATGTAACGTCGAAAAAAAGCGTTTGTTTGGATTTTTCGACGTTTTTCGACGTTTGGACAAAATGGCTACCGTTTTGTTATGTTTCGTAGCATTTTATTCCTGTAAGACCCAAACATGCAGTTAATAAAAAAAAAGAATCTAGACTATGTTCTTTTCGTGTATCTAACTTTTGTTTTGGTAAATTATACATTACTTATTGAAATATCAGGTGAAAAACCCGCATTAATTGCTTGGACAAATGAAATATCAACTTGGACAAAATGGCTACCGCTTGAAAAACTACTGTGTAGAGATGGTTTTATAGAATCTACAATTTTTGAACTCACGAACAATGAGGCAAATGTTTGTTCTTTCGGTAGATGTTAAAATTATCTCACATTTTTTAGACATTTTTAGCTACGTCTTCTTATAAAACTACCTTTCAGCCGTTAAGTCAACGAAAAACGTCATTGGACATTTTTCTTATTCCAGCTTAATATGCAGACACCGAGTCAAACGAAATTCGACAAAAGAACGGCTTTAATTTAACCAAGAACTGACACACTTCGTTGCTTCTGCCGCCAAGTTTCGGGAAGATCAGAGAATAAGAAATAGGATCACTACACATAAGAGATAAAACAGTTGTTCAAAAATTTAACGTTGGACATCCGTTTTTTTCACATGGCTTTGTTGTTTTAATCCTCAAATATACTAGATATTACTAAGCATATGACCAAGAGCTATAAGAACATAAAGGAAAACATATACTGAATTAGTTTTTATAGTGGTTAGTGTTTGTTAACATTTTATTTTGTTTTGCGGAGGAAATTTCGAAGATTCTGTTTTAAATCATAGGGTTGTAGGAACAGCGTGCGTGACGTTAGAAACTCTATGTGAACAATCTTATTGGATGTCCTGCTTTCACATTCTGTTTCAGAAATTCTTATCTTCGCCAATATCTGTTTTATTACATTGAACTGCACTAAAAAATTAGAACAAAACTGTTAAAGGATGGCATTGTTTTATTTTCATAACCTCTAAAATATTCCGATTTTAAAAAAAATAACATTAAATGCATAGGTACGTTACAAAAGTTGTCTTATTTTGTCTACGCAGCTTACTTTAAATATTCAGTGGTCAATCAATATTGCCCATAGATCTTCTTATATAAATTATTCTTACATCTAGTAATTCGTCAAGTGTGAATTTAACAATATCAGTATTGAAATTCTTAGAAATGTTATTATAGCATAGCAATATAATATTTCCCACAGAAAGAAACCAAAAGTTAGCGTGCAATACATTCTAATAATTCTTTTATGATTTGCATATCTATAAATACTTGAATTGGATTGGTCAATAAGAAATTTTCTCTTGGTTTACACTTCGATAAACCATGTTCCGAAACTACTTTCGTAACATTCCCTGATCTATTCATGCGCGATATACATGTATGCAGGGATCCCGGGGTTTTCAGCAAATTGAGATAAAAAAAAAACATAACAGTTATTTCTATTCTAATGCATTATATAAAAAAAAGAATTAATGCATTTAAGCTTTGAAAATGTATGAAATTAAGATTTAAATAAAATTCCGCGAAATTTCATGAATGATTTGGCGAATTTACGTGTCACTCAAAGCACGACGTCATACAAATGAAAAATTTTAAGCGAAAGACTATTTCGTTACTTGTATGCTTCAAATTCGGATAATATCTCATTAAAATGAAGCTTATGAGGTGGGTGCAACTTCATTTTAGATTTTGATGCATTAATTGAACATTAATTGATTTTAGAACGTCAATATGGCGGCCAATTCCTTAGTTACGACATGTCAATCGTGCATTCTTATGCAATTTGTATGTAACAATTTTATTCATTGGCTAAAAGTTGCCGTCAAATCCACAGTTGACTAGGCGTAACTAAGGATGGACCCGCCATTTTGAATTGTTGAATCAACAAATGTTCGATTACTACTATATAATCGAAAATAAAACAACACCTACCTCGAATTCGCCGTTTTAATGTAATTTTATCCGAATTTGAATCGTACAGGTAACGTAAAAATCTCCAGTTTGTAAGTTTTCATTTGTATGACGTCACGTTTAGCCATGACGTCTTTGCGCCAAAATCATTCATGAAGTTTCGCGGATTTTTTTTATTTGTCAAATTTAGACCTTTTTTTCAAGTTTTATCGTATTATTTCTTTTTGTAATGCATTAGAATCGGAATAACAGTACTGTAGTTGAAGAGTTGCCACCGTCAATTTTGATTTGACGGTGGCAACTCTTCAACTACAGTACTGTTATTCCTTAATTCGAAGGTAAATATAGTAGCCAGTTAAAAAAAAATGAATTCTAATATGACGTGCTTCTTTCGCTTTGTAAACAACACCGTGATAAAATTCTCGATATATCTATACTTAGCGCAGACTCCAAGATGTACACAAATGGCTGTTTAAATATGCCTCCCACGTAAATCCACATGTATCGTAACCTATGTGTAAACGGTTGTGGATTTCGCTGTGTTAACAATTACAATTGAATAAAACCCTACAGAACATTTATTCTGATTCTGATGCATAACAAAAAGAATTTACACATTAGAGAACGGAAAAATGGACAAAAACAAAACAATTTAAAATTCCGCGAAATTCCAGTAGTGATTTTTGCGCATTAACGTCATTTCAAAACATGACGTCATACGAATGAAAACGTCAAAGCTGAAGGTTTTTCGATTGCGTTTACCCAGTTGGAAAGCAAGTCCTTGGAAACGTCCGTTGTCGTCAAGCTTTATCAGCAACAATAGCAGGGGGAATTAATTAGGTGGCGCTACAGTCGTCCGTAACGTCAAAAAGTCCGCCAAATCAATCGGCTAAAAGATTGACGTTTAAAGTATTTTTTGCAACTTGTCATGCTTTTATTACAATTAAATTTTAAAATTTGTAGGTTTTGTGACCAATATAATTTCTTTACGACATACAAACATTACAAAAAATAGCTTGTAATTGCTATTCCTTTATCCTGTCCGTTCTAAAAAAAAATGGCCATCTTTTTTGTTCGCCAACAAAATCGATTTTTCCTAATTTGACGTTTGCGTATCCAAATACAGAAAAGAACGGTTATAATCTTAAATGAAACCGGGAAACCTATTTTAAATTTATACACTGTTTTGAAGCCATCATTTTTTACTTTTATACATCAATTTTAGTGACCACCAGCCATGTCAATTTTTATCTGGTTTTAGCTACGTATCTACTTCAAAACAGTAATTTAAAAGTTTAGCTTCTTTTCATTGTACCTGTTTCAAAGTGCTCTAAAATACTGATTTTATTAAAGACATGAATGAAATTTTGATTAAAAGTTGTGGATTTTCACAATTCCATACGATACTTGTATTTTGAAGTAACTATTAAAAACCCCTTTTGATCCCCTACACAAATTGACGGTGACATTGTTTTCTTTTTTCAACATACGTCATGTAACGTTTATAACAAAATATGTGTCAGGGTCATGTGCATAGTAAAAAATTACACATTGGAAAAGTGAAACAACAAACAAAGATCTTCTTTATTGCGTTTAAAGCTAAACGTCTTGGAAAATTTTGACAGATCTGACAAATTATTGATAGCCTACTGTATGGATGGACAAAAGCACAAAAATAGCAATAGAAAATGCATTGCAAAGAAAATTCTTTAGGAAAAAATCATATGAAAAAAGAAATTGAAGGTCAGTTAATAAAATTTTGCTTATATTATTATCTCTTTACTTAGTAAGCTATATTTTCATTCTCAATTTTATAGTAATAAGAGCAAAAACTAGCTTATCAAGCCAAGTCAGCCAAACAAGAAGTTTATTCATAGAAATGTGTTTTTACAAAATTGAATTTATTCAAATGACAAATTCTTGTCAAATTTAAGCATCTTTGATCATTATTGAAGTAAAATGCACAAAATTTGTCCCACCAATTTCATTTCATTTCCTATTACTAGTATTCAGGTAAAGTATATATACAATACTTTGTTTATAAATATGTAATTATTTAAAGAAGCTGATACAGCAACCTGTTCAAGAGAAGAAGCCCCATTTTTTCCAAAAAGTTTACTTTCATAATCTATAAAATACCCTGAGAAATAAGACTAAGGGCTACTGTGCAAGCTAATCTAATAGTTTAATTTTACAATTATAATGATTCTGAAATTCAAAATTGTGTCACTTTCACTTATAATTTAAAGCATATTTTTTTTACAGAATTTCTGTCAATATTTTTGGTATAAAACTTATAAATCCCTTTTTTGTATTTTACTGTTCAACTAAGAAACATAGGCTTGAGTTTAAAGGCTCTCTTAATTTGAAGAAATTTGTTGTGACTCTTGGTCACACTTTATAAAATATAAAATAAATATGATCAGTACTATTTATCTAATAATTATATCAATTTTCAGAAAGATTATTGAAATTGTATAAACTATGTTTTATTGCATTTAATATAATCAGAAGTGTTTAAAAAAATTCTGCTAGGAATGATCCCACATATAAAAATTACACCTAGTATATTTCATCCGCCAGATCTAATTTCTTTCAATATAGCTAGGTTTTTAATTTTACATGTAGATGTCATTATCCACATTTCTGCATTGTTTTTTGTTTTTTTTTACTGCAGTAATATTTTGTCTTTTAATATTTACATTTAGTCCTTCTCTGAAAAATAGGGGGAAGTATCTCTTCTTTATATTAAAATTATCATAACATAGTTATAAATCGAGTTTCGTTTATTTTCTTTCTAATTTTTGTAAAGTAAACTCCTTTTTTAATTTTATGCATTTTGCTGGGTTTTTATTTTTGACTGGTGATATTAAGGGGAGATAACCACTTGCACAAATCGGCATAAAAACCACCGCTTCGGTTTGAAATCAATTTGACGTTTGCGTATCCAACATTCTATTGCCGAGATATTCATATCGAGTGTTTGTCTTAATGAGATGCTTTATTAAGTTTAAATTCAGCCCATCATTTTTAGTTTCCTCGTAAATATTTAGATTTTTCGTTCAGGAGACTTGACAATTTTCACCCAAACTCCAAGTTTGCAGATAAAATAAAGAATAAAGGACTTTGATTTGATGTGTGAGCTTTGACGAGAATAAACTATGGATACTCAAGATTAGTTAGGTCAATAAGTTTTTATTACGACAATAGTATTCAGTGAGTTAAAATGAGGTTTGTCTCATCCGTTTTTTCACTGAATTTTCACGGTCACGTGACTCTATTGTTGCTGATAAACTTGGGGTCAAACCGTGACCTGCTTTCCAACTGTACCTTCTAAACTCGGATACAATTGCATTAAAATAAAGTATTGAGGTAGGTGTTGCTTGTTTTCTGTTCTATTGCAATATTCGCACATTTAATGATTTCAGCAAGTCAACATGGCGGCTCCTTGGTTACAACATGTCAACAGTGAATTTGACGGTAGCTTACGATAAAAAATGCAAATCTAAAATTGCAAATGTTGGGTTTACTGAGAAGCTCACGCTCAGGATAAAATTCGAATATCACGGCCCAGGCCATGTGTAAATTTCCAACAAATCTATGGCTTCCATGAATTATTTCTTAATTGAAAATCGCCAAAATTTGGCTGAAGAATTATAAGGATTGAACACATTTTTTTCTAGAGATTATTGATGTGTAAATCGGGGCTTTTACTCACATACTTAACATAAAAGTCCGAATTATTCAGTTTGTGAGTTAATCGCCCCGGTTTACACATCAATAACCTCTAGAAAAAATCCTATAATATTGCACTAGTGCAATAAATCTTCAAAATTCATGACATCATCAACGACAAAATCTTAGTTTAAACCAATTATTACTTTCAAATATTATATTGCTATACAATTACCCGGTTTACACATCAATAACCTCTAGAAAAAATGTGTTTAATCATTATAATTCTTCAGCCAAACATTGGCGATTATCAATTTACATTACAGTTGGAAAGCAGGTCACGGTTTGACCCCAAGTTTATCAGCAACAATAGAGTCACGTGACCGTAATTTTTATATGTGGGATCATTCCTAACAGAATTTTTTTTATAAACACTTCTGATTATATTTAATGCAATAAAACATAGTTTATACAATTTCAATAATCTTTCTGAAAATTGATATAATTATTAAATAAATAGTACTGATCATATATATTTTATTTTCTATAAAGTGTGACCAAGAGTCACAACAAATTTCTTCAAATTAAGAGAGCCTTTAAACTCAAACCTATGTTTCTTAGTTGAACAGTAAAATACAAAAAAGGGATTTATAAGTTTTATACCAAAAGTATTGACAGAAATTCTGTAAAACAATATGCTTTAAATTATAAGTGAAAGTGACACAATTTTGAATTTCAGAATCATTATTATTGTAAAATTAAACTATTAGATTAGCTTGCACAGTAGCCCTTTGTCTTATTTCTTAGGGTATTTTATGAGGGTTTGGATGGGGTTAAATGATTAAAGAATAATGCCCTTAAAAAATGAAGATTAGAGAATAACGGGCAAAAAAAAATGAAGATTAGAGAAAAAAGGGGTTAATTTGTTGAAGATTAGAGAAAAAAGGGGTTAATTTTTTAAAGATTAGAGAAAAAAGGGGTGAAAATTAAATGTTTACAGAATAACAGACCCCCCCCCCCCCCCCCCCCCCCCCCCCCCCCCCCCCCCCCATCCAGACCCTCTTTTATAGATTATGAAAGTAAACTTTTTGGAAAAAATGGGGCTTCTTCTCTTGAACAGGTTGCTGTATCAGCTTCTTTAAATAATTACATATTTATAAACAAAGTTTTGTGTATATACCTTACCTGAATACTAGTAATAGGAAATGAAATGAAACTGGTGGGACAAATTTTGTGCATTTTACTTCAATAATGATCAAAGATGCTTAAATTTGACAAGAATTTGCCATTTGAATAAATTCAATTTTGTAAGAACACATCTCTATGAATAAACTTCTTGTTTGGCTGACTTGGCTTGATAAGCTAGTTTTTGCTCTTATTACCATAACATTGAGAATAGAAATATAGCTTACTAAGTAAAGAGATAATAATATAAGCAAGATTTTATAAACTGACCTTCATTTTCTTTTTTCATATGTTTTTTTTCCTACAGAATTTTCTTTGCAATGCATTTTCTATTGCTATTTTTGTGCTTTTGTCCATCCATACAGTAGGCTATCCACTTTGAGGCTATCAATAATTTGTCAGATCTGTCAGAATCTTCCAAGACGTTTAGCTTTAAACGCAATAAAGAAGATCTTTGTTTGTTGTTTCACTTTTCCAATGTGTAAATTTTTACTATGCACATGACCCTGACACATATTTTGTTATAAACGTTACATGACGTATGTTGAAAAAAGAAAACAATGTCACCGTCAATTTGTGTAGGGGATCAAAAGGGGTTTTAGTTACTTTAAAATACAAGTATCGTATGGAATTGTAAAAAATCCACAACTTTTAATCAAAATTTCATTCATGTCTTTAATAAAATCAGTATTTTAGAGCTCTTTGAAACAGGTACAATGAAAAGAAGCTAAACTTTACTGTTTTGAAGTAGAAACGTAGCTAAAACCAGATAAAAATTGACATGACTGGTGGTCACTAAAATTGATGTATAAAAGTAAAAAATGATGGCTTCAAAACAGTGTATAAATTTGAAATAGGTTTCCCGGTTTCATTTAAGATTATAACCGTTCTTTTCTGTATTTGGATACGCAAACGTCAAATTAGGAAAAATCGATTTTTTTGGCGAACAAAAAAGATGGCTATTTTTTTTTAGAACGGACAGGATAAAGGAATAGCAATAACAAGCTTTTTTTTGTAATGTTTGTATGTCGTAAAGAAATTATATTGGTCACAAAACCTACAAATTTTAAAATTGAATTGTAATAAAAGCATGACAAGTTGCACAAAGTACTTTAAACGTCAATCTTTTAGCCGATTGATTTGGCGGACTTTTTGACGTTAAGGACGACTGTAGCGCCACCTAATTAATTCCCCCTGCTATTGTTGCTGATAAAGCTTGACGACAACGGACGTTTCCAAGGACTTGCTTTCCAACTGATTATTTGTTTGATGGCTGCTATATTTATCATCAAAAGCACAATGGCATATGCCACCATTTTGACTTTTTGAAAAAACATAAATGTCCCATAAATGCAACGGAATTCAAAATAAAATAGCACCTACCTCTTGTTTTAATTAAATATTATCCTAATTTGAAGCGTACACGTTACGAAATAATCTTTCCCTTGAACATTTTCATCCGTATGACGTCGTGTTTTGCCATGACGTAAATTCGCCAAATCCTTCATCACATTTCGCGGAATTTTATATAAATTTTATTTTTATACACTTTTGAAGCTTTAGTGCATTTATTTTATTTCTTTTTTGTTATATATGCATTAGAATAGAAACAACTTTTATGCAATTGTTTTATTTTGTTTCAATTTGCTGAAAATCCCAGTATCCCTGCAAGAATGTGTATAGCGCATGCATAGATTACGAAAGTAGTTTCGGAAACATGGTTTATCGAAGTGTAAACCAAGAGAAAAAATCTAATTGACCAATCCAATTCAAGTATTTATAGATATGCAAATGATATAAGAATTATTCCCCAATATTCATACCATAACCCTATAATATTACGAACGTAAAACTGTTTCTAATTGTTGATTAATTCATTGACACAATGTCGTCATGTATTTCGCCGTTGTAGTTAGTTTAAACACCATTTATTCGGATAAATCAACATTAAGCGGTTTTATACAAATGAAATAAATATTAAGGATTCAGAATAAAGCAACTTGCATTTAAAGATCTGTCTCCTGTTACATCACATATTACCTCTAAGTGTTACACTACTACGAAATAAGAGAGTGGTACATCACCTGTGACCATATTACAACTCCTGAATTTTGATTTTGGCCGTGTACGGAACCCAAACTGTGATTTTGAAATATTTTAAACGCCTACGAAAGGAAAGAAAGGGCACGGTTTGGAACTGGAGGTATTATGCAAATTTCGATTATATTTTCCCCCTTTAGAAATGACTACTGTAATTTTCGTCTCTGACGATAAAACATCAAAAATTAGTTGCACAATACATAAACTGATAATTTAGAAGTCTGCACCAATTTTTTTTTTAGGTTCTTTCGAACAGACACAAAATATTAGTCTTTTCTTATAATTTAATTTTAAACTATATTTTTAAGGAGTTAATAACGAAAACAAAACCAGTTGATGATGTTACAGTCACGTGACAAACTTACGTCCTTGAGCTGATTGACACTTGAAAAAACTTTCAACCAATCGGAATCCAAAATTAAACTATAAATATATGTGTAACACTTTCCTTGGTCTTTTTTTCAAAAAACATTCTGGAATTATCCTTCTTTTGCTTTGGAAAAACCTGAGAGTTTCATTCATAAGTTTCATCTTCAGTCATACAAAAAGTTATGTTGTTAATACATAGGTTGGTCCATTTCCACATAGTAATGTTAAACATTGTTTAAATATTGCATCATTGTGGTTATATTCAAATCACATCCGTGCATTTATCAACCATCACCAAAATCATCTGAAGAGATGCTGCCCTGGTACACGCTATATTCATTTATATCTATTCACAGTGTCCTTTATATCCGTGTTTACTTTAAATATTTCTAGACATTCAACGATAAATTTGAAGACTGCTTGTGCTTCTTCTGTAAAGTATTTCTAGAAATGCAATGCCGACAAATTTGAAGACGAAATCACGAAAAATTCTCCAAATATATGAAACTTAATACTAACATGACGAGTCGGAATTGTGAGTAAAACAAAAAAATAACTGGTTTGAACCTTAAAAAAAACTAAACAATTTAATATATATCTTTTGAATTGACACATAGCATCACAATTTACGCTAAACATGTATACAGAGTATATATACATCTCAGAGCCTAATGATAACCTAACTACTAACGAGAGATATGTAAATTTTTTGTTATGTCTATTCATATCGAATAGGTTTCATCTCAACTGCAGTATGATTTCCTTTGTTATTGTCAACGCGGACGAATCCTGTATCTTTTTCGTCACTTCCGGCGCTATTACTGGACTTTAGAATGGACCCTCTAGTGATATCTGTAACATATGGAAGCCTTGCCATAGAGGATCCTCTCTTAAGACAGTTATTTATTGCATGTTTAAAGGTGTCTCTGAAGTTTTTTCGACATAAACCCATAAACAATTGGATTTATACAACTGTTTGCATACGACATTAATGAGAACGCAGTCCTCATATGCTTCAAGTATGCCTTGTCGTGAATGTCACTGAGGATACCAAAAGCTACAAGTACATTATTAATCAGAATTGGACCCCAGCAAACAGCAAAGAGAAACACTACCACGATCAACATCATGATGACCTGAAACAAAAAAGAAATGTTTCAGAAATAACTAGTTGTCGATTCAAGACTCAAATCAATGACGTAAGAGACAGGAGCAAGAAGGGGACATAAGTCATTATAGCTCATTTTATTGTTTGTTGGTAAATTTGTACTTTAATTTTAAAGTATTTTAATAATATATTTCGCAATCCAAGAACATTAATTAAGGATTTGTCTGTACTCCAGAATGTCCGATTGTCCAATTTCGTAAATAAGAAAATAGTTTAGCGAAACGGCGTTGACAATCATTAAAAGAACACTTACATTTTATGAGGAAGGGTCCTATGAACCTTGTGTAAATTATATTGGGAAAAAAAACGGCAGAACGTCAAGATATATGATAGAACATACTAAGGACAACAATAAGTTTGTTCATGCGATAAAGGAAACGAACTTTAAATTTGGGAGAGAACACATTTTTCACATCTAATTCATCTGAGACTTTAGCGATTTCCCAACGAAGGGATGATAAGGCATATGTTTGCTTCTTAGAGTTCGCAGGGATATTATTGATTCATCAAAAAAGCATTCTAACAAAATAATCAAACTAGAGGGTAGGGTTAAAAAACAGTTCACAAAACCGGACAAATACAAATGATGTCATGTATACATTCTTAAGATGCTCACATATTAGACAGTATATGTATGGGTTTTTTTTTTAAAGTTTTATGTATACTACATTTTTGTTTAATTAATTTTTGTGTTTAAATGGACATTAGCTATCAAATTCATGTTCACGAATTAACTTAAATTTTCATATTTGAGTTATAACATACTTAAAACATATATCCAAATTATAAAAAGTATAAAATAAAAAAATAACAATGCATGGGCTCGATAATATGTATCAGCGCATCGTGTGTATTGCAGTCTTTACGTTGAGGACCACAGTGCATGTCATATTGTATGGGTTTTTTTTTTTATGACATATGGTCTAGATTGAAAGATAGACAAAGAGAGGGTGGGGGAGTCGTGAAAATAGTTTGATTCCATTACATCGTGTGAGTGTATTGTGTCAAGCTATCGGTACGATTTTGTTCTTCCTAGTTGTTTGTCCTTGTTTGTTCGCCTATTCGTTTGAAAGTATTTTTTGGTTATTCTTTTCACCCGTTTAATGTATTAATTTATTGGTTGAACTAAGGCTCCTATAAAGTTGTATTAATATATTGTATAAATTGAAAGTTTTAATTGACTATTATGATAGCGTCATCTCACTGTGAAATCTCCTATATGATGACGTGTACTGTTATCCTAATGTGCTCACCCATATGCTCACCTGTTTTCTAGTTCTTGCATCATCATCGTTGGCTGCAGGTGGTTTTTTGGTCGAAACTTTCATTTTCCCGTTACTATCTCCATTTGAAGAAGACTTTATGCGTTCAGAACATGAATATTGACATTCGCTGTAAACGTAAAAAGAATTAAATATTACTTTACAATTGTAAACATTGGAGCATTACAGTGAATTGTTTCAATAGTTTCAAGATTAAGAAATAATTCAAAAAAATAATGTTTAAATGCTGATTTTTGATAAATAAAAACCGGTAAGCTAGTCAATTTTTCATCGATAACAGTCATTTAAAATACGTGTGGTCATCCATGTATCAGAAACAAATTATATTGCATATAACCTTCTACTCAATATCCAAGATGATCATATAGATAAAAATTAAGAAAAAATTCATGAGAAATTATTAGAGATGGAGAAGCGTTACATCCCTGTCAAAAAAATAAAACCTCGACTAAAAGAAAGAGTGAATTTTATATGGACAACAAAATTTAAGAGAAAATAAAGAAAAAAACTCTCTATGTAGGAAATCAGTTGCTACTAAAGATCCAAGTATAAGATTTGAATACAATAAAGTACGAAATCAGGTAAAGACGATGACAAATAAACTGAAAAGGGAACATGAAAAGAAACTGTCAACAAATGCTAAGAAAAATCCAAAAGCGATAAAAAACACTAAAAATAAAATGCTATAAATGAATATCAATAAGGAAGAAATATCTAAGATACTTAAGGGACTGAAGGTTGAAAAATCTCCGGGACCAGATAGGATACACCCAAGAATACTCAAAGAGTTAGCAGAAACAATATCAACACCATTATGCATAGACGTTACGCACGGTATTGGTGCCACTTAGCGTTACACGACGTTGCTAATAAAACGACGATTTTGACGTTGTTCCACGGAAAGTTTCAAACGTTGACCTTATATTCTACTCATGTGAAATGCAGCTTAAAGTACAGAGATTTTCGAAGTTGCTTCTTTATATGGTTTTATTTTTTTAAGGCGGTGCAAATACAAAATTCCATTAAATTTGAACAAAAATACATGAACAAATTTTTAATTTTTGCGAAGAATTATAGATGCAACAATAACACAAAATAACAATTTAATGTCTTGTTAAATGATGAAATATATAAAAAGAAGATGTGTTATGATTGCAAATGAGACAACTCTCTACAAGAGACCAAAATGACACAGAAATTAACAACTATAGGTCACTGTACGGCATTCAAAAGCAAAGCCCATACCGCATAGTCTGCCATAAAAAGCCCCGAAATGACAACGTAAAACAATTAAGACGAGAAAACTAACTCCCTAATTTTTGTAAAAGAAATGAACGAAAGAGTCTGTTTTGTACATATTTTTTGGCGCTTTTTTGTCTTCAATGTTTTAAAACATTCAAACTTAGTTTGATACTATGAGTGAAACAAATGCAGGACAAATCTGAGGCGAATCTCTTTACTCTTAGGACGAGCGTGCTTACAACATATCACATTGGCTGTCTTTGTTTATAACCTTAAGCAGTGACTTATACTTACATTATAATGCATATTATTTATTTTAACGTTTAAGTAAGACCACAATCTTAACATCAACCACGATTTCATGGAAAACGTTAAAAATAGAATTTTTTGACAAAAATCTCTATTAAACGAAAAGCTTTATAAAAAAAATGTTCATCAAGTTTGAAAAAGAAATACGTGCTCTTATGCTGCCGTTGCCAACTTTCAATAATTTAAAGATGGTCGGGGTCTAAACTATTTTTTTTAAAAGAAAATATTTAATGTTTTCATTGATTACAATTTTTAAATCAGGGTTGTTTTACCAAATGATTAAGAAAATTATGTTATGTAGGAATTTACACATTTTGTACATTAGGCCGTTAGTTTTCTCGTTTGAATTGTTTTACATTTGTCATTTAAGGGTCTTTTATAGCTGACTATACGGTACGGGTTTTGCTCATATTTGATTGCAATAGAGAAACCTATAGAAATTGTTAATTGGTCTTTAATGGAAGTTTGTCTCGTCATACGGCCGCATCTTCTTTTTAATACTTTATTATGAGAACGGTGATTCTGTATTGTTGTATCCTTTCAACTGATATTTTTTCACAAATTCAAGCTTCAAAAAAGGGTCGGCGATCAATATTTTTTTTAATAATATTTGAAATTATAGAATTTGGCAAAGTATAAAAAATTCTTACATAGACCAATACCTACCTCACAGATTACCAGCAGGTTAAAATCCGATTTTAAATGATACAATTATTTTCATCTTATTAGATGTGTATTTTTAAGTATTTGCTATATGTGCATGCATGTTCACATGGATAAATGTTGTTTTTCTCAAGCGAACAACTATGGACCAGGAATGCATTCCATGCACTTTTTATATACTATTGGTTATTTTTGGTTCAGCGCTTCCATTTTCAACATATACCAGAGTATATCGGTTTACACTAAATCTTCTTTGACTTTTGAAAAAAAACGTTTCCAAACGATTATTTTTATGTTTTCGGTTTTAATCTTTTTTGGTTTGAGTTTACATTGTTTTACAAGTATAATCAAAGTACTGAAGTACTGAACATCGGATGACCGCAAGTTCTTGTGCGTGGTCACAAGCACTTGTCTCAGAAAAAAATCACATTTCTATACCTGAAACTGAGATTTATGTATTTTTTTCTGAGAAAAGTTCCTGCGTGGATGACGAATAAATGACAGGGAATTCAACTTCACTGCTTTCATATCTATTATATTGTGGTGATACAAATCAGTATACTCTGATGTGTTGTTATATATTATATTAATATTTGTATATAGCAGTTACATGTAGGTATAATTTTCATCCAATTGTATATCATTCTATTCTACGATTCTAATAAAAGTGCAGTACACGTGCATGGTGGACACTCTTCAATCACAATTCGATTTTTTCAATAGATTGGATTTGAGTAGACATTCATAATTTCCTACAAAACTTTCTTGTGATATTCTTCCGCATGCGTTAACACATTTCTTTTGTACGTGTGCATAGATTTTAATGCATATAAATATTTCAAACGACACAATATCTTTGTATTATTAATTTCCGTTTTTATGAGTATTCATTGCAGAAATGAATTTATAACAAGCGATAAGATATGTTATTTTGCACTCGATGATATCCGCGTATTTATACGATCGGTTACCAGTCAAAAACGAAAGTCAAATCTCTATGGCAACAATACATCGGAATTAATCCCCTCACGGTCATCGCGATGTAAGAATCAATATTCAAGCTATGTTTTGTGGCGTTTTGTGAAGATAAAAAAGATCTACTTTACACAACAACAAAAAACATTTGCACACAAAAGATTGATTTGTTATTTTTTTCTTTCTCGAATGAGTTTGGAGTGTCTGTAAATGAATACCTTAGAGCTAGCTGCTACATGTTTGTGTGCCATCCATCATTTATATCGGACAACTACTCTCTCTCTCTCTCTCTCTTTCGTTCTTTCTCAAATAATGGTAAAACGGAAAAGTTTTAATTTTCATATACATGCCTATTTACCAGGCAGTTCTGTTGGAGATTCGAGAAAATAAACTTCATTCCGTCACACTACTTCTACAGTAATAACCGTATTGTTCATACACATTGCTAGGTAGATGTACTCACAGTATAGCTATACTGTAATTTTATGGCATACGAGTATTTCTCTGATAAAACTTTTTGTTAAATGAGTCGATGCAACAAAAACAAAAAATGATTGCACGTTTTACTGAAATGTTCATGACTTATGAGTGAGTACTTTTTCTCATAAGATTTATTGTGAGAATTTTCATTCATGTGTATAGCTTCGAATTTTTTAATAGCAATGCTAGAAATTACAAATACTATCTGGCTGAGGAGGATAATTATAATTTCAGTTTTGTTTGCATTTCCTTTTTCAATGTATCTTGCTTTTATAATGTGGGGGTGTGGCCATAAGTAAGTTTTCTCTTTGTTATACTTATACATGTAGCTCAGGGGCCTTGTCTTTATGGAGTATCCCAGTTAAATATTTAAACATCTTATATCCTTGAAACAATGCAGATCTACATTTTAATGCATATTAAATGAGAACTTTATTTTATATAGATCAGACCATTTCATTAAATTATGTTATGCCAAATATGCAAGAAAAGTCGTATAACAGTTTAAATAACGTTATTAAAACACGAACGTCAAATAACGGTTACGGGGACATTTCATTGGACATCTTAGATCGTTTCGGATTTTCTACCTGCAACTCAAACACAAGTACATATAATATCATTTTAAAGGAAAATAAATGTATTTTCCATTCATATCAGTTAAAAGGTGATAAAAATTTGAGATATAGTAGAATTTCGTTTGATAAAAAGCCTCTGAATTATTCTTTGTGTTATTTTGTCCATCGGGACATTTTATTGGACACGGGAAAAATGACGATGTTTTTAAAATAAGACCGCAGTTACATAATGATGACTTCGGATAGCTTCTTCGGAACATGTATAATTTTTCTGATATTATTAAAATCCATTTTCGTATGTTATATATTATGAAATTGAAGACAGAAAGTTTTTTTACGGGTTGAGCAGCAAATTGGGACATTTTTTCTCTTTTTTGTTTAAACTTTTCTGACGATCTTCCTTATCTTATAGTTAAAAACGTCTATTACTTCATTTAACGTTAAATGTATACAATATAGTTGTAAAATTTTAAACCATTCTACTTACTAATGAATCCGCACTGGGATTTCAAAGACGCACATAAAACAAAATTGTAACGGCGGGACACCCTTAAAATGACGTTATAGGCATCGAAATGAGCAAATTTTTTCATTAAGAAATAGACAAAGCACAAATTCATCTATGTTATTGATTTCTATGGTTTATTTCCTTTCGAATGATATGCATAACATGGCTATTTATTGTTTAGGATAAGAGCTTGAATTTGAATAACCCGCCATCTAACCCATATTTCCAAAGTGACACCAATATCGTGCGCAACGTCATAATATTCAACCAATCAATAAGAAACAGTACTGTTCCAAGTTGATGGAAAGAAGCACAAATTAGCGCTATTTTTAAGAAAGGACAAAAATGTACTGCTGGTAACTATAGACCTGTCAGTCAGCCTAACCTCAGTGGTGTGCAAAGTAATGGAAAAATTGGTACGTGAACATACTGTCAAACATATGAAGAGCAACAAATTCTTAACTGATCGTCAATATGGATTAATATAAGGCCGATCTACATCTCTTCAACTTTTACATGTATTGGACAAATGGCTAGAAGCCCTTGATAATGGGAAATCTATCGATGTTATTTACATGGAATATATGAAAGCATTCGACAATGTTCCGCACAAAAGACTAATGAACAAACTCAGAGCATATGGCACAGAACTTTCAGTTCTGAATTGGGTCTATAGTTTTCTAAGTGACAGGATACAACACGTTTCAATAAACAATAAAACATCATCATGGTCAAAAGTAACTTCAGGTATACCTCAAGGATCTGTGCTTGGGCCTCTACTTTTTGTAATTTTCATAAATGACCTTCCAAACATGGTTGATTCCGACGTATACCTCTTTGCAGATGATACTAAAATTTTTAACACAATTAGTCAGAAAGAGGATAAAACTCAATTACAAAGTGACTTAAATAAACTATCGCAATGGAGTGATACCTGGCTATTAAAGTTTCACCCCGATAAGTGTAAACATATGCACATAGGTAAACTGGGACCGAAACCAGACTCAAAATATACACTAAAATCGACAATACTACAAAAAGATACTGAAGAAAAAGACATTGGAGTAATTATTGACTCTAAATTAAATTTCGAAAAACATATAAGTGAGAAAGTTTATAAAGCAAATTCCATGTTTGCACTACCGAGAAGGACTTTCCAATATTTAGATACAGATACCTTTGTACCACTATACAAGACACTCGTAAGAACACATTTAGAGTTTGCAAGCTCAGTATGGCATCCATCTAAAATAAAATATATTGACTTGATTGAGAATGTGCAGCGCCGGGCAGCTAAACAACTACCAGGATTAAAGAATTTAACATACTCGAAAAGACTGCACAAATTAAAACTACCATCTCTAAATTTTAGACGGGTCCGAGGTGACATGATTGAATTATATTAAATACTGAACGGAAAATATTACAAAGAGGCGACACAATTTGTTAAATTATGGAAGGACATGACTACACGAACAGGGGTACGCGGCAACAGTCTGAAAATATTTCCACTGAGAGCCAGAACAGAATTAAGGAGGAATGCCTTTGCTCTACGAGTGGTGAAAACATGGAATACACTACCCGAAATTATAGTGACATCACCAACCACAAATATACAAGAATAGACTAGACAAATACTGGAAGAACCAAACAATGGTGTACGAAGACTATAAATCAAAAATCACCGGAAGTGGAGAAGATTTAGATATAGAGACTGATGAAGAGGAACTTTAGTTCCTGTATCAGTAAAAGAACCTAAGTAAACCTAAGTAATATTCCAAATGTGTCGGTATAGGTACCAAACGTAAAAAAAAGACCAATGATAAACAACAGTATTTACAGCACCAAAAAAGAAAAGTAACGACTGATCTCATGAGCAACACGAACCCGGCCGACTAAAAAACGGGGATAATCTCAGGTAGTCTGAAAAGTGTAACCATATTATGCTCCACATGTGGCACTCGTCAGTTTACTTATATTAGTACAAACCCGGCGAAAAGTCTTATTCGGTAGTCAAATTCGGGGGTAGGACGGGATTGTAGTTACCACGATTGGAACATATCCGTCATTTTCTGTGAAACCGATATTCTTGATAACAGCCAAGCAACTCGTCCCATTATGATTAAATCTGATTTATTTGAGGAGTATGTATAGAGGTTTCACATAAATATATATATAAAACAGTTTGATTGTTTTACAAAAGAAATCGGTTTTAGTTTGGGATTATGAAATAAGAATGAGACGGCTTAGAATTTTAAACTACATGCATTTTCAAACTGGTTACAAAAACAAATAATCATGATTTATTTCATAAAATTTCTTCACATTTGCATTTAAACTTCCGTAAAAAAAAACCTGGCACTCTTATTTCAAAAACAACCCTCAGAACTGAACATCTAGGGGGTGACTTTGATTTAGCATGACTTTGTTGTAACGATGTCTTGGCTATCAAAAACATGCTGTCAAATGAGCATAATAAATGAAGGGGCGGAGATAAAAGATATATTCTTTAACACAATTTTTTTCCGCACATTGAACAGTAGTTACATGACAGACTTAATATCTTGTATACAACAAAAAATAGGTAAAAACCAAGCTTTATTATTTAACAATTACCTGTTATTTCATGTCTAACTGGCATTTAGGTTCACGATTGGATTTCTTTTTTTTTTTAAAGAAAGCAACTTGTCCTATTCAAAAATAGTGTGCAATTCAATTAACTAGTTCAACTTTGGTGCTACTAGTCATATTGACCTAATCTACTGTATAATGATGGGGACAACAAACATACGTCTTATGTCTGATCCGTGGCTAATTAATCACGCTGTACTTTTTGTTAGTATAACAAACCTTTTATACAAACATTTTGACAGATGTAAACTAAATATTTTGACTTCAGACTGATATTCCCACCATTAATTGGAAATTTATATACTCGTTACTTATCTGACCTCAATTTAGATAAAGTCAAGGAAAAACAGCAAAGAAGTACTTCCAAACAAAAATTTTGGAAAAGAATATAAAAACCGTATAAATGCCTCCTTCCTTGTAAGATCTCTTAGGCATTTTTTAAATCGATCTTCAGTTTTTATGTTTTACCTTTTGTCTTGCTTTTTGTTCAAATAAAATAACAAAAAAGTAAAATAAAAAAGCTAAGTTGATATGATTTCTCTAATGTTTGTGTTATTTTCACATTTCGTGATTGTTGTGAGAAAATATATTTCTCCTCACTAGTGAAATATCTGTTCTCGTCAATTGTTTTGTCGAAATTTAACTGTCTCGAGTTCAGAAATATCGTAACACACTTGTTGCAGTGGGGAAATCTATGTTTCTTACATTCCTTTTCATGTAATAAAATTTAAAAGGTAATTACAAATGGCACTAAGATGACAGGACAGCATAGAAATATTTATAATTTCCGAAAAACTTTAAAAAAAAAAAAAAAAAGAGGCAAGCAACAACAAACTGGAACCCCTCTATCCCTATGAAATAAAGAAAATAAATCGAGAGTACCACAATTGCTAAACAACATCTGTTTTATTATATTAGGAGGCATTTCTAATTGTCACAGAACGTAACAGGATACAAAGTTAATGCGCCCGAAGCTCTTTTAAGGATCAACCTTCACCAGGAACGCTCAAAGCATTTCAAAGCCAGGTATAGAGGAAAATATATACATACCTGCCAGAACGCATCATAGCTCTGTTTGAGACTATATGCCATATTTCTATAGAGATCATGGTATAACAGATCGCCATCACCATTACTGGTGTGATAAACATAATCACCAGCATATATAGTTCGTATAATTTGAAGTAAAGCGGTGAAAACTGGATTTTACACCATAATGCTGTCCGATTTATTCCTTTAACTACTAGTATATACTACAAATATATAAGAATATCATATGATTCCGCAATCTAGGAAAACAATAAATAAGAGTATAATGTATAAAAAAAACCTGAGACCATTACATAATTTATAAAATTCAAGTTTGAGAGAGGGACTAAGCATTCACAAACGTGTAGCCTGTAATTCAGGGATTGTCATTCGTTCATGTGTTACATATTGGTTTTTCGTTCATTTTTGTACATAAATTATGCCGTTAGATTTCTCGTTTGAATTGTTTTACGTGTGTCATTTCGAGGCCTTTTATAGCTGACTATGCCATATGGGCTTTGTTCATTGTTGAAGGCCGTAAGGTGACCTATAGTTGTTAATGTCATTTAGTCTCTTGTGGAGAGTTGTTTCATTAGCAAACATACCACATCTTAACCCCTCTATATTCTTCATATGTCAATCCCTAGTCATCCGGGAATCTTAAATCTACTGGTTTTCCTTGATATTTGTCATATTTCTAGTTATTTCGTTTATTGCTCTATAGAATGAATTAGACTATGTTTTTTTCACTTTCATATCGGTTCTCATTTTCTCATTCCAGACTTTTTATAGTTCGCTTTGCAGTATGGGTTTGTTAAAAGTTAAGGACTGTATTGCATTGACTTGCACATGCGTTAGGTTTAAATGATAGTAATGTTTAATTGTATTCATACCATATTTCCTTTTTTAACATCGATTTAAAGTTTTCTGTAATTAATTGTGGTACGTATGTTGATCAAAGATGATATTGGGGCAAATTAAATTCATTGCTTCTAATTTTTTTAATGGTTGCTATGATGACTTAATTGACAGAGTATCTGTACCCTAGCGGACCGTGTAGATGTTCCGTAAGACTGTCTCACAGCACCAGATTGATACACGTCTTCTGTCTGTAGGCTACATTAAAATATTTCATCGTTATATGTAAATGACTCCACTGAAAGTGAAAATTTGAAAAAAAAAGATTTCAAGGACTAGACTAAACGAGACTTTAGTGGATACATTGAATATCAAAACTTAAGAAAAGGCAAAAGCAGCACGAATCCCTTAGACCCAAACTTGGGGTGGTCAGGTACTCCTGAATGGTCAACAATTCATGGTTTTCTTGTGGTTCTCGTTAGACAATATAGGAAAACACTCCGTTATAAGTCACATCTGGTAATGTCACTATCGATGAATAGATGATGTGGTTGTGGTTACGAAAAGTAGAACTACAACCAAGGGTATAATACCAAACCATGATGGCGTCCGTATCATTCGAAGATCTTTAGCTTTACCATTCGTAGCCCTCGATGAAAACGTTTCTTCGTAAGCAGGTACTCTCTATTATTGAAATCACAATAGAAAACGAAAATTCTGCATATCATATCAACTAGGATATATATACTTCATATATGCACGCGCTTATAGAATTTTTCTACTCAAAAATGAAAAGTTCTCAATTGGATAACTGATATAATATCTTTTGCGTAAAATTGATTCCTCAACCTGCCATCGTTGTCAATTTATAAATGTATAGTCAAGATATGAAGCAGACTTATTTGTATCTGTGGTATTCGTTGTTGCAAGTTCAGAGACAGATTTTTCTTATTAATGGTTTAAAATTATACAAACCTTTCCAAATATTATGGGTATTGCCATCACAAAAGACATAAGCCAAATGGCCACAATGACTACCCTTGTGTGATTCATAGTACAAATGTATCTGGCCTTTAACGGGAACAATATCGCAAGAAACCTACAATGAATAAAGAACTAATTATTTTGTTACTCGTTAATGGGTAAAATGTTGCTAGAACATAAAATATAGTCGTTTGTTAGTGTTTTAATGTAAGTAATATTGCCGACAAGTCTGAAAAAGAAATCCGTTAGTTAGTCCATGTGTGACTTTACTGTCCTTTAATTCGAAGTTATATCTCGTAACACTAATTGTTACTGACAAAATAAACCCTTAACTAAAAAAAAAGTATAATATAACTTAGAAAAGAAATGTAGCATTGCTTAACAAATGTAAATATGCAGCTTTCACTCCGTGTACATTGGTTCTGTATGAACACAAAAGATCCTTACAAGAGCAGTCAGCTAGAGAGTGTACGGGGGAGTTAGAAAATTTGGTTTCCAAGGTAATAAATAGCTAATGTAGAGACAAACATATTTTTTTTTAATTCTGGGTAATAAATCGGTCATTTATCTCTGGGAAAACGTAACCTTACGTAATATCTAGGTCATTTTCAAAACAACGACTGATGAACAGAGGTGATCGTAGATTCAAAGATAAGAAAAGCTGATAACTAAACTTAACTGTACGAAGACAATAACAATCAAAACCAAGGAGTAAACAAAGACTCACAAAACCGAAGGACATTTACATCAACAGTTATAAAACAATAATTAAGAAACAACACGAAAATTGAGTACATTGTGACTTTTATTGAAATAGCTCCATTGACCAGAATGACAATTAATGCCAATTTAAAATTAAGTTCCGGATATAAGGATTCGATTTCATGGATTTGTAGGAAATAAAACTCTTTTTAGTTCTAACTGTATGGTGTTAAGTAATATCACATTGTTGGTGTAGTGATCACATTTTGTTATAGAACATTTCAGCGGGGAAAAAATGCACATAGGGTCATTTTAGAGCCGACCTAATAGGACATCAGAGCACCGGAATATTAACAAAAAATGATTTTCAAATACTGGACGTTTGAGAGCGATTTTCTGTGATACTTTTATAAGTATTAATAAAAATTTAAAAACGGTTTTGAAATAAATTATTCTTAAATCCGAGTAATTCAGAAAGTTGGAATAAGTCAAAAATACATAGAGATAAAATCGGATATCAGTAAACGGCTGAAAGAAGTGTGTGGTATTTAGATTTCTTATGTCTAAATGGTGCTTTTTTACAATTAAAAGATGCTGTAAACTTTATACTCTATAAATAAACGCTGCAACTTTTTATAGCTATATCATACTTGAATCCATATATAATTCCTTCGTTCCGTTGTGAGTAATAGATGATATCTGACGATTTTTTGTTTTGCTCAAATGTCCTATGCTTATTTTCATTTTCGCTAAATGTCCTAAATTTCCAGCGCTGAAATGTCCTATACTTTAGCGCTCTTGAAAAAGTCATTTATTTATATGATTAGATACTGTGTAATGATGCTGATGAAAGGTATCAAATGTTTGCATTGTGTTATTTTCGTCGAACTTATGGATTGCGGATTTATTGACTTTAACACTTGTCTCCTTTTCAATTTAAAAATACTCGTGTTGCATCAATTTGGGTTCGTTATTTCATTTTGTATATGTGGTAGCCTCTTTATTTTGTATATATTGTTATTGTAAAATAAAGATGTATAATTATGTTAATATTAAATAAACTTCAAAACATATTGTTTCATATAAACTTTTATTACACTGAAACGTTTCCATACATTATTCATGATTACTTGGATTTGATTGGTTAGTTTAAAGTTTTACCGCTCAGTTCCGAGGTTCTTTGTTTAGAGTTAGAAGGACTAATGGAGTCGAAATGGACAGACGTTTATGTCCAGTAGCCATTGAAGTGTTTGAGAACTTATAGTTTGAAGAATAGTCATGATTGTATTTGTATTGACAGACTTGACATTTTGACGTGAGTTTTCTTTATCTAATTCTTTATTACTATTTCTAATATATTTTCATAGATTGAATGATTTTTGGTATGAAAGGTTATTTTTCTCTATGATCCCGAAAAGTATTATCGCAGCATAAAATGCATATATTATACACTTATTTTATTATATAAAGTACTGGTAGTCATTCGTTAGAGCTGTATGTAAATCAGTTTAGAAAGCACACACATTCCGATCGATACTTTGAGGTGTATTCGATAAGACTTTGTTATGAGTAGATTTTAAATACCACCGTGTATTAGTTGTGTGAACTAGTCCGTACACAATAACATTGTTGATTGATTATAAATAGAAAACATAAACAAAGTTGTATTAGATAGCGAACTACGTTTCTGCACATATTTAAAGTATTGTCGAGTTATGTTTTATTGTATACACAAGGACATTATTTATATTGTATGTTTTATAATTAGGTTTATGTTTAAATACGGTTTCATTAAAATCCGTTATTTAACATTGTAATTTTGGTTTACAGAACTTGTAAGCTGTCATATAGATATCACTGTGTGATATAACAGTATGTACGTTTGAATTGGTTTGTGCCACGACAGTAACAACCTTGCTCCACAAGTTGGTAAGGATTAGTAATATGTTATTAAAATTATAATGTATTTCGTTTAAAAGGTTGAATTAACTATGGAGTATGTTAAGCACATAGTTTTGATAAAGAGTTATTTCCCTTGATTTTAGATGCTTTTAATATTTGTTTAATTTATCAATGTTGTTAATCTGAACAACTAAATATTATATGTAAAGACATTATACTATGATTTGATGATTAAACATAATATTTGATCTCATTATGTTCATAACTTAAATGTATTTTTGAAGTGCAATGTTTTGTATAATACCATTATATGTAATGAAAGAATATTATACTTATAATGTGTATTACTAATTTATTAATTGATCTGTAAAATTAGTATAACTTTATCATATTGTTATTACAGGGTGTTTTACGTTACTGATTAATAAATATCCTGAACCCTAGCAAAGCGACCTTAGTTTTCCTTGAGGCCTAAAAGTCAGCTATTACATTTGGCGCCCACTACCGGTTTTGATGGCACAGATCACCGCTAGGAGCAATCTGATGAGTTTACCTACGATGTCAATAGTTACCACGTGTTTCCGGAAGTATGCTTTGTTGTGATCACATGAGATGTCCACCACGTGTTGTTTATCAACAAAAGAACTACATGTGCGTGTTACCGGATGTTTACATTCTACACCGAAAGACAACAGTACAGTTCAGTACATGTGTTCCGGAAATTACTTTAAATAGTAATCGAACTTTTAGATTTTCAATTTTGGAAATAGAACTTAGTTATTTTGTGATTGTGAATTTGAAATTTATTTGATTTTGATATCATTGTTTAACATTGATCTGAAGTTGATACTGTGGAATACTTAGTGCATATTGAAGGTAAATCATTTATATATTATTCCTGTATACATTTTAAATTTTATTTCTGACTTAAACATTACACACACTTAGTTGAATTTAGTTTACACATACACTAGTATACATACAGTACAGTGCTGATAGCATACATTGATACATTGATACTCGATTACACATATTAGCATTACACTACAGTTGATACCCGATTTAACTTACACTTCCGTGCATACTTAGGTGCATCTGTACTTAGGTTCATTCATACTTGGGTACATTCGTACTTAGTTACATTCATACTTGTTTACATTTAGACTTAGATATTTGGTTGATACATACATCACTTAGTATCACTTAGTGTTATTACATAGTTGATTTATTACAATACACAACTTATACTACACACATAGAAGTTCATACTTGGAACTTAGTAGTTGTAGTTGTGCATTGATGAAATAAAAACAGAACACTTGCATACACACTTAGGATTTTCATTTTTATTTTTTGTATACAGGGATAGTATATTATATCTATGTTGGCTGACTCACAAGTAGCCATGAGTTTGTGAAACACATAACCATGTCATATTATTGAATAATATGTGGTAATACTTAGATTTTGAATTTGAATATGTGAATTTGTATATTATATTTGTTTAAACATAGATGTGATTGTTCATGTTAACATGAGTACATACTGATGACTATTTTATAAATTGTTTGTATACATACAGATAATGTGATATAGTATTGGTGTAGTATTATGATATAACAATAACTTGTCAATAGTTTTATGTGATAACTATATTGTTATAATATCCCATGACTGATTGAGTATTTGAATATAAGTGATTAATTTGATACTAATATACTTATACTGAGTTTCCTTTGACTTTACTTAGACATTCGACTTATACATTGATAGTTTACTATAGTCGAGTGAGATATCTGTAGTTTGATTTGTTGTTTGTAGTTTCACTTTGGTCATTTGAGATTTGAGGAACTGTTGTTCATATTGTGCATTGTGTCAGATTTGGAGGTTAGTTTGTTCAACAAGGATTGAGCATATTAGGATTGTACTTAGTTGAGACTTGAAGTATCTTGGAACTTGAAAACGTTTTATTTTTTTTGGAAACTGAACTTGACTTATTGATATACATATATATTATTGATCTATAGTGCATACATTACATTGATTGTGATTGATACATGTGATTGTTGTGATTGTTTAAAACATACTTACATTGTAATACTTGTATTTTTGTAATCTTTGTGTTGAGATTATAAACGTAAAAGTTTTATATTCTCACATTCTTGTTTAGGTACTTGAGATTCTATTAATAAAATTTTCTTTTTCAGATTTCATTAATCATATTTGTCATATATTTCATTTACATTTCTTTTTGATATATTGATTATATGCTTTGATTATTTTCACATAATTACTTTTGAATTTCAGGATCTTACTTTAATTACTTGAATTTAGTTTCAGATTTAATTATTTCATCATACTTTATTGATTTATTCTATTCACTTTGCACTGATTCTTATTTCTTTTGCAGATTTATATCTGATTTATTTATATACTAGTACTTTATTTGAATTCTGAAAGTTCTGAATAGAACATAGATTTATTACAGATTATTTCATTCACATTCAGACTATTGTTTGATAATTTTACTTTCACATTTATTTAGATTAGTATGTCGAGTTCGGATTTTAAGCAGGAGTTATTACGACTTGGACACGTCCTTGATAGATATGAAGAAGATCTCAACATATTTAACCAACAACCTAAAAAGAAACGTAAACGATCACGTAGAAAGAAAAAGCCGTATTGGTATGACCAGGAACATGATATAGAACAGGAACAGGAATTACCACATGAACCATGTATACCTTATGACAATAGAAAGAAGCCTTTTGTATGCTACAGATGTGGAAATGAAGGTCACATAGCTATAGGATGTCGAGTTATACTAGATCACTCTCGCAAGGCATATAACTTCCAACAGATTGGTGCTGAAGACCGTACTTATGCCTCTTATCAACAACAACCATCTAAAGAATCACCTGATTTACTTGGAAGTCCTAACGAAGTGTCAGTCAAGATCAACGACATTACAACATCAGCTTTACTTGATACAGGATCAACCGTTAGTACAGTTAGCGAGACATTTTACAACAGATATCTTCAAGATCAGCCTATTCAACCATTGGACCTGATTATAAAGATAGAATGTGCTGATGGAAAAGATATGCCATACTTAGGATACATCACAGCTAGTATAGAGTTACCTGGAGCAGCAACAAATGGTAGTCATCACCTTTGTTTATTTTTGGTTGTACCTGACAGCAATTACAACAGAGAAGTTCCACTACTGCTTGGTACTAATATCTTAAAGGAAATCATGGAAGATGTCAAATTACGATTTGGTTCAAGGTTTCTTCAAGATGTCAACCTACATACCAACTGGTATTTTACCTTTCGATGTTTGCTATTGAGAGAGAAAGAACTTCAGAAGAGGTCAAACAGATTAGGACTGGTAAAATCAGCTGAAGGAAAGACCATCAAGATTCTTCCAAACAGAGATGTAATTGTCCAAGGTTATACAGATCATGAGTTACCGTACCACACAGTATGTGCTATGCTACAACCAACTGAGAAAGCAGCTATTCCAACTGACTTAGATGTGGCTCCTACATTGTTGTCTTACAGTTACAGAAACAACGGCACTATTCCAGTTCACATAAGCAACGTCACCACTAGGACAGTTACTATTTCGCCGAATGCCATCTTATGCGAGATACAGCCAGTGTCAGTAGCTGATATAGAGATAGATGCTGAGTTAGAAGATGATCCTACACATCAAGTAACCATGCCAACGAACTTGTCAGATGTGCAATTACAGCAAGGAAAAGATTTGATCCAACAGTTCAGAGATGTTTTCAGCAAGAGCGATATAGACATTGGACATAGTACAGCAGTTCATCACCGCATTGATCTCATGGATGAAAGACCTTTCAAGCAGAGACATCGCCGTATTCCTCCAGCCATGATCAACGAAGTACGTGACCATCTTCAACAGTTATTAGCCGCTGGGATTATCCGCCGCTCTCACTCACCATGGTCGTCGAACGTTGTTTTATGCCGCAAGAAGGATGGAAAGCTGCGCATGTGCATCGATTATCGTCAATTGAACCAGAACACCTATAAAGACGCCTACGCATTGCCGAGAAGCGAGGAAATACTTGATGCACTTGGAGGAAACAACTTTTACACAGTACTAGACATGAAAAGTGGATATCATCAGGTAGAGCTAGAGGAAACCCATAAACAACGTACAGCGTTCACCGTAGGACCCCTTGGATTTTATGAATTCAACAGACTGCCATTCGGACTCGTCAACAGTCCAGCCACGTATCAACGGTTAATGGAAGAAATCCTTGGAGACTTGCACCTGAACATCTGTTTCATCTACCTTGATGACCTGATTATCTTCTCAGATACATACGAAGAACATCTAGATAGACTACAAAGAGTTCTACAGAGACTACGAGAGAGTGGACTCAAGCTTTCACCAAAGAAGTGTGCATTTTTCCAGGAAAAGGTGAAGTACATCGGTCATATAGTGTCTAGAGATGGTATACAACCTGATCCAGCGAAGATAGAGAAAGTTGTCAACTGGCCACCTCCAACATCTGCAGACGAGGTAAGACAGTTCCTGGGATTCATTGGATACTACCGGAAGTTTATTAAAGACTTTTCGAAGATTGCCAGACCACTTACTGATCTTATGCCACCACCTAAGAAGACAAGAAAGCGCAAGACGAAACTACAACCAGCTAATACATCATGGATATGGGGAAAATCACAAGAAGATGCATTTCAACAACTGAAGTCAAAGCTCACATGCCACCCGATCCTTGGATTTCCATCATACTCCAAGCCCTTTGAACTTCATACAGATGCATCGATGCTTGGACTAGGTGCTGTGTTGTACCAGGAACAGAATGAGAAGAAGATAGTCATTGCATATGCCAGTCGAGGTTTGAGTAAATCCGAGAAGAATTACCCTGTCCACAAATTGGAGTTCTTGGCGTTAAAGTGGGCAGTGACAGAAAAGTTCCATGACTACCTCTTTGGAAACACCTTCACTGTAGTAACGGACAACAACCCACTCACCTATGTCTTGACGTCAGCTAAACTTGATGCTACCGGACACAGATGGATAGCAGCTCTGTCATCTTACAATTTCAATATTGTATACAGACCAGGAAAGGCTAATGCAGATGCCGATGGATTATCCAGACTTCCAGGATTGTCTAGATGTACTGAAACCATTCAACCAGAGTCAGTGAAAGCCATCTGTAACCTGCAACATGCTCAACCTCATCACCAGAGCCTATCGATTATTCCAGATGCATCTGTGGATCCTTCATTACCATCTCAGAAGTTAGTTGATGTTAAAGCCGAACAACGCAAAGACAGATTCATCAAAGACTGGATATATTGGATAAGTGAACATCGTAAACCAGATAAACAACAGCTGAGTTATTCACCACTCAACAACTGGTTCCTGAACAACTACGAGAAGTTGAAGATTATAGATGGAGTGTTGTATAGAGAGATAGAAGCTGATGGTGAAACTTCAAGACAATTAGTTCTCCCAGAAAACTGCATATCCACAGTTCTCACATCTTTACATGATGATATGGGCCACCAGGGAAGAGACAAGACCTTATCATTGGTACGTGAACGCTTCATCTGGTATGGTATGAACAGAGACATTGAGAACTGGATTACCAACTGCGAAAGATGTATTCGTCGAAAACAACCTCCGAATGATAGAGCTCCACTTATCAGCATAGAAACAACACAACCTTTAGAACTGGTTTGCATGGATTACCTGAAACTTGAAAGATCAAAAGGAGGATATGAAGATATCTTGGTAATCACAGACCACTTCACGAGATATGCTTTAGCAGTTCCTACAAAGAACCAGACCGCACGAACCACAGCAGATGCGTTTTTCAACAATTTCATTGTTCACTATGGGTTGCCTAGACGTATTCATTCTGATCAAGGAGCGAACTTTGGGAGTAAGATCATCAAAGAACTCTGCAACATTACAGGAATGGAAAAGTCTCGAACAACACCTTACCATCCTATGGGTAACGGACTTACAGAGAGATTCAACCGTACTTTGTTGAATATGCTTGGAACTCTACAGACTACGCAGAAGAAAGATTGGAAGTCCCACGTAGCTGGACTCGTACATGCGTACAACTGTACCAAACAGACAACCACTGGATTTTCGCCGTACTTCTTAATGTTCGGTCGACAACCACGTTTGCCTGTGGACATAGCATTTGGGATTGAGGATACTGGTACTAAGGAACCATCTACAAAGTATGCCGAAGCAATGAAGGAGCGTCTGAAGAAAGCATATGAACTTGCATCTCGTTCAGCAAAGACAGCACAAGGAAGACAGAAAGAAGGATATGATAAAAGAGCCCGTGGAGCCATTTTGCAACCTGGAGATCGTGTACTTGTTAAAGTAGTTGCATTCGAAGGGAAGCATAAGATAGCAGATAAATGGGAACAGGACACATACAGAATTGTTAGACAGCCTAACAGAGACATACCTGTTTATGTGGTCCAGAAGGAAAATGGAGAAGGACGCAAAAGAACATTGCATAGGAACCTCCTTCTACCAATTGGACATCTGCCCGGTTTAGAAAAGGCTGTAGAGCCTAAGAGAAACCCTGCACCAAGGAAACCGCCTATAAAGACAGTCCTTGAGGAAAAGAAGACGAACTCCGACAGTACCAAAGAGGAAACTGACACAGAATCGGACGAGGAGTCAGAGCAGGGCTATATAATTTATTTGCCAGAGGAAGACGCACAGAGCAACACTAACAGTGATGCTGTACCTGTGGTAGATGGGCAACAAGAGACTGTCAACTTGGCTGATGACGATCAGTTGTTAGTTGATGGTAGTCAAGAGAATGGTTTTGGACAAGACGTTATCCCTCCAGTACAGATAAACACTGGTGAACCACCTCTTGGGGCTGATGTGATAACGGGTCAAGAAGCGACTGACCGGATTGACAGAGGTGATACTTCTGACAAACAGGATGAGCAGGATGGCAGTACGCTCCCAGACACATCAGGTGATACCGAGGCAGACACAGATACCACAACGGCTCACGATAATACACAGCAACAACCAGCACGGCTCAGACGACGTAGAATACTTCCTACACCACCGAGAGAATTACCATCAAGAACAAGAATAAGAAAACCACCTGCATACCTAAAAGATTATATCACCAAACAAGCTATTGGACAAACATCATCTTGGCTACAGAAAGCAGAATGGTTAAAGTTACAACTGAAAGAAGGAATGTTTAGAGGAATGGAGAATGACATCACACGTACCATCATTGAGATTGTGAAAGAAACATCTAGAGAAATACCAGTTTAGAATGCCGAGAACGTCATTTCTTCGTAAGAGGGAGGAGGAGTCGTATGACGTGGAAGTCATTTTTCCAACACAGGGGAGAATGTGGTAGCCTCTTTATTTTGTATATATTGTTATTGTAAAATAAAGATGTATAATTATGTTAATATTAAATAAACTTCAAAACATATTGTTTCATATAAACTTTTATTACACTGAAACGTTTCCATACATTATTCATGATTACTTGGATTTGATTGGTTAGTTTAAAGTTTTACCGCTCAGTTCCGAGGTTCTTTGTTTAGAGTTAGAAGGACTAATGGAGTCGAAATGGACAGACGTTTATGTCCAGTAGCCATTGAAGTGTTTGAGAACTTATAGTTTGAAGAATAGTCATGATTGTATTTGTATTGACAGACTTGACATTTTGACGTGAGTTTTCTTTATCTAATTCTTTATTACTATTTCTAATATATTTTCATAGATTGAATGATTTTTGGTATGAAAGGTTATTTTTCTCTATGATCCCGAAAAGTATTATCGCAGCATAAAATGCATATATTATACACTTATTTTATTATATAAAGTACTGGTAGTCATTCGTTAGAGCTGTATGTAAATCAGTTTAGAAAGCACACACATTCCGATCGATACTTTGAGGTGTATTCGATAAGACTTTGTTATGAGTAGATTTTAAATACCACCGTGTATTAGTTGTGTGAACTAGTCCGTACACAATAACATTGTTGATTGATTATAAATAGAAAACATAAACAAAGTTGTATTAGATAGCGAACTACGTTTCTGCACATATTTAAAGTATTGTCGAGTTATGTTTTATTGTATACACAAGGACATTATTTATATTGTATGTTTTATAATTAGGTTTATGTTTAAATACGGTTTCATTAAAATCCGTTATTTAACATTGTAATTTTGGTTTACAGAACTTGTAAGCTGTCATATAGATATCACTGTGTGATATAACAGTATGTACGTTTGAATTGGTTTGTGCCACGACAGTAACAACCTTGCTCCACAAGTTGGTAAGGATTAGTAATATGTTATTAAAATTATAATGTATTTCGTTTAAAAGGTTGAATTAACTATGGAGTATGTTAAGCACATAGTTTTGATAAAGAGTTATTTCCCTTGATTTTAGATGCTTTTAATATTTGTTTAATTTATCAATGTTGTTAATCTGAACAACTAAATATTATATGTAAAGACATTATACTATGATTTGATGATTAAACATAATATTTGATCTCATTATGTTCATAACTTAAATGTATTTTTGAAGTGCAATGTTTTGTATAATACCATTATATGTAATGAAAGAATATTATACTTATAATGTGTATTACTAATTTATTAATTGATCTGTAAAATTAGTATAACTTTATCATATTGTTATTACAGGGTGTTTTACGTTACTGATTAATAAATATCCTGAACCCTAGCAAAGCGACCTTAGTTTTCCTTGAGGCCTAAAAGTCAGCTATTACATATATAATATACGTTTCAAATCAAGTTGCATATTTCCTCTTAGACTGTTAAAAAGACAAATACAATAAACTATTTTAAGTGGTGGGATAGGAATTTGTTCCATTCATAGGAATGTTAAAAACATCCGTTCCATGCAATATAATTGTAGCTATTAAAACCTCCTGTGAGTTAAAGACTGGTTTTGATAGTAAAGCATGTTGATTTCTACAGGTTTTATCAATAGACAGTTTTACCATACCGCAGATACTAATCACCAGTAAATGCTTTATGTGTCAAGTGAAAATTTCAAATAAATCAGAAGAAAATCTAACATGTGCTTGATTATAACTGTTTTAATGCAAATTATCAGTTATTTCACGTGTAGTACAGGATAGTGTACTTATTTTTATTGTTGGGTGACCACTGTGATCACAGCAGAACGGATATTACTGATGTGATTTACGTAATGAAATGAACTTATTAGCACGACAGGTATTGGATTTATATTACACCAAACTATTGCCAATGTTAAATTTTGTACGTTTAGTCGGATGATCAAATACTTCGTCTTATTAAAGGAACATCTAATGATTTAGGTAATTCACTGATAAAAGCTGAAACTATGTTATAAAAATTAATTGGGTTTTTTGCGTAAATACAACAAAATAATACACTAAAGTGTATACTGTTAGAAAATTAAACATAAACATTCATTCATTTGTTCAAAAGACTTTATTCAATACATATGATAGCCAATAAATATTCTAATTCACGATTGATAATGTTTGCAAACAGTATCTAATGAAATATAATCTAATCTGTACAATTAAGCAGTGTACAAAGAATACTAACCTATTTGACTTAAAAATAGGAGAAACCCAATTTGAATTCTATTTCTGTTCATAAATATGCATTTTTGTTTGTTTATTAAGCCAAAAGAGGAAAATATTCTGTTTTTAGTTTCATGATTCCAACTGTCTTTAACACACGAGTATGAGCGAATCCAAATATAATATTTCAACAGATATTTTTATCCTTGAATATGAACCTTTGAAGTTAACGGTATATAATAGAATAGAACAGAATATTTTTATTTCCCAAATTAAAAGGCCCATAAAGGGCATAAAATCAGATACAATTGATAGAATGAAGAATACAACCCCTACAAACATGATACTTACTGAAGGAGTATGCAGATTTTCTATGCTTCAGACTGAAGAAATAAAACAAAAGCTATATCTTACCACTTTTGTATATTGAGAGTGAAATATGAAGTTTCATGCTACAATATGTTACATTATACAAAGTTAAACAACATTTACATATAAAAAAGAAGATGTGGTATGATTGCCAATGAGACAACTGTCAACAAGAGACAAAAATGACACAGACATTAACAACTATAGGTCACCGTACGGCCTTCAACAATGAGCAAAGTCCATACCGCATAGTCAGCTATAAAAAGGCCCCGATATGACAATGTAAAACAATTCAAACGAGAAAACTAACGGCCTTATTTGTATAAAAAATGAACATGATGGTTTTGTAAATGTGACCATCTTAGCTAATATTTGATCCGCCATGGCATTTTGGGGCTAACATTTAACTCTGTATGGGGACGTATATATATCTGTCATAAAGTAAAAGTGTCTTTTATGCATTAATTATGAAACACAATTACAAGTATTCTTTTCTTTAGTATATTGTACATTGTACATCATGTTATCGTATAAACATTTATCAAATACCAGTAATGCCATAATACTAAATCATCTCCAATTCTATTATCTTCCATGATGATCAACGATTTGATATTAAATATTCAAGTGGCATTTGTCGCTAGCATTAATATGCTGTCAAATATTTTGTTACATAAATATATTTAACCAATAATTTACAAAATGTTATTTCGTTTTGCGCGTTCTATACGTTTATGATCCTACAGATTTGAACAGAACATTTTTAAAGATTTGTCCAAAGTGTAACAAGTTGAAATGATTATTCTATTTTCGATTACTTCAGATTATTAAAAAGTTGCATTTTTTGTATGTGTATCTTCGTGAAAAAAAACCCAGTTACAATAGTTTCTATATCAATTGTTAAAACCCTAGTGAAATAAGTTTGTCATGATAAATACTTCTTAAAAAGTTATTTCAAATCGATCAACCGTTCACAGATAAGAAAAAAGACTTAAAGTTTTACACAGTGAAACTTCTTTTTACTAGCAAAAACGAATAAGCCCTATTCCAGGGTGCAATTTAATGCCATTTAAAAACCAGTTTAAGTGCCCTATATGGGCGTTTTTCAATAAAAGCGTAACTTTCAGACCTTAAAAAAATGGAAAATCAACTTGTCTAAAATTTAATTTCAAGAGTTATTTTGAATACCCTTATTATAGACCTGTTTGTAAACAAAAAGTGCAATCTTAAATATTCTTTAAAATGATATTATTTTCATAATTTGTGTACTGTTTCACAAGTCCCCTGCGAAACTTCTTCTTAACACACATATTTTTTGCAATTTTAAATGTTTCCTATAGACATTCCAGTTTGTTTACTTTAAATACTAGAAAAATCTCTTTTTTTCTGAATTGGAAAACCATTTTTATCGTTAAAGATTAGACAGTACTTCACATATGAAGGTACTACTCATGTTACGTAGTGGACATTTTGATGCGTTACGTAGTGGACAAAACCGTTTCGTAGTGGACAAAAAGTTTCGTAGTTAACATCAACCCTATTATATGTTAATAAAAACATAATAAAAATTACATGAAACTAACCCTTGTTATTTGTTTTGCACGAATATAATTGAAAAAAGATTAAAAAAAGACTTCATGGTAGAGATTGTGTCCACTACGAAACGTTTTTCTCCCATACTTGTTTCGTAGGGGACCGTTTCGTAGGGACATATTCGCATGTTTTATTGCCCCCCCCCCCCCCCCCCCCCCCCACAATCCCTATATTGCAATAGTAACAAGACTGATTGTATTCATCAAAGCATTTATTAAGCTGTAAACTGATATTTTTTTTCATAATTTTAAAACCAGATACTGAAGGAGATTTGACCCGTTTCGTAGTGGACATTAACAAAAATACGGTATCACTCTGGTCCACTTGATGTGCTAAATTTTTCTTACCAACAATTTAATTGCCGTTATAAAAGCATCACTTCTTTTGTAAGACCCTAATGTTTATATCTCTTGCAAACAAAATTTACATTGATTTTATAAAACTGTTTATTGGCAAATTTTAATGACTTCGTTTCGTAGTGGACATTTTGTGAAGGACACGCCTTCTGAAATTAAAAATCCTATATTGAAAGCTGTTTATTAAAATATGTTGGCTCTGAACATACTTTTGAATTATTAAAGAACTTATGTAAAGTAAAAATAACATTTATTTCTTCATTTTTTTACGATATTTTAGAGTATGAATGTTGAACAGGCGGTCTAGGGACATGCCATTTTGGTTGTTTTGGACCATTCAGGAGTCAATATCTTATCAATCCCTCTAAAAAAAAACCTGTTTCTTTGCTTAAAAATGTTAAATCTAATTCAATGTACTGAATGCACAAAAAATTACTTGCAAAGAGCAAACATATTTTTTTTAAAGTGGCTGGGACAAGAAAATACGATTTTTTTTAAAAAAACGCCCATATATACTATGATAAGTGATTATTCCTTTTTTTTTTTAAATTTCACTGTAGTTCATTTGGTAGAAACAAAATATTGTTCTTATTAATCAATCAATAAGCACTTGCGGTCCCTGCAATTATTATTTTACCTTAGTAGATATAGGAAGATGTGGTGTCAGTGCCAATAGGACAACTCTCCATCCAAATAACAATTTATAAAAGTAAACCATTATAGGTCAAAGTACGGTCTTCAACACGGGGCCTTGGCTCACACCGAAAAAGTTTCCACATTCTAAGTTTATCATAGACTTACTTGTTCCCGTACACATTACATTGAAAGGGAACTTTTTCCAAAGATTAAGTTCATACCTCATTAATAGATATAAGAAGATGTGGTATGAGTGCCAATGAGACAACTCTCCATCCAATTCACAATCTATAAAAGTAAATCTTTATAGGACAAAGTACGGTCTTCAACACGGAGCCTTGGCTCACACCGATAAAGCAAGCTATAAAGGGTTCAAACATTACTAGTGTAAAACATTAACCTAGAAATGTCATTGCGGATTAATATGTAAAACTGTTACCTCTCAATACTCATCACTGTTAATGTCATCACAGAACATATCATGGACACATTTTGTATATAGGCCACAAAGGTGCAAAGAAAGTCACCCATTCTCCATGTGTAGGAGTACAATCCTGCAGCCTGTAATAAAACACATCATCACATTAGAGACTCAAGATATATATCATTGAACAATAAACCTATTAGAAAAGTAATTCAACCCGTCTAGACAATTGTGTGGGTCGTTAATTAGTAAATTTATATTACTAGTATATATAACGTTATTTGATTGATATTCTATGCAACCAACATATCTTACTGTATATTTCCCTAGTGAGACTAGTTAAAGCAGCCTAACTCGCCAGGATAACTACATAGATATAAAAAGATGTGGTATGAGTGCCAATGAGACAACTCTCCATACAAGCCACAATTTATAAAAGTAAACCATTATAGGTCAAGACCATATTTATCAAGACCGTACGGTCTTCAACACGGAGCCTTGTCTCTCACCGAACAGCAAGCTATAAAGGGCCCAAACATTACTAGTGTCAACATCGGATTTCTGACTTTTGACAGAAGCAAACAATTGCAGCGGGTTTTAATGATACAAATCCTTCACCTTTACCTGAAACAATAGTGTAACATTACAACCTAGAAAGACCCACGATAAAATATCAATTGAAATTGCTAAACTCAATCAAGACATATAAACACAAGTCAACATATGTAGTGAACGAATAAATTTGATCTATGATACAATGTAAATGCAAAATCAATAAAATAAAATAAGGGATGACTAATTAAAGTAACAGTATTATACCGCTGTGAAATGTTAAAGGGTACATTACATTTGTCATGTCAAGCATCTTATTGCTTACTATGCCGTATGGGTTTTTCTCATGTTTGAAGACCGTTCACTGATCTATAAACACTTAGCTATGTTGTTAGGTCTGTGACGTATGGTTGTCTCATGGTAACAATCCCACACATTCTTAATTTTCATATAATTCCACAAAGCTGCATGCGTTCGTTTTGGATGTCAATGGAAAATTAAATATGTCTGGTTTAAGTTTAAGCTTGCATGTGAATTAGACTTATTGTATTATAATATACGTACATTAAGATATAATCAAGATTTCTGAATAAAACATGCATTCGGCAGTAATGCATTTTTTAACTCGATTTTATAATAATGACAAGAAAATGCGAAAAAAATAAATTATTGTCTGAAAAAAAGAAAAGCTTTACTTGTATAGTACTTAAGAATAAATTACTACTATCAAAATTGTGTAACAATATATGACTGATAATGAAGTTTTATGTTGTTAAAGTATGTGTTGCGTATACAGTGGTACCGCCTACATTGCTTAATGTTAAACACTTTACCCATAGACAGTCAATTTTCCCCAAGAATCACTCAGATACCTGCTAACTAAACATTTCGACAGAAAATTTGATTATTTCTTGATTATCAATTATAAAACAAGATTTTGATAAAATGATTACACACTGTAATAGCTTTAACATGATCTTACAACATACGGATTTCTTCCTTTGAAACACCAATAACGTATAATTACTTTGGATAGGCACTGACTTTTCCCCTTCGATTCATTGGATAACGATTACCGATCTTTAATAATATAGGTAGAACAAGGTGAACAGATTAAATCTTCTTCTCTGATCATACAATGCACGAAAGAAAAAAAACTTATGAAATCATTTTATAAAATTTAACATTAGCAGTTCCACTTTGAGCCTTCTTTTATTGTTTTTAGATTGATGTAATAAATGAATAACAAAACTACGAAACTCCAAGGTGAATTCGTAGAGGGGTATTGGGGGGGGGGGGGGTATACACCTCTCCATCTTTCTCTCTCATTACAAGTATGTTATGTTTATAATCTAACGACATTACATTTTTTTATTTTTTTTATTTTTCTATGTTTCTAATATGAACTCAGTATATATATTTATTATATAGCGACAATCAGAGTTGTATGAAGTTCATAATAAAACTTGCTAGTGGAAAGAGACTCCAAGTCAGGTTTTAAAATCGACATTGTTTTATTAAATATTTATAATATATACTATGCAATAATTGCAAATTGAATCTGGACAATATTAGAACGTAAAAGATCGTAAAGATTTGTAGGTCAAGGTTGAAGGTAATTACAAGATGTGTTAGTTTCCATACCTACAGTATGGAAACTAAACATTTGTTTGCTTTAATTTTGCCACAAAAGTTACAGTAGAAAGTGAAGTGTTTGCCAGAATTATTCTTCCAAAGAGGCAATCCTAAAATATAAGATTTTGCTTTTATCGTTAAGCAAGTATAAATGTGGAATATTTTTCCTACCGACTTTATTACAAAATTGTTGAAGTTAACATACAACCAAGATCAATACCAACATGTAAAAAATATAAACACCTCGGTATAATAAATCTCTGTTGTGATTCGATAAAGCTTAAAATGTTCCTTTCTTAATGTATTATAGATAATAAGTTGAACTTATGGAGTTGTAGCATTATTTATAGTGTTCGTAATAAAATTGCAATTTAGGATCACTGACCTCTAGATAATAACTGTATGGTCCGTGCCAGTTTTTGCTTCTCATTTTCACTAATTAACATTGACTTACTCTGTCATATTTGTCAGTAATTTATTTGAAGTTTGCCTGATTTGCAGTCAAAATAAACCGAAACGAGGAAAGTTTAATATAACAGATAGAATCAATGATAACTTGATATGTTTCTATCCCTCTTCAATTGTTTTTATTGGTAAAATAAATAATCTTTGTACCACTGATGTATCAGGGAAACTGCTCTAAAGTAATTTTTCTACTAATTCAGAATATTACATTTCAACCTTATTACAAACAACAACTTAACGGTCTAGATTTTCGAGAAAAGAAGAAGGTTTAAATAATAAGAATGGTCATTAAGTTAATAGAATTCCTCTTTTTACGTTCGTTCTTGACATCATCCAAAATTAATTTTTCTGGCTGTGTAAGATTTTGTTACAAAGTAAAACACGAATGCATCGTCATGAATTCTTCTTATGCTAACACACAAAACAGTCTAGGCTCGGATCCAAAAGTTAATTACAACTTTAGCATTGGATTATTCAGTTCCTCATTCATTCATTAAATCATGGAAACAGCATCATTTTTAATACGAAGACTAGATAAAGAACATTTTAAAACAGCCATTTTTTTCTGATAAAATCATTTTGAGAGACGAAGTATTGCAGTAGTAGGAGCTAGGCATATCATGTATTGACCAAGTCAATCTAATTAAAAACCGATCTCTCATCGCTCCTGTTTCTGATATGTCGCGTGGGAGATCTAACGAAACCCGCTTTGAGGTCACATGTGGGTGACCTCGTAGGTGTGTCTTTTTCGACCAATGAAATTGAGTCTTCCACGATCTTGGAAGTTTAACGTAAGGCAAAGGGATGTAACTCATTTCATTTACGACGAAATCGTCAGTCAAAATAATTCATAAACTTTTTTGATTGGCTTATTAATAGGTCGTCAACTCATTTGCATATCTTTATAAATTCATGACTTTTAGTTCACTCACATGTGACCTCAAAGCCGGTTTCGTTAGATCTCCCACGCGACATATCAGAAACAGGAGCGATGAGAGATCGGTTTTTAATTAGATTGTGACCAAGTCCTCCATACATGATAAAGAAATACTGCATAAGTGGGATGAATTTTTCAAGCCAATATGATTATTTATTTAATTATTATCTCAACCTAGATTATAAGATTACAAGGACATCCATGTGCTTGTACCAATAGTTTAGATACTTCAATTGCAGTAAAATATAACGAATAGGACCATTGTAAATGAAAGTTATCAAATGAATATAAAAACAAATTGTCTTTAATTATTGAAATCAGACTTATATCATATCAGCATTTGACCTAATAGGGTGCATCTTGATTTCAACTTACAATATTTTATGTTGGAATGCCAAGATGTAGTTGATAAGTTGATTAGCAATAGCTCCAGGTGTGTTAACAAGACAAGACTACCATTACAGAAATCTGATACTTGCTTAACTCTAACTAAACATCAGACGTGCCTTGTTTATGTGATAAGAAATAGTTTATACCCATAGATCTTAAAGATAATCGTACTGCAACTGGTGCAGTTTGAATACGTTGCCTCCATATTCGAAAAAGAATCATAAAGAAAAAGTTTTACCCTGCAACATGTTGACGTGCCTGTCAAAAGTTAGATATCTAGTTAGTCTCTCTCAAATTTATTCAAAACTTTTGTTGACAGATCTTGTTAGTCTCTTCTGTTAATTTTATTTACAACTTTTATGGACAGATCTTGTTAATTTATTCTTGGTTTTTGGTGACAGAATCTGTTAACGTTCATAACGCAGCAATGCAAATATTATGTAATGTTTTTTTTATCTATTTTTCATCGGCTTAACTTTATAACATGCTACCAGTGCTTCTAATATTAAATGATTGTCAAAGAAAATATGTTGTAAAATATGCCAATCAACTCATCATAGATACCAAAATTGAAATTTTGTGGTTGCGCCAGACGCGCATTTCGTCTACAAAAGACTCATCAGTAACGCTCGAATAAAAGAATATTAAAACTGCTCGGTGCAGTGTTGATTTTTAAATTAAGAATGTTAAACATTTTTCAGATTGAATTTTTCATAGCTTTTAATTCGTTCATATTTTCTGATAAAGAATTTTAAAAATGACATTTTAAAATGCGCTTTTGAAATAAATAGAATTGAATCAGGATTTTCGTATGATCCGTTTAAGCTTTTTTTTTTAAATTTGACTGTTTTATGATATATAGTAGGGGGCATTGTTTACACCACCAAAACATAAGTACTGTAATAGAATGAAATACACGTTTATAATGTATTTTTACGAAACGTTTTTCTGACCAAAACAAAGAACAGGTACATTAAAAAGGTTACAGTTTCGATAAATAATAAAATATATAATATCATACCACCAACACCTTCAATTCTAAAACAGGTCATTGTTATCATCACATTATCATTTTTATTAGTAAAAACATTTCAAATGCTTTAAAAAAAAGTTTCATATATTGTAAATATATCTGGAGGTTGTTGGGTTTTGAAATATCTTTTATTGTGTGTACATGTCAATTGTGGTTTGGCATCATACTTTTCTTGAATAAGCATGGACAAGATTTATGAAAGTACAGTTATAAACATGATTGTAAACTGAAATCTACATATTGTCTAATGTGATTTGGTTTGAGCGTCACTGAAATCTACATATTATGTAATGTGATTTGGTTTTAGCTAAAATCTACATATTATCTAATGTGATTTGGTTTGAGCTAAAATCTACATATTATCTAATGTGATTTGGTTTGAGCGTGACTGAAATCTACATATTATCTAATGTGATTTGGTTTGAGCGTGACTGAAATCTACATATTATCTAATGTGATTTGGTTTGAGCGCCACTGAAATCTACATATTATCTAATGTGATTTGGTTTGAGCGTCACTGAAATCTACATATTATCTAATGTGATTCGGTTTGAGCGTGACTGAAATCTACATATTATCTAATGTGATTTGGTTTGAGCGTGACTAATATATTTGAAATTCGTTTAATGTATCCTCTGAGAACATAAGAGAACATAAACTCTATAGGTAAGCTGGATTTTAAGAGAGTAAATTGATATTATAAATAACACAATTCACAATAGACGTATTATTGACTTGAAATATTTTTGTTTATTCATTTATATATAAATGTTAATTGTCTTTCAACACATGCTGACATCTGAAAATTCTTAGTTTTATAGAGCCCAGGGGCCGTGTCAACGAAGCTGTCCTAGGACTAGGACATGTCTTAGGATGGTCTTAGGACACGTCTTAGTCCTAAATAAAGGCAACAGTAGTATACCGCTGTTCAAAACTCATAAATCCATGGACAAAAAACAAAATCGGGGTAACAAACTAAAACCGAGGGAAACGCATTAAATATAAGAGGAGAACAACGACACAACACCGAAACGCAACACACACAGAAACGGACCAAGCAATAGACAAAACACCACGAGAATAACAAATATAACATCAAAACCAAATACATGAATTTGGGATAGACAAGTACCGTGCCACGTCTTATCTAAAAAATAAGAGAAAACACAAACGACTCAACGTTAAAATGCAACACACACACAGAAACGAACAATATTATAACAATGGCCATCTTCCTGACTTGGTACAGGACACTTTTAAAGTCAGGTTAACGAAGGTGTCCTAAAATAAGATATGTCCTAAATTTGGTCCTAAAGATAGGATATATAAATAGGTGTCTTAGGATAGTCCTAAAGGTTACGATGTCCTAAAACGAAATAAAAACAACAAATGTGGCATAAATTCATTAATAAAAATACTAATACAATAATAAACTAGTATAATGTTATAGAAAATAAACTAATTAAACAAAATTTTTCAATATTTCTTAAAGATTCAATTGTGTTACATTATTTTCAATTTGTAGACAAATTTGTTATTTAAAATGCTTCCAGATATAAAAATAAAAGCGTTCATAGTATTTAGTTTGAGTTTTGGGAATAATAAGCATATTACAAGACATTTGTGTGGGTGTGCTAGAAATTACATTGAGAAATTGCGGACAAGTCATTTGGTGAAATGCTTTACTATTAACTAAAATTGCTTTTCTGTACACAACTCTATATGAAATGGACATCAAGAGAAAATCTCCAAAAAGTATGTTTGACGATGTCATATCGTTACGCTCATACATTTATCTGGAATTAATGGGGCTGTCCTTTTTGCTTAAAAAATACTATCATCATGAGCAACATTTTTTGCACCTAACCAAACGGTGCTATGTCATTTTAAATGTGGGGGAAAATGACTTCCTTTTACTTAATCCTTATTCAATACATGCAATGAAATCGAGTGGACCCAAAGACAAAACAATTTACATACTAACATTAAATTCCCACACGAATCGAATATCTCATTTAACAAAGTTGTGTGACTATTTAGTTTTGTTGTCGTATGCAATTCATTTGTATTTTTTTGTCGTGTATAATAACGTTCTACAAGTATTACGTTAAAACATTTATTTTGCATAAATTGTTTTCCATAAAAGAGTCCTCCTTTCTGCCTTTACACATATAGTGAAATAGAACAAAAATATATGTCATTGAACTCCCTACATATTTTTTTCAATTAAATAAATGTGTTAGGATGGTCTTAGGACCATCGTAGTTAGGACTATCCTAAGATAGCTTTGTTTTACATCCTAAGACATGTCTCAGACACGTCCTAAGACCATCCTAAATAATGTCCTAAGACATATCTTAGGACATATCCTAGGATACTTTCATTGACACGGCCCCTGAACTATAAAAAAGAGGCGAAATATCCTAAAGTGATATTCAAACTCATAAGTCGAAAATAAATTGACAACGCCGTGATTAAATAAAGAACGCGAACAAAACACAACATAGAAAACTAAAGACTGAGCTATGTGATCCCAACTAAAAACTGGGGTTGGTCTCAGGTACTTTAAAAAAAAGATGAGAATCGTAGATACAAATTCCCTGTTTAAGGTTGTGAAAATTCTTAATTAAAAAGACGGGCTCTCTAATAGAGAACATATTTGTTGACTTTTATGATTGATATTTCAACAGACAGTAGGTAATCTAATGGGAACTAATTGTGCGCCCTACTGAACAACTTGCCATTGTAATCTTATTAAGTAAAATAATTACAGAACCTGCCCATTGAGATAAAGAAAAGGTATTTTGCAATCTTACTTTCAGTTATATTGATGATCTACTGTCTTTTAATAACACACATTTCAGCGAGTGCTGTCATATACCACAGTAAACTTGAGAGTAAGGATAGTGCAGTAAAAAGAAGGTCTGCGCCATAATTTTAGCTTTTTTTCTATAATTTAGAGTCACAAATGTCCGACAACAAACTATAATTTATGACAAAAGTGAATATTTCAACTTTCTAAAAGTATGCTTCCCATTTCTTATCAAAAACATAATCTCTGCCCATCGTATGGCGTTTACATATCATGATTAATAACACACACTTTAAAAACATCGTTTACAGAGGTGTGAACTTCACAAAACAAAACAAAAATTGCTCCTTAAACTCATCATAGAAACAGGGATAAATATTTTGTACGCCAAACGAGTGTTTCGTCCACAAAAGACTCATGAATAACAATGGAATCAAATGAGAAAAAAGGTCAAATAAAGTACGAAGTTGAATAGCATTTAGGACCCAAAGTTCAGATTTTTTCCCCAGAGTTATGAGGAGTAAGGACTGAAATCGACATTACATATAACGTTTACAGTAAACATCACAAATTGATTGGTCGATATTATGTGCAAGTGTCTCAAATCACTAGGACATGTCTTCGGGTTTTATATATTTGGATACCAGAATAGTCGAATTAGCTGTACTTGCATTGTTGCCGATTATGTCTTATTCCCGATTTGGAACTTGTGATTGCGTATGGATTCAGATGGCGGTTGCATTTCAGGAGACGTTAACCTTGTCGACGAGCCCGGACACTCTCCTTCGGTACTGTATGCAATTCTCTAATTCAGTCCGTTACCTTGATTTGTATATTCTCAACTGATTTATGAGATTTGCAAATCTCTAAACTGATTTATGAGATTTGAAAATCTCTGTACAGATTTATGAGATTTGAAAATCTCTATACAGATTTATGAGATTTGAAAATCTCTGTACAGATTTATGAGATTTGAAAATCTCTGTACAGATTTATGAGATTTGAAAATCTCTGTACAGATTTATGAGATTTGAAAATCTCTAAACTGATTTATGAGATTTGAAAATCTCTGTACAGATTTATGAGATTTGAAAATCTCTAAACTGATTTATGAGATTTGAAAATCTCTATACAGATTTATGAGATTTGAAAATCTCTATACAGATTTATGAGATTTGAAAATCTCTGTACAGATTTATGAGATTTGAAAATCTCTATACAGATTTATGAGATTTGAAAATCTCTATACAGATTTATGAGATTTGAAAATCTCTGTACAGATTTATGAGATTTGAAAATCTCTGTACAGATTTATGAGATTTGAAAATCTCTATACAGATTTATGAGATTTGAAAATCTCTATACAGATTTATGAGATTTGAAAATCTCTGTACAGATTTATGAGATTTGAAAATCTCTAAACTGATTTATGAGATTTGAAAATCTCTATACAGATTTATGAGATTTGAAAATCTCTATACAGATTTATGAGATTTGAAAATCTCTATACAGATTTATGAGATTTGAAAATCTCTGTACAGATTTATGAGATTTGAAAATCTCTGTACAGATTTATGAGATTTGAAAATCTCTAAACTGATTTATGAGATTTGAAAATGTCTATACAGATTTATGAGATTTGAAAATCTCTGTACAGATTTATGAGATTTGAAAATCTCTATACAGATTTATGAGATTTGAAAATCTCTATACAGATTTATGAGATTTGAAAATCTCTATACAGATTTATGAGATTTGAAAATCTCTGTACAGATTTATGAGATTTGAAAATCTCTGTACAGATTTATGAGATTTGAAAATCTCTAAACTGATTTATGAGATTTGAAAATGTCTATACAGATTTATGAGATTTGAAAATCTCTGTACAGATTTATGAGATTTGAAAATCTCTATACAGATTTATGAGATTTGAAAATCTCTATACAGATTTATGAGATTTGAAAATCTCTGTACAGATTTATGAGATTTGAAAATCTCTATACAGATTTATGAGATTTGAAAATCTCTATACAGATTTATGAGATTTGAAAATCTCTATACAGATTTATGAGATTTGAAAATCTCTGTACAGATTTATGAGATTTGAAAATCTCTGTACAGATTTATGAGATTTGAAAATCTCTAAACTGATTTATGAGATTTGAAAATGTCTATACAGATTTATGAGATTTGAAAATCTCTGTACAGATTTATGAGATTTGAAAATCTCTATACAGATTTATGAGATTTGAAAATCTCTATACAGATTTATGAGATTTGAAAATCTCTGTACAGATTTATGAGATTTGAAAATCTCTATACAGATTTATGAGATTTGAAAATCTCTGTACAGATTTATGAGATTTGAAAATCTCTGTACAGATTTATGAGATTTGAAAATCTCTATACAGATTTATGAGATTTGAAAATCTCTATACAGATTTATGAGATTTGAAAATCTCTGTACAGATTTATGAGATTTGAAAATCTCTGTACAGATTTATGAGATTTGAAAATCTCTAAACTGATTTATGAGATTTGAAAATGTCTATACAGATTTATGAGATTTGAAAATCTCTATACAGATTTATGAGATTTGAAAATCTCTAAACTTCTGATGCCAAAACCAAATTTCATCAACAAAGGTCTTGTAAATACTAAATTTGAGAACATATAGTTGACACCTGTGCTTTAGGTTTAAAACGAAGCCAGATGTCGCTTACTATACTAAGTTACAATGTCAAATTAGAATAAAAAAGTGTATTTACAAATATACCGAGCTTGAAGGTAAATTCTCAATCAACTTTCAAGAAAGGAAAATAAATGTCATATTCCTGTATATTCGAGGCAAAGACGTAGGTAAACATTTTAGCAAATGAAGAAATATGAAGTCAATTAGCGTACTTATATCTTTTTTAACGCTTAATTAGTATCCATTATAAAAAGTTTGATACAAATTGATGTTTAATTGGTGAATTCGAGAAGACTATTAACTCAGACCTCTTATCGAGTAAAACATATTAATTTGTGATATTTTCGAAAGTTTTCAATAACAAATGAAGTATTCATCTGTCATACAAAGTAAAACAAACAGACCGAAATACATGTGAATAACTTCTTTCTCTTCCATTTTTTGTCAATGAAATTGTTGTGCAAGAAATTATAAATAGTCATTTCATAAGACATCATGTCTTGTAGTATTAAACATGTATTTTTCAGTATTAAAGCCTTATTGACCCAAAGAGGAAGAAGAATTTTCGTTTGCTTTACTTTCAAACAGTACGAAATTACCAAATTAACTACTTCATAAAATTATACTTCTGAAGATTATTTTCGACTATGCGTTAGTGAACAAGTATTTTTAGGATAATATGCATTCCAAAATTACATCAAAATATTTCAGAATAAAATAATTTTTCTAAAAATAAAGTTAATTATTATAGACGTTGAAATCGTTCTTTAGATATCTCGTTAGATATTTCTTTGCTTAGTACTTTTACTGTACAAAGAGGTATATGTGAAAGTGTTATAATTTTGTTTAATACAAGAGCTTAGCTTAAACTTTAAACTTTATTTTGGTTTTATTTAACGATGTCCTTATTCAGTTTGGGATAAATGAAATAATTAAAGATTATCAAAGGAAATCTGACAAATAATTTGATGATAATATTGTTAAAACTCTGATACTTTAACTTTAAGTAAAGATTGAAAGATTTATTGATAATGGCCTTTGTGCGAATTAAATGCAGATAAAAAAATGTCTTATTTTTTTGGCTTATTCACAAAGCTTTGATTAAGGTCAAAGAAATCATTCAGAGAAGTATATGATAATCTCATCTAAACTTTTTTCAATTTTCAACTTGTATCTATGATGAGTTTATTCATTATCAAAATGGAGGTAGTTTAGATTTGAATGGTTTACATGATTTCATTATAGAAAGAGTCTAAGATATTGTGTCACTAACATAAATATTGTAAGAGGGATGGTACAATGTGACCGATTTCACTATATGTTGAAAAGTAAACCAAAGAAAATCGTGGTAGAAAGCGAATGACATATTGGATAGCTAATCAACCTGAAATTAGGCGTAGAAAATTCTGATTGGTTGAGAAGAACAATCTGATAAATATCGCCATATCTTATTTAGAAGAGAAAAATCAGACCTTAAGCATACCCTATTTGACATTTTCTCTGTTTTCACTCATTAAAGGTAATCAATCACTGTATTGACGATTAAATGATACATAATACACACCGCTCGTGTCCCTAATCTATTTGTATAGATATTTTGTTAATTATGATATTTGATTCCGAAGGGGATTTAAGACAACCCGAAACGTTAAATTAATTTTTCGGACTGGGATATCTGGAATATATCTACAGGCATTAGATTCAGTCTAACACTGATAATCATATGATACATAATAAGATTTGAGAATTTTATCAATATTGACTGATACTCGTTTTACGGCAGATGATAAATGTTATCTCTAAAACATCATTGTAGCTCAATAGTTTATTAACAAGTCTAAAAACTCGAGAACAAGATTGACTACTACAACTATTTAATTGATTATACAAACATGAACCCCGATTGGCAATGTTAATAAGTTATCGAAACACATATATAAGTAAATACCAACAGGATTTGAAAATATAAGTTAAGTTAAAATAAAGCAAAAAAGGAACGATTTTCGTTACCTAGATTTCACATCCAAATAAAATATGGAAGATCTTTTTCTGTTGTTCTATTAGAAAAGAAAACTGAATACATGCCATCTATTGGTGTGAATTGAGCTTGAAAGTTTCAAAACTAATTATGGTTTGTTGATTTGTGCAACTGTTCTTGTAAAATTATCAAGCAGTTCGTAATTGTAGATACAACCCCGTAAAGAATGTCATATTCCCATTTGAAAAAGATGCTGGACCATATTAATTAGTTCACATCAGGCAGCAACATGCTGGAATTCACGATTCGATATTTTTTACTGAATTTTGCAAAGACAACACCGAAACAAAATGATCGCTGAAGTACTTTCTTCTGTTCCTTCTCAATTTAACTGAAGCCCTTCAACAGGTTTTGCTAGCTATAAAACCAGGTTTAATCAACCATTTTCTACATGAGAAAATACCTGTACCAAGTGAGGAATATGACAGTTGTTATCCATTCGACTGATGTGTTAAAGCTTTTGATTACGGACTTTCCGTTTTGAATTTTCAACGTTGTTTGGTATTTTTGTTATTGTACTTTTTTAGAACAAAAAGAAAATTATTTCTAGTTTAAACATGCGTTTCAATGGCGAGCTTGTCATAACGCTTTAAACCGTAATTTAAAAATTTTGGAATGCAAGTTGCAGATACTAGTTTTGCTAATAACGAAACATTTGTGATGAAAAACAAAATAAAAAAACATGTACTAGTAATAAAGAGTTCTTCTGAAATTGTATAACGAATTTCAAATTGCGACATTCTACGCTTGGTTTTCTTTTACACTTTAAATCATAACTTTTAAGCAACATGAACAATATACCAACCCCAGGGTTACCTACTCTTCCTTAACTTGTGAAACACGTCGTGTAATACTTTCGCTACAATCCATTTCCGAAAATATCCGGTGATGGTGACACAAAGTACAGTAGCAGATTTGTACATTTCTCTTATCTGACCTTTAAACAAAACTTACAAACCATTTAACTTGGCCTTGTATGAAAACTTCAAATAACAGAAGAAAAACTGGTTTTTCTGAAGACAAACGCTAAAAGATCAAACTGTTACATACAGAAACAAATCAGATATTAAAAAAGAACCTAATACCAAAAATATAACATGATCAGTCACTACATTACATTACATTTTTGACAATGGGTTTATTTCATTAATAACCTTACTTTTAAAATCTTTAAAAATGACAAAGTATAAGGATGAGTATATATGAAAACATACTTAGAAGATTTTAAATTCTGCTTGTACAAATACAAATTTGGAAAGTGGTAAGACCTTAATGAGATAGCGATCGAACAGCACAGTTATAGCTTTACTGATCTTTACTGGAAATGATTATTCACTATTGAATGTATTATAGAATTTATATATACATATGTATATTCATATTTATATTTATGTAGTTGCTGCGACTTTACTTGATCAACTTCTTTGATCAAAACATCCCACAACTCTTATGACCAATAATATTGAATGCAAAATGTCTACATTTTTTTTAAAAGTGACAATTAATTTTCTTAATCAATTTCCGTAACCACATTTACTTTTTATTGAAAACATCCCATTCGTAAAAACGTTTAGGGGATCATTCAGTTGGCCATTTCCCATTAAGCCAACATTAATATTGATTCTTACGATTTGTAAAAGAATTCAAACTCTATGTATTAGATGGTTCAAAGGACAATACAATGTCAAAATAGTTTCATTAAACACTTAAACTTATAACGCGTTTTACTTTGAAGCTTTGAAAATGTAAGACAGAAAAACGGAAGAAAAAACAACCACGCAGACGATAAAGTTTTATTTTATCTAAGTTGTTCTTCACTTACGTCATGAACACACCTTTCATGAGATAAAAAGGTCTGTATACCTCGAACAAACTTTTATTGTGTTATTTAGAGTAAGAGAGGCTTCATGACCACTTGTATGTGTTTGTTTCACTGATTTAGTCAATATATGTACGGAAAAGATTTTTGTTTGAAATAAGAAGGACGTATCATATTCAAGCTTTTTATCACTTTAACAGATATCTTTAAAACCGCTTTAGCTAAAATATTGCTCATGAAAACAATATTTATGAATTAATAAACTAATAAAAAGATACAAATAGATAAAAAGGTAAATAAATAAATAAAAAGATAGATAAAGAATTAATTGATAAGAAGAAAAGATAACTCCAAGAGGCCAACACAAACTCTTATTCTTAGAAGAACCCACAACAGATAGAATGACCAACAGATGAATTGACAACAGTCCAGAAACACTACACAGAGATTCTGAAAACACAAAAAGCAGCATGAACCCCGCAAAAAATAAGAATTGAAGAGAACATTTTCGACAGGATAGGCTGATCCTACTCCCACTGAGGTTCCTCATGTACACATCCATTTATATTTTTAAGTTTCTGGAATATTACTGAACGAATTCTTTCAAAATAGGTGACCACTTTTACACTTATTTCGATTTTTTTGTCCTGTACCAATTCAGGAAATGACCATTGTTATATTATAGTTCGTTTTTGTGTGTGTTACATTTTAATGTTGTGTTCTGTTGTGTCGTAGTTCTCCTCTTATATTTGATATGTTTCACTCAGTTTTAGTTTGTAACCCGGATTTGTTTTTTTATCAGCCAATTTATGAATTTCGAACAGCTGTATACTACTGTTGCCTTTATTCAGCCACATAACCACTTTGATTCATTTATACCGTGTTTATGTATAAAAACGAAGTCTATGACCCTACTATTAGTTTTGATCCTTAACACGAAAATGTATGTATCATCGCCATATCAAGTTTTTTAAAACTTTAACTTTGTTTTTTTTTAACAAATTCAAGAAAAAAAAATCGCTATTTTTAATGCTTTCTATACAAATATACATTTAGTTTGAAAGAATTTATTTCAATCATATTGAACAAAAAAAATAAGTAATAAATGTAATATTTTGTTAAGATATTTTAAGTTATAGTTTGACGATTAAAAGTTGTATGCAAAAGTTTACTAGTTTTTGTGACATAGACCATTTACTATACCTTGACCCTTTACCTTAGATTCACGAATTATATCCATTCTCGTTTTGGACGCAGATACGTTACGACTAACGTAATCATGTTTTATTCTTTTGCATGGGTTTGTAAAAAATTATTTTGAGATAAGACAATCAGACAATACAGTGTTCTACTATGGATATAGTTTCGGTTTTAATGTCTAATATCAGTTATGCTTATTTTTATCTGTGTCTTGCTCAGTTAATTCTATCAAAAATGCAGTTTTCAACAATTTATACTCGTGTTCATATAATCAGATTTGACGCTGTCTGTACTTCAATCTAAAACATGCAGTCAAAAAATTGTCAAGATTACTAAAAATTCCGCAGCATGAGTACAGCATCGACAATTTTAATTTTATACATTTTCTGGCGTTTCTCCCACATGTAGCAATGTACTAATTATATATAAGAAGATGTGTTATGAGTGCCAAGGAGACAACTCTCCATCCAAGTCACAACAGCAAGCTTTAAATGGCCCTTAAAATGACTAAAACAACATTCAAACGGGAATACAAACGATATAATCTATATTAAAAACGAGAAACATTTATAAACCACAACACCTAGTAACATAGACCTTTTATGATTTCCCCATAATTTCGATATGTTGAAAATTACTTAACGAAACATTTCGAATTATATCAAAGATTGTCATTTTGATTATTAGTAGCAAAGAAATATCAAATGTTGCTACTATAGGTTTTAAACGTTTTTCGCAAGCAAAATATCACCAAAACATATAATGGTAAGAATTGACTGAAGATATGGTCACCCCTGGACTTCTCATATTTGGCAATAAAACCGTTACTAAAGTAAGGCGTCCCTTTTTATTTGTTATGCGGGATGTATATAAAGTATTCAATCATGTCGGGTCGTTTAGGGACGTTTAAATCCGATACCTGATGCCTCGTATTAAGAAGGTATAATACCATTGTCTGTAAATGTTAATGAACTCTTGCAATAATCCTCATATTAGTTATATGTGGCTTGTTGTAAGGCAATGTTTCAGTTCCTATCTATTATCCTAACCCTTATTTCTAGTGGCAGTCTGAATTTAACAACGTTCGTCCCGTCTATCTATTATATTAATTGTTAATCAGTTCTAGTCATGAAAAGGCAGTAGAGCCAATTTCCCCAGTAAGAGCCAATTTTAACTTGTGCTTCTTTAACCCACATGGTTAAATTCGAGACTTTGTTAAAATGTACTGACACTTGAAAACTACGAAACGAAGCATAGTTTTAATCATTAACTTAAAGTTATTTTCAGCATTATATATAAATCTAATCAAACTTAAAAGTATTTTAGATTACCAATGATTTTAAAGACATTTTTTGGGGAGAAGGGGGATGTTCATTTTATATGATTTCTGAAAACGTTTGTAATACCGACACTTCCTTAAGCTGCCGATCAAATATTTGTTTTGTAAAGAATTCACTTTGTATTCTTTTCGCCTTATTTATTTAAAAAAAATGTTTTGTTAAAAAACATTCTAAATTGCAGTATTGAGTTCTTTTATATGTTTATAAGTTACTAAAAAATATTCAAAATACACAAAGTAAAGCTGCATACTTTTGTTATTTGGACAATTAAAGGCATTTTAAAAATGGCCCTTACATGAAATATTTTCGAGAAAAATTAATGATTACGACAAACTTTGAGGTGAGGAATTGAGTCTATGTTAGGTTTTTTTTCATTCTTAAAATCTTTATCGTATCAACAAAAGTAACTTATCTTTTTTTTAAAATAAATTATCATTAAATTTTATAAAAAAAAAAATAAAATAGATTATTTCGCGTTATCCCTGATTAATTCTATAAAAAAAAAAACAAGATAAAGGAGTAGGTCCAGTAAAATCCCTTTTGGTCCTAAAATATAGCAGATTTACAAAATTGTTTAAATGTTAACTGTTATTTATTTATTGGAAAGTAGAATACTTCTTCTTCTTAAATATGGGCGGTTTTTCACAATACAATGACCATATATCGGGTACAAGCTTCATTAAGTCATGCTAAATTACTAAAATCTTCACAATATTAGCATTTCAGTTAAATTAAAGACGGTTTCCGTCTTCAATGGAAGTGGCAGCATTTGTGTTAATTTTTAATATTTAAATGTAAGTTGTATTTGGTGATATTAAATAACATATGTAAAGGTTGAGGATGAACACGGATGCGGCCACTTTCATTTTTAGCAAAAACCATATGAAAAGTGACATATATGGCATATTTGATAGATTTTTCTAATTTAAGCTTGAAATTGAGCTTATTTAATGTTAAAATCAGTTAAAATCTTTCACGTAAACTAAATGAATCGACTAAAATAGAAACTTTTAAATGTGTTAAAAGTGTCCAAAATCTTTTGTCAGATGAACTAGAAATTTGAGGCCAAATTCGGCCCTTACCGGACCTACACCTTTAGCTTTCGTAAATATTGAAACGATGTTAATACTAATATGACATATAATTTTTTAGTAGTTTGCAATTCTTTTTTGACTTTACAAACTTTATGTCATAAATAAAAGCAAAACAGCTGTCAACCCAGGATACAAATGTTCGAACAGTGCAGTATTATTGTCTAGCAGCAACACCAAGAGGACTTGACAGATGTTAATCTCATTATGTGTCTACTAAATTGTATGCTCAGATTATCAAAATTTTATACAGCTGTGAAAAACAACTGTAGAATGACGCGTATTTGAAGTGTACATTCTAATAAGTTTTTTTTTTTTTTTTTTTTTTTTCCTATATATATATATCTTTATTTCTCAACAAACCAAATTACATTGGTATAGAGATTCACACAATAAATATTACATAATGTATATGTACATACATGCAAAAGTTATACGAAAGCAAGAGAGAGTCAAATATCATTAATTACAGTATACATATTAAACTTAATTATATCAAGTACATGAGCTACCCAGGAGAGCCTACATACATATTGACTAGTCTTATAAATTTGCACAAGCTGTTAAGATCAGAAAGATTTTTACTATTCATCAGTTCATTAAATTTCAACGAATTTGGTTGATTTGTATATTTTTTTTTCAATAACTGTTTACGACTATCATTAAATACAGAGCATATAAAAATATAATGAAATTCATCTCCGATATCGCCAGAGTTACAAATTAAGCATTTTCTATTTTCTCTTGCAACATTTTGCCATCTACCAGTCTCAATAGGAAATCTATGATTTCCTGTTCTCAGTCTACACAATGTAATAAAATTTTTAAAATAATATTCAAATTCACAGTTTTCTTTATACATACGATAGTTTAAAGCTTTTGGCGATTCTAGCACGTCAGTATGCCATTTCTGTTTAAATTGATCAACAAGATTTTGTTTTACAATAGTATATAGCCATGTATCACTTACAAAATATTGGGTGTCCCATACAAATGACAAACCCGATTCATCAAGAATAGATTTAACATTTTTTAACCAAGTAATATCATTTTTATATTTATACAATGAGTACTTATATAGAATTGCAGGAAGTTTTTCTTGTTTTCCAGACAATAATTTTGTCCAGTAGTTAATTATACGGAGTTTTATATCAATTTCCAAAGGATATCTGCCCAATTCTCCATATATCATAAAATTAGGTGTAGAATTTTTAACCTTTAGTAAAAGTTTGCAGAATTTCGTATGAACCCTTTCTATAACCGAATTATTACCAAAACCCCAGACTTCACTACCATAAATTAAAATAGGTTTAACAATCTTATCAAACAATTCGATTTGACATTCAATAGAAAGATTGTGCAATCTTCCTTTTTTGATAACATCGTACATAGCACATGTGGCTTTTTTTGCTTGTGCCTTTTTTGCCTTTAAAAAACTTCCTGTTCTACTGAATAAGACACCTAAATAAGTAAACTCATTAACAATTTCTAGTACAATATCGTTATAATTAAACTGAACATTATTAGGTAGTCTCCCTTTAGAGAAAATTACAATTTTACTTTTTTGTGCATTCACTTTCAATTTCCACACTTCACAGTATTCCGATAAAGTATCCAGTTGCTTTTGTAAGTCAACTTGCGACTCTGATAACAAAACTGTATCATCTGCATATAATATTACAAAAAGTTTAAGATAACAATCAAGTTCGATTTCTAATTCATCTGATAGAGTTTTCAAACCATCTATGTTCTTGTCTCTTAGAAAATCTTCCAAATCATTAACATATAAAGAAAAAAGTATAGGGGATAAATTTTCCCCTTGCCTAACACCAACATTACACGGGAAAAAATCTGAAAATTCATTACTATAAAAAAAAAAAGTTTCAGTGATTGCGGATTTTAAAATGGTTTTTTTTTGTTATTTTGCTATTACGTTTGTTTTTTATTTGTTTTACTGTGAATTTAAGTTATTTGTTTATTGTTTTATTCATGTCAATACCACATTTACCTTCATTTATATTTCTGTAACAACAAAATAAACTTACCTTGACAGGTACACATACTAGCACAAGTAACAGATCAGCACAAGCCAAACTTAAAAGGAACCAGTTGGTAATACTTCTCATCCGAGGAAAGTTAGCGATGGCAAAAACAACCAACAGGTTTCCAATTAGACCAACAAGTCCAGTTATAACATAGAAGGTAACAACAGGTATAAACTCCTCCAATGGTAAGTGGCTTATTGCCTCTTCATAATCATAAGTGTAATTATAGAACGTATAGTTATAATAATCATAGTCTTCGTAGTTGTCCATGGTGCCAAGTCTTCTGAAGTTTCTAAGTATGTGTTACATAATATATACTTGTTCCCTCATTATAAATCTGTCAATCCTAGAACTCCCGGTAAGATCACATTAGAATTTAATATCTACTTTTAAGTTTGTTTCGAGACATCGAATTCATTATCACTTATCTTGACAGAGCATGTATGTACTGTTTATTTTTTTCTCAAAATTGAATTGACAGAAAGTAGCATTCAGAGTTTAGATAAGATTTCCAGAAGTAGTAAAACTTGCAAACACAGAGCAGCTTTGTTTCATCAAGGCCGACCCCTACAGCGATGTCATCAGTGAGGTCACATCACCGCCCTTGACAGCTCGTTAACATCCAGTTTCCACTACTGTTCTAGCTTTATATCGTGTGACAATCATTTCTCTGATAAGCTAATGTATGTGAAAGCATATCGACCGTTCGCCAATAGTACGGCTTCTGTACAGTACATAAATATATATTGTTTGTAAATCGTAATTATTATCTGCAAAAAATAGGTGGAGAAATATTCTGTTATAGATTTTTGATATAAAGATGAATTATAACTTATTTTTCTGCTAATCTAATGTCGTCATTCTGATATTTCTGTTGATAAAGATAATAAAATTTAGAATTTTAAATTAGATCCGTTGTGTGTTCCTCCTTTCTAGAGAATATTCTGACTTTTATCATAATTTTCGATATAAATCATAGGAGGTTCTTAGTATTTTTGTAATAATTCCACGTGCTACCCTAGTGATAAAAATCTTTTATCTTTCAGCGACAGATTGTTTATTTTAACTATGATTCAATTATTTCTCTGCTTTACATTTTCGTCATTATTTATTTTCGTGTAATTATTTATTGAAACAACATTTGTGTTGTTAGATTATCAATTTGTGTTACTTTTATTTTACTTAAATAAAATTATTATTCTTAGTTTCTTCAGTTACTAAACAGTTACTAGGCATGTACGCTGAGCTAGATCGGCTTTCATTTTAATGTGTTTTGAAGTTATTCGTTTGAAAATAATTTGTCAACACTATACATAGTGATTAAAATGCAAACTGAGTGGCAGTGATTTTTTTTCTTTCAATTTCAATGACTTTTTAAAAGATGGTATGAAGATAAATACCTGGTGCATATTTCTGTGCAAGCGACACGTGCTCGTTAGGTACGCTCGAGCTGAGTTCTATATATAAAATGCATACTACGACGTCTTCATGTATCTATAAAAACAACACTTGCTTATAAGGTACATTCGAGCTGAGGACTAATTGCTTAATGTTTATATTCAAAAACGTCAGTACGCTCCAACTGAGCAATATATAGATAATACATTCTGCGACATCTCCGTGTATCTTTGACAACGATACGCGCGAATAAGGTACATTCAATCTGAGTACTATATTGGTAATGCTTACGTCGACGGCTCCGTGTATTTTTAAAAACACACGTGCTTATTATGTACGTCAAGCTGAGTACTACTTGGATATTGTTTACTGATACGTCTCCAATTATATATTTCAGAACGACATTATGTACCCTCGATCTGTGTACTATATAGGTAATGCATACTGCGAAGTCTCCGTGTATCTTTTTAAGAAATCTTTTCTTTTATTTAAATGGGATCTCCTCGTGAGTTCTATACAAACTATCGGTTGAGAAGTAAAGACATAACAACAGTTGCTTTAATCACGCAATAGTTTGACTAAACGTGTTTTGGAAATCTTCGTGTTTTAGATTACACGAAATCAGAATCAAGATAAAATTTAGAAACTTCTAGTCGCATAAGAATTGTATTTTTGTATATTGTGTATAGTTTGGAGTGTTTTACATTCCTATTTTATCTCTCTTCCCCAACCCACAAAGAAGATTTTGTTTTTGCATGATTTTGGTTCGGAAAGAACCAGACTTCCCCAGACGTTTGAAACTTAAGCCACAACCATATCTTACGAGGTTGTGATGAAGAGACAAACAATTTTTACAAGGTTTGAACCATTGGGGAATAACTGCTTTCAATATATGAAATTAAAGTACCACATTTTTTTCAAGGCTTTGATATTAAATCAAATTTGTTACTTGTACTTGTTTGCTTTATAAATATTTTGATATGAGCGTCACTGATGAGTCTTATGTAGACGAAACGCGCGTCTGGCGTACTAAATTATAATCCTGGTACCTTTGATAACTATTTACTTTAGGTCAAATGGTTGTTAGCACAAGTAAGAATTTCAGTTCATTGTCCGCAGTTCATTGCAAATTACATATTTTCTTGTGTTGGTATTTTCTTGTGTTGGTATTTTCTTGTGTTGGTTTCTTGTGTTGGTATTTTCTTGTTGTTGGTATTTTCTTGTGTTGGTATTTTCTTATGGGTGGGTCTTATATAGACGAAGCGCGCGTATGGTGCATTAGATGGTGGTAGGCCTGGTTTCCTTGATTACAGTTAGCATGTCGAAATTAGATATAGGAAGATGTGGTATGAGTGCCAATGAGACAACTCTCCATCCAAATAACATTTGTAATGTTTATTTGTGTATTTCTCTGTCCGTAATGTTCTTGCATTTATGTGTACTGTAGTCCTGTCATGCAATTTTAACATTTTAGTGTTCTTATTTTAAATGCTATAAAAGCGAGAGGTTTGGCTTGCCGCAAAACCAGGTTCATCCCACTATTTTTTTTATTAAAACGTTTCTGGGTGTGTTGCATTGTCGTTTTTTGTTGTTGTTGCACTTCAGTGTTTCTGTTGTTCCGTTGTTTTCCTGTTATAGTTGATGTGTTTACCTCAGTATTAGTTTATAACCCGGATTTGTTTCATTCTTAATCGATTTATAAATTTCGAACAGCGGTATTCTACTGTTGCCTTTATCTATGTATTTATATGATTTAAAGGGTGCATTACAAATAAATTTACGCGCGTTTTTATAACGATATTTAAAGGTGACTTTGCAATAAACATGTTGCAAAAAGCAATCCATTACATCAACAGAGTATAGTCTGCCTTTACCCTATTATAGGATGTGATATTGAAATCATATGTTTGATAACAAAAAGATAATGATTTTAAAGTTTGTTAAACGAAGCTGCAATTCAAATAATACACGTGAAAACAAATTCAAAATGCAGAAAACAAACTAATAAGCAATGTTTACATGATAACCTTATCATTTGATAGATTATCAGGTTGACTTTTTACTTGTATTTGTTAATATGATATCTCTTTCATGTTATTCTTTGCTTTTTTCCCCATTTATTAGATTAAATGAAAAACTCAATTCAAGGTATGTAGTTTGATCAGTTGAAGAAAATCCGACAAGACAGATATTCATTATTTTAATTTGATCAATATTATGCTTGAATTAGTTAAATTCAATCATATGGTATCCATTGAAAACACACTTTTATTTTCTGACCATGCACATCATTCATGTTAATAGGTGAATATAAATACTTTTATTAATTTCTTGCTGGTAATGAACATTATTAGATTTAAGTTGTATAAAAAATAAAACCCACTGCATCCCTATCTATAACAGTTTTCTAACAGTATGCTTGTAAGCAAGAACATTAATTGCAGCATGCATCTACATTAATAAATTCGTATTAATTGTAGATTTGATATAAAAGTAACAACGAAAAGTATGTATAAATGAGGTCATCAATAATAAATACAATATAAAAGTTAAAAAGAGAATATCCATATTTTTCTACCTTAATAAGGTGGAGTTTGCTTTTTCATTTGTGTGTATGTTTGTGTGAAATAAATATCGTTTTACTGACACAATATGTCGTAATCCTTATATTCCAAATATATTAATTGAAAATAGGTTACTGTTAACAAATTTTGAATTCAAAATAATTTACAAGATACAAATAAATGCAAAAATAACATATTTATGGCAAACATAGAGTTTCTGTGTCTGTTTCGTTATTATGTTTGAGGACGACAACATGACAAAAACTCCTTCTAATGCAATTTACAGTCATTGACGCCTTCTTAGTGTTATGAAGATTATACTTTCCACACATGTACAATTTATAGCACCGCAGATATTTTTATACGTCACATAGTTCTCATAAATCTATTAAAACGTAGACTAATTTTGCTACTTTTGTGCCTATTCTTAAGCAGGTCGTTAATATTTGACATTGCATATGCTTGGATTTAAAAAAAAATAGCTTTTAAATTTTCAATCATTTTTATGACTAGTGGTCAAAGACTATAATATTGAAATATGTTTTCAGAGAATAGGATGCCGTGGAAGTATTTTAAACGAAAACAATTCAAAGACAATCAGTTAGACCGCATTTTACTAGACTGGATGGGGCGGGAACAATTAACCCTTAGTAATTGGTTTTTAAGTGGGGTTTCCCACGAGTTTCTTAATAATTGTTTTTCTGTTTAAGGTTTTCTTATTGCTGTTTGTCTGTTCGTCTTTTTTTTCTAATTGTCTATTGAAAACTTAGTTATGTCTTTTCTCAACTAGAACACATCATTCACTCAGTGTTAGTGCCTGTATCGGAGTGTGATACAAAAATGCATTAATTTGATAGGCTTACACAACACCATGAAATGCAATAGCGACATTTCCATTGGTTATATGTTAGGCCATTTGTGACTTTCAAAAGTTAAAAGGATGCAAATTTCCTCAAACATCGTAGTGATTTCTTTCATAAGATACAAACACGCACATTTTCAGCTACTTATTTTACTTTTGTTTGTAAATTTTATTACAGTCTGAAGCGTACCAATGGTCAACAAATGCTTTGACACCCTAACACAACATATGATGCCTTTCGTTATCATTTCTATAATTATACGTGCAAATTTTAGGACTATTACGCACAACTGTGTTAATTTATTGTGTTAATGAGGAAAGCAATGGAAAAAAAAAATAATAATAAACCCAGATCTTTCCTATGTTTCGTAATATACATTTCCATATCATATCTTAGCCATCCTTCAACTGTTTTAAACATCGTTTACACCCAGATGATCATGACACATTTACATCTTAGTCGTCTATTGAACGGGACACTTATAGCTTAGCTCTTATTCGTCGTAAATAAAAAAAAGTCATATCAGATCTGAGCTATCCTTCGTCTGATGTAAATATCGCCATATTCAGCTCTATGTTATCTTCAACTCTTACATACATCGCCTTTCTAATTTCGTCACACCAAGAACTTAGCTATAAATCGTCTGATGTAAATATCGCCATATTCAGCTCTATGCTATCTTCAACTTTTATATACATCGCCATTCTAATTTCGTCACACCAAGATCTTAGCTATCATACGTCTGATACCTACTTTACCATCTCAGATCTAGATATCCTTCGTCTAATATATTATCGTCCAATAAATATATCATCGCTTCAGATATGAGCTATACATCGTTTTGAATTAAAACCTCAACATTTTCAGATCTTAGCTATCCTTGATATATACATTGTCGTACTCAAATATAAGCTATCCTTTTCTAATGTATACATCGTCACATTCAGATCTGAGCTATAAATAGTCTGAATGAAAAATTAAAATTCAAAGATCTTAGATAACCTTCGTCTAATAGTAAGGAGTTCTTCCATGATTTTCTTCGATTTTTCTTGATCTTTGAAAGATTTTAAAACAACTGGGATGAATTTGAAGCTTGATGACCATGTGAAAACAAACTTTAACGTTTCAATGACAGATTTGACAATGTGCATATTTTATTAGTGGGAAAGAGGATAGTTATCTATTTATGAATGTTTATGTTATAAAGATTTTTAAAACTTCGTAAAACTCGTAATTAACTTTGTTTTTGATTAGATTAGATAAGGTAAACTAATAATTAAATATAAATAATAAAATAAATGAATGAATCTAAATTGAATCATATTTCTTACCTTGAAGATGGCAGTATGTATGTTAGATTAATCATCAGATAACGATGTGTCAAATTAGCAGATCATTTCTTCGGCAAGGAATTAACGAGGCAAAAACAACTGTATCGAGGTATATGAAACGAAACTATAATAAAAAAAGGTAAGACAACATAAAAAAAGGCATGTTCATTGATTCATATTATTAAATAAAATCTGACCATTATGGGATATTTTTTTCACAGATATGGATATTTTCCAATGGTCGTGACAACAATTCTGTCCTCTTCCTTGAACTATGATCTACGGAATAAGACTTATCCACATTCATATTTTCATGAGCAACACGACGGGAGCCACATGTAAATGATGATCTACTAATCCACAGGAAGCACATCAAATAACACAATGGTATTTGCTAAGGTTCGTTTTACATGTTCTTTATGCTTGTGTTTTGTGTACGTTTCGTCATATTTCGGTTTTTGATGTAGCGATGTCAGTCTGTCGACTTACGAGTTTAAATACTGCTTGTGTATCTTTTGCATCTTTTTAAATATGTGTCGCTGTCCGGACTTGTTAAGCATGTACTAGAACTTTTATTGGTGGATTATGGTACTCATAGGAATATGATATAACATTTAAAAAGTTGTATTTGAAAGATTTCAACCTTATAAGTAACACCTTTACGTTGGTTGATAGAACTCACCTTATTTAACATTAACTAATGATTATAGATACGAAATGATTGATACCGACATATGATATAGATACCGATACCCAAATGATTATAGATCGATACCATAAACTGATTATAGATACCGATACCATAACTGATTTATAGATACCGATACCATAACTGATTATAGATCCGAGCTAACTGATTATAGATACCGATGCATACTGATTATAGATACCGATACCATAACTGATTATAGATCGATCCATACGATTATTACGAACCATAACTGATTATAGATACCGATACCATAACTGATTATAGATACCGATACCATAACTGCCTTTTACTTGTGGTTAGGACCTGTTATGTATTGCCAAAACGCACAGATGTTTGTAAATAGCATAGTGTGGGATTTTGTGATAATGAACAGTTACTCAACTACATCCCCCATTAGGGCAACTTTATCATGTATGAAAGGCATTTGTTTTATTCATTATGTTTGACTTCATACTTTTCCATGCTTATAACTCCTTCACAGAACTTTTAAGGCACCAATACTGTTTTCTTTATGGTTAAAATAGAAAATAAAACTTGAATCATTTACTCAGACAATCATGCACCTCTGCTGATAGAATGTTAGTCTCCGAGGGTGTCACGAGCCCATTTGCCAGGTCTTCGGCACTGGCATGAATATTTTGAAACAAGTTAAAAATATGGATATTGTGTTATTGAAATTTGCTGTTCGAAAAGCATTCAAAACTATGGAGTTTATCTATTTAATGCAAAGCTCTGATTTCTTGCTAGACTATGACAAAATTTATGTAAACACGTACATTTGAGATTCAAATTACAAAATTTCAAGACACATAAAACATTTTGGCTTATATGTGTCGGAAATTTGGAAACAAGTGAAAAATATTGAAACAATTGTCAATATAATATTCTTGCTTCTTTTTACATTAAAAGCAAGCTCATAGGTCTTAAACCATTGTATGAATTTTAAATAATAATATTTATAAACAGATAATATTATTTAGGACAAACTCATGTATATGCAGCAGTTCCTTTTTTCATTTGATCATGCTTAAAATATTTTCAACGGACTCTGGTAAAATTAAAAGTAGTTTTCTCTTTTATCTCAAAAGAACGAAGAAATTGCAAAAAGTCTAGAATCTCAATAATCACGTAGTACGGCTAAAACAACAAGATGGGAAACAAATTATAAACGTCAGAATATTTTTATTTTGTTGCACAATGATGATCTTTATTTTGAGCAAAAATCAAGGACCTCTGCTGTAAATCAGACAAGCGATTACCTATCACATGTCGATTTGTAACTAGAATACATGCTTTTTGTGAAATATTGGCAACGAAAAAGATGTATTAACATGATCTGACATGCTTTATACATTACTGTTTAAATGTATGTTTTATGTGATACTTTGCAGGGTTTCTAGAGTCAATTTTGCACTCTTGTTGAGATTGGGGAAAACTTAATGTAATTTTGATCCTTAATGCAAATTAGAAAGCTAGACAAAATGTAATTTATATATTTTATACAGACGTGTATGACACTCCTAGTATTTTATGGACTATGTACCGACAGTAAATGCATTACGTATTTCATTTTAGTGGTTTTTTTTCTAATGAAGACCCAATGCAAATTCTTTATTAAATTTGATAAAAAAAGCTGTTACAATAAAAACACAAGAAAAGGTTAGAATGAAGAAAAATCCTAATGTTATGCAGGTTTCTGTGTTTTGGAATATCGGCTACATCCAAATTACAAAAAAAGTTATTTGTTATGATGTGCCCATACTTTCCAAGTCCAAATTATACTCAAAAGTTGATGCAAATTAAGGAAAATTTAGAAAGTTTACCAATTATACTTATTTTTTTATGATATGTTGCCATGTTAGCTTTTCTTTATTTAAAATTTATTTTCATATTCTTAACGCATTTTACCTTAGTCATACTTAGACAAAATCATACAAATAAATGAACTTATCGGCAAGACGAACAGTTAGGTTCCGTCAAGTAACTCGACTGTATCTTAAAAAAGCATCCACCTAATATTACAAATATGTTGTCAACAAGTAACCGAACATGTTTTTATTTTCAGGGATTGTTTTGTATCAACAGTTTGTTACCTTAGCCCTGTGTGTCCTTTCTTACATAAGATACCTATGAAGTTAGGCCTCAATTCATACGGTGGATAAGTCAAATTTTATTATACTATTGCACGTGGATAGAGTCTTTCGTCGTTTTGGTATCTTTCGTCCCTCTTTTGTACCTAGGCGTACCTTTTGAAATCTGTGGCCATCTTTAACTAATAACTGTGCTTTGCCGAAGAAGTGTGTTCTCAGGGAAACCAACTCTTATGTGAACTAGACGGCAATTTATTGATTACTAGTAACTAAGATTAACATTAATGAAGAAAGTAAAATAACAGAAACACCAAAATCAAAGGAAAATCAAAATCGGAAAGTCCCTTATCAAATGGCAAAATCAAAAGCAAAAACATATGAAACGAATTGAAAAAAAACCTGTCATATTCCTAACTTGGTACAGGAATTTCCGTAAATGGAACATGGTGGATTATAAAAGCGACTGTCTTTCCAATCATAATTACCTTGATAGAGAGTTGCTGCTCACAAAAAAGCTATTTAACCAAGGATTCCAAATGGTGAAGTTAAACTCGTGCCTTCCTTCGTAAATTTTAAAGACACCATCACAAGTTGGTTGACCGTTATGGAACATCCGTTTCACAAATTATATCGGATGAGTTCCTTATGTCGTAACTTCCCTTTGTACGAATGTGACCTACCGAATTAAACTATTAACCGGGTTTGTAATAACATGAGCAACCCCTCTGGTATCTTTCGCTCCTCTTTTATACAAGTGAGAGGTTAGACTAGCTATAAAACCAGGTTTAAACACCATTTTCTACATAAGAAAATGTCCGTATTACAGTTTTTATCCATTCGCTTGATGTCTTTTGTTTTTTGATTTTGCCATTTGCTTATGGAAGTTCCGTTTAACGCATCAATGTAAATATAACGGAATTTGATAAGACTGTCATTAAAGTGAGAGGGTTAGCGCTATAGAACCAGGTTTAATCCACCATTTTCCACATTTGAAAATGCCTGTACCAAGTCAGGAATATGACAGTTCTTGTCCATTCGTTTTTGATACGTTTTGTTTTTTGATTTTGCCTTGTGATTATGGACTTTCCGAATTGATTTTCCTCTGAGTTCAGTATTTTTGTGATTTTACTTTTTTTTTTTTAGAATTCTCCTCGGAGTTCGGTATTTTTGTTATTTTATTTATTAAACCTGGTTTTATATATAGCCAACTTAACCTTTCACTTGTATGACAGTCGTATAAAATTCAAAAATATTGACAACAGTGTATGACGAAACCAACAGACGAATAGGTAAATATGTCAAAAATATGGGTACAACAGACAACATGGTGTTATGATATTTATCAAATTTAAACATGTAAAAATAAATGGCATATAGACAAAACACATAGCCAAATATCAAAGACAAAAGTACAAAATATGACCACAGCATAACACCACATTGGCGAAATGCATAGAACCAAGCCACACCAAACGGATATTACAAAAATTGGACTTTACAGTAAAGGTCAATAATTTGCAAAGACAAATAAAAGAATACTATTACACGTCATTAAGATGATTAACAACGTCAGTACCTAGAATACTTCAAGACCATCATATCTTATTTGGGAAGTTGATACATTATCTTTATCAACAAGGTCTTGATAACTTCCGATGACGTTTTACTTAAACAAGGACGAGACGTTCTTTCACATGACCTATGTTAATCAACTTTCTGCTCAGACACTGGTGACATTTTGTAAAGTTTAGGTATCAGTTTCAAACTCTTGAATACCGAATTGAGTTGGGAAAAGTATATCCCATGTGTAGGTGAAGTTGATATATTGCTACTAAGAGGGGGACTGATAATTTCAAATACAAGTTTCGACCAACAATGTATTTTTTATTTTGTGTTTTGTTTTTTCTTGGTTATATATTTGATATTAGGTTGTGCACTATATTTCTAATCTGATAATGAATTTACAATATAATGCTATTTAGAAAACAAATGGTATTGAAAATCTGCAGTTTTCTTTTCAAATAGATTTCATTTAGCACACGTTTCATTTGCTTAACTAAAATGCATAAATAATTTGTTAATTTATATCAGGAAATACATTTGTAAATCTGATATTGCCTGTAAAATCTAGAAATAAATTTCAATTCATTTATTTCATTAAAAACGTTAAATCATAAAAAAAAACCTGTTTATTCCGATTTAGATATCGAATACTTCAAATAATCTGTCATAACACAACAAGTTGTAGCATATCATATGAATAACAACTGATGTTTTCAACCCAAAGGAACATATGATGTAATAATGGTTTTTACAGGCCAATAATACGAAAATAATAGCCGTGTTTTACACTTAAATGAACTGAAATTTAGTTTAAATTAATGTTTGTCTGGTTTTACTTTTTGACATTTTTTTCTCAACAGTGATTTTGATGGCACAAATACGGAATCCATGTCATGGAAAAAAACTAAAATAAAACGGAGTAGTGCTACATACTCATTATTTATAACTCAAATCCACTATAAATTGATATTTCCTTTTATGTAATAATCTTGCTTTATTGAGCATATCGTCTTTAAATATCGATAATGGATAAAAAAAAAATCACAAAAATACTGAACTCCAAGGAAACTTCAAAACGGAGGGTCCCTAATCAAATGGCAAAATCAAAAGCTGAGATATAAAGATTCATTTAAGATTGAAATATCTTTTTCAATCAACTTTTTTTTATTTTTATTTTTTTTAATTTGTCACAGGCATAAACAGTAATGTTAAAGATATCATGGAAGTACATTTTTCTGTAAAGGTTTATAAGATATTGATATATTAAACGCAATGTTGCTATCTAACTTTAACTTTGTAGTTGTTTTTTCATTCACAAAACCTAGTTGTCAGCTGTATTTTAGACCTGTCATATATTGTCAAGTTGTTCATTCAAAATTCCTAGCAAACTTTTTTATTTTCATTTGAATTAGGTCATAGTGTTAATTCATAGTATTAGCATATACATAATATTCTCAATGACATATCTTCACCAGTGATTTACAATCATTAGTAGGTGTCATTTGAACAGTGCTATTTTTTACCACAATAAGTCGGATTTCAATTTAATAAAGCAATTTTTCTTTCTACAGTTACTAACTGGGTTTCATCTGTATATCTTAATAAACGTTCAAATAATTGAATGATATATATTGGTAAAATAGCACCAAGCTTATAATTACAAGCATCAATTAGTAGTTTACTGATGTTCAAATCTATTTAATGAAAGAAGAAGCTGCAAATAAATAAAACAACCTAAAATTAAAATGCATCTGTGTAGTAAAATTGGTACCGGTAATGTTACTACTAACAATGGGTCGGGACCCTTTGTCCTCGAGGATATCACAAGCCCAGTAACAAGCACTTCGGTTCTGGCACAAAATTAAAGAATATAACTCTCTAGTGCAAAACCTTGATTCCTTTCCTTGATAAGCTCTCCAATTTCTGTATACTGGTACATTTTTTTTTTAATTAACATTTTTACACCTTGAGCATCACCGAAGACACATCGATTGACGAAATGCGAACATGCTGATACTGTTAATGCACTGCATAGTTAGTGTTGCCCATTATAAAAATTAAATATTTTGTATGTATTTGTTTTTACGACTCAAAAGAAGACATCTTCATTGTTTAAATATGTTTTCGACGATAAACTTGAATAAATCTCCATTATAAGAAATGTTATATAGACATAGCAGTCGGTAGAACTTACCACAGTACGGAATTCAAATAGGTGCATTGATAAAGAGGTCGACAGAACTCGCTTTAACGAGAAATTCAAAAATATGCTTATAAGTAGAAAAGCTTTTATATTAGGCTGGCACACCATTATCATATGTAATCGAGAGGGTTAAGCTCTTAAATATATGTTCGATCCTGCGCCATTCTTTGTGTGCCTGTTCCAAAATCAGGAACCTAATTTACAGTATGGGTTCAGCTCAAGGCTGGAGGCAATACGTTGACCCTTAGGTGCCAACATTCACGTTGATGGAATAAAAAGAAAGGAACTTGTACCATCAGTATAATAATTAATCTCGTAAATATTAGTTAAGAAAACCTGGAATGTTGAAATAGACATGATCAGTTTATATATGAATTGGGAAATCTAATCTGTATTTGCATATCTAAAGGTTTGGCAATTGGATCTCCAGAGGGTTTCAGATTCAGTATTTGTCCTTTTGTTTTTCCCAAAGGAGGAAATTGTCTGATAATCACTGTTAGTCATGACATTCTGTTATGAGGGAACATGTGAATCATTTGATAAATATTCATTTGACCGATTTGTGGTATATAAACAGAATATATTATATTTTGAATACAAACAAACAAGTTTAAACCAGTCAGTGTAAATAAGTGATAATGCTCGATTTCAATGTTCAAAACGTGAATTTTGAACATAGAGATGCAGTCAGATTATGTATTAATCAGACTTAACCCGTTTAAATCATACCAAAAAATGAAACATCTAGGAAAACAACGTGACCTCACAGCGATCTATTTAATAATCATTAACTTGTCCTTTTGATTGAAACGATTGTTATAAAGGCTCATATGCATTGCGCTGTAACTTTACACGACAGGCATAGGTAATGTAAAAGACGTTTTAATATACATGGACGAAAAGAAGAAGGACAGATGATCACTTTTCATTCCAATCTTGCAATGCTAGAACCTCTATTATTGTGGTTTCCCGTAAAATTAAGTAACGCGTGTCATATGCTTAATCCCAAATCATGTAACAAAGTGAATCATCTATTAAAAAAGGATCGTTTATTATATTTTTACTTATATATTTTATTGGCTTTGAAATGGTAGTCAATTACTGCAAGATCTCTCTTTTTCAAATTACTAACTAATCCTTGCTCATAGATACAAAGATTTAGTTTGCAAGTTTCGCTGTACATATCGCTCCTTAATAGTATATCAGTTCCCGTTTTCACAAAAGAGCATTTTCTGTATTTGGCATAACCTTTCTGATTTTTTGGTTCTCAATGCCCTTCATCTTCTTGCATTAGTTTGCCTTTAAACCTTTTATTCAAGAATTACTGATTACCTTTTTGGAAATATGGGTCCTCAATGCTCTTCAACTTTGTACTTGTTTGGCTTTATAACTATTTTGATCTGAGCGTCACTGATGAGTCTTATGTAGACGAAACGCGCGTCTGGTGTATCAAATTATAATCCTGGTACCTGTGATAACTATTCGAATACTTTAGGCATCGATGAACAAAGTAAAATAACAAACATACCGAACTCCAAGAAAAAATCAAAGCAGAAATTTCATAAGAAATGAAAGCTAAATAGTTATCAAAGGTACCAGGCTTATAATGTAATACGCCAGACGCGCGTTTCGTCTACATAACACTTGTTAGTGACGCTCATATAAAAATAGTTTAAAAGCCAAATGGTAAAAGAACATTAAACTGCTATTTATAGATAAAGTTGAAAAAATACTCTTTTTTTTTCCTTTTTTTTTTATCTAACAAAACGAATTGAAAACAACTGTGATGTTCCTGACTATGTACAAGTCTTTCCATATGCAGAAAAGGGTAGATTAAACCTTCGTTATAGCTAACTTAACCTCTCACTTGTATGACACTCGCATAAAGTTTCATTGGCAATAATGTGTGAGCAAAGCAAACATATATGAAAGGTAAAAGATACCAACAATTGGGTGCAGCAGACAACATTGTGTTATAATATTAATCACTTAAAAAACAAACAACTATGTCAACAATTTGACAACAGATGAAAACAAAATGGCATATCATTTATTATATGTACTATTGATACAAAATATTTAGTAACAAGGTCTGTCTTTGCCATTATCTGATTTATCAAGTTCTGGCTCAGACATCGGTTATATTTCATTAAGTCTGAGAAGCAGCTGCAATCTCTTGAATACTTAATGAATTGGGAAATGTATATTTTATATGCAGGTGAAAACGTTTCATTGCTTTACGAATTCGCTTCAATGGATTTGTAATCTGTGATTAAACTAATCATTGGTAGCAAGTTGTTTGTTCCCTTAAACTATTCAATATACAATTTTGTTTACCTCCAAATAAAGCGCCTACCGATACACAAAACCCATGTACGCCGTGATTGTATTGTAAACGTACAGGTCAGTTTGTCTCCCACGTATACTCGTTTACAATATTTCAGGCAAATGATTATAACTTTCCTGATTTGGTACAGGACATTTAAAGGGTAAAAACCGGTGGGTTGAACCTATAGTTTTATGGCTAGCCAAACCTCCCGCTTATATGGCAACGTTAAAAATTCCGATAAAATAACAACATTACGTGACAAAATATAGTAAAAATAAAAGAAAAATAACACTTTTATATATAAGTTTTTGAACAAGTTTAAATAGAAAACAACGTTAAAACCTATGATTTTGTTGGATAAAAAACACATTTTTTATACGCGTGCATGCACAATCAACATTTTTCAAAAGACCAAAAATGGGGAAAATATATTTTTACAAAACGCAGCACTAGCAGGTCAAACAACGGATGTTCTTAACCCCTGCTGACTGCCATGGCGATTGCTAATTAAACGGACACCAGATTTAACAACTTGGATCTTAATTATTTATTTAATGCCAACAGAAAACAATAAACTTTCGGAAAAGATGGTATTCCGCAAACATGAGTGCAATAAATTGTACACCATATCCGGATTTGGACAATTATTGTCTCTTTAGTGATGTTAGGAATAGAAACGGTATTTGGAAGGCCATTTATTTTTAAATACATTTTAACTGTTGGTCTTCATTTCACGATAGATTATACAAATGTTGAATTTGAAGAAAAAAATCTTTCATAACGACGCATTTCAGTACAAATTTCATTACCATAATGTTCTATTTGTTTCTTAAATTTACAAATATTTTCATGGTTTCGTTTTGCTTTTTTCTAAGACACTGCTGCAAAATTTATAGAGTGTAGGGTCTTTTGAAAGACGAAGTCGTCAAGTAGATATACATTTCCCCTTTAGCTTCGTCGGCAAAGAACGATGTTATTTTTTTTTAGGTATTTTAAAGTTATTACCAATAAATAAATTTGGTGTATTTACTGTCTTTTGATTGGTTAAAAGTATTAGTTTTATTTTCAATGTTGTCAATTTTTATGGCGACACGCCCACTTTGACTGTGTATTCATACGCCAACATGTGTGTACGTACGTTGTTATTGTTAATATAAAAAATATTAAAAGTTCTTTGAGCCTTATTTTTGATAGAAATTTATTTATAATGATGGCAATATTCTTTGAATTATTGACCATAAAATTAATTTTTGATTTCAATTTTACATAATCGCTGCGGATTATTCAATGTGAAGAGTCAAAAATTAATTTATGGTTCAATACATTCAAAATAAATAATAGCCATTCATTAAATGACAAAATGTCTAATTTATATAATATTCATTCACATTGAATAGATATTGAAGATACTGACTCATCATTTTTACGGCAACCTTGAAACATGAAAGTTAAATCTGATTCTTTATACATAATTTCACTTTTTAATAAAATAAATACTTAATCCGAACGAAATGGAGAGATATATGTGTAAATATTCAAATTAATTGGCAAAAGGTCTAAAGATGATCCGGTTTGATCATTGCAATAAGCATTAATGAGATATTGCTACGGAACTTCGATAAAACTCCGCTGTTCATTCATAGAAAAGGCAAATATAAAAATGGAAAACGTTGAACAGAAGAATTGAGCCCGAGATCCTATTTATCTGACTTTTTGTAGAGAACAGGAGCAGGCCAAGATTAAGTCGATTCAGTTAAAATTCAATGATTTTGTTAATTATGTCTAAGTTATCACGTTAAAACCAATGCAGAATCGGAATGCGTTTAAAAACCCTTACTGATTGCTAGAATATAACAAATGTAATGCGATTTTTTAACATACAGGAGTTGTCGTTCTTGTGAGATCAATACAGACACAAATTGTCAGTCATTGATTAATCCATCAAAGAAAGATACCCAGGTATATTATTTATGTGTTGTGTTGCATGTGTGCATGTGATTGCTTGTAACATTTAGACGTTTAATGTTTGTATGAAGCATGTCTTTATTTTATACAGATTATTCTACTAAACACGTCCATTATAAGCATGAGGACCACAGTTTCATTGTTGATACATTCTATAATTATTCTTCTCTCCGTATTGATTTGTTGTAGCTGAAGTGGACGACTGTTTGTGACATTACTCTAGCTGTATCACTTTACTGCTGTTTAATCTAACACTAACATAAAGAACCAGGTTAAATATTTTTCTGTTGTTTGACCATTTATCGGCCTAAAGTATAACATTAAATGAGCAAGTGCACTTCTATAATGTATTGAAGAGTAATGTGTCAGGAAATCACGACTTTATTTGTTTAGAATCAAATAGCAATAAGACATTCACAATAACCATTAACAAACATGCTTCAATTACTTTATGCATCATTATAATCTAAGCACATTCTGTAGTTAAACTCCAAGCAACGAACTGCAGAAGGTAATAATGTTCTTCTTCCGTCCGTTTAAAATAAAATTTTGTGGCATTCATGGTTTGGTCAAGTCTTTTAACATATCTACATAATTGAATGCAGTAAGGTTTACCCTCATAATAATGTACACCGCCCGACACAACAAAATAAAATACAAAACTCATAAATCATAGCTTATTCAAGTCTAAGCCTTGTAAAAATATCTACAAATTTGAATGTAGTAAGATTAACTAACTCACATTCTGAATAATCCCCCCTCCCCCCCCCCCCCCCTTCACCCACCAACAAAAGCAAATTAATTGTGTGTGATAAAAATTCAATTTACCTAGATAAATATTAAACAAATGACCGAGAACAGCACACTAATTCACAAATGCGCGTAATTATCATTGTTGTTTGGTCACGAGTAGATTTTTTTTCGTAATTTGAAATCCTGGATTAATTATTCTTTTTATTACAAAGAATTTCAAGAGAATTAGATAACGTTAAAATCAAAATACCTTTATCTTTTTTCTGCGCAGTAAAAAGTCCTGAGTTTTAAATCAGACATTTTGTTATATCAAAACGATCTACAAGTGCCAAAAAACACCCCAAAAAACACCCCGAAATCATCTGAAATATATCATTTTACAGTCCAAAGATTCTGTGATATTAGACAAATCATATTTAATTTCCCCCTTTGTTTGTATGTGTAATATTATATCTCATGTACATGTATTCATACGACTCTTTCCGTGGCCCGGTATTTGCATTCGACTTTCTGCTTTCTGGCTTTGGTATTTCGAACGCGTATCATTTAAGTTTTTTTTTCATTATTTTGTTCACCGTCGTATTATATATGACATAATTTGTAATTTATTAGAAACTGTGTTTACCTATTAACTGCAATACTTAACATAATAGTATTATATAGACATTTCTTATTTTTTAACACCGTAACGTCTAGATGACTTTCGACTTTTTGGCGTTGTCTCAACGACTTATAGCCCTCATATTATAAGCTCATCTTGCCGAAAGAAGTAAAAATAGTTTTATAGAAACTTTAAAGACAAATGAGTCCAATGTCTACAAATAAGACACATTACCGAAATCATCAGTCGACTCGTTTACTTAAGTTATTGCTCTTTTAGTCTTTAATGACGATTTGTTTCCATTCTTTATTATTATTTTGAAAACCATAATAGAGAGAAAAAAAATACCAGTAATACGAGATATACAAATATGTCAACATGGCTGTTATTGTCAGTTAACTCTTTAGAGCGTTATTACCCTTTCATGATGATGTTTATTTAAAAAAAATGGCTGAAGATGCAGGTGAGCGACACAGGCTGTTTGGGGCCTCTTGTTTTGTTCATGTTTCTGTTATCGTCGCAAAATTTTTAGTTTACTGTTCCTGCACCGCACAGAAAATTAATTTATACATTATAAAATGCATAATCATTTGGATTTTTACATATTCCTATTTTTCTTTATTTTCAAATAATAGTACGTGCATGGTAAACTGATTCCAGTTACGCAATTCTTCAATTTATGAAAACGTGATTGTAGTGACGCCTCCATCGTGTATACGTTTTCATGCTGTTAGCACTCGAACACACCTGATTATCAGTTAATGTTGACAGACATAGTTTACATCAGTAAATCAACAGGTTATTGTAATCACGTGACCCGTGGAAATACAGATGTTTGTAACTTTTACTTTACTCACGTAATCATTCACGATTCAGTCAGACAGGAATAAATTCACAATGAAACATTATGATTTTGATAAACAGTATTTGTCTTGTTAAATAAATTCCACAATAAAAAAACATGCTAGAAAATCATTCCTATTTCATGACAAATTGATATTGCTGATAGGAATTAACAAGAGTTACGTAACATCATGTTCATAGTTCCTTTCTTAGTACAACCGTTCCTGTTTTATTTCAATTATATTTTAATTATTTCGCAATTTTAAATCTTCACATGACCAATCAAATATATCGTTGATGTTAAAAGAAGAGCCTTTATAGTTAACAGTGAGAACTAAAACTAATTAATATATGTTAATTGTCCCCCGCTAATGCACTTATTTTTTAAATGCATGCGTTGTCTTGCTAAGCACATACACACTCGCAATTCGAGTAGATGAGTATTTGAAAATGCAGTTGACTAACAGATCCGAAAAGCGATTACATCTTACAATTTCTTACTGTCAGGTTGATGACCAACCATTGAGATATGCTGTTGAGTTGTACTAAATAAATGTGTTCGCTCAACATGTTGAAAAAATTAAAAGTTTATGGTAAAAATTGATTGCGCTGAAAATACAATTTTCTTTATAATTCTAATAGGAAAGGGACATAAATCCTGTTAAATATTGATTAGCGCTGAAATCGCCCTAGGCATTGCTGATATTAATAATTGATACACTTTTCATAAATATCATATACAGATTATATATAATACAATTTTGTGCATAATTTTATTTCCAAGGCCTTCAAGAAATGATTTTGGAGCTCGCCCAAGACATTGCTTTTTAATGTCTTTATATATAAATCTGAAAAGAATTGCATATGTACATGTGAGTGCGCTAACTAGACCTGGTGAACGCCTGTTTTTCCTATGTCTTTTAAGATGGACCGTTTCGGTCTACATGCAAAATAAATCAGCAAATATTAAAAAGCATGAACATGTTTTTTCTCGAATTTGCATATTATACTGGCTTTTAGATGTTTTAAATCAGCCATCAACCAGTCGGTTATGTTGAGTATCGTACGTTCACTACCACTTGGTCAGTACCACGGATAATGGGCACTTAGAACATTGTAGTGCCATCCACTCAATAACCAATAATAAATATGGCACTACAATGTTCTGTTATTTGTTAAAACCTACCATCTACTACTAAGAGAAGGCATCGGGAAAAAAACCTTGTTCTCTCAGTAATCGAAACGTATAATGTAATTAAACATAATGCTGTCAATGTTTACAAGAAATATGCAAACAAAAATTGCCAAACTATCTGATTTTTATATAGCATTCCATTGATACTTTTAGACGGGTTGCATGCAACTTTACTCACTAAATGTATTTTGCCATAAGATGCCTCGTACAGAGATGTTGAAATGAGTGAAATATCTGATTTTGGTAAGGTTGTTGCTCATATTAAATTTTAAATTGCTAAAGCATTTAATTAAAGTTTCAACTAAATTGTTAAACCGTTCAAAGAGCGAAGTACATACTAGTATGTGTTGATTTAAAGTTTGGGTTGTTATTGTTTTTTTTTTTATTTTCCTTAACGTTTTGTTCACCATTGAACCCATGTTGATTGCCAATAACCAATGTATTGGACATTATTCCATCAAATGTGCGTCTTGTGAACTAAAAGTCTTGTGAACTAAAATAGGTTTTACTTGCTGACCTTTTCAAAGTTATTTAGGCCGTTTAGTTGTGTTGTCTCCTTATTTTTGCCTTGTTTAGTGGAACAATGACTTTGGATTAGATTTCATAACATTATTGATTTACCTATTTCCTTCTTTATTCTTTATCAGATAGCCTATTTAATCATGAAAATTCACAAGGAAGGTTAATTAACCAAGAAGTTTATACGGTACGTATTACATCTTTTACCTAATTGTATTCTTTTTTTATGAAATTGCATGGTACCTAAATAAATTTAATAATAGTTTGCCTTTTTTCTTTCCAAATATAAATCTATAGTAACATCAGAGCGAAACGACGGCAATGTGTTGTACTAAGTAGCAATGCGTTCCTGTTTGTGTAGTATTGACGTCATGTTATGTTTAATGACAAGATAAATGTAGCGAAGCACAGTGTTGCATTTCGAGAAGACAGGCATTTCTTTGTTTATTGTATTAGAAAATAGAAAAAGGCCTGTATTTTTGTATTTGAAATCATATCTGCTTTGATACGATCTTTTCAATACCAACATATAGTATTAAAAACTCGTCAAAAACGCTGTATTATAAGCATTTTCACAAAAAAATAACGTGATGTTTAAAACGCACATACACTTGCACATTTGTATGCTTGAAAGTATTATTAAATTTGTTGATGTCATAAAGTGTTATTTTATTTCCAGATGGCAATTGATAGTATTCCATTCAATCGTAACTGTATAGCTGCCAGGGTTGCTTTAGCGGTTTACCTGTCTGGTTTTCTCTGCTTTCTGATTGGACTGGCCACACCAAACTGGCTACATGTCGACCAAGGAATGCAAGGCGGACTATGGAGTGCTTGTTATTATGTCCAAGACGTTGGTTGGACCTGCAATCAATATAAACTACAGCCAGGTTGGCATCACATTCATAAACGTTTATATGTTTCATAAAACTATATCGAACTATAAGATGATTTTACCTTTATCATGGTTATACATTTGGTTTAATAGCCTATACGACAACCATCCAATAGAGCTAAAATGAAGTGGATGGCACCCGTACGCCCCTCCCCAAGTTTTGTTGTAAACTGGTATCAATAGAACACTTACTAATAAGACAACCACATTTACTTCAATCTAACAGGGTATTTAATTTGAAACTTGGAATTTTTAATCATTAATTTGAATAAAAATCTTTAATTATTTTTTCTGAACTTGAACGGCGGGTAAATGATGACACTATACTATTAATGTGGCATAACACATATTTTGACGAATGTCTTTTAAGAAGTATTGATTGCTAGCACTAGGTCTTTACAAGTCTCGGTAGATTTAGTTCCCGAGGGTATCATCAGCTCCGCAGTCAGTGCTTCGGTAGTTACATGTCTAACGACTGGTTTTTTTCTCAAAAAAATCCTATTGATAAATTAATTCGTAAATAGTTAAGACGTAAGTTTCCAACTCTATCATACAAAGTTGACCTTAAATGAATTTTGCTTATATTTTTAGATCCCTTTTTGTTAAATAGCCCTAAATAGATATGCCGTTGGTTTTCCCGTTTGAATGGTTTACACTAGTAATTTTGGGGCCCTTTATAGCTTGTTGGTCGATGTGAGCCAAGGCTCCGTGTTGAAGGTCGTACATTGACCTATAAAGGTTTACTTTTATAAATTGTTATTTGGAAGGAGAGTTGTCTCATTGGCACTCACACCACATCTTCCTATATTTATATAGAAAGATGTGGTATGGGTGCCAATGAGACAACTCTTCATCCAAGTCACAATTTATAAAAGTAAACCATTATTGGTCAAGGTACAGTCTTCAATAAGGAGCCTTGGCTCACACCGAACAGCAAGCTATAAAGGGCCCCAAACAAATACTAGTGTCAAACCATTCAAACGGGAACACCACCGGTCTAATCTATATAAAAAACGAGAATCACTTATGAACCAAATAAACAAACGACAACTACTGAACATCAGACACACTATAAAATATCAATTGGATGGCTGAACTCAATCAAACAAAATTTATACGTATTTATGCCTCTTTTGCTCTCAGATATATTTGTTTGAGTGTATCTGATGAATGTTAACCAAGCAATGCATCTTGGACGAACGACAATTATACAATGTATTTCCCGTTGTATATCTCTTAATATTAAATTTGACGGTTATTTTTGCATATTCATAACACAAACGCAACTGAAACGTTTAATACAAAGTTATTTTCTAATTATTTTCAAATGATAATGTATATTTCTACAAATTTTATTATCCAGTACATGTAGTATTATAATTTTTGCTTCTTACTTGGCTTATTAAATAATTATGGTATAATTCAATATTTCAGAGTTCATTCCCGCAGTACAAGCTTTGGCGATAATCACATTACTGTTTTACATCGTGGAGTTTGTCGTAATGGTAACAGTAATTATATTGGTTTTGAGGAATGTTGGCTTTGGAGACTATTGGAATCCTAAGAACATATCACTGGTTTCATCCCTTGTTACCTTTTCTGCAGGTATGCACATTTAACAAATTATCAATCAAAATTGAACAAGAAGGATGTAAATCGACCAAACGTATGGATAATCGGTGTTCGTTTTTAGTTATTTAGTGGTTGTTTTACTATATTTAAACCATCTACCATTAAACATATCTTTAATTACTTCCACAAAGGAAGCACCATTGTTTTAGCTTGTTGCGAAGAATATATATAGTTTTACTCTAATGCAGTTGCCCTTCTTAACAACAAACCTGTATTGTCAATATATTTTTTATTTTTTATTACAGGTTGTTTGACTCTCATGACGTTGATTGTAGAATATTTAGTACCTTCTATTACATTAAATTACAAATTGTTGTACTCTGATGACGTTGATTGTAGTATATTCAGTACCTTTTATTACAGCTTTTTTTTAGTCTAAATGCTTTGATTGTAGTTCTTTTACATGTTGTTCACGATGGCGGTAATATATAAAGTACCTTATATTCTAGGTGGTTTTACTTTGAACACGTTGATTGTAGTGAATTTGGTACCTTATATTCCAGGTGGTTTTACTTTGAACACGTTGATTGTAGTATATTTAGTACCTTCTATAACATGTTGTTTTACTCTGAGGATGTTGATTGTAGTAAATTTAGTACCTTATATTCCAGGTGGTTTTACTTTGAACACGTTGATTGTAGTATATTAAGTACCTTCTATAACATGTTGTTTTACTCAAATAACGTTGCTTGTAGTATATTTAGAACCTTCTTTTACAGGTTGCTTTTCTCAAATGACGTTGATTGTAGTATATTTAGTCCTATTACAAACTATGACAAGTTGTTCTCCTCTGATGACGTTGGTTGTAGTAAATACTTACCTTCTATTACAGGTTGTTAAAGTCTGATGACGTTGATTGTAGTATATTTAGAACCTTCTTTTACAGGTTGTTTTACTCAATGACGTTGATTGTAGTATATTTAGTCCTATTACATACTATTACAAGTTGTTCTCCTCTGATGACGTTGGTTGTAGTAATATTACCTTCTATTACAGGTTGTTAAGTCTGTGACGTTGATTGTAGTATATTTAGTACCTTCTATTACAGGTTGTTTTATCTGATGACGTTAATTGTAGTATATTTAGAACCTTTTTTTAACAGGTTGTTTACTTTGATGACGTTGATTATAGTATATTTAGTAAATTCTATTACAGGTTGTTTTAGTATGATGACATTGATTGTAGTTGCTGTTAAAGGTAAAGACTACGTTGCAGATTTACAAAAGGATCACTATGGCATCTTAACATATCAACAGTTAGGCATCGATTTAACCGGAAGTTACTCTATTGGATGGTCGTTTGGTGTAACAATCTTGTCAGCAATCATTACATTTATATCATTCTCGTTGTTTATATTTGAATATAAACTACTTCAGGCTCAAATAGCTTTGCCTACCGAAGATTCATGAATGACCTATACCTATCAAGTATTCCGAATAAGGTTGATCTCCCTTTAGATAATTCTTTACTGTTGTAGCCTCCCCCAGGTGTCTATAGTGTAGACGTCATCAGTGTTCAGCCTTGTTTGTAGGGCAAGATGAAATAACCAAAGAGATCAACGAAACATTTCTCAAAACATATCAATGTGATTTATATACTCAGGAGACAGAACAGAAAATATCAATTTTTTATCGGCTACAGCGTACCAAACAAATTACCTGTGCAGGTTTTTGTGTTATTTTATCGATAAAACACAAAGTAGATATGTCTGAGTTACATTTGAGTTACTAATGAAGAGTTTTGAAAAAATTAAAACTTAATTGACCTTTGAATGAATATCCAATTTAACTTAAGAAAATGCAATAGATACGTAAATAATGTTTTCGCAGTATAACAAGTTTGTTATACATTTATCAAGAAGTTCACATGTTTAAATTTAAGAACTACTTTATTTCCATAAATGTTTGTAAACATTCTTTATTTGGAAATATATATTTATATCATGTCTAGAAGTTGTTTATTTGGTCAAATCAAACTCTTTTATTCATTCATAACATAAGGTTTTTGATACATGCCAACTCGAACCAAAGACTAGTAGGACCAAGACAAGTCGGTCCACGTTTAAAAGACATAACAAACTGCTTATAAAGACAGTTCGAAAGACTAATTGGACCATTTATCGCTCATGAGAGATCTGGCGAATGGAAAGACGAAAACTATATGTGTATAAAGGCATAGTTGTTTAACTTGGAGTTTTGCATTCAAAGACGTCTTAATAGTAGGAGCTGTTTGTGCGAATGTATTTATTAAATGTTAAAAATCAAGGAGAAATACAAAAAAAAACTCATCAATATGGGTATATTTAAAAGTCTAAATAAAGGCAACAGTAGTATACCGCTGTTCGAAATCCATAAATGGATTGAGAAAAAAAACAAATCCGGGTTACAAACTAAAATTGAGGGAAACAAAAGAGACATTGATCCTAAAATATGAAAAAAAATAAAAGAAATCAATAAAACGAACAGATAGAAATAATTCATAAAAGCCATGAATGAAAGTAGCCCTGAAAACACAGACTTTCCGTCAAAAATCTGAGCAATTATTGTATACATATTTATGGGATAGAAAGAAACTCGATTCAATAATAATTACAGATTGATCTCCAGTTTTATTTAAGTGGTATGTGATGTCTTTTGAACCTAGATGGTTATTGAAATTGATAACTTGTGTCTCAGATGTGGTATGAAAATCGTTTACTTTTTCATTAGCAAACTAATTTTTTTTCAAAAGCCAGTAGATATTTTTTTTAAAGATTCTTCTGACCTGGTCCTGATTTTGTTTTTTTTAAATAAAAGAATCCAGTCATATAATTTTACTTTCTCTCTTTATGGACGATATCTTTCTCTAAATGAATTAAAAGTTAAGTTTTTTTCCCGATATATAATTGAGGAATTGGCTCAATCAAGGCTCAATCAAGGTTTTAATTGCTGGGTTGAGGTCATTGTTCTGAATGTTTTGTTCTTGCCCTCTTAGTTTAATTGATTTAGATATATGTAAAAAAAAAATGAAAAAATGTGTTGTTTGATATTATTGGTTGTGACAACTTATCTGGAAAAGTTTGTTTGCTTGACGTGATCTAGATCAATAAAATTCAAATGCGTTCAGTTTTTTAGAAAACAGTCTATGGAAGAAGCGATTCGATAAAAACTTTTCTTATATCAACGAGCGATATTGTCTTATATCAACGAGTTGCATTGTGGGAAATTTCAGACGAATGTTAGCATTTGTACGAAGAAAGGCATATTTCTCGGTATAAAGTAATGACTCGTTTCTTAAAACAGGGTGACATTTAACACAACATACGTCTGGTGTGTAATTTATTATTATTTTATGTAAAATGTAAACAAGCAAAATGTATATAAACGAGAAAATTGAATTGTTGAATAAATGAAACAAAAATGCATGATTTATCATTTGTAGATGTACACATTCTATAAATATCATGTAGTAAATTCAGTGGAATGCAATTGAGATGAATTCAATTGTTTGCTAAGCCAAAATCACCAATAAGTAGAAGATACTGCTATATTTTAAAATATCAATGCGATATTTGTCTTATATCATAGCGATGATTTTTTAATATCAAAAAATTATGAATGCGATACTTTTCTAATATAACTGCTATAGTTTTCTAATATTAAATGAATACGATGACGCGTCACAATGCATGTCAAGAAAACTGCAAACATAATTCACAAACTTAGATCATGTCCGGTTTAATGTTTTAGGATCAATATCACTAAAACTTCGTAACTGTAACAAAATTAATGCTTATTGATAGTTGAAAGTGTTAATAATCTGGTCTATTGTTTTCAATCACATGGTTTAACAGACTAACTAACATGTTTAACGCCGCCAAATTATTTATGTATGTGCCTGTCCGAAGTCATGAGCCTGTAATTCGTTTGTTTATGTGTTACATATTTGTTTTTCGTTCATTTTAAATCAGGCCGTTAGTTTTGTCGTTTGAATTGTTTTACATTGTCTTATCGGGGCCTTTTATAGCTGATTATGCGGTATTGGCTTTGCTTATTGTTGAAGGCCGTACGGTGACCTATAAATGTTAATGTCTGTGTTATTTTGGTCTCTTGTGGACTGTTGTCTCATTGGCAATCATACCACATCTTATTTTTTATAATTCTATTTGAAGTGATGATGCAATGGCGGAATTTAAATGCGGTTGCACTTACGTCTACCGACCAATTAGATTATAATATACTGGTCACACTGCTATAGCCTATCCACCTTGGTAATATCGAAATAATAAAAAAATATCATTACTTAAAAGAAACATTCTTTTAACAATCCAATGCAATACAGCTCCAAATTACAATAAATAGTCAAATGGTAAAATCAATGATCCAAACAAACTAAAATGTACAAATGCTGATGTCCCGAACTTTGAAGATATCAACTGAGTAGCCTCAGACTATTAATTGGACAACTTCAGATACAACGAAAATCAAAAATCTTGTCAAACAGAAAATGTATTTATTATTAACATAGAAAAAGATATTGAGAAGGAAACCAGTTCTTTTTGGATATCAAAGACTTTTCCCGTTGGTAAATCGATATCTCTATCAACATATTCAGCTCGCCGCGTGGACGCTCTTTTACATCGCTATGACCGTGAGGGTATTCCGATGTATTGTTGCCACAGAGATTTGACTTTCGTTTTTGGCTAGTAAACGACCGTATAAATACGCGAACTTTTCTTAGTGCAAAATAACGATCCGTATCGCTTTTATAAATTCATTTCTTCAATGAGTACTAAAAAAATGTTTAGAACACAAATAAAAAAGATGTAAATGTCTTTTGACGTTAGAAATGTGTATATATCCTTTTTTATATTGATAAATTTAGATCGTTCAGTTGGAGGACTGGAAAGCAGTTATTTATAAGGGGAAATTTTAAAGATTTATAGGTATAAGAAGATGGTGCATGAGTTCGAATGAGACAACTTTCCATCAAAGTAATAATTTGTTTAAAGTAAACCATTATAGATCAAAGTAGGTCCTTAAACACGGAGCATTGGCTCAGAGCGAACACCACGCTATATAGGACCAAGAGCATTGCTAGTGTAAAACCATTCAAACAGGAAAGCCAACGGTCTAATTTGTAAAAAAAAGGAGATTCAAAAGTACAGGTCAGATTTTGTCGAATCAATCAGTACGAGGACAGTATGGTTCATCTTTGTCACAAGTTAGTTTCATTGTTATCCAATGAAAGTCTTCCATGCGTGCGTTGCGAGCATATCGGATATATATTATTTCGGTGCGTTCATTATGAAATTTGCTCAATGTTATATATGTGAACAATCATTTTGATACTTAGCTATTTGATTACGGCATTGTTTATTAAACCCTTATTTGATTAGTTTTGCTTCCAAAACTAATTGAGAAATTTGTAAGATTTTACCAAAAACAATTTAAATTTAAGCAATGGTCTTAAAACTGCTTATTTACATACAATACTATACTAAGAAGTAAAATCACAAAAATACTGAACTCCGAGGAAATTCAAAACAGAAAGTCCCTTATTAAATGGTAAAATCAAATGATAAAACACACCAAACGAATAGATAACAACTGTCATATTTCTGACTCAGTACTGGCATTTTCAAGTTTTGAAAATGGTGGATTGAACCTGGTTTTATAGCGCTTAACCTCTCACGTGTATGACAGTCTCGTCAAATTCTGTCACATTTACAACGATGCGTGAACAAAACAGACATAAAAGGTAAAATTGTCAAAATATGGGTACAACAGTCTAATATTTATACTAATCGGTACTAATATTGATATAACAAAAACACCGCTATGATATTTTAAAAGTATCGCATTGATATTTTAAAAGTATCGCATTGATATTTTAAAAGTATCGCATTGTTTATTTATGTATATAAGAAAAACATAGCACTTTAAATTTTACACGGACATAAACTTTAGCTTCTAACTAACTTCTGAATGTATATTTAGACTCAATTGTTGTTTATATTTGAACAACAAGTTTTAAAGTAGTATTTTCTTAATTTTTCGTTGCCGAAAACAACATTTTCCGCATGGAATGTCTGCATATTTACAATTGATATTAGACAATATCGTTATGTGATATAAGAAAAGTTTTTATCGATACGCTTCTTCCATAGACTGGAAAAGAACTTTTAGAATTTTTTGACATATAAAATGCATATAGTTCTTATAAATCGAGGTCAAGTAATGCCTTAAATCTTAAATTAAGTTTCAGTCATACTATGTGGTTCACATATTGAACTTTAAAGACTATCGACTGATCGTCGTTTTGATTTATAATCTCATTTTTCTAAATGTTAATTTCAAGTGTCAAGGAGAAAATGTTTTTGATACATTGTTTTTCTTTAGGGTTTAATCGTACTTGTGATAATGTATTTTAAGGGCCATTATTGATGAGTTGGCTAGTTGATTAAAATTATTAGACAAATGACTTCCCACAGTCTTTTTGAGAATCAAAGCATTAACTCGGGGAAAAAAGGTCAATTTCAAATAGTTTGTTTTATCTTTTGGATTGAATATTATTGGATCCTTCACATTGCCTCCAAATAAATTTTAATTTTCTCTATCCCATGTTGTATTTCTCTTTGATATATAACCTTTATTTTCATCTGAATCTTTAATCTATAGTATAATCGTTAATATATTGACTGGAGTCAGTAATTACAAATAACAATTGACCTTCCGTTTTCTTTGTAATTGGTCTTTCTTTTTTGTAACTGTATGAGATGTACTTTGGTTGTCTAAGACCTTATCCTTGCAATGATTTTTGTACATTTGTAAAGGGATCAATTTGTTTCCTTTTCTGACATATGATCTATCACTTGCTTATTTTTCTTTTTTTTACAGTGTCTTTTCTTTTATTCAGTTGCATTGTATTTTTATACTGTTATTTTCGGAACATCCCTTTTTCTTTCATTATTGTAAAGAAAGGCAACAGTAGTTTACCGGTGAAAACAAATCATCCGAGATACAAACTAAACCCGAGGAAAGCATCTTAACTAAGGACAAAAACAAACGCCAACAAACATAGAAACGAAATATTTGATAACAACTGCTATATTCTTGAGATTTTAAGAACCTGGTTTAATGGTGAGCTCCTCCTGATTTATGACAATGTTAAAAATACCGATACAATGACAATACTACGTAATAGAAACAACACGCAAGAACATTCTCCACGAAGAAACGCACAAACAAATATTAAAATAGTCGACTCAACATGCAAGCCACAGAAAAAACAACGAAAAATTAAGATCACAAAAAAAACTAAACTCCGAGGAAAATTCAAAACGGAAATTTACTACTCAAATGGCAATATGAAAAACTCAAACACATCAATCGAATTGATAACAACTCTCATATTCCTGACTGTACAGGTATTTTTATATGTAGAAAATGGTGGATTAAGTTTGGTTTTATAGCAAGCTAAAACTCTTACTTGTATGACGTTTCGTCTACAAAAGACTCATCAGTGACGCTCGAATCTAAGAAAGTTAAAAAGGCCATTAAAGTACGAAGCTGAAGAGCACAGAAAAAAGACATATAAATAAAAACACATTTATCAACGACAAACACCACAGGATATCAAAAACAGTGACGCGCGCACGTAACTAATATGCAATCTCAAGTTAATACAATTATTTTTCAATACTCGTCAAAACAATTTTTATAGTTATTTGGACTACAAACGATAAAACATTGCAGATTATCTAACCGAAACAATAACAGAAACTTAAAAAGTAAATACATGAATGTTGGATGTACAAAATACCAAGACACGTCGTATAGCCATGCAAAGTCACACTCGGTAAAACAGTCATTTTCGGGAATAGTTCACGTTCGGTACTTAGCAGACAGTCGGTAAAAATGTTAAACCACAATCTAAGACGTGGTTTGAAATTTCATTAGTTAGTTTAGACACAGACACATCGTATAGATCAATCGTGATGATGTCCTAAAATTTTAAAAGTTTCATTTTTAATCATTTCCCTCATAAGTCTGTTGGAGCAGTTTCTGCGTAAGGAGCACACTCCTGTATATGAATTCAGTTTAGTGTGAACATGCATGTGCATAACGTATCAAAATCAAAACAAGAACAACAAGTTTAACAGTAAAACGAAATCCGTTCTAGGAGCACCTGTGTTACATCGATGCAGAAGCTATTAATTGGAAATTCAAACTTCTATGGAAGAAGAACTGACAAACTAATAAAAACTACCAAACTAATGATATCAGTGCATAAACACAGTTTGAAAAACACGAACCCAAGCTGTATATATATATATTATCATACACATTTCAAGTAGCCATGAAGACGCGCATTGTGCTGTTTTTCTAGTATATTCTTATGTTTCAACTTATTCCTAAAAAACAGAGGCATTTTCCAAACTAATAAAAGCGGTCATGACGAACATTGTACTTATATGAACAAGGAAGGCCTGATGAATAAATAGATAAAGAAATGTCAATGCATGTCAATAGATAAGGTTTTTTATAAAGGTGTACAGTTAAACACAATGCTGTTTATATATCTATTGTTCTGTATATTATATTTCTGAGAAGGGGAAAAAGATGAACTGAGTTTAGAAAACAAACCAGGTGAGAAAAAAAGATAATCATCAGTATATAATAATTTCATAGCTTAATTGTTTGAATATGATAATGTTTTGTTCTTCGTTTTCTCATGTAAATGTTAATAAATGACAAGCCGTTAGGGTAATGACTCTCTATTCATTCCAATTGATGAATCTTTCTTTTAATATTTATAAATATTTTTTTATTTTTAATAATAAAAATAATGATACCTGAGTCAGAGATGATTTAAAGCTTCTTTTTTTATAAACATTGTTCACACATGTTGAACATGTCACTAATGCGTGTCATAAACTGATTGATGCCACACACTATACTTATATAAGCAACCCAACGGTAGTCACGTCTGGAGTAGGGTCTTTTAACCCTTCTTGTGAACATGTGACCACCCAATTTTGTTTTTGTGGGGTTCGTATTGTTCAGAATTGTCTTTTTATGGATGCTTTTTGTACTGTTATTTGTCATTATTTCGTTTTTCGTAATGGCATCGTTAGTTTGTTTTCAACTTATCAGTTTTAATATCCTTTTGATATTTTTCATCTCTCATTTGCTTGATTGAGACGCAACTGTCCTTTAATTGAATAATTTAATTTGAAATAAAATTTTCAGACAGAACGATGTATCAATTTAACATCCCGAAAGAATTACTACTAAGCGGGTCGTGACTTCAGAGATCTATAATTTATTGTAAATGTACTTTTTATAAAAGGTTTTTCTACCCTTGACATCAGCAATATTTAGCTTTTTGAAATCTTTGGTCAGGTCTCCAGTGCTCTTCAGTATTGTATATAAATTTTACACTCAACTATTTTGTTTCAAACGCCCCTGTTTAGTCTTAACCTAACAAAACGGCGTTCGGCGTAACAAAATTTAAGTCTGATGAGTACTTAAAACCACTGGGCCAATGCAATTGCTGGTGGAAGTTATATTCCCTGAGGATTTCTCCAGTCTAGTACTAAGGTCTTCTCTATAGACATGAAACAAATTATAGTTTCATTGTCTGTAAAAGAGGAGCGAAAGGTACAAGAGAGACATACTGTTTATAAAATGTTGAATTTGCTGTTGGTTTACAATTCAACTCATCATAGATACCAGGATTGAAATTTTATATTTACGCTCGTTCCGTCTACAAAAGACTCATCAGTGACGCTCGAATAAATTGTTTTTTAAAAGGCCAAATAAAGTACGAAGTTGAAAAGCATTAAGGACTAAAAATTCATAAAAGTTTGGCCAAAGGTAAGGTTCCTATTCCTAGTATTTCAAAAATCAAAGTTTTGTTAACAGTTAATTTATAATCATTTAAACATATCAATGATAACTCAAGTCAACACAGAAGTACTGACTACTGGGCTGGTGATACCCTTGGACCTCCTTATCGTATTTCGTCGAAATTTGCGTCAGCCGTTCTAGATCATGTGTCTGGTATCCTTGATATGATTTCCAGGAATATATTTTTTTTTCTTCAGGAAAAATATTTACACAATAGCAGTTTGATGGAATGATACGAATTAATAAAGTCTCCCAAACAAAGTTTGGAGACTTATTGTTTTTGCTCAGTTCTTATTATTATGGCACCCTCAACGGAGTTGGGGTGACATATTGTTATTGTTCGTTTCTTTTTTTCTTATTACTATGTCACCCGATCGACAATGTCGGGTGACATATTGCTTTTCCTCTATTATTATTATTTTTCTTCCACCTAATTTTGTCCGGCAGTTTTCTCTGAGCCAATGGAACCAATCCTTATGATAGTCAACTATAATGAGGAATACAAAATTCCGGGTTGCAGTATATCTTAAGACCATTAAAAATGGCTGTCGTTACCATGGAAACGGAACAAGTGTGAAAAATTCCAGTTTTTGGTTTTGGTGAATTATTTGAAGTTGCTTTAACTTAGAATCATTATATTTTGATACAATGTAGGTGCCGGGCATATACTGGTTTTTGATGATTTTGGCAATCATTGGAACTATCATGTTGCCATGGAAACTACACCAAAAATTTCCAAAATATCGAAATGCTCCAAATTTAATAAAACTCCACAGTAACGATGAGCAACTTTGGCGTTGGAATTTCAAAATTGTCTGCCGTTACCATGGAAACAAGTCAAAAATGGTCAAAATCCTTAAAGTGGCATTTACTTTCTTAAAATGGTAGGTCAAATCCAGTGAAACTTTGATGGTATGTTCCCTCCCATGTACCAATGTGGTATCTGCCATTAGAAATTTGGAATGGTATCTGTTACCATAGAAACCAGCCAAAATGTCAAAAATTTCAAAAATTTCAAAATGCTCCAAAATTGATGAAACTTAATATGTTTGTTATCTGTCAAGTTAGCACGAGACTTGTGAAGTTGGAATTTCTAAAATGGCTACTGTTGCCATGGAAACTGCAGAAATGTCAAATATTTTCAAATTGCTCCAAACTTAATGAAACTTAATATTATTGTTAACAGGCATGTATAGATGACACTTTTTACTTCGGAATTTTCAAAATTGCTGCCGTTGCCATGGAAACAGAAGAAATGTGAAACTTTTGACAATGCTCAAAGTGTACTGAAAATTTACAGAAAGATATATCGCAATGCGTTGATCTGCATTCACTGTTAAATTGTTTTCAATTGGCTGCCGCTTAGTGGCAATAGGGGAAGGGTGACATCCGCTATTGCTTGCAATGGCAATTCTAGTTATGTCACCCGATCGACAATGTCGGGTGACATATTGCTTTTCCTCTGTTTCTTTACTATTATTATTATTCTTCCAATGATTTTTGTCCGGCAGTTTTCTTGGAGCCAATGGACCCAATCTTAATGATAGTTCACTATATTGAGGAACACAAAATTTCGGGTTGCAGTAGGTTTTAAGACCATAAAAAATGGCTGCCGTTACCATGGAAACGGAACAATTGTGAAAAATTCCAATTTTTGTTTTTGGTGAATAATTTTGAGATGCTTAAACTCAGAATCATTATATTTTAATACAATGAAGGTGCAAGCCATATACTGGTTTTGGATGATTTTGGCAATCATTGGAACTACTATGTTGCCATGGAAACTACACCAAAAATGTCAAAAATATGAAAATGCTCCAAATATTTTGAAACTTTAGCATAACGATGAGCAACTTTGGTAGAGGTGGCATTTGGCGTTGGAATTTCCAAAATGTCTGCCGTTTCCATGGAAACAATGCAAAAAGGTCAAAATGCTCCAAAAACTTCCGGGTTTGGTGAATAACTTTGGTATGCTTGAACTTAAAATCATCAAATTTTTATGCAATATAGTTGTCCACTATATACAGGTTTTGAATCATTTTGACAATCATTGGAACTACTATGTTACCATGGATACAGGAGCAAAAATTTCAGAATGCTTCAAAATTGATGAAACTTGATCTGATTGTTGACTGTCAAGTCTACATATGACTTTTGAAGCTGGAATTTCCAAAATGGCCACGGTTGCCATGGAAACTGCAAAAATGTCAAAAATTCTGAAAATGGTTTTTACGTAATAAAATTTGATATTATTGGTAACTGACAAGTGAAGATCACACTTTTGACTTTGAAACTTTCAAAATGGCTGCCGTTGCCATGGAAACAGTATAAATGTAAAAAACTTTAAAATGCCATGCATATTTGTGCATTTACTGTTAAACAAGTTTGAAATGGCTGCCGCTTAGTGGCAATAGGGGGAAGGGTGACATCCGCTATTGCTTGCAATGGCAATTCTAGTTATATTTATTCTTCCACACTTTTTTGTCCATACTATTTCTCAGAATTGGCTTGAACAATATTGATGGAACTATACCATAATGTTGACCACCACATTAAATAGTGCAGTGGGGTATGGCATCATCAATATGGCTGCCGTTGCCATGGAAACGAAACAAATGTGAAAAAAACCAGTTTTTTGTTTTGGTGAACTGTTTGGATATGCTTGAACTCAGAAACATTATATTTTAATACAATGTAGGTGCCCACTATATACAGGTGTTGGATGATTTTGACACTCATTGGAACTACTATGTTGCCATGGAAACTAAACCAAAAATTTCAAAAATATCAAAATGGTCCAAACTTAATGAAACTTCACAGTAACGATGAGCAACATTGGAGGATGTGGAATTTGGCGTTGGAATTTCCAAAATATCTGTTGTTACCATGGAAACAATGCAAAAAGGTCAAACTTTGAATTTTCACAGAACATTCCAGAACATCAATGTTAAATTTATTCTAGAGACATTAAATGGTATATGATGGTATATATGATTATGGAGGGAAAAAATTGCAGCGAGGGTTTGATTTTGGAATATTCAAAATGGCCGCCGTTACCATGAGAACAGCAAAATTATGAAAAACTTCAAAATGCTTTAAATTTAATGAAACTAATAACAAATTTTCCCTAGCTTATGTAGACTTAACTTTTGAGTTTCGAATTTTCAAAATGGCCGCCGTTACCATGGAAGCAGCCAAAAATTTCTAAATGGCTGCCGCTGGCCTGGCAATGGGGAAAGGGTGCCATCCGCTATTGCTTGCAATGGCAAATCTAGTTATGTCACCCGATCGACAATGTCGGGTGACATATTGCTTTTCTTATTATGGCACCCTCAACGGAGTTGGGGTGACGTATTGTTATTCTACGTTTCTTTTTTTTCTTATTATTATTATTATGGCACCCTCAACGGAGTTGGGGTGACGTATTGTTATTCTACGTTTCTTTTTTTTCTTATTATTATTTTTCTTGCAACAAATTTTGTCCAGGTGATTTCTCGAAATCCAATGGACCAATGTTGATGGAACTCTACTATAGTAAGGACCCCCAAATGCAGAGTTGCAGGAAGCATGGAATGGTTCAAGATGGGTACCGTTTCCATGGAAACAGAACAAATGTGAAAAAATCTAGTTTTTGGTTTTGGTGAACTGTTTGGATATGCTTTAACTCAGAATCATTATATTTTAATACAATGTAGGTGCCCACTATATACAGGTTTTGGATGATTTTGGCTCTCATTGGAACTACTCTGTTGCCATGGAAACTACACCAAAAATTTCAAAAATGCAAACTGGATGAAACTTTACAGGAATAGTGACTGTCATGTGCGGAGTTGCATTTTGAAGTTGGAATTTCCAAAATGGCCACCGTAACCATGGAAACAGCAAAATTGTCCAAAATTTCAAAATGCTCCAAACTTAATGAAATTTTGCAAAAATGATAACCTGCAGGTGTAGACGCACTCTTTGACTTTGGAATTTCCAAAATGGCTGTCGCTCGCCTGGCAATGGGGGTACGAGGGTGCCATCCGTTATTGCTAGCAATTACAAATCTAGTTATGGCACCCTCAACGGAGTTGGGGTGACGTATTGTTATTGTACGTTTCTTTTTTTCCTTATTTTTATTATTCTTCTTCAACACTTTTTGTCCACACAGTTTCTCGGAATTGTATGGACCAATGTTGATGGAACTATACCATAATGTGGACCAGCATATGAAGTTGTGCACCTGACTTTGGAATGGTCAAGATGGCTGCCGTTTCCATGGAAACTGCAAAAATCCGAAAATTTTCAAAGTGTTCCAAACTGGAAGAAACTCCACAGGAATGGTAACTGGCATGAGATGATTTGCAGTTTGACTTTGGAATTTCCAAAATGGCTGCCGTTACCATGGAAACAGCTCAAATATCAAAAATTCTAACTCTTTCATTATAACATCCAGCTGGATGAAACTTTATGAAAATGTGACCCAGTATGCCAAGATGTCAAAACAATATTTGGATAGTTCAAAATGGCCGCCGTTGTCATGGAAACTAGGGCCAAGTTTTGCATTGACCCTATGGAAAAATGCATAAAATCAGCATTTTCTCAGAGAATAGTGCAGCAAAGTAAATGAAACTGTATTGATATATAACATGACATGTGGCAATGAGATGTCTGCTTTTAGAATTTTGGAATTATCTACTGTAACCATGGTTGCAGCACAAATGTTCAAAATTTCCAAAAAAAAATAAAGTGCTGCAAACTGGATGAAACTTTACAGAAATAGTGGCTGACATGTGCAGAGTTGCATTTTGAAGTTGAAATTTCCAAAATGGCCGCCGTAACCATGGAAACAGCAAAATTGTCCAAAATTTCAAAATGCTCCAAACTTAATGAAATTTTACAAAAATGATGACTTGCATGTGTAGATGCACTCTTTGACTTTGGAATTTTCAAAATGGCTGCCGCTCGCCTGGCAATGGGGGGACAAGGGTGCCATCCGTTATTGCTAGCAATTACAAATCTAGTTTTTATTATTTTTCTTCCACACATTTTGTCCAGGAGATTTCTGGAAATCCAATGGACCAAAGTTGATGGAACTCTATTATATTGAGGACCCTCAGGTGAAGAGTTGCAGGCACCATGGAATGGTTCAAGATGGCTGCCGTTTCCATGGAAACTGCAAAAATGTGAAAAAAATTCAAAATTCTAAATTCTTCATTATAAGACCCAAGTGGATGAAACTTTATGGAAGTGTTACCTGATATGCCTAGATGTGCATGCAATATCAAGAGGTTCCAAAATGGCCGCCATTGTCATGGAAACAGAGCGAAAGTTTAACATTGACCATATGGGAAAACACATAAAAGCTACATTTTCTTGAAGAATATAGCATCAATCCCAATGAAACTTTACAGATATGTAACATGGCATGTACCAATGTGGCACCTGTCTATGGAATTTCGGAAATGGTAACTGTTACCATGGAAACAGCAAAAATTTCAAAAATTTCAAAATGCTCCAAACGAGATGAAATTTTACAACAATGTTATTAAACATGTGTAAAAGCGCTCTTTGACTTTGGATTTTTCAAAATGGCTGCCGCTCACCTGGCAATGGGGGAAGGGTGCCATCCGTTATTGCTAGCAATTACAAATCTAGTGTTTCTTTGTTATTATTATTATTCTTCCACCTTTTTTTGTCCGACAGCTTTTTTGGAGTAAAATGGAATTAATCTTAATGATAATTCACTATAAGGAGGAACACAAAATTTCGGGTTGCAGTAGGGTCTAAGACCATAAAAAATGGCTGCCGTTTCCATGGAAACGGAACAATTGTGAAAAATTCCAGTTTTTGGTTTTGTGAATAATTTAGAGATGCTTAAACTCAGAATCATCATATTTTATCACAATGTAGGTGCCAGCCATATATTGGTTTTGGATGATATTGGCAATCATTGGAACCACTATGTTGCCATGGAAACTACCCCAAAAATTTCAAAAATTTCAAAATGCTCCAGATATTTTCAAACTTCATAGCAACGATGAGCAACTTTGGTAGATGCGTAATTTGGCGTTGGAATTTCCAAAATGTCTGCCGTTACCATGGAAACAGTGCATAAGTGTCAAAATGCTCTAAAAACCTCAGGGTTTGGTAAATAATTTTAGTATGCTAGAACTTGAAATCATCAAATTTTTACACAATATAGTTCTCCACTATATACAGCTTTTGAATGATTTTGACAATCATTGGAACTCTTCTGTTACCATGGATACAGGACCAAATATTTCAAAAATTTCAAAATGCTCCTAAATTGATCAAACTTAATATGATTGTTGACTGGCAAGTCTGGATGATACTTTTGACTTTGGAATTTCCAAAATGGCCACCGTTGCCATGGAAACTGCAAAAAAGTCAAAAATTCTCTAAATGCTTTGAACTTAATGAAACTTGATATTTTTGTTAACTGGCAAGTAAAGATGAGACTTTTGACTTCAAAATTTTCAAAATGGCTGCCGTTGCCATGGAAACATTAGAATTGTGAAATTTTTTAGAATGCTCTCAATGTACTGAAAATTTACAGAAAGATGTATTGCCATGCATATATGTGCATTCACTGTTAAACAATTTTGAAATGGCTGCCGCTTAGTGGCAATTGGGGGAAGGGTGACATCCGCTATTGCTTGCAATGGCAATTCTAGTTTTTATTATTCTTCTTTTTCTTTTTCTTCCGCCACATTAAAAATGAACTTGTCCGCAGCGTTTCTCCAAAACCCCTGGTCAGATTAACTTAGGGTTTCATAGAACGTTAGACTAATATGTCTAGGTGAGCCATCGATCTTTCGTTTGTGCATTGGGGTCTATTAAGGGGTATTTTGATGGGCAGAAAGAAGGGAGGGGTTTACTATAGAACCCTATGAGATTTTATTTTCTAAAATTTTCAAATGAATACAACTTGAAAACTGTAAGTGATAGATACATGTAGTCTTCAGAAATTATTAAAGGACAATAAAACAAATCACATGAAATATAGGGGGAGTCCATGGGGGGTCATCCCCACCCCCTTCAATTTGAGAATATGGTTTTATCTTGTAAACGGTCCAGATCCCCACCCTTAAACCTCATATTTTCTTGAATGGAACAATAAAACAAATCAAATGAAATTAAAGGGAAGTCCCCAGGGGTCCTCCCCACCCCGTTCAATTTGAAAATGTGCTATTATCTTGTAAACGGTCCAGATCCCCACCCCTAAACCATATATATTCTTGTAGGGGACAATAAAACAAATGAAATGAAATAAAAGGGAAGTCCCTAGGGGGTCACCCCACCCCCTCTTGTTTGAAAACTTGTAAACGGTCAACATCCCCACCCCTAAACCATATATATTCTTGTATGGGACATTAAAACTAATCAAATGAAATTAAATGGAAGTTCCTTGGGGTCACCCCACCCCGTCCAATTTGAGAATGTACTATTATCTTGTAAACGGTCCAGATCCCCACCCCTAAACCATATGTATTCTTGTAGGGGACAATAAAACAAATGAAAATGAAATAAAAGGGAAGTCCTGAGGGGATCACCCCACCCCCTCTTGTTTGAAAACTTGTAAACGGTCAACATCCCCACCCCTAAACCATATATATTCTTGTATGGGACAACAAGGCTAATTAAATGAAATTAAAGGGAATTTCCTGGGGGTCGCCCCCACCCTGTTCAATTTGAGAAAGTGCTATTATCTTGTAAACGGTCCAGATCCCCACCCCTAAACCATATATATTCTTGTAGGGGACAATAAAACAAATGAAATGATATAAAAGGGAAGTCCCCAGGGGGTCACCCCACCCCCTCTTGTTTGAAAACTTGTAAACGGTCAACATCCCCACCCCTAAACCATATATATTCTTGTATGGGACAATAAAATAAATCAAATGAAATGTAGGTAAAGTCCCTGGGGGTCATCACCACCCCCTCCTGTTTGTATACTTGTAAATGGTGGAGATCCCCACTCGTAAGCCATATATATTCTTGTATGGGACAAAAAATCAAATCAAATGAACATGCAACCATATGAATGGCGAGTTATGGGAGCTTTGTTTGGGAGACTTCGTAACAGCATCCTGTTACAATTACTTCTTGTTTTATATGTTTTACAGAATTATTGGCAGACAAAGTAAACATAATTTTGGAAGAGAATAAAGACCTCAATAAATTAGTAAGGGATTTGTCGCAAAAAAATAATAATCGTGAGTGTGAAGCTCAAAACAGAAAAGATGTTATCACTGACACTGATTCGAAATATGCCGTTATGAAGGACAAAAAGCTATACTAATGAACGGTAAGATAATCATTAACGATTATTACAACTTTGAATTGATTGAAAACATCGATAAAACACCGAAAAAGTATAAGATACAAAGACTAAAATAATCAAATTTAAGATAAGAACGTGTTAATATAACAAATTATTTTCGCTAGCACATGATGAGTTTTTATGACCAAAAAATCATGAACCTAAATAAATTGTCGAACAGTTTGAAATAAAAAAAAAAAACATCAAAAAAACTCTATTAATTGGAGTGTACTTATCTGTGTGTAACATCAATTATTCATTGTCTTTTTAAGGATTGCCCCCTCAACAAGAAATCGATACTGTTGCTTTTTCAGCTACATTGAACCATGTAGTGACGCTTGGAACCCATCAAGCAATTGAATATGACAATGTCATTACTAATATTGGTCAAGCGTACGATGCTCGCCATGGCCATTTCATAGTACCCTTTAAAGGATTATACCTCATATCAGTAACAGGATACAACTCGCCAACGGTCACTGTATTCCATGAACACGTTCGCAATAGTCAAGTCATTGTTAACATGTATTCCGATGGTAGAGGTGGTGGTCAATCAGGCCTGACAGAAACATTGATTTTGAGCTTGGAGAAGGGTGATATGGTTTGGGTACGTGGTCGTACATCTGGTAACAACATCTACGGTTCTCCAACTGAAAATTGCAATTCATTTTATGGCTACAGCTTACAGAAGTTGTAATTAAAAAGCATATTGAAATTTAATAGAAGTTCTCCTAATGTTACATTTCTGTAAAGCAATTTATATAAAAAAAATCTGTTACTAGTAAACCGAAATTATCAAAATCGTTTAGGTGAATGATTAATCATGTTTCCTTAACCAGTGAGTGCGCTTATGTTGACATGTAAAAGACAAATAGGTGTCTATACTTTATACATAAGATATGATGTTTCCTTAAACAAAAACGTTTTTCTCTAAAACAAAATTAAAATAATACAACAGTATGGTAGAGGAGTGTATACAAAAGTAAAATCACAAAAATAACAAACACATCGAACGAATTGATAATAACTGTCATTTTCCTGACTTGGTGCAGGCATTTTCTTGCGCAGAAAATTGTGTACTAAACCTGGTTTTATAGCTAGCTAATACTCCCACTTGTATGACAGTGGCATACAATATCATTATATAGACAACAATGTGTGAACAAAACAAACAGACACAACAGGTAAAAATGTGAAAAGAAGGGCTACAGCATTCATCATTGTGTTATTTTATTAATCACTATAAAAAAAATATGTAAACAAACATTTACCATGGCACAATAACACAATGACGGGATTTATAGGTACAGAGCCATGTCATGTGTAAAAAGGAATAAAGGCAAAGCATATTACCAAACATGAAAGACAAGAATACAAAAAATATCCTAGATCAGTAAAACAATGACAGGATTTACAATTACAGAGCCACGTCCTATGTAAAAAAAATTAAAGAAACACAAAAAGGCATATAGACTAAGCATATAAGCAAAAATAAAAAAACAAGAATGCAAAAAAAATTATAAAAACAATAACACAATTAAAAACCAATTGTTCAGAGAACCATTGATGGTCTTTCCACCAGTTAAGACCTTTTTTTATATGAAAATATTTAAATTTGGTTTTAAATGTCAATTTTAGCGTCAAATGACAGCTTATTGAACGCTTATTCCAAAAATATATGGGTTCTATACAAAAAGATATAAATAAGGGAGATAACTTTTTACTTCCGGTTTAAAATATGTTACTTCCGGTAATTTTTGATTGTTTACTTGACACTGATTCCAAAAATATATGGTTCTATATACTTTTTCATTAATTAAGTACAAAATATAGCTACTTCCGGTTTACAAAAGGTCACTTCCGGTGGTCTTTTTCTAGATCACATTGCTTGCAACCTAATTTTAAAAGTCCCATGTTTTGATTATGTTTACATATGAGGTAAAAGCAAAGGTCAAAATCTAGAACGTTACATTTACCTATGACCTTGAGCTCAATTTCGAGGTCATCAACCAAGGACCTCAAATCAAAAGACTCTAGGTCTCTACTATATATTTTTAATGAGTTGTATTACATACAACTAATATTAGATATAAAAGGGGGCAAAACTGGCATCAAATGTCTACGTACTCTTTTGACTAAAATTTACATGTTACGACATGTCGCAACTAACAATTTAGTAAAAATAATTTGTCGATAAGTTATACGGCTTTTGAAAGTAAGTGAAAATAAGCCAAAATCAAAAATTTATAATATGACCTTGACCTTTGACCTTGACCTTATTTTCATTTTTTTGGACCAAGGATCTCAAATCAAAAGACCCTAGGTCTCTATCACTTATGGTTTACCAGTTAGAAATGCATATTCTTATATCAAACATAAAAGGGGGGATAACTTTCATATGGAATCTATATACGGCTTCGGTCAAAATAAAACAGAACATCCTGAGGATATAATGAGCAATTTGGAAAAATAAATTTGTCGCTTTCTTATACGGTTGCGAAGCCTTAGAGATAACAAGGAAAACAGTGTTCAGGGAGATAACTCTTATTTGGGAAAGTATTCGGTTAAGCAGAGTTGGTTTCAAAAGCGTATAAACTGTTCGATATCATATTCCAAAAATCTAAGCGACATCTTGTGAAACAAAAAAACAGCGAAGGAAAAAAATTAGGCGGAAGAAAAAAAAAAAATAATAATCAGAAGAAATCCAATAGGTCTTTCCACGGAAAAGTGGAAAGACCTAATTACGTGATTCATAAGTACAGAGAACCCACATAAGCAGACTAAAAAGTAAAAGTAATATTCATAAAGACAAATAAAAGAATAATATAACAAGTTATAAGATTATGAACAACGTCAGTATCCATAATATATACTTCAAGACTATCATGTATCATTTGTGAAGTTGGTACGGAATATTTATCAACAATGTCTTGAAACAATCCAATGGAAATGTTTAGAAAAAGAATGAGACTTTCTTTGACGTACCCCTGGTTCATCAAATTTCTACTGAGACACTGGTGACATTTTACAAAGTCTGTGGAGTTGCGACATGCTGTGGAATACCGAATAAGTTGGAAATGTATATCCGATATGCAGGGTGTAGTTGGTATATTGGTACTAAGGTGGGGAAAATTGGTAACGTTAAAACTAAAATCGTCTCGTCTGTCATAGATTCATAGATAAACAAAGTGTATTAAGATACACAATATAGAGACCGAATGAAAGCGGTTTAGTCTGTATCAAGTCAGGAATATGACATTTGTATTCTATTCGTTTGATGTGTTTGCTTTTTTTTATTTTCCCATTGCTTACGGAATTCAGTTTTAATTTTCTTCGAAGATAGGTAGATTTGTTAATTTTACTATTTAGTCAAGAAAGTAGATTTTTTGGTGATCATTTTGCAGTTTTGCAGTCATTTACCAGCGTCCATCCTAGTATGAAATATTAAGATAGATTTTGTTTAGAAGAAAACGCTGATTAGATAATTTAAAAACTTTAAACGTCGTCAGTGAATATATTCAAATTTGTTATGTTAACAATATTCTCATACCGTCTAAGTTAGATGATCTAAGTTGAAAAGTTGATGGTTACTTCAGTATCGTTTCAAGAGCAATAACTCGAAAATTTATGCCATCAATGGTATGCTAAACATTTTATTGTGGTCATATATTTTTTAATACTATTTTTGACTTTGATATTGTGTAAAAGGTGAAGCACGCACGAACAGAAGATGGTATACTAGGTATGAATTTAGCTGTATTTAGCTGTATTTCATGTATTTCATGCTGTATATAAGATTGTATTTCTTTTGTTAAATTTACAAAGGGAATGATGGTTCGCGCTTTCCAGCTGTACAACCCATCATATTATGTCTGTATCAATCAAGAATTTATGGACCATGTTGTATATGTTTTTTTTTTTTTTATCTTTGTGTATATGTCTATGTGTTTGGGGAAGTCGTGTGGATGTGTACAAAATGTTGGTGATAACTGATATCTGTTTTATGATTTATATTTTTTGTACTTAATACTTCTTAACTAAAAAGTAGATAATAGCCTATACATACAATTTTCAAGTCAATAAAACTAGAAATATTCATAGCTAAACAAACTATGACATATCCGAAGCTTTTACGCGCGAAAACTAAAAAACTGTCTTCAGATTCTAGTTAATCCTGAAGCAAACACTCTGATGGAAGAGCAAACTAAGTTAAACTCATTGAATTTTCATAAAAAAATAATTTCAAAAAAATATATTCTAGAAAATGAATAATGACAAAAAATGAAATTGTTTATATTTGATTTACAAACCTTATTGAAACAAAGACAAGAAAATCAAGAAAATCGGAAAAAACTGTAAACACGGTAAATGTCAAAGTAGATGTAAACAATTCTCGAACAAGTCTTGATTCATATCACAGTTTTTGTATTTTATTAACATTACCATATTTTAAGAAGAAAAAAACTTCCGCTTATATGTCAATGTTGAAAATACCACTTAAAGACGACCCTACATGAATACGAATTAGTCAGGATACTACTTCGTCAAAATTATCTCCCCATTACGCCAGTTCATTTACACAACCGTAGAAATGGGAGCCATTGTAGGGGTGACGCGCTACCAATTTTGCTCTTGGAAACCGATATACACATTGTACCATTACGATCCTTATATGTCAGTTGTATTTTAAAAGACAAATGTATCAACTAGCTAATGAGCACCAGTTTATGATCGTGTATGCATTGATTCAACTTAAAACGATATTGTCTGATCGGTTATCAGGTGGAATTCTCGAAAATTCATAAAAATCAAAAAAAATTCTAATTAAATATTTCGTGGAAGGGCAAACTAGATTGTTTTAGTGATTGAAGACTATAAACCCTAGTTATCACACACAAAAAAAATATAATTTTTCGATGATATGCATTTTCATCATCCAACTTGATCGACTGTCGTCAAGTACTTTCAGTAAAAAAAAATAGCTATTCGAACCGACCTACTTTGTTTTTGTTATTCATTAGATAGGTATTTCACTTAACCCATATACTTCATCTTTTAGTATTGTGAATTTTTTTTATGTTATAAAGTCAACCTGTAGCTTTGATATATAAAAATGATAGAATCTGAAGCGAGACGATGTATGAAATATTAAATTCTCCCTCGCCCTGCTCGTCCGAATTTAAAGCATTTAATTTCTAATTCAATAGGCTATAAACAAGACAAACACAGATATAGGATTAGTTGCTCGCAGTAACATCATATTTTCTCTTGCGATACAATCTTTTATTTTACTGAATTGTACATATTTCTTCAATCGAAACATTATATAAACACATGACATATAACATTGTTCCTCTTTCGCATCGTTTCTTTTCCCCCAGGCTAATGCCTCCAACGCCTGTACGTACAATAAACATAGCAGCAACTGCACATATACCTATGTGACCAACTTCAATCCGACGTAACTGCAAGCACCTTCGATACTAATACATTTAAATCCCAAACTTTATATAGTACCTTTAAACCCCACCCATAAAAACCGCCAAAACTTTCCTCGTGTCTCCTGCACCTAACATCAAACTTATAAATAGTACATACTGTTACAAAACCAGTATCCAAACTAGTTATACTAGTTCCCATCTGTAAATATTAACTACAAATAGCAAACGGGAAAAACCCTATTTCAAACGAAATAAAATACATTTAAATTCTCCCTCGCCCTGCTCGTCCGAATTTAAAGCATTTAATTTCTAATTCAATAGGCTATAAACAAGACAAACACAGATATAGGATTAGTTGCTCGCAGTAACATCGAAACAAAGGAAATGAAACAGTTCAGAATAAGATGCTTATATAAAAAGTCTTTTGAGATATTGCTAATTGAAGATAAATCTTCAACCACTAAACTGGACTTATATCAGTTTCAAGTCGACAATCGGAACGTCAAATACGACATATTGAACCGGAAGCTTCCGCAATAGATGGTTATGCAGACAAATGTTTTGCAAATCTTGAATCGATGGATAATTTCTCAAACTGTTTTCCTTGATTCTGTAAAAAGAAGAACACAATCAAAACTTCATACATACATGTACTTGTATCTTAATCAGATAAACATTAAACTCTATAGATATATACATATTTCATATCTATATACATCAACTTCTAATCATACTATGTGATTCTTTATGTTACACACTGCAACATAGCTCATGAAAGTCTAAACATATATGCATCTCAGATCTACATACATCAACTTCTAATCACACTGTGATCCTTTATGTCACACTGCGCAACATAGCTCATGAAAGTCTAAACAAATATGCATCTCAGATCTACATACATCAACTTCATATCACACTGTGTGATCCTATTGTTACATTCATAAAAATCTAAACATATATATATATATATCTATTATATCAACAACAACAAAAAACAAAGTCTACAGCTATGTCTGAAGCTCTGACTTTGTACAAGGTTTCTTATTATCTTTGTTACATTTTTATTATCGATTTTAAATTAAAAAAAAGTTTTCCACTCAATATGTTATGTACCATGTGTACGGACTGTAAAATATTACTGCTTACCGTTTTAAAATCTCTCCAAGTTGAACTCTTGTTACTGTCCGATTTATCTCACATAAAAACGGGCTACTTTTTATACCTACACCTGCATATTTGTGGCATCCGGGAAATAATTAGCACATACACAAGGTCTCCAATATGGTACTAAAACTCTGATCGTTTTATAGTAAATGCGACCTGCTGATAAAATAAAATCAAAATTGTGGTATTTAATGAAAAAACATATAAAATTGATGATTATTACAAGTCTCATCTTCAAATCAATTGTATACATATATTTAATTATGTACAAAAGTTAATGCCTTCATATTTAATCTTTTGTTTTCTGTATATTAATTTAACTATACAACATCCCATGGTGCATTGTGCAACCAATCACATCGCTCCCAGCGACAACATTCCATGGTGCACTACACTGTGCAACCAATCACATCGCTCCCAGCGACAACATTCCATGGTGCACTACACTGTGCAACCAATCACATCGCTCCCAGCGACAACATTCCATGGTGCACTACACTGTGCAACCAATCATATCGCTCCCAGCGATCTAATAAAATAAATTTCATACATACCATTTCAAACTCATCTGTAACTCGTATCACTCTTCGTGACAAAATCATCTCACTGCGAGAAGATTTAAACATATGTTGTTTCCATGTCTCAAATCTAGTACAAGTCTTACAAATTCTTTACCTGAACTTTGTACTGAAACAGTAATCAGATTTTATACAAAAGGTGGACACTGTAATATTTAGTGAGCATTTCATCTATCAACTTTTAAATAAAAGTTGCATGCTTAAAAGCTGATTTGTTTTTCATATTAATGAACTCAACATGGTTCACATGGTTCAGTATTGAATGGAAATATATAACCAAATTCTGTAGTATTTTAAAATAAAATCATAAACCTGTAAAACGGTTTTTAAAAGAACACAAATATATTGATTTTCGCTTTTAACTTAATAATACGTTCCAGGCATGATTTCAGAATGTAAATAAAGTCAACATTATACTCAACTCCGTCATGTGAAAACATGTTCCTCTTTCGCATCGTTTCTTTTCCCCCGGCTAATGCCTCCAACGCCTGTACGTACAATAAACATAGCAGCAACTGCACATATACCTATGTGACCAACTTCAATCCGACGTAACTGCGAGCACCTTCGATACTAATACATTTAAATCCCAAACTTTATATAGTACCCTTAAACCCCACCCATAAAAACCGCCAAAACTTTCCTCGTGCCTCCTGCACCTAACATCAAACTTATAAATAGTACATACTGTTACAAAACCAGTATCCAAACTAGTTATACTAGTTCCCATCTGTAAATATTAACTACAAATAGCAAACGGGAAAAACCCTATTTCAAACGAAATAAAATACATTTCTTGCTTTCTACGATATCAAGAAAAAAAATATTCAACTCAAACACGCCCTAACATAAAAAGGTGCACTCGATTTTCTTTTTTCGATACTATTGTTACCCTTTTTTTGGAATTTTTTCTTGAGTCACATAATGGAAGGGCAGACACGAAAATAACTAAACTAATATATTGATAAGTTTTCCGTCCGTGGTAAAAAAAATTTAAATCGGAGTTTATGCATTTTCTACATCCAACTTGAAAGATACCCATGTCGTCGACTTGAAATGTAATTGTTCTGCTTAACTATGTACAAGATAAATTGAAAACTTAGGCAAACGGTGTTTTTAAAATAAAACACTTCGTAACTGAGAAGAAATTTGTAATTTTGTTTGTTTCTATTAACTTTTATTTTTTTGTCACTATAGTAAACATTACAGTACACATTTATCACCTTCTCTAACAAAGAGCTTCGATTCTTTTGTTCTATTTCAACCGGGTTTCGGACTGCGAATGCAGTACAAACAAACGCTAGAACACTCGGAACAGAGAAATATATAGATAAATAATAGTTCATTTCAACATGTACCAAAGTGTCAAGAATATTGATGTCATACAAGCAATATTTAGTGTCTAATTATCGTGGAAAGATCAATGTTATCTGAACCCAGGTTATTTAAACAAACAAATGTCAGCGTTCTACTGGTCATTTCCAATATTCAAAGTGCTTTGTAAAAACAAAGACGCTTCCAAATACCAGCTGAAAATTCAAAAAATACCAAGCCATGATTTTTCTGAAAATATTTCGTTTCAAATGTGCAATCGTATATAGCAAATGCAACGATAATTTCGTCTAAGGATTAGAGTTTAACCTTTGCGGATTGGTATACGTCGGTGAAACGGAAGGAAGGCTAAACAAACGTATTGACATTAACCACAATGCAAGCCACATTCTTTGTAAGTATTTTAATCAGCTAATCAGCTTGATCTTTCAATTGTTTCTAGGACTAACATTTATCATCTTGCATTGCAGCAACACCTAACAGTAGATAAAAAGAGGACTTCTGTATTCGACAAATGGGAACTGCGACACCATATGGTTGCATTAAAAAAAATGATGGTATAGGTATTATATCGAGTCCTTCATGTAGCTCGGTGTATGTGATGAAAATTTATACTTTACCCCTCGGCGTAGACGCAGTCATGGTCATCGTCGTTATATATCACCAACTCTGCATGATGTCTCTATTTTTAGATGCAAGCGTCACTCATGAAATTTTTGTAGGCGAAACGTGCAAAATAAAAATTGATATCCTGGTATCTATGATGAGTTTATTTAAAGACTCTCTGCCTTTTATACAAAAGCCGTTATGTATTCATCACATTCACAAAAAACTTTATGCATTACCCTGTATAACAATTCATAATCTGTTAAATTTATGTTGGGAAATCACTTTTACAAACCCTCATTCAAACCAATAAAAACTTACAGCTATCATTTCGGATATTGCAAGTTACAGCCTTTTCAAACCAGATGAAAAAGAGAAAAGAACTTTCTTAAACTTTTCTTTGCCAACAAAGATCAAAATGGCGTCAACTTGGGCAATATCCTTTTTGCAATCGAAAATATCTTCCTACTTTTAAGATCAGTATGTACCAATCATTTCTTATACCTACACCAAACCAATTGCAAACATGTTTTGCAGGATCTCAATATTGACGACTTCAAGTCTAAACCTCCTGATTGCACCTGTGCTATTTCCCATTGGCATATAATCCGGCTGGTCACGTTATTACCGGTGACCTCAACATTGTCAATACATTTCCCTGCGAAATGTGTTATCCAACTGCCGAATATCGGGAGCTTAAATACATCAATCGGAAACACCATTTCAAAATACTGATGGGTTCAGTCGAGGACTATGCTAGGCAATGGGCTAAAAGCGAGAAAGGTGACGTAGATACTCTTTCCGAATGGAAAATCTGTAAGGTCATTGATACAAATCAGAATTGAGAAACTGAAAAGGTCTTACAATATCCATGCTACGTCAACCTTTAAAGACACAAACATTGCAAAACAATTGTCTTACCTTCATAACAAATATGTTATAACCCTGCAGATAAAGCCTCAAAACATCGTTTTTGTGTGTAAATGTCATTACATAAACTGCTTGATAAATGAATTACAAGTAGGTATTGACAACACACTTGAAAACTCAACATAGCCTCACGAAACTTACAACTTATTGTAAAAACTGCCTACTCTAGAAGTAGCTTGAATCACATGTGGATACTAAAAAATTCCAGATTTTTTAGAGTGCATACAATCTAAGACATCTTGCAATAGTATGAAAAGATTTGACTATTTTATACTTTACACAAGTATTCCTCATTCTAAACTAAAACTAAAAGACAAATTGAAAGAGTTGATATTGCTTTGTTTCATTAAAAAGAATGGACAACGTAAATCAAGTATCTTGTCTAAGGGGGTGGTAAATCCGAAAATATAAGTTTTTATCATGCTTATTCACACAAAAATGAGTGTGACTTCATACAGGAACTTCTCATGAAGAAAGAAAAGGAGTTAGCATTTCTTTCCGCTCTATAGATGATATTCTCTCCCTAAATAATTAAAAAAATGTTGACTATGTTGAATGCATCGTTCCCATCGAGCTAGAGATAAAGGTTAAAACAGATACAGTTACGCCTGTCTCATATCTGGACTTACGATATATCCCAATTGAAGCGATATTCCTGGGCTTGTATTTCCTATCATGATTTCCTTCAGTTGCGCTCACAAGGAAGCTATTAAATCAAGAGTTCCAAATGAAGAAGTTGAAATCATCCCTTCGAAAGTTTTACGGACGCCATCATAAGTTGAATTGGTTGACCATTATGGAATATCCGTTTCACAGATTATATCGGATATGGTTACGCAACACACCTAATGACACAAAATAGAATATTATAAAATCTTCATTTTTCCAATTATGTGTTTATTCATTCGTTTGATGTGTTTGAGCTGTTGATTTTGTCATTTGATTAGGGACTTTCCGTTTCGAATTTTCCTCGGAGTTCAGTATGTTTGTGATTTTACTTTAATTATACCCTTTGATTATATCTGCATGTCCTTCCTTTTCAAAACATCTGCCACAAAAATATGACCAAATTATGTATATGAGCTGATAGACAAAAGACCGTTAGCTAATACGAAGACGTGATACTCCCAATATAAATTATTGTTGAATGATTTTAAATTCGTAACTCATGTGATATCCCAACTTTTATGATTCGAGCGTATCTGGTAAAGCTTTAATTGACGGAATGTGCGCCTAGCGGACTAAATAAAAAGCCTGATATCTATGAAGAGTTTTAACAACTACTGGCTGGATGACACTCCTGTTAGATGTTTCGTCTCAAAGGTAATTACCAGCCTAGTAGTCAGCTATTTCGTGTTAACAAGTTTTTTTATATCCCATGTGAAAGATAACAATTGCTCTTGCCGTATTTCGTACAATATTAAAAGGTTTTGTTATTTAATGCTCTTCGACGTATTTGATATGACATTTAAACTATTTAGATTCGAGCACCTAGGGAGTTTTATATAGACGAACTGCTCTATTACCGTACTAAAATATAAACCTGGGATCTTTAATGAGATTTCATCTCTTAAAATATCTTGAAAAGATGTCGTGCAGCTATTGCTTTAATTTTAAGTTTAGATTTTTTTTATCTTGATTTATCTTTTATATTGTCTAGTCCTTTCTCCAAAACACCCTTTTTCTATTTAAAGCGTTCGAATTAGATAAAGTAAAATAAGGAAGTTTTATGAGTGCAATAACTAGTTTGTTGACCCTTATAAAATCTCTGTAAAGATGACCACGGATGTCTTCCAAATGTCTTAACCCACAATCCTTTCCACTGTTCCTCGTTTGTGATATTACCGAATGAAACATCTCTATTTATTTGGTACTACCAGGAACAATATGACGGATGCCAGAAGTTGAAAAGGATCTGCATATCCGTCTGGGGCACCCGAAATGTCCCTTGTGTTTGATGGAGCTAGTATTACTCACTTTTCACTTTTAAAAGCAGTGTTGTGAAATTATCTGTCTGTTTGATGTATTTTTTTATTTGTCATGGTGTTGTCAGTTAATTGTTATTTATCTATATTATTAAATCTGGAGACCAACATTTTCAGCGTGTTTTTCACCGAGCCAACGATAGACTGTATTATATGACAATAAATAGTTAGTGTATGAAATGTACATTATAACGTCAAATAATAATTGCTTTATGTAGCGTTGCTCAATTCATTAACCCCCAAATAAAGTTGTTCTGTAGCTGGCTCATTGTCGTCTGCAAAATACAATACAATACCACCTGCGTTCACCCTGTATGCATGTTTGACCCTTAACTGTGATGCTTAATATGGTGCATCATGAACCACTGCACCAAATTTCAAAAGACATGGTAATGAAAGAATTAAATGAGGGATAAATCACATTATATTCTAGAAAATAGCCAACATATAAATGGAATAAGCCTGATGACCTTTATTTTGAATCCAAACTGTGTTGATTGGAGGATACAAGTCTGATGCAATACGATAAGTCGTACATACTCAAAGTAATTCAATCGTTGTTTATGAGACTTCGCCTATGAGACTTCGCCTGATAGACATATACAGAATCCTTAGATATGTTGTTTTAATTGCCTTACGAAGCTTTGAAATACAACACGATTACAAACTGTACTAGTTTTATAAGCTGAAGAGGCTTTCGTTTTATTCGAGCTACAGCTGGTGAAGGATTTCTTTCAAAATAAATCACTGCTGATTTCATAAAATGCACTTATTTAATTACATAGAATCATGTTAATACTATGTTTATTTGATACATTGTAAAGCTAATTAGTTTTTTTCAGTTCTTTCATATATAACACAATTTTCTTACGTGTCTCTATCAAAGAGACATTAAAACAGCTCATGTGTACTTCAAGAGTTGTATTATTTGTAACAACGATGTAAAAATGAATATTTTTACTATCTGTGATGGATGAAAAGTATCTGTCAGTTCATGCTGCATAGCATTAGTATACTGTAATTTGTTGAGCATTGACTACGTAGATATTTTGTCACCAGGTTTAGCTCAATTCTGACAACAATGAAACAATTGCTTTCTCATAGTTTCAAGATTCTGATAAACTATGTTCGTGTCTTTTCACCTTCTACACATGTGAATAACTTGTTGATCTCTGCTATCCCTAAGAGTTACCGTCTACACATGTGAAGGGCTTGATGACCTCTGCGATCCATAAGAGTTCATTTCAATAACATTTTTATGGTTGACAAGTGACGTATGACACGTCTTACTTCCTTCGTCTCTAAGTTCTGTCGCGTACCGATACGTTTGTGATCGGCTGGTTCCGCGTCTCCATACTACACAAGCACAAATCGTCTTTTTAAATGTCTCCTTGAACTTTTTCGACATAAATGTGTATATGATAGGATTAATACTGCTGTTGGCATATGCCATAATGTAAAAAGCTTCACGAATATGTTTATGGTGGCCTTCATGGAGATCTGGTAAAACTTCAAATCCGACTAAAACATTGTTGATTTGTAATGGAGCCCAACATATAATGAAAATTACAATCACAGCTACCAACATTTTAATGACCTGTACAAAAGATAAAAATACATAGAAATTATAATTGAGTCATTCCGCTAAAAAAACAAAACTACAAGATCACTAAGAAATAATGGTTTGAAATTGAAATTGAAATTGGCGTACTTTTTAAATGAACTTACAGGTACCTGAGGAAAAAACAATGAATAGCTGATACTATAACAATGAGTTTAACATACATAAACTTAAAAGACGTATTAAAAAAGCAATCGTTTTACATCAACAGATAAAAAGGAGAAAAACTACTTATCTTTATATTAAAGTTGCTATTACGATCCCACTCACCTGCTTTTTACTTTTATTATCATCACGTGACTTTCGAGGTACTAAATATGGGGAACTATCTGTATCTGTATTTGAACCGTTCGGTGAAGTTAACCTATAAAAAAATATCAAGAGGTTCAAAATACATATTAAAAGCGTACCTATCTTTCAATGTGTCACTTACTCTTCAATAAAACCTATGGTGTCCTTAAAAACAGGGAGAAGTAGGACATGCTTGTCAGGCTAGCACATTAACTAACGCCCCAAAGTCAGCATCGCGATCATTGAAATAGAAATACATAGAAAAACATACAATAGTCATCAAAGTTAGGAAATAACTTATTTATCTTTCAATATAATACATCCCATATCAAAATATTAATGCAACATACAACCGATAATCGATCAATTCAATAAATATTTTAATCTATCTTCTCAAATATTACGCGCAGCTAACTTACTCTATTGTAAATATAAGTGTGCTTTATGCTGACTGCAAATATTACTTCTCACTAGAACCCGATTTGAGCCCTGTTTTTTTCTTATCTCCAACATCTGTGGTATATTTAAAAATTGAAGATTTAATTCAACGGTTTTTTTTTCTGTATATAATTTGTCCCTGTCTAGATAGGACAATGCGGATTACTGGTCGGGTACTTATACTAATCAGCTTCTTTGTGCATCAGTCTTTGCTTCCACCCATCATTAATACTTGGAGTTCGGGTTGTACTTGGTACGAGTATTCATCACTATGAGAAAGTGACAGTGTTGAGAACAAAGGAAGAACTGTACATTGGAAGAATAATGGTTAATACTCAGCTCAACTTAGCCATTCCTTCGCGTATATATGTATACACCAAATGTTACCCCTCTCTAAATTTATATCCAATTAGAGTTCAAGAATGAATACATTAACGGTACCAATTTTACTTCAATTGATCCTCATTTGTACAATAACTGTCTTTACAGTGATACCCGAAGCAAAATATATTTAAAAAAAAATTATACAAACGGCAAACATCCAATCATACCAATTAGGAACAAACGTAGAGCCAAATCAGGACATGGATTAAGACTTTGCCTTAGGGAGATATGTTACTTTATTCAGAAATATTATTACAGCACATTTGAAATTATTATTCAATAACATTGCCTGTCACATACATGAAGAAAACTGTTCAGTGAGAAGATGCTACATCGCTAGATGAACTTAGATGAAAAATATATGTACAAAAGGTTAAAAAAAAAAATGGTACTGACACTAACCTGCGTTGCTGTCTACTTTGAAATGATGAAATATGCCACAATTCAAGGCATATGTTTACATAGGCGAACGTCATTATAATAACGGGTACTAGCAATAAGATATATATCATGTAAATTTCATAGGCTACAGATATCGCAAATGAATTCCAGATCTTTCTGCACCAAATTGCCTTCCGATTTATGCCATGTACGATATGGTACTCCTGAAATGAGATTGAAAGAATCGCATATGATTTTTACTAGATTTCATGTTTCAATTCATTTAGATATTTGAATCATCATATGTTCACTAATTTTAAATAATAACGACCACGTGAAAGTTTTTTTATTTACTATGACGTCCTCTCAACGTCATTACACCGAATAATTTTTTTCGTTGTACTTTGAGAGAGAATTTCTTACTCAACTTTGAGTCATAAAATATCACTGACGGCAAGAAAATATAAGCATATATACAAATAACTACCTTTTATTTGCTTGTTGGTGCAAAATAATTTCAGAAATTTTCCAAGAGTAATAACGAAATAAGTTATAATTCCGTATAAAGTATGGATGACATTACTGCTTTTTTGCAATGTTATCCCTGATTTCCAAAGACAGTTTGAAGTGGGAGAGTATAGAATTTCCGGATAGTATATAACAAACGTTCCGGAAATTCGGATTTTTCAAATTTCAGGCGCAAAATATTAGTTTATACCCTAAAACAGTTGAGCATCTTTAGAAAGTAGGTTTTAAAAACGCAGTAGATTTTTGCCCACCTCGGATGCTATTGTTAGTGTTTTATCATTACTTAATGTTATTAAGGTTTGTTTTTGCACCAACTTTGATATTTTTATAAGACTTTTTGTATATAGGAAAGAAAACAACCTCTTTTAAACACAACAGACAAAACAATATGTGCTATTGTATACGCCAAGATAGAATGTGCAAATGAAATAAAGACAACAGTAGGATAGATAAAACTTGGTTTCAAAAAGATAAAGACTTTTTTATAAAATCAGATAGAAAACCTCTATATCTGTTAAATATTTTAGGTCAACCTTATAGACTTGATAAACTGTATGTCAACCTTATAGACTTGATAAACTGTATGTCAACCTTATAGACTTGATAAACTGTATGTCAACCTTATAGCCTTGATAAACTGTATGTCAACCTTATAGACTTGATAAACTGTATGTCAACCTTATAGACTTGATAAACTGTATGTCAACCTTATAGACTTGATAAACTGTATGTCAACCTTATAGACTTGATAAACTGTATGTCAACCTTATAGACTTGATAAACTGTATGTCAACCTTATAGACTTGATAAACTGTATGTCAACCTTATAGACTTGATAAACTGTATGTCAACCTTATAGACTTGATAAACTGTATGTCAACCTTATAGACTTGATAAACTGTATGTCAACCTTATAGACTTGATAAACTGTATGTCAACCTTATAGACTTGATAAACTGTATGTCAACCTTATAGACTTGATAAACAACCTTATAGACTTGATAAACTGTATGTCAACCTTATAGACTTGATAAACTGTATGTCAACCTTATAGACTTGATAAACTGTATGTCAACCTTATAGACTTGATAAACTGTATGTCAACCTTATAGACTTGATACACTGTATGTCAACCTTATAGACTTGATAAACAACCTTATAGACTTGATAAACTGTATGTCAACCTTATAGACTTGATAAACTGTATGTCAACCTTATAGACTTGATAAACTGTATGTCAACCTTATAGACTTGATAAACTGTATGTCAACCTTATAGACTTGATAAACTGTATGTCAACCTTATAGACTTGATAAACTGTATGTCAACCTTATAGACTTGATAAACTGTATGTCAACCTTATAACCTTGATAAACTGTATGTCAACCTTATAGACTTGATAAACAACCTTATAGACTTGATAAACTGTATGTCAACCTTATAGACTTGATAAACAACCTTATAGACTTGATAAACTGTATGTCAACCTTATAGACTTGATAAACAACCTTATAGACTTGATAAACTGTATGTCAACCTTATAGACTTGATAAACAACCTTATAGACTTGATAAACTGTATGTCAACCTTATAGACTTGATAAACTGTATGTCAACCTTATAGACTTGATAAACAACCTTATAGACTTGATAAACTGTATGTCAACCTTATAGACTTGATAAACAACCTTATAGACTTGATAAACTGTATGTCAACCTTATAGACTTGATAAACAACCTTATAGACTTGATAAACTGTATGTCAACCTTATAGACTTGATAAACTGTATGTCAACCTTATAGACTTGATAAACTGTATGTCAACCTTATAGACTTGATAAACTGTATGTCAACCTTATAGACTTGATACACTGTATGTCAACCTTATAGACTTGATAAACAACCTTATAGACTTGATAAACTGTATGTCAACCTTATAGACTTGATAAACTGTATGTCAACCTTATAGACTTGATAAACTGTATGTCAACCTTATAGACTTGATAAACTGTATGTCAACCTTATAGACTTGATAAACTGTATGTCAACCTTATAGACTTGATAAACTGTTGTCAACCTTATAGACTTGATAAACTGTATGTCAACCTTATAGACTTGATAAACTGTATGTCAACCTTATAGACTTGATAAACAACCTTATAGACTTGATAAACAACCTTATAGACTTGATAAACTGTATGTCAACCTTATAGACTTGATAAACAACCTTATATACTTGATAAACTGTATGTCAACCTCTAGGAGTTTGTCATTATGATTTGTTGTTGTTTTCTATTTTGTTAACGGTTAGGTTTTTGTCGTTGCTTTTCAAATTGTTGGTTTATTTTGTATTTAAAAAAATGTATTGGGGTTTGGAAAAGGCGACGTATAACAATTTTTTTGCCATGTACCTCAAATCTAGTGTAATGTATTTTGTATCTAATAAAATATATAACTATCATACATGAATTTGGAAGCCTACTCACTTTCAAACACTAACATATGATTAATAAACAAGAATGTGTCCTAAGTATAAGGATGCCCCACTCGCACTATCATTTACCATGTTCAATGGACCGTGAAATTGGGTAAAAAATCTAATTTGGCAGTAAAATTAGAAAGATAATACCATATGGAACATGTGTACTAAGTTTCAAGTTGTTTGGTCTTCAACTTCATCAAAAACTACCTTGACCAAAAACTTTAACCTGAAACTCCCTATTTCATTTTCTATGTTCAGTGGACCGTGAAATTGGGGTCAAAAGTCTACATTAGAAAGATCTTATCATAAGCAACAAGTGTACTAAGTTTCAAGTTGGTTGGACTCCAGCTTCATCAAAAACTACCTTGACCAAAAACTTTAACCTGAAACTCGCACTTTCATTTTCTATGTTCAGTGGACCGTGAAATTGGGGTCAAAAGTCTAATTTGGCTTTAAAATTAGAAAGATCATATCATAAGCAACAAGTGTACTAAGTTTCAAGTTAATTGGACTTCAGCTTCATCAAAAACTACCTTGACCAAAAACTTTAACCTGAAACGGGACGAACATACGGACGAACGAACGAACGGACGGACGAATGGAGGCACATACCAGAAAACATAATGCCCCTCTACTATCGTAGGTGGGGCATAAAAATGGGTATATGTAAAAATAAACTTGTTACATTCTACAAGTAATACTATATTTGTTGACTTTGGAGGATTCATATTTCAACAGACAATCGGTATTCCAATGGGTACTAATTGTGCACCCCTACTAGCCGATTTGTTTTTGTACTAGTATGAAGCAGATTTCATTCAAACCCTTTTAAAAGAAACAGAAAAAGCGCCTTGCGAAATTCTTTAATTTTACTCTCCGATATAACGATGATGTCCTATCATTGAATAACCCGTATTTCAGCCAATACATGTATCTCATATATCCCAGTGAACTTGAAATTAAGGATACTACTGATACTAGAAGGATTGCTTCATACCTTGATCTTTTCCTCAATATTGACACTGATGGACGACTTCACACGAAAATCTATGATATACAGGACGATTTCAACTTCCCAATTATCAATTTCCCATTTCTCAGCAGTAACATACCCTCTGCCCCTTCGTTTGGTGTTATATCACAATTGATACGTTATTCTCATGCATGGTCACACTATACGGAGTGCATATACAGGAGTGTGCCTAACGCAGAAACTGCTCCAACAAAGTTAAGAGGAAGACAGATTAAAAATGACACTCCGTAAATTTTACGGACAACATCACGAATTGGTTGATCCATACGATGCATCTTTGTCCAAACTATGGACATTTTTACCACGTGTTAGATGGTGGTCCGTCATTACGTCGTCTGATCTTTTTATTACCGAACGTGACTTTTTCCCGAATGTGACTGTTTTGCTGAGTGTGAATTCGTATTGCTTTAAGACGTGGCACGGTACTTTTCCATCCCAAATTCATTTGTTGGGTTGATGTTGTGTTTGTTGTTGTCATCGGAGTTTGTCAAATGTCAACGTTTGTAGTTGTAAATCGTATTTTTTCAGTAGTATTCGTGTGTTGGGGATAACTAATCATCCAGTTCCTTTGGTAGATTTTATTTTGGATCAACGAAATTTACACGATATATTTGGTTTGCAGTTTGATCAGAAGAAACACCGACATAGCTAGATAATACAATTAATTATCTAATCACTACTACAAGTAGATATCAATTAGTATTATAATTTTCACTGTTATTAATATAAGTTAGATGTGTCATACAAATCTGATCTTGACTTTCATCCAAATTCTTTCTTAATTTTCGGAAAACGTTTTAGAAATTCAAATGTGACGTCACTTTGGGCGTTGCAATGGCTTTGGCTTACACGGCTGTGATTTTGTAATGTATTCGTTTTCAGGGGCGGATCCAGCCATTTTAAAAGGGGGGTCCCAACCCAGAGTAAAGGGGGGTTCCAGCTATATGCTCCCATTCAAATGCATTGATCGGCCAAAAAAGGGGGGTTCCAACCCCCGGAACACCCCCCCCCCCCCTCTGGATCCGCGCCTGGTTTTTATTCTATAGCTAGTCACCACTTAAATTTAATCATGTATATCTATTATATAGTCATTTTATGACATTTACTGTTTGCAAAACTATGTATTATTCTTGATAATAATAATGGTTTTGTCCCAGGCGGATAACCATGGCCGTATTTTGGATCCTCAATGCTCTTCAACTTTGTACTCGTTTGGATTTATAAATATTTTGATATGAGCGTCACTGATGAGTATTATGTAGACGGAACGCGCGTCTGGCGTACAACATTATAATCCTGGTACCTTTGATAACTATTTACACCACTGGGTCGATGCCACTGCTGGTGGACGTTTCGTCCCCGAGGGTATCACCAGCCCAGTAGTCAACATTTCGGTGTTGACATAAATATCAATAAATTTATGTGATCATTCTTTTTTTATAAGGTTCCTGTTTACAAAACTTTAAATTTTTCGAAAAACTAAGGATTTTCTTATCCCAGGCATAGATTACCGTAGCCGTATTTGGCACAACTTTTTGGAATTTTGGATCCTCAATGCTCTTCAACTTTGTACTTGTTTGGCTTTATAAATATTTTGATATGAGCGTCACTGATGAGTCTTATGTAGACGGAACGCGCGTCTGGCGTACAACATTATAATCCTGGTACCTTTGATAACTATTATCACAACTTTTTGTAACTTTTGGTCCTCGACGAACTTCAACTCTGTACTTGTTTTGGCTTTCAAATTTTTTTCATCTCAGCATAGTTTTGTGTTGACGTAACGCACGTATGGCGTATAAAATCTTTTAACCTGGTACCTTTTGATGGTTATTATTCGTTTGTTTCTCTGTTCTATATATCTCCCATTTATTTATTGTAGCACTGTCGTGTAAAGTTGTCATTTTAATTTCATAATTAACATTGCCATTAAAGCGGTTTGGCATACCACAACACCAGATTCAACCCATCATTTTTTCATAAAATGCCCTGTACCAAGTCAGGAAAATGGGTATATTTACATTATAGTTCGTTTCTGTGTGAGTTACATCTTGGTGTTGTGTTTCTGTTGTGTCGTAGTTCTCTTATATTTGATACGTTTCCCTCAGTTTTAGTTTGTAATCCAGATTTGTTTTTCTCTATCGATTGATGAATTTCGAACAGTGGTATACCACTGTTGCCTGTATCTATAAGACAAGAAAACTAACAAATATAAGAACACGAAAATCACATTTATTATACATACCCTCCCATAGAGTATAGGACATGCTAAAACCAAGGAAGCTATCCATAATATACAAATAACTTTCTTTGCCCTTCCAACGGTGCACACATATTTCGATCTGACTGGATGAAGTATAGCATAATACCTAAAAATATCAGAAAACATTAATGTAATGAAATCTAGAAGAAGGTTTTGATTCTTTATATAAGATATGGTATGATTGTCAATGAGACAAGTCTTCACACGCGACCAAATGACACAGACATTAATAGCTATAGGTCGCATGTTTTACAACAATTTAGTTTATTTGATTGATGTTAATGTACATATATAATGAGTATATCATATGTACAATAAAATCTCAGGACTTACCATACAATAGACTGAAAATCCGCTTATGTCGTTTTAATTATTATGCTCTCAAAAACTTTGAAGCATGCTGACCTTCCTTGTGTCGAAGAGTTCATTTTTACTTAAAATGGAAAATATCTTCTTTCTTAAAAACTATTTTGAATCTTGCGTTTAATTGGTATTTTGTTTGTTTTCAATTAAATGTTATAAAATAATGCCATAATAGTATCTGGTTACCCTCACACATAGATCACATTACACTTTGACGTATTAAAAGCTTATTATTTTTCTATTTGAAGAACTTTATAGCCAGAGACAATATACAATTTTAATTTAGTATTCCAAAATAAATTTCTATACTTCATATGTTTCATCTATTTTCGTTTATTAACGTGATTTGAAAAAGATAAGGTAGCCACTGTCTTCATTACTTATTCATGTATTTGTATTTATAAGTTGCATAGAAGCAAACCTTAACTTTGAATATGTATGTTTCTACGTCAATTACATTTTTTTATGTCATGGGCGTAAACATTGCCTTTTAAATATTACTAATATAAGTTCATGATTATTTCTGTCAGATTGATATATCATAAGGGAATCTTAATTTTATCAATTATTGCATTTATCTGAGCTCCAATATGGTAATAATCAGTATATTTGATAGTCATTACTTTGTTCAACGTTTAAACGTATGCTTGATGCCCATCAAACGCACAAGTGGCGTAATAGAAGAAGTATTAAAGTTAATACTTTGACGGATATATAACGATATTAACCAAAAGTAAAATTACAAAAATACCGAACTCTAAAATTGAAACGGAAAATCTCGAAGCAAATGGCAAAATAAAAAGCTCCAACACATCAACCAAGGGACAACAACTATCACATTCCTGACTTGGTGCATGTATGTTTTATGCAGAAAATGGTGGATAAAACCTGGTTTTATAGCTAGCTAAACCACTCACTTGTATGACAGTCGCATACAATTCCATTATATTGACAACTATGTGTGAACAAAACAAAACAGACTTAATAGGTAAATACTTCAAAATTAGGGATAAACCAGTCAGCATTTTCTTATCATCTTAATGAATATGAAAACAAACAAACATGTCAACCAAGCGTGCCTGAATTAATGTATCTTTAATCAAAGTGTTTATTCTCTGCTAAATAAAAAGTAGAAGTGTATAGCCAATACAATGAATTTATAATATATTGGAACATCTAAGTTGTACGAAAGTTGATAGGTCTTACTGCATTTGGCATAACCCGAAGGATTTCTTTCATAGGATTTGAACCACTTGAATTCTGCCTTTTTGAATAAAGTACTTCCCGTAGAAGTGAAATTCTATCAAAGTTATGGATGATCAAGTTGCTTTTCGTCTTGATTCTAAAAATAACGTAAAGCCATCAGTTTCTTAAGACCCAAGGCAAACATTCACGAGTGATAGTAATAATTGTATTGACTGCAAACGCATTTTCTAATAATAAGATTACAGTTCAAACTAGTTAATACCGAATTTACATGTACTGTTGGTTTCTAAGTGATATCCCTTCATTAAGACATCAAGCGAGTAAAAGCAATCTAGTCTGATCATCAGTAATACAAAGTAAATCACTCTGAAAACTTTGTCAAAAATATTATTTTAAGACAAGAAAGTGCTATTACATTTTAACAGTTGAGGTAAAACATAACGATATAATGACACATAAATAACCCAATGTACTTTGTTGTGTTTTAAACATTTTGTCATTAAAATAGTATCATACAACTAAATGAGAAAATCTTCAGTGACAAATAATCTGTAAAAATTACTATTCTCTCTACGAGACTTTTAAGTTAAAACGAACATTCTATTAAATGATAGGAAATAGCTGAATGTTGTGACAAATGAGTGTTTATATGCGACAAGAATAAAACAACAGTTTTTTCCTGTTTCAATCAAATGGGAGGATTAAACACGTCTGAAGAAAATGGATATTATATTCCAAATCTAATCCAATATAAAATATGTGCTTTGCTTTTAAAGATAGTCTAGTTGCACAGCAATAATATTAACAAATAGGGGCGTCTGTAAAACTTCCTTTCCTATTGATTAAATAATATGACTGTAGATAAAGGGTAACGTAATAATATGACTGTAGATAAAGGGTAACGTTGTTTTATGACTGTAGGTAAAGGGTAACGTAATAATATGACTGTAGATAAAGGGTAACGTAATAATATGACTGTAGATAAAGGGTAACGTAATAATATGACTGTAGATAAAGGGTAACGTAATAATATGACTGTAGATAAAGGGTAACGTTGTTTTATGACTGTAGATAAAGGGTAACGTTGTTTTATAACTGTAGATAAAGGGTAACGTAATAATATGACTGTAGATAAAGGGTAACGTTGTTTTATGACTGTAGATAAAGGGTAACGTAATAATATGACTGTAGATAAAGGGTAACGTAATAATATGACTGTAGATAAAGGGTAACGTAATAATATGACTGTAGATAAAGGGTAACGTAATAATATGACTGTAGATAAAGGGTAACGTAATAATATGACTGTAGATAAAGGGTAACGTTGTTTAATGACTGTAGGTAAAGGGTAACGTAATAATATGACTGTAGATAAAGGGTAACGTTGTTTTATGACTGTAGATAAAGGGTAACGTAATAATATGACTGTAGATAAAGGGTAACGGAATAATATGACTGTAGATAAAGGGTAACGTTGTTTTATGACTGTAGATAAAGGGTAACGTAATAATATGACTGTAGATAAAGGGTAACGTAATAATATGACTGTAGATAAAGGGTAACGTAATAATATGACTGTAGATAAAGGGTAACGTAATAATATGACTGTAGATAAAGGGTAACGTAATAATATGACTGTAGATAAAGGGTAACGTAATAATATGACTGTAGATAAAGGGTAACGTTGTTTTATGACTGTAGATAAAGGGTAACGTAATAATATGACTGTAGATAAAGGGTAACGTTGTTTTATGACTGTAGATAAAGGGTAACGTAATAATATGACTGTAGATAAAGGGTAACGTTGTTTTATAACTGTAGATAAAGGGTAACGTAATAATATGACTGTAGATAAAGGGTAACGTTGTTTTATAACTGTAGATAAAGGGTAACGTTGTTTATGACTGTAGATAAAGGGTAACGTTGTTTTATGACTGTAGATAAAGGGTAACGTAATAATATGACTGTAGATAAAGGGTAACGTTGTTTTATGACTGTAGATAAAGGGTAACGTTGTTTTATAACTGTAGATAAAGGGTAACGTTGTTTTATGACTGTAGATAAAGGGTAACGTAATAATATGACTGTAGATAAAGGGTAACGTTGTTTTATAACTGTAGATAAAGGGTAACGTAATAATATGACTGTAGATAAAGGGTAACGTAATAATATGACTGTAGATAAAGGGTAACGTAATAATATGACTGTAGATAAAGGGTAACGTAATAATATGACTGTAGATAAAGGGTGACGTTGTTTTCTGACTGTAGATAAAGGGTAACGTTGTTTTATGACTGTAGATGAAGGGTAACGTAATAATATGACTGTAGATAAAGGGTAACATTGTTTTATGACTGTAGATAAAGGGTGACGTTGTTTTATGACTGTAGATAAAGGGTAACGTTGTTTTATGACTGTAGATAAAGGGTAACGTAATAATATGACTGTAGATAAAGGGTAACGTTGTTTTATGACTGTAGATAAAGGGTAACGTAATAATATGACTGTAGATAAAGAGTAACGTTGTTTTATGACTGTAGATAAAGGGTAACGTAATAATATGACTGTAGATAAAGGGTAACGTTGTTTTATGACTGTAGATAAAGGATAACGTTGTTTTATGACTGTAGATAAAGGGTAACGTAATAATATGACTGTAGATAAAGGGTAACGTAATAATATGACTGTAGATAAAGGGTAACGTAATAATATGACTGTAGATAAAGGGTAACGTAATAATATGACTGTAGATAAAGGGTAACGTTTTTCTATGACTGTAGATAAAGGGTAACGTTGTTTTATGACTGTAGATAAAGGGTAACGTTGTTTTATAACTGTAGATAAAGGGTAACGTAATAATATGACTGTAGATAAAGGGTAACGTAATAATATGACTGTAGATAAAGGGTAACGTAATAATATGACTGTAGATAAAGGGTAACGTAATAATATGACTGTAGATAAAGGGTGACGTTGTTTTATGACTGTAGATAAAGGGTAACGTTGTTTTATGACTGTAGATAACGGGTATCGTTGTTTTTCTAATTTCTCATGGACCTCCCCTTTAAGAATTTACCTTGGAGATTTTTTGTTAAAAAAAAATTTTGTTTAATATAATAAAATGACTATCATAATTGATAGAACTCATCGCAGTGTTTTTGCTGATAAAATTTTTTTGTTCTTTTTTTTAACCGATCTTTATCTTTATGTTGCATTGCAATAAAACGAGAGTCATGTTTTTATAGTGACATGTCACATAAATATGGTAAGTTAAGATTCTAAATTTCTTTAGACATATAACGCATGTGGCAAAAATGATATTATCAAACAAAATACTTAAATATTAAATGGCTGAACCGTGTTAAGAGAGAGAGAGCCATATCTCTTGCAAGTAAAAGACACCCTTGTAGAATTCAAAAAAGGGCAGGCTAATGCAGCTACAAGGCAGCACTCGCACCCGAAAAGTGGAAAGGGATTAATATAAGTTGCAAAACTTTTTTCCTATTTACTATGAATAATTAGTGATCAAAGGTATCAGGATAATAATTTAGTACGCCAGACGCGCGTTTCGTCTACATAAGACTCATCAGTGACGCTCATATCAAAATATTTATAAAGCCAAACAATTACAAAGTTGAAGAGCATTGAGGATCCAAAATTCCAAAATGTTGTGCCAAATACGGCTAAGAAATAAATCTGTTTAAACTAACAATCAATATTAATTACCCACATGAGTAAAAACTTATCCAAGTAGGAATTTCATTTTGATATATGAAAGGATTATTATTAAAGTTAATGGTTTGATAAAAAAAAGTTGCTATTTCTTCTTCAGATTAACAATATCAAGGTCAGTTCTGAAAATGTATATTAGGTAAATTAATTATTAACATAGAATGAATATTTGCTATATGAATTCCGCCTCTATCTCATTTAAATCGTAAGATCCTGAAGGATTTCAACATCAAGAATTTGATTGTAATTCAATATCTTATTAGTTGCTTTTGATTATGATATAATGCAACAAAGACGAAATGCTAGTTAAAATAGTTATGCAATTAAAGTTTAACTAGGACGACTGAAGCTTCGAATATTAATCCTGTACGATTGAAACATTTTAACGTTTTCGTGCATTATTTAAATGCCAGTTTTACTTCTTTACTAAGTTCGATATATCGATAGAATACTAAAGCCTCATTAATTGTTCTGAAATAAGATAACCGTTTTTAATGAGTTTTTAAATTGGCTTTATATGGATCGTAAATACTTCAGTTTTGTGATGGAAATTAAAGAAAACATTTCTCAAAGGTTTTTTGCTAACGAGCTACGTATATTTTGTTTTCGTACTGTAGTATGATTGACAGAGGCCTTAACAAGTCATGGATAGTCACTTAAGGTCTGGATTTTCTCAGCGGCATGGAAAACATTTGATTCTTTTTAGTTAAGAATAAATGGGACTTTTAATTGTCTTCAAATGAAATTCTCTACAAATGTTATAGATTAAAGATTCCATTAAAAGAATCTAACAACAAAACAATTCTTTAATATATGTGTTTCAAAAGTATATAACGCAATATACCAAAAACAAAAACAAAATTATTTTGATGCGTACATAATAAATTACTAGCATTTCAGTATATATATATATATAATCGAATATTATTAGTAAATTTTGTTTTATTTCCCCGAGTCATAATGAATTTTTTATCATGAAGATCCCTCCCCCCAAAAAAAAATCTAAACAAAATATCTTTAATTCATTTTCTTAAAGAAATTTGAAGCGTTAAGAAGTAGCAAAAACAAAAATAAAGAAATGAAAATTACAAAACGAACGTGCACGTTTCCGGTGCATAGGACGCCAGTCCTCGATGATAAATAAGACAGAATAATCCTAAACATATTTCATAAGGCTTAACTATTGTTAGATTGAAGCATTGTAAAAATCATAGCCAAGAAAACAATCATGTTGAAACGTTCTGAAAAGAATTAGTATCATTTAAAGTCGTATAGCTTTCAAAGTGTACCTGAATAATGTCAAAATAGGTGTCAAATACAAAAGCAATTTTTAAAAACTAAACTGTAGCTTCAGTTCTTTTTTTGTTTTTGTTTATAAAAATAATAATGGTTCATTTCTAATGATAGACAGAAACATACTTCAATAAATTAAAAGATCTGATATTGGATAAGGCAAATCAGCAAAACATTCCATGTGAACTGAAACATGTTATTTTACTGTATAGTTTCAAAATTGGTGCTTTGAAGGATTTCAAGAAAAAAAGTTGAACAGCAATCAAAATGAAATGATGTGGCACTGCAATATGCTCTAGAGATTAATTAATCGTTTTTATCATCTTCTAATGGATCTAAAATGAAATCAGTTATTTTGTAAGGCTTCAATGTGCATGAACATCACTTGTAATATAACAACATTATTAAAGATTGAATCAATCATGAGATCGAGGGGGAATCATGATGCCCTTGAAGGTTTGCACTATCTGCCCAACTCTGATACGGTCAGGTTTAATCTTATTGATTAATCTTATTGAGTGATGGATATTAACATATAAAGTGCTGAGCATATAATTCAGACAAGTACAACACATCTTTTGTAAATAAAATTTAAATCAAACTATCAATTTCGTGCGTGCGAGCGAGCGTCCGATGCGCTTTCATAGTTTAACCGTCACCATGAACACTCAAACCCAAGCCTCTGAAAACCAGGGCAGTATAAATATTAGAAGTTATACAAAATACCAAACAAGATGAGTCTTATTCATCTAAGGTCAACTTTACCCTATTATCTTTGACAATTAATAGTTATCAAAGGTACCAGGATTATAATTTAGTACGCCAGACTGCGCAACTTTCAACGTAGCCATTATTGTAATCTCGTAGAAATAAAAAATGCCCATTTCAACATTATCCTGAGAAATACTAGTATCGGAAGAATTTGCTTAAAGTCATATGAAACTTATAGTGCAAGTCAACCTAAAGGTTAATGATAGCATTTTCTCGATGAAGAAGCATGTTCATGAAGTTTACCTCATGCTAGTGATAAAAGTTTCGCTATAGATTGATATTGATGCACAACCATAAAAACACATAGTCCTCAGGGAATACCAACGAAAACAATGTTGATATATTCTATACTCTCATATCCATTGTTGTATAAATACAGTATATATAAAATCGCGAATAGTACAGAAGGAATAAATGACAAGAATTCATAAACTATTTCATATATTTATAAATATATTTAAATTATCAATGCAAAAAGAATAATCACAAATGATCAATATTTAAAAAATTGTTAATATAGGTAAAACATAATACAGCTGTAAAACTATGATTGTAAACTGAAATAACAATTTGATGGATGTGCTAAATATGGTCATTATACAAAATGAAACTTAAATGTTCATTGTCTGCGGCGGGTTGGAAATGATAATCACTTGGGAGAAACATTCCGCAATAATTTTTGCATGTACCTTCAACTTCGTGACGTATACTTTTGATTTTATTTGCTAGTACCGTTTAAACAATAATTTCTAACTTTCTTACCAAAACGTGAGAAATGATTCTAATAAAATTAAAGTTTCATGAAAGAAATACAATGTTTGAAAAGTAAGAATGCACGACGTTACGTCATTAGCAAAGATTGTGATTAAACACTCGATCTGAAAAGACCAATCAAATACTGAAAATAAGGAACGTTACGAATTTATGATCAAATTGACTGTTTGCGATTGGCATTTGGTAGAATTAAGCGAAAAATATATTGCGCATCTACCTGCTCGACTCTGAATATTATGTAGAGAAAAATAATACTGTGATAATCGATTTTTTTCTGCAGCAAAAGTTAGTTCGTTTGAAAACAAAGTATAATCACAAAAATACTGAACTTAATGGAAAATCTAATCTACAAGTCCATAAGCACATGGCAAAATCAAATAACAAAACACATCAAAAACGAATGGACAAGAACTGTCATATTCCTGACTTGGTACAGGCATTTTCAAATGTAGAAAATGGTGGATTAAACCTGGTTTATAGCACTTACTCTCTCTCTTTGATGACGGTCTCATCAAATTCAGTTGTATTTACAATGATGTGTGAACTAAATAGTCATAATAAATAAAATAGTCAAAATATGGATACAGCAGTCATCATCGTGTAACAATTTTAAACGGAACAATTTAACAGAACACAAAAACACAGATAATTTTAAATTTCAAAAGACAATTTTTTTTTTATTTTTTTTTTTTTTCAACAACAGTATTGCTCGCTGTAAACAATTACTCCACTGGCAATAGACAATGTTAGCATTCAGGGTTAAAAAATCAATTCAATAGACAATGTTAGCATACAGGGTTAAAAAATCAAAAGTATGTAAGAATTAATTTCAGAAATAGACCTAGATTTAAAATAGTCCAACAGTATAACAGTCCACAAATAGTTCATTCCACTGCGCGAGTGAATAATTTTGACGTTTGTGGTTCAACGTATTTTGTAATTCATAATTGAAATATATCATAATGACATAAAATAGAACAATATCATACTGACGGGATCTTTTAAAGTACAGAGTCACGTTATAAGAACCAAAGAAATACAAAAAGTCGCATATACAAAACACACCAGCAAAAAATGAAAGACAATACAAACACATTGACGAGATGTTTAAGTACCGAGCCACGTTAGGTCTGGTACCTTCCGATGAAGTTGTTTAGAAAAAGAACGAGACGTTCTTTGACATGCCCCTGTTTCATCAACTTTCTACTCAGACAATAGATATCACATAAAACAATCCAACAGTAAAAATAATATTAATTATAGAACTAAGACAAATGAAAGAACAATAAAACACGTTGTTAAGATGATAAACAACATCAGTACGCAGCATCTATATATCAAAACCATCATGTATTATTTGTGAAGTTGATATTGAAATATTTATCAACAAGGTCTTGGTACCTTCCGATGAAGTTGTTTAGAAAAAGAACGAGACGTTCTTTGACATGCCCCTGTTTCATCAACTTTCTACTCAGACACTGATGACGCTTTACAAAGTCTGAGTAGGAGCTGCAAGCTCTTGAATATCGAATAAGTTGGGAAATATATGTTACACTCAGAAACGTGTCCTTCCCCCAAAACATGTCCGATTCTCTCAAACGTGTCCACTTGACGTCACTGAACTAGAAAACATGTCTAAATGTAAAATGTTGTCACAACGGGGGACTTGTATAAACGCCCAAACATATCCAATCCCCAAACGTGTCCAAATCAAGCTCTTTTTCTTCTTTTACTGGAAATTTCATTTGTGTTCATTTTATAAATAAGTTGGTTTTTGGTAATTGATCTTTCCTTAAAGTATAATCATTTTACTATTTCATTGAAAAAATAGAAATAAATAGCTTTAGGCAGTATAACCGTGGTAAAAGTGTCCCAAACTGTTCGGCTACGTTGGATGTTTAAGTAAGTAACAATTCTCTGTTTAATTGTAGGTATTAAATCAGATACCTCGTGTTTGGAGAATATCACTTTCTATGCAAACTAAAACCTTTGAAGCCGATGATGAATCACTCTTTTATGGTGCCATCAGTTGTATTTTATAAGGCAAAATTTTTTTTTAATTTCCGCAACTTTTTTTTTAATCGGCCTCTATTACATAACGGAGATTGTAGTACTTTCTTACTGAAGTCATAAAAAAATTGGTCTTTACTGGCTCTGATTTTTAATTTTTTTTTTTAAAGACACCGTTAAAGCTGTGTAATTTGAACGACGTATTTTTGCGGATAAATCAACATAACTAGGTTCTACATAAACAAAAGCTAAATACTAGGTAGATAAATGAAACTTTCTTTCATGTCATTATATACACATAAAAACAGTTTCTATCATAATGTGTAGACCAGTATGCCCCAAAATTTATATAATGATATTGGTACAATTTTGGAGACTATCTGAACTGCTCTGCAAGTTGTTTCGAAAATGTACGTTTGAATTATAATAACAAACAAAACAATTAATACTCTCGCATATATAACATATAGTTCTTTAAATCAAAACCAATGGACATAATTTTTCTTTAAATCTGCGCTACAAAACTATTTTATAGCATAACTTTAAACATGTTCCGTGCCTGTACAAAGGCAGAAATATCACGGATGTATTTCACGCCTCTGTTTGGTCAATAAAGTTTGGTTTTGTCAATTGTTATATACTTTTTCTCTTCAATTTTGAATTTATATTTGAGTTCGGTATTTTTGTAATACATGTACATTTTTTATCTAGCCAAAAATAAACGACTCAAAGAAATGATAGTTGAACGTGTTTTCCATGTGAATTATATTACAATCATATACGAGATGAGACACACTATTACGTTAATTTCTTAAGTTGTAATCATACTATAACATCGTAAAATTGAAAATGGAAATGGAGAATGTGTCAAAGAGACAACAATCCGAACAAAGAGAAGAACATGTCATCGTAAGTATCTTTAATGACAGTTTTAAGCTGTTCAAATTGTTTTATATGGAAATCTTGATATAACAGTTTTCCTCATAATAATTAAACTACTTTTCCTTAAAATAAGAGACAAAAGAAAACACAAATCAATAACAAAAAAGTAAAATCACAAAAATACTCAACTTAGAGGAATATCAATTCGCAAAGTCCATAATCACATGACAAAATCAAATAACAAAACGTATCAAAAACGAATGGACAAGAACTGTCATATTCCAGACTTGGTACAGCCATTTTCAAATGTAGAAAATGGTGGATTAAACCTGGTTTTATAGCGCTAACCCTCTTGTTTTGATGACAGTCTCATCAATTTCCGTTATATTTACATTGATGCGTTAACTAAACAGACACAATAAATTAAATAGTCAGTAGACCAACGATATTTCATTTCATGTATTAAACAGACAAAGACAAGTCTTCTTTTTGTATTGAATTTAGGAATGAACACACTTTTTTTTTAAATGTCTACATCATGGCATAGAATGAGAAACAACTGCAGTTAACGTATGGCACTAAACATAGAAGTATCATTATTGCATTGACTTCCATGCTGATGTACGTTAATGATTATAAATTTCGTCAGTACATGGTAGTATCATATAGACATGCAACAATCAAACAGAAATCAAGGAACCTTGTAAGGGATTTATATTCTAGCAGACTTTTGATATTTGTTATAAACATGTATTGATGTTATATATATAATACACAACTATAAATCTATATATTTACCTCTCTAAACTCATGGCTGTCAGTGTTGACACGGAACAAATAGCTGATACATTCTGTATATAATACACGGCCTTACACATAAATTCTCCTAAATTCCATTGGAAAGAAAAGAACGCTGCAAACTGAAAGAAAAGAATTATACATAATGAAATGTCTTGCTCTTCAATTTTTAATATCAGACACTTTTTGTTAAGGAACTAGATTCTCAGTTTAACAATAAAGTAGTTCTGATTTGAATTAGGTTACAACTACCTGAGACGAAGTTACACTTTTGGTATTTTTTTAGGGAATTAAATGTATATGTTCTATAGTATAATTCTATCGTCAGTTAATTTGTGTATAAAACTTTTCGTTTTATACAAATGTATTTCATGTTTGGAAATAGTTTACATCAGAATTAAAAAACAGTTATATCATTTAATTTTTGGTTGAGACATAAAAACTTAATTTAGGCATCGAATTTACGTACAAGAAGAATAATTCTTTGTTCGATTGATGTTTTTTTTTATAGACAAGTAAATTACAGATAGAACACAACAAACAATGTAGTTATAGTAATTTATTCCTATATTTCCATTAGAGATAAATCCATTTTTTTAAACTGTGTAATAACCAAAGATCTGTACTGTTGAATTTGCTGAGACTTGCTTATAGATTGAGTTTAAACCATGCAAACCATTTTCTCCTAGTGCTACTAAGTTTATTTTTGATAAGAAATATTTAACAACAAAATTAAATCAGAAATAGAGATACAGCACTATTCAAGTATTATCTCTTAGTAGATGCATAAGCCATTATAAAACAAAGGGAGCATGGTGATATAACAGTGCAATCCTGACAAAAACTCGTAGTAAAGTGTAGAAATCTCGGATCATAGTTACATAGGGAGATGTTGATATGAATCTCAAATATAAAGCTATCACCGGTTTTTTTAAAACCAAAAATGGACATATACACACGACGATTCATTTGACAGGTTTGTATGAAACTCAGTTTATGCTGTTTATATGTTAAATGATTAATAGAAAGACAGGCAAAGAAAGTACCTGGGTTTTTTCAACTCCTTATATGGTTATTTACTCTTTTGGGGAAGATTACCTATACATGCATGGTTCAAAAATGTTTCTCGATTCTTCATTTTTGTGTTTCTTTGTTGCATATGACGTCGCTCTGTTCTTATACATCCTGTCATTATGTTGTTGTGCCATGGTAAATATATTTGTTTGTGTTTATAGTGCTTAAGATAATAAGACAATTTTGGCTGCTGTATCCATATTTTTGACATTCATATTTAACTATTATGTATGTTTGTTTTGTTCCACACATTGTTGACAATCTAATGGAATTTCATGCCAATGTCATACATGTGAGAGGTTTAGCTAGCTATAAAACCAGTTAAATTACCATGTTCTACGTAGAAAATGCCTGTACTTGGTCATATGAAAGTACTTTTCTATACGTTTGATTTGATTGAAATTTTGATCCTTATAAAGGACATTCCATTATGAATTTTCCCTTGGGTCTGGTTATTTTGTAATTATCATTAGAGTTCTAGGCCAACGCTTATCGTAAAAAAAAATCATCATGATATAATATTGTTTGTTCATGTTGTGAGAATAAAAAGAAACAGGAATATTTAATAAAAAAAAAGTCATATATTAAAACAATATTTTGTTTATGTCTTATGTGCATTTCGATATTGTCTGTATATCTTTATGATTGCCTTCTATGTGCCTTAAACAAACTCCACGAGGCTTCTCAAATTAATATCAGACAATGAATTGACATGACATTTATATGTTTTGTATTTCATGATTTATAATGTATGTTGGCTTTCCATAAGATTGACTGTTCATTTGTTTATGGAAGACACAGAACATTAATAAAAAGACCGAGTCATATGTCTTAAACAACGACCTTTATCAATTACTGGTTTTATCGAATATAATTTGTAATCTCAAACCCAAAGAGAAGATTAATGAAATATATTTCCTTTTCTGTTCTAAGGGATTTTTTTTAAGAAATGGTAAAGTGAATTACTGAAATATATAATACTTCAATATTTATGCTATGTTATAAATGTTGCCAACTATATCCAATGTTATTACGTATTTCAACAATATGTTTATTTTACTAATTAAATAAAGAACGTAGATCGTCCGTAGACGTTCTTCAATATAATTCTCTTTGGTCTATGTTACGTGTTTGCTTTTAAGTCTTATGCAACCTCAAATTAAAAAAAAGATGCATAGTTTTTATAGCTAAATGGATATTTTTCATTATAAATACGCATGGATCTGTCATTGATTCTATGACATGTATTGATTGTACATGTTATACACGTGCTCAATATCCATGCTTCTTTGTTGATTGTTTACTATAGGGGGACAATCGGTAAACTATGGCTTCAAAACACGACAAATAATAAGCTGCCATATTTTCACAACATAACAGACAGAGAGGAAAAAGAATTGACAATTAAACGATATGTTTGCGTAAAAAATGATATAATCGTGCACAGAAGACTAAGTTTATGATTAATACATGTACATACATTGGTTCAAGAATTAGATACACATTTGTTTGACCAGTCACACGTTTCATATGACTTTAAGGAGACATGGCAAAACTAAACTTGCCCTGTTATGAACTTAAAGCAGTTTACATGGAACTGGTCAAAGTATGAACAACAAACATTCAGTACTGCAACTCATGTAAAAGAGGGACAAACGATACCAGAGGGACAGTCAAACTCATAAATCGAAAATAAACTGACAACGCCATGGCTAAATAAATGACAAACAGACAAACAAGTACACATGACACACATAGAAACTAAAGGATAACATGTAACATGTTAGAAGTCTTCATATTCTCCTGGACAGTTATCAATAGTTTGAGACGTTCGAAATCTAACTAATATGTTTAAGTAAACCAGATGAGCTTCGGAGAAGGTTTGGATCCATTAAAGTTTAATCCGCTGCAAGTTTGCACCTGTCTAAGTCAGAATCTGATGTACAGTAGTTGTCGTTTGTTTATGTAATAATAGTGTTTCTCGTTCTCGTTTTGTTTATATGATTAGACCGTTGGTTTTCCCGTTGAATGGTTTTATCTAGTAATTTTGGGGCCTTATAGCTTGTTGTTCGGTGTTGAGCCAAGGTCCGTGTGAAGGCCGTACTTTACTATAATGGTTTACTTTTTAATTGTTATTTGGATGGAGAGTTGTCTCATGGCACTCACACACATCTGCCTTTACTATTTATCCATTGAAAATAACAATGAACACAGTTGATAGCGGGTAAGATAAGGATAATTTCTTCAGATCATTCATGTGATGTAAAAGCAATCTGTTTGATGTTAGTTGCAGTTTTTTGTTCAAAGTATGACATCATATTATTTTTTCAATAGAAAATAGTTATATATCTTAAAGATGTCTGAAACGCAAAACTACACATAAACATCGAAAATTTGCTTTATTGAATCAAACTCGTTCATTACATCAAAGCATAGTGCTGAACAACATTGAGATTTAGGGATGGTTTGGCAATCATGGAAAACCATTTTAAATTAATTTTATTTATTAGACGGTTTCAAATATCCCCATCTTACCAACTTCTCGATTTCAGTTTGTGAGAACAATAAAAGTTTCAGTTTGTAATGATTGGTAGTGCTGAACAACATTGAGATAAAAGGATGGTTTGGCAATCATGGAAAACTTAAAGTTTATTTATCAGACTGTTTAAAATATCCTGGGAGATTTTTTTACAACTTTCCGATTTTAGTTTGCGAGAAAAAGAAATGCATGGGATTGGTAGTTACATTATTTGTTGAAAAGACTGGAACTATTTACACATTAGAAATAATTTTGGTCAATTTATCTCAGCCAACATATACGTTAAATATGTTTAGCTTAACTTGACATCTCAGGCAATAGATTTTATGACCTTGCAGTCTTTGACCTTCACGTATAAATCGGGTTTTTTTATTAATGAATTAAAACATACGTTTCATTACCACCTTTTAATTAATTTATATTATTTGGCTATCAGTCAAATGACAAAGGGTCAGCGCTCTAGACGTATTTATCTATTAAGCATAATCCATTTTAATAGTCAGCTAAACCTGGCTAAATAATCTGATGGTCAGCGCTGGCGACAGAAAATAGTGACATTCATTCTGGTTTATAGATTTTCAATGGAATTTTCTCCATACCTATATCATTAGAGCTGATTACAGTCACTATACAAACATTAACGTAAAATGAGGTATCTAGTTTATGGCACATTTTAGTACACCATCAAGGTCTTTTAATAATTCATTCGTTTATTTATCACACAAAATTTCAGTCCTATTACTAGCCACTATTTTGTGAAATTATACAAAAAAATACTTTAGTATGTTTACGTAATGTTTTTTATCTTACGAAAAGGTTACCACTTTCTAAGTCATGGTAAACCCTAAATAACTTCTACTATTTGTTGTACGTTCTTTGATACCTTGTGTTTATTGTAGGAGTTTATTTGAATTTTACCAACTTGCAGATTTTTTTTAATCCTTTAAGAGACATGACCTTTTTCTTTTGACTATCAAATGACTTGATTTCAACACGAAAGTAATAGATACATCTGGGAAAAAAACTACCAGTTTTCTTAGGATATGTCCCGTTTTCTGTTTTTTTTTTTTTTGTATTGATAACACTCAACATATTTTAGAAGTTCCTCAAGCATGTTGGAACAAAACCGTTTACTTGAAAAAGACCAAACTTCATGTTAGCTGCGTTCCATTAAGTTCTTTTCTTTGTGTTTCTGTTGTCTTATTATAAATATTGTTCATTTTGAACCGCTGAAAACATCACGAAAAGAAACGCTTCTTTTATCTATAAAAGATCGTGTTATTGTGTGTTATATGCATATTGCTCTTCTCATCAACGAGCGTGTCAACGTCCTAAAAGGGCAATATAGAAAAGGAAAATTGTTTCCATGAATTAAACAATAAATATGAAACGACATCTGAATAGATTCTTTCTGACTACAGAACCAACGATTTAATGGATGAACTAAGTAGTTCTTTCTTAGACATAAATCACGTTGTGACTTTGGATAACATGAGTATTCTGTGTAAAACGGTTAACATCATACTGAATTAGCTATATGGGTAGTTAATCACCGTTCTTAACACTCTTCAATTATCACATTCAGAAGATGTTCGATTCCAATGATAATTAGCAATTGCTCACTTTTGTGCTGACATGAATTATCATTGATATGGTTATATTTATAAATTAACTGCTTACAAAATTTTGAATTTTTGAAATACTAAGGCTTTTCTACCTCAGACAAAGATTACCTTAGCTGTATTTGGTAAAACTTTTAGGAATTTTGGTCCTCAATGCTCTTCAAATTCGTACGTTATTTAGCCTTTTTAACTTTTTTGGATTCGAGCGTCACTGATGAGTCTTTTGTAGACGAAACGCGCGTCTAGCGTATATACAAAATTTAGTCCTGGTATCTATGATAAGTTTATTCACTAATAAAGAAGTCTTTTCATCTAGATGCATTCATTAAAATGTGATGAAGTATCATATATTATATTTATAGAGAAATTGCCACAAAAACAAAACAAATATAAATGATTCGTGTACAAACAACACACTGTAAATATATTTTATGCTGCAGGTATGTATAGTCTAAAGAAAAAAATAGGGCTTTTTTACTGAAATTATTTGATATTCTCAACAACTGATTAGTAGAAAAGAAGCAAAAACTTTAAATATTGGTAAATTATGCTAATCACGTTTTGAAAGCTTTAGTTTTGTACTAAAGTCACAAAATCTGGACTTCGTCTAATGTTTAGTTTGATGCTGCTTCCGCACGGAGAAACCAAGGGGGCAATCAAAATCATAAATCCAATTAGATAAACTCATCATAAATACAAGGATTGAAATTTTATATTTACGCCAGACGCGCGTTTCGTCTACAAAAAAAGACTCATCAGTGACAACTCGATTCAAAAAATGTTAAAAGGCAAAATAAAGTTCGATTAAAACATACAACATTTATGGCTAGAGAGAAAAAACAGAGAAAAGACGAGCATTACAATCAAAACGCTATCCTAAAGATTCAGCAACACAAACTCGACCAAAAACACTAGGCGTGTTCATTCCTACTCTATTACTGGTACCTGTCGTCTTGCTCGTGCATTTCGATTATTTGCTCGTCAAATTTGATGATAAGTTTAATTCGGCAACCATATAAATATTTACTATACACCATATTTTTAATCAATATCTCTTGGAAAACATGAACAGTTTAATGTCGCCATCATAATCTAGCAGAAAAAGTCATCACCATGAGTAAAAATCTTAGAGAAAAAAATAATATTACTTATTTTATTTAAAGTATTACAAGTATCATCAGTCGCATGGAATGAAATTGGCGATTGTTTTTGTGCTTTGAAAACAACTAAATCTAGTAAAAAGCACTTAACATCGGTGTTTTACATTTTGATTTGTTTGTGACTAGATAGCATCGTTGTTATATTTGCAGTGTGCAGTTTGTAAATGTGACGTGACATAAATTGTTATGTCATGTTCTTCATTGGAATAGTGTCGGTTGTTGTCTCTCATCCAATTAATGTGCTTATTCTTATGTGTAAATCGTATCCTTTATATGTCTTAAATGTCCGCACTGTTCTTCGTTATTCTTTTCATTCGAGATGACGTGTCGGCTCGTTTATAAAAGTAGAATTAATAGTCAACAGATGATGAGTCAAACTCGTCAAACGAAGTCATCTCTTACAGAACAATCCAACATTTCTTTATAGGGAAAGAATTATCACTATGAATTAGCTGATTGCTGGAATTGACATCAAAAGTTAATGGTTTTTATTTTATTTCTTAAAAAAGACGTGATACATCTTATATTGTAAAAAAATAACGGCAATAATCAAGCTAGCTGAACTGAATACAACTTAAGACTTTAATTTAAGATGGATAAAATAGTGCATGCTCACTTTCAGCTTTTAACATTTATTCAATGAGGTCTTTTTGAATTAAAGCTATCGTAAATTGCCATATTTCCGATATAGATTAAGAATGTATTGGACAAAAATGGCAATCGGAAGAATACATTTGGATAGAAACTTTTACAGTTATAATGCATAGCTCACAATACTATGGAAGCGCATATGGTACACCCATTGTAAAGTTATTTTGTTGCAAATAAGTCGTAATTATTACTAGTAGTTAACTTGTGTGTTATAAGCTGGAATCAAATCATCATGTGGATTCAACTTGTCGGAATGATGAAGAAAAAATTGCATTACAATGTCGATTTGCTAATATAAATGTAATGCCATAGTAATATGAAGTCGACATGTTGAATTTAACTTGTTAATCAATTAAGTCGACAACTTGTTAATTTGATGATAAGGTTAAACCACGTGACCATTTTGGAAAAACATAGGTCTATTTTTAAATCGATTTCCACATATCGTTTGTTAATGTGCTTCGGATGGGTGTCGCTATCCATTGAGTTCAAGTTCAAATCAAAGTTTGAGTTGTTGTTCAGAGTTATTGGGTATGAAAAGTGGTAACGGCAGTCAAATATCGCAAAAATTAAAAATATTTCAGACATTTGGGGAATATCCTCACACAACTTTGTCCGGCTGTTGATTTTCCTTAGTTTCAATTGGAATCAGTATTATAATGAATTTGTAAAGGATTCAACGGAACCATGTGTCTCACATGAGATTGCTGCTGTTGGTGTAAACAGTTTTACTTATTGCAAAAATTGTCCTGTTTCCAAGTGTCTATGTAGAATCGCAGTGAATTATATACAAAGGAAGCGCACGGGGAGGGATCCGTTAGCTAAATAAAAATAAGAAGATGAGCAAAACCTTTACCGCATAGTAAGCTATAAAAGAATCCGAAATGACATGAAAACAACCCAGCGAGAAACATAACGATCTAAATGACGAAGACGCCGACGCCACTACTAAATAAAGTAAGAAGATGTCGTGTGATTGCTGATGAGACAACCAGCCACAACTCGAACTTTGATTTGAACTTGAACTAAGTGGATTGCGACACTCATCCGAAGAACATTAAACAAACGATATATGGAAATCGATTTAAAGATAGACTTATGTTTTCCAAAGTGGCCACGTGGTTTATTTAGTTAAATACTAATTCCGACTTATTTACAACAACAAAACTTTACAATGGGTGTACCATATGCGCTTCCATACAATACATATGAAATAAAGACGTTTTTATATACGTTATATCGGACCTAATTATATTTGTTACATCTGTATCTGTAATATACGTTAAATAACATTTAAATGACGGCCATGTATTATTTGATGGTTGACAATTATAAAACAACTAGCCAAACATCAAAAACTTGATTCAGTTAAGACATAACATAAGATGGAAAGAATATGAAGATACACATCATCAAAATTTGTTAAAATAAGGGCAATGCGAAGCATTTATCGTAATCGGTCATATAAAGTATTGAAATACCTTGACAATATATTGAGATAATACTGAATACAGACATTGCACACCGGCTTTGGCAAGTTGTATCATACAAGAAACTCTATTTTCACCACATATTGAATAATTTGTCTGTACATCCACACACATCTAGACAAATTGGTTTTCCCCTATTGTAACAGTATTTGTCATTCGTACCTGTAGTTGCAGGCCAGGAAAACAGTTTCTGAGATTTTCTATCAAACATCTTATTTGTAGTGTTGTAAATATATGTTACCCAGAAAAGGTTAAATCTTCTGGTTAATCAAACTATTTCTAAATAACAGTCATAAAATAGGAAATTGTAATAAACAAGACTAAAGCGACATGTATTATTTACTGTGACGTTAACGTTATTCAAAACAACAACAAAAACAGAAGTTCAATTAGCCCAGTGCAGCATATATTCATCAATGAAAAATTGAAAAGAAGAAGAAACAGTACCAAAGATTAGTTACAAAATCTCATTTATCATTGCACATATTACCATGCAAATAGTATTTTCCAATTTCTTATATTTGACAGAATAATTAATCAAATCGAAATAAATGAAATAAATTACTTTTACTGACCAATGGGAGTGATTGAAGATTTAAATGTATAGTAATCCAATTTCCAGAAACAATCAATTGCTTATACATTTTGTTATTTCTTAATTTGGGTGTCAGTTTATCAGCACCAACTGCTACGCATATAAATGATCAATTAATATTTTAAACAAATCCAATTAAATTCTAGAATATGTAATAAAACCCCCCATTCACCTTTTAAACAAAGAAAGATCGATGGCATCGTAGATCGTGCTTCTCTTACACTAATATGATATTAATACTACAGCAAATATTAGCTTTAAGGGAATAAATTCATAATTAAAAGATGAAGCATTTTGGTTCTTTGATATATCTTGAGAAAGTAGAAGCATTGATAACTTTTTTTTTCTTATGATTTATATATTATATATTATAGATTTGTGCATTTTCTTTTTCTAAAAATTTCCAGTTATACCCACGTTTGCAAAATTTCATGCACGTTAGCAGTTGAATTAAATTCTACGTAAAACTGGAATGAATAATTGCCAATTAGAAACCACTTGTATCAGGGGACTAAACTTTAGATGTGATGAATTAAATCTGAGCAATTTGTTTCAACTCTGACACCTCTCAAAGCAAACAACCAGAATTATATAATCATTTTTTTTTTAAATTTTAGTGAAATAGAAGAATCATTATAACTTTAAATACAGGATATATTTCCCAACTCATATGATATATATCATATCTACTCTTTTTCTATATTTTGTTGAAGATTTGATAATGCTAAATATTTGATATTAATCATGGTGATGTCTTCGAGGGTTGGTTTGAAATAGGAAATGCTTCAACTAGTCAATGATAGTTGATTTTATAAGCTTTTGATTGATATGTTAAACTTCTCTATTCAAATGCTTCTGACTTTGGATGGACTCTCTATGTCCAGATTGATCTCATTTATCACTCTTTCTATTATTTGACACAGTATTGAAAGTGTACAAATCGAACGTTTTTTGTTGTTGTAAAGATATGCTTATTGAACATACAGATCAGACGCTATGCATAATGCCCGCGTCACACTGTCCCGATTTTTATATACGATGGACACCCGAATGCGAAAATTTCAAGTTCGTATGAAGTTGGTCCCGATCTCGTTAAAATACCAAAAAGTGACCGAAGCAAGTACGATGAATAACGAAGTCTATACGATGGTGCCGAAATTATATACGATAGCAAAAGATGGACATACGAAGGTTAACCGAAGACGGGTATTTATTCTTCATATCTCAGCCGAAGCCTACACGATGGATCACGAAGGCTACACGATGGATTACGATGATGACGCGATGGCCATACGATGTCTAAAAGATACGAACAGAATTTCGACAACATATCGTTTCTGTACAAGTCTGCCATGCATGGCGGGAAATCGATCTTTTTGTCTAATTCTTATAAAACTTAGTTTATTATCCCCTCGCCTACTACATGTAAGTTGCGTGTAGATACAATTGTTATGGACACTCTAGAAACAAAATGCTCAAAACTTGGTATGGTGTTACTCGTTAAGAATATCTTAAGCGCTATTGACTTTAAAGTTCAAAGGTCAAGGTCACAGTGGCAGTTGTAATACAAGGCAATATCGCCCTTGTGGACACTCTAAAACCAATATGCTTCAAAAGATTTTAACCACATTTGGTATAGTGTTCCTCCTTGTAATGATCTGACATTTTTTACGTTCAAGACCAAAGGTCAAGGTCATGGAGATGGACTGTTTTTTCTCCTTGAAATAGCACAATACACAGGAAATTGGTTGCTCATTTTTTAACCTGCTGGTTCTAAAGACAATATTAAAGGTATTTCCAGTTACTGAATGTTTTGGTTGATTTCTAAAAAAATAGTTTATGTATCAAATATGCATATTCAATTTACAATTTTCTGCATGTGTCATATACAAATATAGTGTCCATATTTGTCCCCAATATGTTACATACGAGGGGATGCCACGCTCGGCATTGCCTTGTTTGAACTGTAAAATGTGTGCACTAGTCTGAATAATCACCCATAATTATGCCCATGATTGATCTATCTTAAAGGTAAGGTAATGGGTTCGTTGATCCCTTTTATTCAAAAAGAGCTCTTTCCAGGAGAATATCATAATAATATAGACAAAAGGAAGGGTGTGGGAAAGCAACAAATGCGGCATAATATGACATATAGAAAACAAAATGGTTATGGAGTAAACATTCGTGTGACAACAACTCAGACGATACATAAAAAATCAGAAAAAGTTGGTTTCCCTATATACGTGTACCTGCAGTGTTGGTGTACGAGGCACGTTTATGATTTTCATTATGTTACTTGATATGAAAAATTGACAAAAAATAATATTTTACTTGTAAAAGTAAATCCTGAGCCTGTAATAGCTGCTCTTCTTGTTCCATTTGAATTAATAGAAACAACGCTGTCGCCTTTCTTGTTCTCATAGAATCATATGATATGAGCTCCATATTTTGTGAACGTCTTTCTTAACTGTCGTATTAGACTGACCAGTGCATATCGCGCATGGAACTTTAAATGTATTTTAGCGCGAAAATTAACTTACATTTAGCTGGATTTATTGCCGTCGTAGTTCCATCTTGTCGCCTTCGTACTTTTATTCGATGGCAACACGACGGGATTACGAGGTCTTCACGAAGTCGTGTTGCCATCGTAAGACCTTCGGGTATCTTCGTGATTCATTCGTGTAGACATCGCAATGTCAAAACTGCCCGATGGAAACGATGGAAACGATGGAAACACGAATGCAATACGATGTGCAAAGATGCATTCCCGGTGACATTACGATGGTGAGGATGGTGATACGAACTCAATACGAACCCTCAACATCGGACGCACCTTCGGGGATTTTTTAACATGTTAAAATATTTAGAACCCTTCCCGAAGTTGTCCCCGAAGGCTAGAAAAAGTGGCCGATGGTTAAAGATGGTTAAAAATGGCACTACGAATAGCCCGATCTGGATACGATCAGTCCCGATTTTGAAAATTTCCATTATCGTGTTGCCATCGGCGTAAAAATCGGGACAGTGTGACGCGGGCATACCAGTTATTTGAGGGAATGAGTATATTTATGTTAACTTTAAGTTAAAACACTTTTAACATGATAATATTTACCGACAAAAACTGACAATTTGTCAGCACAACATTTATATTATGTTTAAGTGACACATATTGGAAGGAAACGGGATATCCAGTAAACAATTTAATAAATGTTTCCCTCAGTTTTAGTTTGTAAAAGAGGGACGAAAGATACCAGAGGGACAGTCAAACACATAATTCGAAAACAAACTAACAACGCCTGGTCAAAAACGAAAGAAGACAAACAGACAAATAATAAAACACATGACACAACATAGAAAACTAAAGAATAAGCAACACGAACCCAACAAGAACTAGGGGTGATATACGGTGCTCCGGAAGCTTCGCAGATCCTGCTCCACATGTGATATCCGTCGTGTGGCTTATGTTATAACAAATCCGGTAAATAGTCTAATTCGGTAGGTCACAATCATGAAAGGGAAGGGGATTGTAGTTACGACGTAAGGAACATATCCGATATCATTTGTGAAACAGTTATTTCATAACGTTCAACAAACTCGTGATGGCGTCCGTAAAATTTACGAAGGGATGATTTCAACTTCACCATTTTGAACTCTTGGTTTAATAGATTTCTTGTGAGCAGCAATCCTCTATCAAGAACATCCTGATAGGAAATGCAAGTACGGGAATATCGTATCAATTGGGAGATATATACCTCGTATGCAGGTGCTGCTGAAATGTTGCTACCTAGAAATGGAAAGTTCACAATTGGAAAGCTGAAATCATCTCTTTTGTCGAAAAATTTTGTTTTTAACCGACCCTCATTGTCAATTTCTAGATGTAAGTCAAGATATGAGGCCGACTTAAATGTATCTGTTGTATCCTTTATCTCTAGTTTGATGGGATAGATGCGTTCAACATAGTCACCACATTTTGAATTAAGGTAGATACATGGTATACCGCCATCTTAGATTGTACAATCACAGTAAAAAAAACGGTCTAGTTATTTGCCTAAATCTGCAAATTTGGAGACAGATTTGCAATTTAAAGGTTAGACTGTTTAATATAAGGAAAACTTGGTAATTTTTTGTATACTTCAAAATATTTAAAACAAATATCATTTTTTTGGTTTTTAGAATAATTTTTTTCAAATGGGCCATTTTATACTGGACTGAAATTTTTTCTTTTTACTTGTAGCAAGAAAACAATTTCGGTGACACCATTTTTTCTTTTTATTTTCCTAAAATATATTACAAAAACTATCTTTTCACAATTTATTTCAAAATTCTATCTCATAGCCTTTATTTTATGCACACACATGTGTTTTTCCATGACCAATCTAACGAAATTTAGGCAATTTTCAACGACATATAGCTTGAAAAATAGCACGGTGACCCATACTTTTTATTATATTTTTGAAAAGAGCATAGTAAAAACTTCATTTTGGCTAAGTATAAGAAAATTCTGTCTCAAAAAATATTTACTTATGATATTATTAAAACTTTTGACAGAAACTTATTTAAAAATATGTAAATTGCTATTTTTCAAGCTATATGTCGTTAAAAATTGCCTCAATTTAGTTAGATTGGTCATGGAAAAACACAATTGTGTGCATAAAAAAAATCTATTAAATATTTACTTTACTTATGATCTACCTTAATTAGAGAAAGTTCGTCACATATATAGCGGAAAGTAGAGTTAAAGGATATTGCTAACTTCTTATCGTTCTTCCTAAGAAGTTTCTGTATGAAATCAGCCTCATAATAATGAAGAAACAAGTCGGCAAGAAGAGGGGCAAAATTGGTTCCCATTGGAATGCCGACAGTCTGTTGAAAAACACGTCCTCCGAACGTAACAAATATGTTGTCAATCAAAAAATCAAGCATCTTGATATTGACAGTTTCAGATAATATTTTGTTTGAATCAGAGTGATCCTTTACAAAGTAGGATTTATCCCTCCCTAAGACAAGATACTTGTATCTACGTTGGCCATTCTTTTTATGAAACAAAGAAATACCAACTCTTTCAATTTGTCTTTTAGTTTGGAATGTGAAATACTTGTGTAAAGTCATCTTCGCTAGCCAAGGGTTACGATCCACTCCCGCTCTCTTCACCCTTGGCAGATTGAGCCAACATTTGTGATATCAATGTTGCGCCATCTATCGGAAGTTTAAAGTCACGCCCATTCCGAATAAATTATTCTTGACCAATGATAGCACTTGAACTCTTCAATTTGGAGATAAAAACACGGTAGCGTCTAGATTCTAACCACTTGGTAAAGCCGGAAACGAAAATATATGTCAATATTCATGCATTTGTGCATGAAACATGCACAGAAACTTCTATTAGTTGATTAAAAACATTCAAGTTGTCACTAAATATAGTCCTATGTTTAGTGATGTATAGACTTGTTGCACAATAAACACGTGGCAATTGTTTACAAACACTTTCAACATTTACACGTGATCATGTTATACGCTCTTTTTGATTGGATGCAGCGAGTATCTACTGCAACCAATAAAAATCCTTACCTTGTGTCTCCGAAATATAATCTTAATCCGCCAAGGGTGAAGAGAGCGGGAGTGGATCGTAACCCTTGGCTAGCGAAGATGGTGTAAAGTGTAAAAAAGTCAAAAGTTTTAATACTATTGCAAGATGAAAGAGAGTTAGATTATATGTACTCTAAAAGATCTATGGAATTTTGAAGTACCAATATCTGATTCACGCCACCCCTAGAATAGGCAGTTTCACGGTAAATTTGAAGCCCGTCTTTGATTGCTGATAAAATAGATGTTAAAAATTTAGAAAGATGTTTCAAAGGAGCACTTGGAAGACCCAGCAATATACCGTTGTTTGTAAGGACACCTAGGAAGTTAAGGTATCCATTACAGTGATAGAAGATCCAGTTCTTCATCTTTGGTTGAAGTTCCAAAGGAACATGGATTTCCTCTTTGGTGAGTGTCGTGAGGGTATATGTTGAGTTTCCTAGTAAAGTGTCTATACCTAATTCGTTTATTAAACAGTTAATGTAATGAGTTTTACACACAAAAACGATGTAACCCGGATTTGTTTGTTTTTTTTCTCAATCGATTTATGAGTTTCAAACAGCGATATTCTACTGTTGCCTTTATTTGAGAAGATATTATTGGAATATGATGTATACTGTTCAGCTGTCGAACCAGATAAAGCACACATACAGATATTGATATAATAAATGAAAAAGGGAGATATTCATGCATTAATAAAGACGTATCATTTAACACAAGACACGCACATTTCTGCTATATCACTTTATTTTTCCAAAGCCTTCGTATTATGACCATAAAGGAATAAAATCAAGGCTACACTATATATTGAATTATGCAATTATAAGTTCATTAATCATCTTCTTAGAAGATTTGAGGACGACACAAACCGACTTGGTCGAACTTGACCGATTGACAAGAATATGTCGTGTCACAGATAACCACAACTATAGGTGATAGAATTTGGAAATATCTGCCAAACAGACGCAATAATGTCAATTTGATGGTACATTTTAGTTTCATCCAACTATCTATATGAACATAGTGGTAATTTTCACATTAAATACATAATTGGTGGGTTTGTCGGTATAAAATTTACTGTTTATAAAATGTTGTATTACTCAAAATGCTTATACTTTTTTTCCGCAGGCATGGCTTCATCAGCCGTATTTGACAATTTGTTTTCTGGATTTTCGAGTTTTTATGTTCATCATTTTTGTATTTAAATGAATGCCACTACTTAGTCTGGTGTTAACGAAATCCGGTTGTGGCGTTTCAAATTATAAGCCTGATATCTGTGTTGAGTTACTCTTTTGAGGTCTTTTTTCTTTCCTTCAAATATCCACATATCAAGATACGACAACGACTTTTCAGCTGTCATCTCACGTCGATGCATGGATAGATGTTAATTATAAATTTGCAAAATGAAATTCAATTAAACTCTTTTATAAAGTTCAAGATAATTACATCAGTATTTTAATAGCTGTTTTTTTTACTAATTTCAGTGCTTTGAAGGTTTGACGATGTGCACAGTTTCATAAAAAAATAAAATTTTCACCAGATGAAAATGACATTGTTTTAAACAAATATTGATAAAAGAAACACGATTTCTTGACTGAAAAAAAATAAAGCTTTTCATTATAATACTTATAGTACAGTTTTGTCATTTTTCCTAAAATTGATAAAAGAAACACGATTTCTTGACTGAAAAAAAATAAAGCTTTTCATTATAATACTTATAGTACAGTTTTGTCATTTTTCCTAAAAGTTATTAACAATGTCAATTTTAGCACATCTTCTTATGGGGCACCTACCATTTCAGTTCTATCAAAGGATAGTATGTCGGACGGCGTTCGGATCTTTTTGAAATATTGAATGCATTTAAAAATAGATGAATTTCACCTTATTGTCATTAAATGATCATAATGATAATAAAAAAAATAACCGCGTATCTAAACAGGAAGTACCTTCAGGTTGTCCTATATTAGTGTCTTTTCTCTATTTGTTGTATATAACAATAAGGTGGGGTAAAATAATGTGGTCAACCTATTCATATCATATAACAGCCATTAAAACTTTGACATTCAAAGCAGAAAGATAACCCAAAATAACACAACAGAAATGAAAATATAGTGTTGGTTTGAAACAATTTAAAAACCAATAAGGAATCTCCGACGATAAGTTTAACGATGTATATTTTAAAATGTTCATCATAAATGAAGTTTTCTCTAGCATTAGAATACAATGTTCTTATTTTTCTATATTATAGTCAATGCTTAATACACCCTGTATCCCCCTTTAACGTAATATGACGTTCCATTGCGCACTAATTACCGATGCCAATTGATTAGACACAACGACTCCTAAGATTTCGATGTTATTTTTCTAGATTATATTGTTGTGAAGCTTGCTGCTGAATAAATAATCCTAAACGTCAAATTAATGTTAACTTCTGTCATAACATACTGTTAAAACTAAGTTATCAAAATTAATTTCTACAACAAGATTAGTTCTGACAGGAAAAGCATGGGTAATGAAAGAAAAAACTATAATTAAAGATTAAACTCCCGGTCGTATTGAATCACAACTGTCTTATTATCCGACTCTCATTTCCTACTTAGAGACAACAAATAAGTTTACTAAGAATAAGTTTACTATAACAAATCTACATATAAATACAGTATTGTGTAACATAATTTCTTTGTTTAATCATAGTTGCATTCATCAATGATTTAAAAAAGAAAAAGAGCTACATATTCCATGTTTTTGCTGTTCAAATGAACGTTCTTATATCTTTAGCAGGAAGAACTTCAAGCTTGATACACTTACAAATATAGTTAAATGGTTCTTTCCTTTGTTATGCTAATAAATGTTATTCTTTGTTTATGATTTGTTAAGCATTATATATACTGTTAAGTGTTTACCATAACATACATGTCCTGTTATCCACAGCAATTGCGGAAACAGTCTCTATAAATTACAAGTTTTAATGATGCTTTTTTCTTGATTGATTGATAACATATTTGTTATGTTTGGAAGATGTGGTTTTCACCAAACAATCTGCATTCCCGTGGGAACCAACTATACTCCCCTTCCTGTTGACTTGTTCCTTCATTTATATGAGACTGACTTTATATAGAGTCTTTTAAGGAATAAAGAAAAGAAGTTAGAAGACTGTATCTTTAACTTTACGTGCTACTATTACGATAACTACAAAACTTCAAATTTGGTAATTATGTTGCACATTGTTTCTTCCATCGATTTTGATATAAAGCTACTAAATATACAGTTAAGTCTGCCTCATAATCTGAATTTCATCTATGACTTGACAATAAGGGCCGGTTGAAACTAAACGTTACGACAAATGAGATGATTGCAGATTCCCAATTGTGATTTTTTTTATATCTTTGTAGCAACTTTCCAACAGGGTCTGTCTGTATATTGTGTTTCTGTATCCCATTTGAAACGATATACATATGCATGTATTTCCTATCATGATTTCCTTAATATATAGTTTAGTTTAATGAGATTTGTTTATATTGGATTATTGCAACCTACATTTATCCCTTTCCACTTCGAGGGTGCGAATGCTGCCTTGTAGCGGCTTTAGCCTGCTCTTTTTCGAAATCTACAAGGTTGTCTTTTACGTGCAAGAGATATAGCTCTCTCTTAATACGGGTCAGCCATTCATCATTCCTTTCCGACGGACTATCATCCATTTTCAAGACCCTACTCGCAAATGGTGTCAAGGGAGAGCCGAAAATTCTGTCCCTGAAATTTTCTTACAAAAACGGGGATCGAACCAGGAACCTTTGTGTTAGTAGTCCGATGCGCTACCAACTACACGACGGCTCTTAGTAGAGGGTTGCTGCTCACAAGAAAGCTTTAAAATCAGAGTTCAAAGTGATGAAGTTGAGTTCATTTATTCTTAATTTTACAGACGCCGTCATGAGTTGGTTGACTATTTTTTAATATGTGTTTCACACAGATGACGGATATTTTACAATAATTATTGCAGAAACAACAATTGTCTGTTTTCCGCAAAGATACCGAATTACACTTATCATCGGGTTCGTACTTGAATAAGCAAAACATATGGAGAAGGATAAGCTTATCTGCTCACTCTAAGATGAATCTGAGACCACTCCGGTTTTTTATGTTTGTTTTGCTCAGTCCTTAGTTTAGTGTATGTTTTGTTATGTATAGTATCCATTGCATTGTGATGTTTATTTTTGACTTAGAGAATGTGTCTTTTGTATTTTCACTTCTCACTAACTGTACAACCGAAAAGTGCTTGAACGGAAGATGACATCATTTTAAACACATACATGATCCTCGATCAATTAGACCCTACAGGATCATGAGTTTTCGAGTTCACATTATCTGATTTGAAACAAATGACATGTTTGATGAAGAACTAAAACATATCTCCATGTTAAAAAGATCCAAAAGACAAAATCATCAATTTACTGACTCACTATTCATCACCATTGTGTGCGTACTTTTATGTAGACATCATCTACGAAATAACCCTTGATGACTCCCAACGGTTATATTACCCGATATAAACCTAGATATAAATATGGATAGACAGAATAGCACGTATATCGTTTACTGCAATCTATGGGTTAGAAAGATTTGTAAATTATAATTTCACATTCATAAGAATTTGTGTGCTTTAACGGACAAACTGTTTAAGAAAGGTACGAGTGACGCATGACTGTATGAAAAAAGATAACCAGTAGTTTAGATACTATTAGGTTAGAAGAAACAGATCTTAACACTTTTACACTCTCTCATTTTAAATTAAAGTAATGGATTTAAACTTTCTGCAAACGGTAAGGTATGCTAACATGAAGCTTGCAGCCGAATTCGTAAAAAAATACAATAGAAAATGTCATACATGGCAATTAGCAATGATAATATATGAGTATTCGGTATGCAGAACATTCACACCTTTACAATGAGGACACGAAGCTAACTACCTTTCATGTAGAAATATTTTGTTTGTACTGGGAAAAATTCGATCCAAAATTATCGGAAGGATACATTAACCGAAAGGAGATGGGGAAACATAAAACAGTGCTAAAAGCATCTCGAGAAAGGCATACGTTCAAGCAATGGTTTACTTACAGTTAACGAAGTATTCTTATAAGTAACGAAGTGATAGAGTAATTATTTAATTTCAAAATAATCAGTGTCTTAAATAGCTCTTCGTGAGTTTGTTGATTATCTGGATGAAGGTAGTCATATAAAACGTGGAAGTTATTGAATTTCTAAAGTCTTTTGAAGTAGAAGATCAACATACGGCGAATCATTGTCAATGTTAAAATATTATCTTTCAAGTTTTAGTTATACAAAACTATAAAAACCGAAGCTACTTTAATTCACTATGTGCTCATTTTATATATCATTTAGTATCAGCCGTGCTAAATACCAGAGATCGGTACTTAATTCAGACGTGCTAATCCATAACAAGAACCCGCTTTAAATCATTGTAAACTACAACACGATTCTTACCTATATTGGTATTTTGTCCAAATAAACCATTTCTAAACCACCTGTAGTGCCGTTGAGACTAATATATTCTGTTCCGGATCGGTTAAGACTAGCATATAGACTCAATGAGATTTAGTAAAAAAAAAGATAGGGTACCTTTCAATCCTCATGTATAGATAGAAAAACATTTAATAAAAATCCAGTGAGACCTAATTGTTCGTTGACAGATCTGCTGCTATGCAATTGTTACCTGTCATATGATTCTACAGTAACTGTCAAAACAAGGTTTATTATGAAACCGAAATAAAAAGTCATCAACGATACCAACCTTATAAGAAGTCATATTTACAATAGATAACGCGTAGGTGTGATGAAAAGTTAAAGTGATCTTGAAAGGCAAACGACTTAAAAACATACGTTATTTTCTTAGATTTGAAGTGTGTGAACAAAGTCAACATTAGTATACAGTTGTTCAAAAGAAGCTGCTTTTGCGCCCTTAACTTCCATTTGACTTGGTTGAGAACTGCTGCTCATATTTCATTAGTGCACTTACAATAAAAAAAAAACTGGCCTCTTAGTGACCATACACAAAAATATATATGTAGAGCAAACATTTCCCCAAACCTCCCTCTGATGCGATAAAGTATAACATACTTACCTTAGAAGGAACGCAAACAAGTATAACAAGAAGATCTGCTGAAGCCAAACTGACGAGAAATGTGTTGGTGATAGTTTTCATCCTCTGGTATGTAGCTATTGTGTATATAACTAACACGTTACCTACAATACCTAGGATCATTGTTATCCCATAGATAAAACTCACAGGTATGATCTCATTTAATGGCATGGTAAAACTTTGTATATCATAGTCATAATCCGTCCAATAGTCAGATTCATTTATTGTTGTATTTACAACTAGTGTACTATATACTTTGTAATCCATTATTACAAACTTCAGCTAACTTCAGATCTTTTCAAGGAATAAACTTCTATTCAGTTCTTAAGTGATTTATCTAAAACCATGTGCTCCAAAGAGTTCTGTCTTGTTTCTAAAGCCACGCCTTCTTATCATCTCAGTCTTATGAAACTAATATGTCACCAAATCAAAGAGGCGGGAAGAATAAGTCCATCGATTATGGCATTGGCTCTCTTGTTGGCAATTCTTTTAACTGTCTGTACTATTTCTTCCTTTAGTTATTTACAATATGAGAATCTGCCTTCAAACAGAAACATAGTTATATTTATTGGCTTGGAATCTTTTGACTCGTAATATTGATACACTAATTATTGATATATGATAATGTTCTAACCGATCTTTCACTTAACATAATAAACTTCCGGATAGTTTATAATCATCTGGGGGAATTTGCTTAAATATATTGTTCCTTTTTGTCAAATTTACAAATTAAATTAGACAGAAATTTATCAGCGGCAAATAGTACATAAAAACGGACAATTAATTATCTGAAAATATAATGGAACAGTCGGAGGACTACTAATATGCCATAAAAACAAAATCCCATTGTGGTTACATGCAGTATATCAAAACGGAAATTATAACCAAATTAATTGAAAGAGGAATGTACTTGGAAATAGTCTATTCAATATATGTATTTGCACCCTAACGAAGGGGCATACAATTTTATGATTACGCAATAATAAATGAAAAATGTTACATGCAGTTTGATATGATTGCTACGAATTCATATTAGGTATTTGACAAAGTGCGAATATCTTACTAACTAAATAACAAGTATACTCTTTTATCAATATGTTGACTCTGTACAGTGTTGGTACTTAACTTAATTATGATATTGTAATACTAGTACAGTACTTCTAAATTATTGTACTGTTATCATATCATGATGTTACAATACTAAATTTGTATTGCTAGTAAACGTGTTGTTCAAGATTTTCAACAATTGCTAAAACAATTTTGAATATAAAGTTTTGAATCTTTGTAGTAGTTTTTATTATTAAAAATATTTGTGACACAACTGCTAAGTCTGTCTCATTGGGGTCTAAGCGTGACGCGGGATTGCCGATTTTTTGTAAGCGTGACACGTGAAAGTTGAATTATTGTGTCGTGAAAACGGTTAATGACAAAAAAAAATGGAATTGCTTACGCACATAGTGTAAGCGGGATATGGATATCTGACGAAACAGTAAGCAGGATCCGGGATCGGAACCCCCAATGAGACCCCTGCTAAATCGATAATAATACGCTATCGTATAGCAATAATGGGGAAATTAACACTTGAATATCAGTTAAACTTCGTGAAAAATATTCATAGCTTTATAAAAATTACTAACCATCCTCTTTATAGATATATAGATATTATATCATTTTATACTTTCTCAAAATTTCAATAAAGTTAAAACCGATACGTAGCATGCGTAGAGAGGGTGCTATTTATTTTTGGTTACTCGCGTCCAATTTCCTTTTCAACCCTTGATTTGAGTGTGTTCTCTTAGATCTTGCGTTCTGGGAAAGTTCTCTGTATAAACCGTTGTTTTTATGATGGTTGTCCATATACCACTGGTTTTATGATAGTTCTAGATTTACTTGACCCTTGTTTTGCGATAGTTTACTATTAGCTCCTAATTTTGTGATAGTTCTTAAGATAACGCTATTGTTGTGACATTTACGATATGTGCAATGATTTCAATTATTGTGGTTTGAGTGTTCCTGATGATGGTTATTACAGAAAAGATAATTAGAGGCATTGAATTTATAAAGCTTAATTTAAATTTCTAGTATATCTCCTATATATCTGATGGTGGACTAATAGTACATCCGGTTATCACAAGCGCAGGGTTTCAGCACTGATATGTTTTATAACATACAAGTCCTTAAAAAATAGAAAACCACACATTTAATAATTTAATGCGTGAATCGCTTTTCTGGATTTACCTTCATCAGGAACACTCAAAGCCAAACATTTGAAATCCGCGGATTTATAAGTACCGAAACCGTTGAAGAGCTTTATGTCAAAAATACCAAAAAATGAATAAACAAATTCATCCAAAGTCAACTTTGCCTGAGGGAGTTGACACCTTAGTTTTTTTAATAATTTCAAAATTTATAAACGGACAATTTTAGAAAGGTTTGTTAATCATGTCAGTACCGAAGTACTGACTACTGAGCTGATGACAACCTCGGAGACTAATAGTCCACCAGCAAAGGTGTCGACCCCGTGATGTGAAAAATTTAAAACAACACGTTTAATAATTTAATGCGTGAAACGCTTTTCTGGATTTACCTTCATAAGGAACACTCAAAGCCAAACATTTGAAATCCGAGGATGCTTAACATTCGTTGATATGATTAGGTAGAAAAACTTAAAGAAAGTACAGTTTCAAAAACAATTATGGATTTTACTTTTGATGGATTTAATGATTCGTGTGTTGTTCTTGTTGGTCATATAGCTAGCAAAGCATTCAAAAATATATTCATCCATGGCTTTCCTATTTTAGGGTTTATGTGTTCCATATAAAGAAAATTCAGAAAGACGCTTCGGAATTATTTAAAAAGTGGTATTTTCATTTTTTTATTCTTCAAGTTTGAGTTTACTTTGGTAATGCTCGCAATATCCTGTTTTGTGGTAGCTATATGTTTACAATGTTCATTCCTGATTTATCCTCAATATCCTGTTTTGTGGTAGCTATATGTTTACAATGTTCATTCCTGATTTATCCTCAATATCCTGTTTTGTGGTAGCTATATGTTTACAATGTTCATTCCTGATTTAATGTCAGTGTTTTGTATATCCTTTGTTTATACATAGTATTCAAGCTTTAGAACTTTGTATGTATAACTTCATCTCTGAGAGAGTTTGTATGTTTCTTTATTGTTATTACAAATGCCGTTTGTTTTTATTCTTTTTCTCCCTATCACAAGTTGTGATATTATCCTGTATATATTAGAAGTCTGACATTCATTCTATTACTTTCCTTACAACACGTGACGAATCTGTTTATTGAAGACAGTTCTTTTTCTGAATGAAAATATCTATAACAACGTTATAATTAACAATTTGCAAATCATCTTATGCTTCAAAAATCATGACTACGGCAGTATTTCTATAGGAACATTACAATATCTTATAATTACTCATATTGATTAAAAGTGATTATTTTTAAAGTTATAATAAATTAAAATGTTCGCCCTTTGGTTGCTAAGCTTAGAATAGTAGCGTCAATGCAAGTCTTGAAACAGCTCATGACCTCGTGGACCAATTTTTTATTTTAATATTCTCAAAGATTTTCTGTTAGATTACGATCGTTAGAATAACATACTTTCATAGTAACTGAGATATAACAATTTTAATCAGACAAACTGGTTATGATGTATAATTTTGTTTTACTAGAAAGACGTAGAATATTAATTGAGGATGGTAATTTTAAACAAAGCTCGTCGGACCCAAATAATTTATAAAGCATTTTTTTCATTTAAACAATTTAAAAGTTTCCAATAAAACATATCAACCAGTTTGATTATAGGTGACAAAATATGTATAATATGTGTTTTTTGAAATGTATGTACATATTATTTTAGAAGACCTACGGGGGAACGGAAATTTCATCAAGCTTATAAATTTAGAAATAAATACCCTACTATCAAAGGGCTTATCTCAATTGAATCTTATTTTTTTCTTTTTGTGCGTTATGCACCCAAAGAGAAAGTGAGATCATAAAATAGGAGCCAAATTGAACCCCTAAAGAGAACTTACATGTCTAGAACTAGGATCGATCTTTTCTTACGAAGGGGTACTGTTGTCCGCTTTTGTTCGGGGTGTATCGATTTTTTTAAAGGGTTTGAATGATAGGCCAATGTGATAGAGTGTCACGTACCCTCCAAGATCAAATACAAGCTTTGAAAATACACACAGTTAGAGCAGTCCCTCTGGTATCTTTCGCACCTCTTTTAGAGGAGTATATTAACATGATTACATTATTGATTTTTGTATTTCTTTGTCCTGAGTGTTCTTGTATTTATTTTTACTGTATTCCTGCCATGTAATGTTGTCATTGTAGCGGTATATTGAACATTGCGATAAAGCCTGAGGTTTGGCTAGTCACAAAACCAGGTTTAACCAATTGTTTTTAATGTCCTATGCGAAGTCAGGAATATGGCAGTTGATATCTAATAGTTCATTTCTATGTATGTTGCATCGTCGTTTGTTTTTGGTGCATTTTGTTCTTTCTGTTGTTTCCTCTCATAGTTGGTATGAATCGATTTATGACTTTGGAACAGCGGTATACTAGTGTTGTCTTTATTTGCTGACCTTGGAATAAAAGCGACAATATAAGAGATGATAACTATGCCCACTTGAAACAGCTCCTGAGCTCGTGAGCCTACGTAAAACCTTGACATCCTCAAGGATTATTTGTTAGCTTTGAATTGTAAAATGAACATAGTTACCGAGTTTCTAAGTTTCAATTTTATTCAGACAAACTAGTCATGATGTGTAGTTTTTGTGTTACTGTACAACACGTAGAATCTTTATTAAGGTTGGACACTTTAAACAAAGCAACTCGTCGGATGCAAATAAATTTTAAAGTGTTATTTACATTTAAATAATTAAGAAATAAAATCATTAAAATACTGAAATCCGAGGGAAATTTGAAACGGAAAGTCCCTAATCCAATTGTAAAATAAAAAGCTCAAACACATCAAACGAATGGATAACAACTGTCATATTCCTGACCTGATACAGCCATTTCCTAGTGTAAAAAATGGTCGATTAAGTCTGGTTTTAAAGCTAACTAAACCTCTCACTTTTATAACAGTCGCATCAATTCCAAGTTACAACGTCTCAGAGGGAAAAAAGTACAGGTTTGTATTGACGACACTTTTTATGTAAATTAAAAGAAAACGTTTTTGAAACACAAATTATGGACCAAAATGTGGTGTCCAAAACACTGGAAAATCGTATATAGACATTTTTTCCTGTGCCGATCTATCAAATCATATCTTCTCACTGGAATATATAATGCAGACAGGAAGTGATGACGTCAGAAATGCTTTTTCTTTTTTCGTAGGAATCTTTATGATTTATTTTACCGTATTAATGATAACTAACATCTGTCAGAAAGCAATATCTTTTAAAACCTAGACTGATTCAAAATAAACTTTCGAACTGTTTTGGGAGTCAAACGCCGGTATCATTATTGACATTTTAGGATATATAAAAATCTAATGTCGTTTTACACTCTGGTCAAAACTAGTATTGGTTTCTGGCTATTACTAAAACATTGTTCCTGTCCAGGAAGTGATGCACCTGCTGCTACACATGAAGAAAGATCAAGGTAGTTGCGAGTAGATAATATATCCCGCTTATTCAGATGATGCAACAGTAGAACATTAATCTATATCCGTTGTGTACACATTTGACAGATTTATATACTTCGTACTTGGATGCAATGATCATATTACCGCTACTGGTCATACACTTGTTATAAAAATTATTAGAAACAGTTTTTGAGAATACTCATTTAAAAAAACTTAAAAGTGAGGAAAAAAAATCGTTTTTAATTTATCCATTTAACACGCGTCAAACATCGATTACCTCACCGAAAAGACAATTATGAACAACTCACTGTTAATATGACATTACAGCATGATGCAATATCCCCGCTTTCTAATGCAACGTTCTTATCAGGTATACATTTTTCAGATTCTGATTCTTCACATATTCAGAAATATTTTCACTTCCAGAATACGCATGCAATATTGTTGGCGTTATACTATGTACCACCGAATAGTCAAGCTTTGTCTGCTTTACACTTAACATACTCAAATGCTATTTCTATGCTTTTTAGAGCAATAAAGGCAACAGTAGTATACCGCTGTTTACAAGTCATAATCGATGAGAAAACAAATCCGGATACAAACTAAAACAAGGAAAACACATCAACTATAAGCGAAAACAAAGAAAAAATGAACATTGAAGTGCACCAAAAACATAAAAACGAACAAATTCGTCCGTCTTTTTTTGTAAGTTTAAATCCTGCAATAACATTGTTAACGCAGGATGTAACTATTATAATCGAATAGCACTTTGCAATTTTTGTGCATCATTCTAACTATCTGATTACTGATTTCAATCTGTATGCTGTTTCCCTTCATAATCGAATATGTTACTAGTACCTAGAGTGTCACAGTTGACCGAAACTCAAACTGAATATTTTTGAAAAGATCATCAATACGAGAAAAGACGTAAATGAACACCATCGCCGATCTTCTATCTCTTGTTCGCATATACATTGTACAACCAAAATGTAAGTTTCAAACCGTTAGACTTAAATTGTAGATATCACTGGTACTTACCATGACCGCACACGTCTGAATTATAACAGCTCCATGCTCAAGTACAGACATAAACCAGACAAAAATAAACGATTACAGATAATGCAGTCTTTGATCATCAAATCAGGGATATCCGGATCACCCGGAAGATAGTCTCTCACATTCTTGGCGATAAATCTTATATGCCCAAGAGGAGGTTTCCGATAGGTAATGATCAAACAAATTAAATACTTGTCTAAACAACCAAATTACCTTTCTCGCAATCGGCGATTTTGGATGGAATTCAGACCACATATGGCTAACAAAAGGAAAACAAAACAAGCCCAATTTTTGGATCCCAACAAATTTATAGATTGTGTATCTGTGAATTTAGCAGTATTCCTTTAAAATCGCAATTTGTTTTCTGCAATGTACCAAATAAGGACTGCGATTTATACACTTATTCGTTGGATATCAAAATGTTAATTTTTCTCCTCTTAGCAAAGAATAAATATTAAACTCGTTGTGGTACATTATATTTGTATTTAATTTGTTATTATATTTTGTTACTGTCTTGTTACCAAAAATGAGATAACATTGAATATCCATGATATTTTTTTTAAATATGGGAATCAGCCATTGTATTGTCTCTCAATCTCAAAGTTCCCAAAAGCAATCGAAAATATTCTCTATATTTGCGGTATTTGTTGAATGCTGATTTTAAACGTTGAACTTTTCCATGTCGGTTTGCTCATCATTATAAGACCCCATTATCTAGCCGGGATACTAGCTACTGACATAGCTCGAATGTGAGTAGGAAAGATAAAATTCCATAAAACCTTTGTAGTTTTCAACACGAAGATAAATCTGACGTAAACTTTGCCTGAAGAAATTTACTATTTTGTTGTAGTAATTATAAATAATAATTAAAAAAAAATATCCTCTGATAAAACAAAAAATATGTCTGTCATACTGCTTAATAACTACATTTTTTTCGCGTGGATAAACTTAAGTAAAGGACGGAGAAATGGATAATTAAAAGAATAATTTGCGTAATTGGGGAATAAAATGGCTATCTTGAGACTTTTGAGTATTTGTTGAATTGGTTTATATGTCCTTGCGTGATCGATGTCATATCATAATCCTGTTATCAGGTAATCAGTGTTGGGGTTGTTCTTACTTAATGTCCCCATAGTATTTGTATGAGTAAACCAGCTGTCATTAACAACGTTCTGGCTGTCAATGGAATAAATTTCATTTGCTGAGCTGTCTAGTCTAACTTATTGACATCACTAGGACAAGGTGTAAAAAGTGGCATTATTGTCAAATTCATCTTAACTGATTTTAATCATTATCTACTGTTTGATTCATTATATACTAAAAACGTACATCCAAATTACAAAAGTTCAAAAGATATAATTAACAATGCAAGGACTCAATATGAGCATTTGGGTTATATGTAAGTTTACAAAATCTTGGTAACTATCGAGATGACCTCCGAAGAATACTGATGTAAACATAAATATAAATACAGTTACATATACAGGCAATTGTGCAAAAATAATTCTTTAGGTCGGTTTGATTTATAAAATTTGTTATCGTTTACCTGCATACTATTCCCGTATGACGTTTATATTTTGATTCAAGCACGCGACTCTACACTAAGAGTTGACGTGAACCTTGCCATTCAGTCACAGGACTTAAAAAATTTGGTTGATTTTAAATACATAAACAAGTAAGCAATGAATGTGGTTGTTAAATTTGATTTAACTTTTCTTGCGCATCTTTGTTAAATCTTTGTTAAATATTTGTTGTTTTTTATCTTATTGATTGATACACAGTGATGACTGCTATATCCCTATTTTGACAATTTTACCTATTATGTCTGTTTTGTTCACGCATATAATGGAATTTGAGGCGACTGTCATACACGTGAGAGGTTTAGCGCTATGAAACCAGGTTCAATCCACCATTTTCTACATTTGAAAATACCAATTCAGGAATATGACAGTTGTTGTCCATTCGTTTGATGTGTTTTATTTATTTGCTTTTGCCAATTGATTAGGGACTTTCCGTTTTGAATTGTCCTCGGAGTTCAGTATTTTTGTGATTTCACTTTCTGTTTGTGTGGGAAGAATCAGATACTATGGTTCCCTTGTTCGACTTTTCAATGTATTTTAAAACCATTACATCTTTGCAAAGGGGTAACCAAAATAAAGATAAGTCAATCTTGAGGTCGTATGAACTAGGATTCATATAAGGTTTATGTATTGACTTTCAAGCCAATAATACATCAGCGATGTTTTTGAGCTTATCGTTACCAGATTAAATCTAACTGACTGCTTACTATTATTTTACAATTGTACTTTTACGAATGTTTGAAACAAAATTGAATCATGTTAATTATTTTGGTGTCTAAGGTCCCTTTAAAATGAATGATGTCTTTTTATGCTATCTTAATTTAGTATTTACTTGTTATTCCCCATGATACAAACAAAATCATACGGCAAATACATTGATATTATTGTACCCTCTCAGGAACTCTCTGAATATCTTTTTTTTATTAATCAGGACGATAGTATTAAGATTTCTTAATTAAAGAGCGTTTCCATACTTTTTCGTCTGAAGAATAATCAGTATTTTGGCTTCTATTTTCCATCACGTAAAGCTTTTCACATACACATTAAGACTTTTTCAGTATAATTATTTAAATCATCAAACCTGCGAATTGCGATATATACAACTCATAAATGCTATTTAAATATTTGTTCATTGTGATTGTTATTGATGTGTTTATTTACAGTTAAGTTACTCTTTTTAAAAGTTGAATTATATTCCTACGGAACTTTTATAGCAGTATTGTTACAAATAATGACGTTTTTGGTTTTTAGTGATTCTGGAATTTCAAAATTGCAGTCAAATCGTTTCAAACTTCGAAAGAATGACGTATGGGAAACCTACTTTAGAGATTCCATTGCACATTGCACTACTGACTCACTATAAATTGACCTAAGCGTGTTTTGATTGCTGGTCCTCAGAATCATTCAAAACAATTGAAATCAGTAATATGTTTACATTACTACTGATTATGTTCATATTTGCTGTATTTTACTTCCAGACTTTGGATCTGGAGCGTATGAGGCCAAGTTTACCAACAGAACTACATGTCATATGCACTGTTATCATGATTATATGTTTCTATAACTATTATGATAATAAACTGTTGATAAAGAATATGTCTCGCAGTCTACAGAAATTGAGAAAAAGGAGAACCTGATGGCAGCAACATTGCAACAATTCAGTCAGGACTATCATGTCCCAATTGTCAATGCCTTAAATAAGTCTTCAAACTGAGTTGTACTGAAAGTAATGTAACTTTATAGAAAATATCATTGATCTATCACAAGTCGTTTCTATCCAAAATGCAACTGACTCAAGCAGGAAACTTAGCATTGAAAATTGCTATTGAATGCCTGTACCAAGTCAGGAATATGACAGTTGTTGTCTATTCGTTTGATTTGTTTTATCATTTGATTTTGGTCAAACGATATCAAACTGATAGTAATGCAGCTTTAAAGAAAACATCATGGATTTATCACAATACGTTCCAATCAAATTAACTTGAGCAGAAAACTTACCGTAGAAGAATGCTTTTTATTGAAAATCTCTTGAGCTTGACCCAGGGGCTTGTTCTTGAAAAAGCAGACACACTGATATGTACTAGCAATGCAACAATATTCAAAATATCATTGATATATCACAAGAAATTCCAATCAAACTGACTTAAGCAGAAAACTTAATAATTGTTGAGGCATCCTCATCTGTTGAAGCCGGAAAGCAATACATATGTCTCGCTTTCCGAAACCGAGACAATTAAAGAACTTTACATATGTGTAATAATAAACTAATATAAGACCGGACTATCGATCCCATATCCATATTGATCCGTCTAAGTTTTACAAAACTAAGCAAGGGCTGTCAAACTTCCGGTATTCGTTTGAGTCGAAATACCGGTATCGAAATATGTATTGGTTTGGTTGAGTTCGAGATAACTAGTGTCACACTGTAAACCCTTTATCATTGTTACATTCATTTTGTTTATTAGGACCAAACCTTTATCATATGTTAACATTCATTTTGTTTATTTAGAACTTCAAAGGCAGATCTGCTTAATTTAATTCACAATGCTCTTTCACTCAATATTAAGACGTTTTGAGGTATATGTCTTCAATACTACCGTCAATACTTTAAATGAAGTCAAAACTAAAACAACCTGAATTTTTTAAACATAAACAAGGTAAAGCAACTTTTCATCCTTTTATTTTACCCTTTTCCCCATCCAATATTTTGGTTTTTGTTTAAGTTCTTTTGTTATTTCGCCCGCCGATCTTCTAACTTGTTTTCTTTCCCGTCGGTGAGCTTGATATTCCTCTTGTCTCTTCAACTCTTTCTGGCTCTGCAAAACAAGACAAATGTTATCATAAATTCCTGTACTATTTCATTACAAAAAAGGAAATAACCGACAAACGTATAAAACTATTATTTTACCTTATACAAATATTAAATTACATATTTCTCTAATTCTAACCGATTTGTACTTTCCCGAGAGGTCTATTAATTATTCATATTTATAAATCATCATGTGGGTCGTTTGATTTAAGTTATTAACTGGTCATGATTCAATTGTAACGTCAAATGTTCATGTTGTCCTCAGATAACATCTGTCTGTAGACCCCTCCGAACAAAAATTATATTTTTTTCTAAATATAGTTTTAAAGCATTAGAGAAACAGATTCAACCTATATACATCCTATAATACGATATTTTTCCACTCTCGACAGTTAAATCTTAATGTCAAAAAGGCTTGGCAAGCCCAGTTCAAATTGGAAAATTTCTATTCAGTCGAACGTTCTTTGTAAATCATTTTATACGACAATGAAAAAAATGAATTCGATCTGGTCATACCTAATTGGTCAATAATAAAGATGTATGACCAGTAGGCAGGTGGTGTCTCGTGACTTTAATAAATACTCAGATTGGGACTATCTAATTCGTTTAAATAACAGCAAAACAATGTTAGATCTGTTATTTGCAGAAGCAAGTTTTTGTTCTTCCCTTGTCGGGATTCGAACTCAATCATGAAATAATTTGCTACGTTCCATAAACTCTGCTAAAACATTTACATTTGAATTTTCATTATGACTATTGTAGAATACTTTGTGAGCAATCATGTAATCAAAACAATATCATACTCTTCTGAACAAACTAATCATTTGCAAAATGTTGATAGTTTTTATGGCCCACAACAATATTTAAAATTTTACAAGTCAACCAAACAGTGTTTGATTATAGTGTGAGCGATAAGGCATCTAGACATAACACACTTATTTTCTTGTGTATAACACTATTTAAAGGTTCGCGTACATATTTTGATTTATTTCATGTAATTTATTTTTTCCTATTACTCCATGTATATTTTCCATTTATCAAAAATATAATATAACTAGTATCTCAATTATTTGTAAAACAATTGAAAGATCTTTCCTGTAAAAGTGATGTACTTTATACGACCTTTCGTTTGATATACTACAAGCATTACTTTCTGAAACTTTTCGCTTTTTACACTTAATGACCCCATCGGCCTACATTTGCGAGATCGGAAGTATGATATATGTACTATTTAAGACTTGATGATCTTTCACTTGATATGCAACAACGCCATGTTCTAGAAAAAATAGTTTTTGTAACTTATAACCCCATCCAACTCATTTTTGGAGGACAAAGAATGTTTTGTTTTCACTCAATGACCCCACCCAACCCATTTTTTGGGGACGTCAATTTGATATTCGAAATGTACGCTTTATGGACTTTCATTTGATATGCGACAACCTAACAATTTGAGAAGTTTGAAGTTTTGCACTAAATGACCCCACCCTTCCACCTGGGATGAAAAAGAGGTTTAAAATTTTCATTTTTAAGTAGAGTTTATTGAGACCTTCAATTTGATGTATCATATGACCCCATTTTGCAAAGTGCCAAAAATGATGCAATATCAACGATATAAATAGAACTTATGAAACTTACAAAGTCAATGCAAAACATGAAAATTTCAAAATGATTTTTTGGTGTTGTTTTACATGGAATGTTTTTAGAATTTGATCAAACATATAACTATGTTAACCTCGTCAATTTCTTAAACATTTTAAGTGGTAATCTGTTGTTGATTCAGAAATACATGCCGCCGCTCGCAAAATTTAAAACTGCATTATCTCTAAAACGACAATAGATAGAATGAAATTCAAAACAGTGTGGCTGTGGCCATTGATTGACACATTAAATTCATCCATTGACTGGGACAATTTAGGTGAACGTTTGTATGTAACGACCATTGCTCACTGTGTACTTTTTAAAGACACTTAAACTATGGGGTCACCAAAGGTTCTCAACACCTTAATAAAGTAATTCGAAAAAAATAATCAGAAATAACACGATGTTTTGATTTATATCAATTATATAAATCAAAACATAAAGGTTATTTCTGATTAATTTTTCGAATTATTTTATAATAAAAGGCGTTTAGAAACCTTGGTGACCCCACAGTTTAAATGTCTATCGTAGGTACGTCGCGAACAGTGGTCGTTACAGACGAACGTTCACGTAAATTATCCCAGTCAATGGATGAATTTAATGTGTCAATCAATGGCCACAGCCACACTGTTTTGAATTTCATTCTATCTCAAATCTGTTAAATGATAATCGATCTACAGTTAAAGGACAACATCATAGAAAAAGAATTGGGACAATTAATCATCGAATATATGATGCAATACCAAACTTGAGAACCGGAAGTCGTGGAGACATGGAACTACCACCATTCAACTCAGGACCACTTGACCTTTCAAATATCACAAGGTCAAGGTCATAGTATACTGTGAAGGTCAAGGTGAAATTTCATCATGACCTGACATTGACCTCAAATTGACGGTCTTGAATTACTGACCATCTTTGCAGTTTATAGTAGGATGATATCTGTTACTTTTAAAAAGATATACACAAAATACTATACTTTTAAGAATCATCCCGTTGTAACTTTTGAATAGACAGTGGGACATTTTTGGACTTATCATATAAAATGTAGAGCTGATCGAGAGGAACATTTTATACGCTGTATGTATGCAGCAAAGTCTTATCGTTTTCCTAATATGTAAGCTGAAATTGCAGCGTAATTTTTTTTTTGCACTCAGTGACCTTTGACCTTGACTGCATATTAATGGTCACATGAATTAAAGATTATGGGTGAAGGTCCCAAGTCTCTACGACTTCTGGTTCTCGAAATACAATTTTTCTAAAATTATGTACAATTTTTCAAGGGGAATAACTCCTTATAAGGGTTAATAACAAAATGATTGTACATGTTCATTTACATTGCCATCTGTTCCTGTACATGTTGCCGTTTTCAAATCGATTCTATCTCTTATACTTTTTGAGAAAAATGCAAAGGAAAGAAATTGTTTCAAGGGGATATAACTCTCATAGGGGACGATGAAATCCTATTCAGCCTCACATGGTAATACATCATGATGAGATCTACATTATGTCCAATTAAGGTCATGATATCTTCAAAACCAACGAGGGGGGCCATGTTAAAAACAAGAGGCTGTCACAACGACAGCAAACCGGATTTATTAACATTTATTTGTGTCCTGACAATATCACAAGAACCATTACTGATGAATGGTGAAAGTGAAAATCGTCAATATCAAATTCGACCTCCATTTTGTCATCAGTATCAACATATTAAAATTTGAAAAGCTTAGATTGAATGGTTCATGAGTTAATGCAAAAACGTGAATGGAAACGCCATTTTACGATCTTTCAAGAACCATAACTCCTGAACGGTAAAAGTCAAAATCGTCATTATTGAACTTGACCTCTATTTTGTCATCAGTAACAACATATTAAAATTTCGGAAGCTTTGGTAGAACAGTTCATGCATAAATGTACGGACACGACTGGAAACTCCATTTTTCAATCTTTCAAGAACCATAATTCCTGAACGGTAAAAGTCAAAATCGTTCTTATTGAACTTGACCTCCATTTTGTCATCAGTAACAGCATATTAAAATTTCGGAAGCTTTGGTAGAACAGTTCATGCATAAATGCACGGACACGACTGGAAACTCCATTTTTCAATCTTTCAAGAACCATAACTCCTGAACGGTAAAAGTCAAAATCGTCATTATTGAACATGACCTCCATTCTGTCATCAGTAACAACATATTAAAATTTGGGAAGCTTTGGTAGGACAGTTCATGCATAAATGCACGGACACGACTGGAAACTCCATTTTTCAATCTTTCAAGAACCATAACTCCTGAACGGTAAAAGTCAAAATCGCCATTATTAAACTTGACCTTCGTATAGTTGTCAGTAATAACATATCAAAATTTTAAAAGCTTTGGTTTAACGGTTCATGAGTTAATGCACGGACAACATTTGATTGCCGCCGCCTGCCGTACATCCCCAAATCAATAACCGACATTTTTGTCACAAAAATCAGGTTAAAAATCAAAAAAAAGGGAGATAACTCCTAAAGGGGATGATGAAATCCTTAAACGGGCCATTTGGTTATACATCTTGGTGAGGTCTAGCGATGGTCCATATTTGGTCTTAATAACTTCAAAAGAAACAAGAGGCGGGCATGTCAAAAAAATGTTGGAAGAAAAAAAAGAAAAAGAAAAAAAACCGGAAGAAAAACAATAAGGTCTTTCCTCACGAAGGGGAAAGACCTTAACAATAAGGTCTTTCCTCACGTAGGGGAAAGACCTTAAATATTAGATTTATTAACAGTATATGGTATTTCACATTTAGATTTTGTTTAGCTCAAGACAATGTTTGCCTCTAGATCTATGACTGTTATTCCATGGATGCCGGTATGACTTAGAAATAGAATATTATTTTTTTAATTAAGAATATTCAAACCTTCATTACGTAACGCAAATATCGGGTTTTTAAATTTTGGTAGTTTGTATTGCTTAAAGAAGTAATAGCAAGTCAGAAGATATAATAAATTTTGATATGTAAAAAGAATTAACTACAATGCCAGAATTATTGCCTTAGCTTCTAAAGGAAACTGGACGCATCAGATAGTAAGCGGATCGGAGAGTTGTAGCTCTGTCACTAAGGACAATAGAAAAGACACTGCAACCGAGTCAGTGATACGATTTTGCTCCACGCGAGATAGTTAAAACATTTAAAGCTTTTAAAAACTTTTTGTCTTAACATTTTGAAAAGGCGGAGAATGGTGAACTGTCAATCAAATATAAGACCAAAACTGTTACTATGTCAACCGATCTAATCTTGTTTCTGTAAAAGTAAAGCTTGGGATCAAGATGTTATTTCCGTTTTGTGGCAGAAATGCATCCGACAGCTCTTAATGTTGAAAATTTACAACCATTTTCAGAATCCCATTTTTCAATTCTACGAACGCGTAGTGGTAATTAGCGTACTATATTACTCGTATTTTGTAACATTAAAGAAATAATTAAGGAACAAGAAACCTTCTTTTTACAATTGCAAGACTGTTAATATTAAGACTAAACAGTGTAACAGACAATATATTCCCCCGATGGAACCGCCAACGGTTGGTATTTGACATGTCTGGAAAAGAAATCACGTTTCAACACATCACGTTTGAGCTGCTGACCCAATTTGAATGCATTCGGTTTCGAGTAGTACTGGATAAATACTACAAATTCAGAAGTTATTGCGTGTTTTTTGTTGTTGCAATTTTTGAAGAATAGATAAAAATGCGAGATAAGTTAAATTAATTTAATTATGCAATTGATGAAAATCCCAACATTTGTATCTATTTTTTCTGTTTGTTCACACATAGTTGTCAATATAATGGAATTGATGCGACTGTCATACAAGTGAGAGGTTTGCCTGTACCAAGTCAGGAATATGACAGTTGTAATCAATTCGTTTGATGTGTGAGCTTTTGGTTTTTCCATTTTTTTAGGGACTTTCCGTTTTAAATTTTCCTCGGAGTTCAGTATTTTTTGTGAGTAATTTTGACACATGTATGCGTAACGAATTCAGATTGTTTATGCAAGTTTTTATTGTTGCGATACTCTCTCAGTCGCATTATTCGCTTTAATCATACCTCACAAATATTTCTAAATTTAAAATATACGACGAACATTTTAAATTTCATTCAACAAATTGAGATGATGTGATACAGCAACAGGAAAGTGTGTGTTTAACTCCCTGCAACACGCTTACACGTTACAAGTCATCATTGTTGTTGACCAGTAGTGAAGTATGTCAATAGTCATTACACAAGTATATACAACTATAAGTTCATTTACTGCAACTAGCATTTATAACCGCGACAAGAAAACAATTATTTCAATTAACGAAATTTAGAATTAAACGTTATATGCATGAAATAGTCGAAGTCAAATGTTCGGATTGAGATTAAAGTAATTCCACCGTATCGAGACTCATTCAGAAACATATACAAAACAATACAGTACACATAGATACGAAATATCAGCTCAAAGGTCAAAGGTTTGTAAATAAAGACACAAGTAAGCAATATTAAATATAATGAACAAGTAAACAGTAACCACCTATTATGAAGGTTCGAGTTAAGTTATTCGATAGAAGCCACCATAATTAAACCTGAAAAATCGAGAAATTACAGTAAGTTAATCATTAAGAAATGCATGCGAGAAGTTTCTCTGCAACATTAACCTTTATATCAATCCAAAGTGTGCAAGATTGAACAATGTAAGATCCACTTTCTTCTTATGTTCGTCATAGTAAGCACAATAAAATGAATTGACAATGTAAATGATGTTATAAGATACGGAACTGTCTAGACCTTTTGTACTGTAACTTCAATCAACAGGAATAAAACATTATTTATCTATTGTTTTACAAGTCATCATAGCATTAGGTACTGTCAATAATTAACTAGACTATATCTAGCAAATAATAAAAGACTGTTGTGAGATGTTTTTTGCTCATCCCAAATAACATAAAATCATAGAACTACTGATCGAAGGCAATCATAAAAGTTCTCCAAAAAACAAATGTTTAAGCTTAACCCAAATATCTCAAAAATTTCAAATGTCACAAAAAGAATACATTCTTTGAAGGTCTGACAAAGTTGTTGATGTTTTTTAAAAACCACAGACTGAACTAAATGAAAATCAGGCCGACCGATGATAAAATGAAGAATTGCTTTGTCTCCTTATGAAGTTCACTTGATCACATAATACTATTTTCTTGATCGTACTGTTGTTGTTTCAGAAGAACTTATCATAACAGGAGATCTCAACTTTCATCTAGACGATCCGACGGATAGCGATGCACATAAGTTTCTAGAAACACTCGAGGAACATGGACTCTCGCAACATGTCACCGGTAAAACACATGTACATGGTCATACCCTCGATGTAGTCATAACGAGAGAAAACAGTTCTATTTTGAGTGATATACCTTCAATTCAGGACCCACATCTCTGTGATAACAAAGGCAAACCCTCTGGCGACCATCTAGCAATTTCGTCACAAATTAACATCAATAAACCACCAAAACAGCGCAAAACAGTGACATTTCGGAAATATCGTGATATTGTAGTCAAAGATCTTATCACTGACTTGAATAATTCCGCCGTTCTTTGTAATCCGGAAGGATCATCAGATGAACTGGTGAAAGTATATAACTCTGAAGTTCAAATTATCATCGATAAACATGCTCCATTACAAACAAAAGACATTTTGCTAAGACCTAACACGCAGTGGTATACCGATGAATTGCATTCAGCAAAAAAAGAGCGCCGAAAAGCTGAGAGACAAATGCGTAAAACTAATTTAGAGGTGCACAAACAGATTTATAGGGACAAAAGTGTACAATCAAACATACTGCTCTTGAAATGTAAAAATGAGTACTTTTCTAACAAAATCCTAGAAATTGGACACGATCAAAAACAGCTGCACAAACTTACGAACCATCTTATGGGAAATAAAGCAGAAACTGTACTACCATCACATCAGGACGAACATGCACTATCCAATAGATTTGGTGAATTCTTTGTTGGGAAAATAGACACAATTCGAAACAACCTGAGTAATTCTAACAAAACATCAACAGAAGTTGACAATGCTCTTGAAGCCGATGTAAAATTCGACGGAAATCCGCTTACTTCGCTTTCACCAGCGTCAGCTGAAGAAGTTCGAAAGATCATCAAGAAAGCTCCGGTGAAGTCATGCGAAATCGACCCAATTCCTACTTACCTCTTAAAATCATGTCTCGACAGCTTACTTCCTATCATAACCAAGATAGTAAACACTTCAATGGCAGAATCCCACGTTCCTGCATTTTACAAGGAAGCGGTTTTAAGACCTTTGTTGAAAAAGCCCGGTCTTGACGCTGATGAGTTAAAAAACTATCGTTCCGTTTCGAACTTGCCTTTTACTTCAAAGATCTTGGAAAAGGTGAGTGAAACTCGGTTTGAACAGCATCTTGAAGCAAACTCACTTTTTGACAACATGCAGTCGGCATATCGTGCTTGTCATTCAACAGAAACGGCTCTACTACGGGTTCACCATGATATAGCATTGGCACTTGACAATAACTGTTGTGCGGTACTTGTTATGCTCGATCTATCCGCTGCATTCGACACTATCGATCATCCCATCCTGATCAATCGGTTAGAATACTCTTACGGCATAACTGGCTCAGCGCTGTCATGGATGAGATCCTATCTTGAAAGTCGAACTCAACGTGTAGCAATTGGCTCTGTATTGTCAGATGTAATAAACATTAAATATGGCGTTCCGCAAGGTTCGGTATTGGGACCCCGATTGTATTGTATTTTTGCAAAACCGATCAGTGAAATATGTCGGCGACACAACTTTAGCTATCATGGGTATGCTGATGACACACAAGTTTACCTAGTTATCAAACCACTCGATAATTGGGACAACATATCTTCCCGTCTAGAGACTTGTTTAGCTGACATTAGTAAATGGATGTGCTTAAACATGCTGAAACTGAACCAAGACAAAACGGAACTAATCTTATTTTCACCAAAACATCGTGTAAAGGAATTTTCGAATTGTCATCTGTTATTTGATGGATCAATAGTAAGTAATGCATCTGTGGTAAAAAAATCTTGGTGTTTATTTCGATAGAACATTAAGCATGGAAAAGCAGGTCAATGGCATCACGAAGTCGTGCTTCTTCCAAATAAGGAATATTGGTCGAATTCGGCAATATATCACTGAGGATGCCTGTAAAACTTTAGTCTGCTCGCTCGTCACGTCACGTCTAGACTACGGAAACGCTCTGCTTTATGGAGTAAATGCCAGCTTAGTCAATAAGTTACAGCGAGTACAGAATACGGCAGCCAGGCTCGTTAAACGTACAAAGAAACATAACCATATAACACCAGTTCTTGTCTCTTCATTGGATCCCGGTGCAGTACCGAATACAATATAAACTTATTTTGTATACTTTCAAAATCCTGCATGGCCTAGCGCCCGTCTATCTTGAGGAACTCATTAGCGCCTACCAACCATCAAGATCTCTTAGATCGGAAAATGCCATGCAGCTGATACAACCTCGTGTACGCACCAAAATCTATGGAGAAAGACGCTTCGACAAAGCTACTGCGAGCCTCTGGAACAATCTTCCTAACCATCTAAGACATGAACACTCAATCGAACTTTTTAAGAAAAATTTGAAAACCCATTATTTTAGACTCGCTTTTAGTGATTACATGTAACTTTTTTATACTGACTTGACTTTTAACTTTGTTCTTTTCGTTGTAGTATAATATGTCTTTTAACTATGATAATTAATTATTTTATTTTTTTGTGTTTCAAAATTTTATTTCATTCTTATTGCATTGATTGTTTTAATGTTTAACACCTTTTTGGTTTTTTTTAACTGCATTGATTGTTTTATGTTAAGCGCTTAGAGTAATTTTTAATTAGATAATGCGCTATATAAATATTGTAAATAATAATAATAAATAATTGTAATTTAAGAAACCCTAATCAGAAAATAGAACAATCGCTAAATCTATATTAACGTCAATATTAGTAATTCAGACATACAGAACTTTGCAATAATCATTGCTTCACCATATGGGATCTCTTTCAAGTCACCACGCTTTGGTCACTAATATATTTTCCCTGTTTAAAGCTTGATATATTAATAAATGTTAACTGTGATATGGTTTTACATAAGTCCGTTCAACCTGAATGAGTGCGCAAGTCGAAAATTGCATTCATTTTGAAGATATTGACCACTGGTCTCAGTTGCAACATCATTCACTTGCATCAATATGAAGATGAATGGTCAAGAATACAATTATAATTGCATTTCGTAACGGATTCAATGAAATCTGTCGAATTTCCTTCACAGGACACTACTACTGGCAACTACCCAATTGTAAAATTTTACATAAAAACTAATTCCCTACATTAGATTCGTTAAAAGCCTGTCAAATGGCGCACATCTAGTATGTTGTTCTGCTTGCAAAACTGATTTGGATCACCAACTTTGCGTTGCATTTAATCAGACCAATTTACATATATAGAGTACAGTGCAGTTTATTATTTTCTGTTATGGTTCATGCGTTGCCCACATTTCCTATTTGTGCCCTTTATTTGTATCTTCAATTTACGAGACTCGAACATCGGTAAACTACTGTAGGCTAGAAACCCAAATCCACACTTGGGGTTCAGAAATAACTGTGAAATGGATCACATGGGTAATGATGCTATACTAGCACTAAATACTTAGATCATCACAATTTTTCAAAAATATGTTCAACATGGAGAACAGTCAGTGTATATTATACATTTTGTTCATGCGATTCCCCGAGTCTTTGTTTACTTGGTTTGTATCCCCCTAATCAATTTATGAAATTTAAACATCGGTAAACTACTGTTGCCTACTATTGAGTGACAGATATCCGATATTCCACTACAATCTTTAGTTAACAACCTGTTAATCAGCTGACTACTTAATAAACCAAATGACAAAACATCCACTCCACACATAATATAAACAGACTTTTAACATCTACCAATTTGTTAACAGTGATTTTCAAATGCACGAATAGTTCTTCTTAAAACAGGTGAAAATAGGTGAATAAGCGTGTTTACCTATTATGTTTGGGTTTTATGCTCACACAGTGTTGTCAATACAATTGTATAATGGAATTTAATTCGACTATCAAACATGTGAGAGGTATAGCTAGGTAAAAACCCAGGTTCTATTCGCCATTTTCTTCATATGAAAGTGTCTGTATCAAGGCAGAAATACGACAGTTGTTTTCCACTCATTAGATGTGTTTTAGCTGTTGATTTTGTCATTTTTTAAAGTTCATTCTGTTTTGAATTTTCATTATCGAGTTTAGTGTTTTTGTTATTTAACTTTTTTTAAATTGAAAATGTTTTTATTTAAAAAGGTAAACATGCCATTTTGATCTACTGTGTATTCATTATTATTCGTGGAATACCAATTTTCGTTGATTACGAAGGGGCAGGTAAACCACGCATATAAATGTTCATTTTTGTCGATTTACAAACTCTCGATTGGTTTGTATGCAGACTTTGACAAAACCACGAAGTAAAACGTCTGCGAAAATGCAAAATTAACTTTATCCGCAAATTGTTTTACCCACGAAAATGAATGACTTTACAGTATATACAAGTCAGGAATATGACAGTTGTTATCCATTCGTTTGATGTGTTTGGACTTTTGATTTTGCCTTTTGATTTTTGACTTTCCTTTTTGAATTTTCCTCGGAGTTCAGTATTTTTGTGTTTTTACTTTTTACAAACAAAATCCAGATTCCATAAATATGCAAGAGCATTTCAATTGATGTTTTTATTAAATTTTATTTCGTTTTCGATCTGTGAGTCCCTCTTTTAATTATCATATGTAATACTTGCCACCTTTTAATTGGCATATGTTATGCTTAAAATCATTAACAAAAAAGGTTACCGAAGATACAGAAAACCCTTCATGCCTTGTTATTTGGAAGGGTTAACTTAAGCATTTAAACCGATATCTTACTTTTTGTAGATTTTTTTGTAGTAACAATAAATTGTACTCTAAATAAATCTATGTGATACAAACATGCGAAATCTACTGTTGCCAGTTAATTTTTTTGTTGCACCTGGACACCGCAACTACATCCAAAATATTAACATATCTATAAATACAACATCCCAGTGTATATACCATTTTCTCAATTTTCTGTTCCTGTAATATTTTGTATAACAGAGGATTTCTGTTTAGAAGGAACGACTGGTCCAATAGCCCTGAATGGTAAAGTTTTTGGTAACTTTATATCGCTTAATATCAGTATTACAATAAACCTTGGAAAGATGACTTTTGTCATAGAAACAATCCTTCCAATCTTCCCTCCTGTATGATATTATGCCTTTATTTTTTTAAAGTTGTCCTGTTGTATACTTCTAGGATTAATGGTTTATTACCCCTTGAAATTCTTTTTATTTGGAACTAAATTGGAAACCTTTTAAATAGCAAAACTTTATTTCTTGGATTGATAGTTTATAGATATTTCTGATATTTCTACCACATACCATTTAAGCATAGTATGACAACTGTTGCGGGAGTACAAGTTTTCCCCCTAAGGTGTGGTAGTTTGAAACCCTTGGCATATGCACCAGAATGATCCTAACAATTGGTACTGTTATTTTGTCTGTAGAACGCTGTTTACCAAAGGCTTAGTCTTCCTTATCAGATTTTTTTATTACATTTCATAGATAGGTATCGAAACCATATAAATGATGTGAAATATTTTTTATCTTTTTGTAGGATTCGTAACCTTATTGAATCACTTTACTTTTTTAAACATGTAATCAATGGTTCACAATGTGAAAGGAGAAGTATCTGTTTCCTCAATGTTGTTAGCATTATAAAAGTAATAATGTGAAAAGGTTGTCAAGAAGAAAAGATTAATAGTATCCTGCACATGAAATGTTAAACTTTTTCAATATCATTTAATGATAATTCTTTGATATACAGTTTTTCTTACTAATGAATTGTAATATTAATGCTATCTTTGCTTTTCATTTTGAGTACTGATTGACTTTTATGAACAACTTTATTTATAAATAGAAGATTAAGGGATTTAGAATGAAACATTTAATTATTCTAAACGGAATGCACTCATTAGGTGTGATATAATGCTTCATTTGTTTTTTCCAAATTAGTAATCTTTTATAAGTAATAAAATTCTTGTTTACTTCTTGGAGGTGAAAAGACATTACATCATTCATATGGTCTGACTGAATGACTTAATAAAAACAGTTCTACATTGAATTACAAGGAACCTTTCTTCAAATAAAAAAATGTTTAGTGGTGTAAATTTCCATTGTCAATCAATTGATTGCTTTGACTTTATAAAAACAAGTGGTTTTATTGAATCAAATGATAAACAGAGAACGCAATTTCATTGATAACTAGTACTTAATTTTGTGTTGTTTCAGAACTGAGTAGATTGTATCTTCATTAAATGAAAATACAAGTAGACTTGTGTTTTCATTGATAAAGAGAAAAGAACCTTGCTGATGTTTATCTTCTTTCATATGCAAAAGATATAAACAATAGGTTTGATTTTTGACTTATTTTTTGTGGATATTGAGCATATGTAATATGAAAGAACGAAGATAATTGGCAGAACAGAAATTGTTTTTGCCATTAAATCATTGAAATAAAAAGTACAAGAAAGAATACAGTAAATTGTTGTCATTATTGAAAGAAACATATAAGAGAGAAAAGAGTAGATTTTTGTCACTACAATGTATTGAAATTAACAGATAAGAGAGAACAGAGTAGATTACAGATGTTAGATGGCATCATTGATTTGGGGTTTTAAATAAAAGAGCTGTGTGCCCAGGGTGTATAATATGCCCATCTCTTAGATTAGTTAAGAAACTGAAAAAAATTAAATTATATTTTTAAAAGTAATAAAAAATAATTGATATAGATTTAGAAGAAAGTATTTAAGTAGACGTTTCTTTCCATTAATATAATGTAATTAGAGAATCAAAATATCTTATTGACTATACTTTGAAGAATTTAACATTTCCTTCAGACTGCTTTGAATACCTTTTTTAGCATTTATATCAGTTTTAACTTCAAATAGTTCCGGTTAAAACGTATTTTGATAAAGGAGTGATAATCACATCCTTTTAATCTACAAGATTACAGCAATTAAATGAAAAAAATATTCTAATATTACCAGGGCCTCTGGAAGTACAGGAAATAATAGAGAAGTAGTTTTCCAAAACATTTTATAGTCTATCTTGAAGTATAACAAAAAGTTTTGCTAAACACTTAAAAATAATTGTTCATTCATCTACAAAGCCAGATTAATAGCTCTTATTTAAAAGTTTAAATAAAAGAGATAACTATAGAATTGTTTGGTCACATATATAACTAGAAATTTTCACTAATTGAAGTCAAGAAAGCCAAAAACGTCGATTTCTTGGCAGGCACATTAATATATGATTGTTTAAAAATTGTTGATCATGCTTCTTATGATCAAGATTTAATTGAACAATTCTCGTGCATCAAATTACATAACTGTCAGAACTAATTATATCTTAACCAAAAACTTAAACTGAGAAAGTTCAATGAAAGGTTTAATCATGGCAAAGAAAGTAAAATTTGGCAAATAACTTAAGGAGTTCCCATCATGATGACTGAGTTTCAGGTTAATGTTACTTTACCTTTATGGTAAACTACCTTAGCCAAAATATTTAATGTGAAATGGGACAGACTAATTGACATACAAACCTGAAATGGGACTAAATGACAGATAAATGGACAGATGGATTGATAGAAGTGCAGACCTTTTCATATTACAAATGAACAACTTTTTATGTTTGCAATTTATCTGTAGGGTTATAAGGATCTGGGTTGAATAAATTTTGGTGACATATTACTTAAAAGTTCCCCAATCAATTTATCAAATCTTTCCTCACTTTTTATATGTACAGCATTTGTATAATTTTATCTGTGCAGTTTCTGTGTTGATTACACAAAACTGAACAATGTTAAGTAAATTTTATCAGTCGAACTAGAAAAATGTAAATACACATTTTAATTATCAAAATTTTTTCATTTGCACATGATCTACATGTGCAAGCTTAAGGTCCCTATATAAAATAATAATTTTAGTCACTGTACATGATGTTATGGTATGAATTGTTTTAACTCAAAAATGACTTGAGACAAAGTTTGTATTTTGTCTTTCAAGCCTACAATTATTATTAGAGTTTAAACTACATGTACATGTACTAAGTGGAGGACATCTGTTTTAGAATTACTACATTTTTATTAAAATTCTTTGTCTGCAATACCTACTTATCTTTGGGTACTATGTGTAATATTTATAATATACATATATACATGCATCATTGTAAATTATTTCTCTTTCTTTTAGGAATATGTTACTCGTGCATCAGAAAGTATCCTGTATCTCAAGACAGCAAGCAGGCTTTGATAACCGATATTGGTATGTACATGCTTGTAGATGAAGTAAAAATAAATGTGCCTAAGTGTACTCCTTACTTCTTGAAGTGGGCAAGGTACATATTCAAGAATATATATATAGAGATGGGGTTTAAATTTAGTATGGAAATGTGGAATATATGTCAATGAGACAATAACCCAACCAAAGAGCAACCAACAGCCAAAGGTCACCAATGGGTCTTCTACGCAGCGAGAAAATCCTGAACTTGGTGGTCCTCAAAAGTTGTGTACTAGTTACTGAAAATTGACATCATACTAAACACCAAAACATATTTATAAATGAACTGTCTGTTTTAAAATAGGTTTGTCCTTTTTTTCCGACTATGCAGTTCCTGAACAGGCTGATTGAATTTATGAAATTTTATTATAATGTCATTGTGCACCTCTTGTTTAGACCTTTTTTTGTCCTAAGTATTTTTGTGGTATTTTTTTGTGTGGATTTCTAGTTATAATATGCCTGGTTACATTTATATAAAAACAAAGGATATGGGGTACATGTATCCATCATTGACACAAAATTAGTTCATGCACAGCCAAAAAACACACAAAAAGCAAAGAAATAGCGCTTTTTCCACTGCTGTTCATCCAAAGAGTCCCTAGCACTTGGCTTGGGCATAATTCTTTACAAAAATAACAACCACAAAAATAAGTTTACAATTTATATTTTTGTTTTCATTATTTTCATAATGTTTTAGGAAAGTTTTACGACAGTTCAGAAAGACTATCCACAACAGAAACAGGAATTTCAAAGGCAGAAGAATCTGATAATTTAGCTTTCACCAGTAAGTGTTTACAGTACTATTCCTTTTCATAAATAAGTAAATATTCTGTCAATTCAGAAATTATTGCACTGTTTTTGTTATTACAAAAAAGGGTTATAATCGCAAGAAATCAAACTCTATTTTGCTAAAATATCAATTTATAACATATTATAAAAGAAAAACAATATTTTTTGGTTATTGACCTGGGACAATGAGCAATTGGGATGGGGGGGGAGGGGGGGGGGGTTGTAACATTGAAACTCGCATTTTAGGGCAAGAATCCTTCAACAAAAAAATCTATGATTTCCTTCTCTCAGATCAGAATATACATGTGCTTTCTTCAGTTCAGTTATAAAAAAACATCCTCTATCTCTATATCCCATCAATAAGTTTATCAAAGCAATCAGATCATTAATGTTTATGGCATATAACAAGTATTTGCATCATTAATTTTTTTTTACCCACCTATATTAATTATGTTTTTCAGTCTATGCTTCTGTTGTCCGTATTCTGTCTGTTCCCTATTATATGATCTTTCTAATTCATATAGATATAGGAAGATGTGGTGTGAGTGCCAATGAGACAACTCTCCATCCAAATAACAATTTATAAAAGTAAACCATTATAGGTCAATGTACAGCCTTCAACACAGAGCCTTGGCTCATACCAAACAAAAAGCTATAAAGGTTCCCAAATTTATTAGTGTAAAACCATTCACACGCTTAATCCAAATCCAAATCTATATAAAAAGATGAGAAACGAGAAACACGTATAAATTACATAAACAAACAACAACTACTGTAGACAGATTCCTGACTTAGGAGAGGTGCAAACATATGCAGCGGGATTAAACGTTTGAATGATACCAAACCTTCACCCTTTTCTGAAACAATAGCATAACATCAGAACATAGCAAACAATAAAATATCAATTGGAAGGCTTAACTCATCAAAAACGTAAATTAACACACTATGAACGAATAAATTTGATTGCGATTCCTGAATGCAAATGCACAGTTAACAAAATTTCAAATTGATAATTGTATCACGTTTGCTGTCGTCAGAGAAGTCTGAAGACACTTAATTTCTGGACAATAACCTTAGATTTAGTGAATGGATCTCTATAAAATCTAAACACAAACTGACAAAGTTTGAAACTGAAAGAGTAAGGCTGGGATTGATTTTGGGGGTTACATATAGTTCTAACCATTTAGAAATTAAAGGGCTAAAAAGGTGTCCAAATAATCATTTTTAGCTCACCTGGCCCAAAGGGCCAAGTTAGCTATTATCATCACTTGGCGTCCCTCGTCCATCGTCTGTCCTCGTCCTGCGTCTGTCGTTCTTAATTTCTACAATAATCTTCTCCTCTGAAACTACTGGGCCAAATTTAACCAAACTTGGCCACAATCATCATTGGGGTATCTAGTTTAAAAAATGTGTGCAGTGACCCAGCTTACCAATCAAGATGGCAGCCATGGCTAAAAATAGAACATAGGGGTAAAATGTAGATTTTGGCTTATTACTCTGAAACCAAAGCATTTAGAGCAAATCTGACAAGGGGTTAAATTGTTTATCAGGTCAAAATCTATCTGCCCAGAAATTGTCAGATGATGTTGGGTTGCTGGCCCCCAATTGGTTGAAAAACAATACTTTTATAATGCATAGTATAAATTGCTTATTTCTTGACCAATTTCAATGGGGTTTTATTCTTGAATGCTTTGACATGCTAAATCGAACCATGTATTTTGAATTTTGATTTTTGGCTCTTTATTGAATTGGTCCACATAATGGTCCAAAATTTTACTAAAGTTTTATTTTAATATAAATAAATTTGGTGTTTTTACTGTGTTTTGATTGGTTAAAATTATTAGTTTTATTTTCAATGTTGTCAATTTTGATGGCGCGTAGAGATGTACTATTACAATTAAAATCTCATCAATGTTTAATTGTAATGGACTGGGCAATGAAGTTCCTACCTATCAAACACAGAGAAACACAAGCTGATTTCTATGGGAAAAAAGGCATTGGTTGGCACATTTCTTCTGTAATAACAACTTCACAGATTTTAGGTGAATCACCTGCAACTCATACAGACAAATTTGATGTTCAAACCTTTGTCCATATTCTGCAGTTAGGAACTCAGGGTTGGTTCTCAGTTGCCCATATACTAACAGACTTGTTAAACCAACTGTCAGTCAGGACTACAGTGAAAGAGGTCTTCTTGAAGAGTGACAATGCAGGATGTTATCACTGCGCACCACTGCTTTCTTTTATTCAGCATCTGAACTCATGTTCATCCATCAAGGTTCTCCAATACAACTTCAGTGAGGCACAAAGTGGGAAAGACATCTGTGATGCCAAGACTGCTCATTGCAAAAAATCAGGTAACTTTTTTAAACAAATATGTTCATACCCTTTAGACAGTTATGATTTCAAGTCATATATAAATAATTTTTTAGGAGAAAATATAAGAAAAAAATAAATATTGGACAATGACATGAAGCAGCACTAAACCACACAATGAAAGAAGAGCCTTCAACAATGAGTAAAATCCCTGCCACATTTTTAATTATAAATGACTATGAAATTAAAAATAAAAAAAAATCAATTTAAGCAACTAACAGCTTGATTCATGTACAAATCAATGAACGAAAATCATATAGGATATATAGCAATAAACTGTATCACAGGATTCTGACTTGGGACAGACCCAGTATATTGCGAGGTTAAACCAGTTTGCTAGTTGTTGGTTAATGTCTTTACTTATGTACTTTCATTTTATTTTACAGGTACTCTGGAGAAGGACATGATATAGTTACACCACAAGACATGAGAGCAGCACTTCATGCAAATGGTGGGGTTAAAGGTGTATTGGCATCAGTGGTATCTGTGGACAATCAACACGAGAGAAAAATGTTGTCCAAAATTCCCAACATCAGTCAAATGAATAACATCACATTTCACAAAAATGGAGTGACATGCAGACGGGCCTATAAGATTGGTACAGGAAGCTTTTTGCCACCCAATCAGTTTAAAGATAGTGCAACATTGGCTGGATTTATGGTAAAAAAAACATAACAATAGGAAGACGTTACAATTGTATGGAATATTGCATATGTAAAATTTACACTTCACTAATGTTTTAGATATCTGTTGTCTGCTTACAGCTTCATTTTCACAGTAAACATTTAAATTAAGATGAAAAAGGCTGCAAAAGTGAACCTGGTTTAGTATACATTAAAAAATTGAAAATAAATATATTATTAGTTTAGTGTAAATATTCTATAGTTTTATATATCCTGTTGTCTAATTTGTATTTGTATCTTCCTTAATATAAATGGCATAAATGACTTTTAATTAAGAACAGCTATATGATGCAGTCTGGATTTTGTCATTGTTGAAGGCAGTTGGTTGCCTATAATTGCTTACAACCACTTCATTTCATCTTTAATTAATTATTGTCTATTTGGCAATCATACCAACTCTTTTAATTCTTATACATTTCAACTTGCTTGACTTAGTTTCTAGGTCCAATTTTTTCAATAACCTGGATGGTAACTTAATGACATTTTGCACAAACAATTCTGTTATTGATACAAAATCAAGGTCATATGCACCTTAATTTACATTTGGTTTCTTTTTGGTCAATTTTTTATTGGCATTTTAAATTAAGTTAGTAGAATGCTAGCTTAATACATTGTATGTGTAATGTTTGTAATATGGATATTACTTCTTTGTAGGTTGAAGAGCCATTCCCAATCTTGCTTAACAACAAAGGTTCCTTGAAAATCCTCTCTGTAAGACCTGAAGAGCAAACTATTGAAGAAGTACCAAGGAATGATGGCCATGAAACTGATCAGTCAATTTCTGAACCAAATAACCAGTTGTATCCATGTCCTGATATGTCTTGGCTATAAATTTAAGCAAGGAAAAACTAACTATTCATGAATTCTTTTTAAAATACTTTGAAACAAAGGGGGTTACTTTATTTTAGAAAATTGTGTATTTTTTTTGTTTTTAACCTCCTTATAATAAATTATCTCCCTTTTTGATAGAACTGTTTTAAAATGTGTAAATACATTATTACAATAGGTTCAGAATTTTATCATATCAACCTTTTCATGTTCTATTTATAATTCAGCAATATTTGATAAAGTACTTTCACAGAAAATAATTTGTTTTAAAAGGCAAAAAATGGTGTTAAGCCACCCCCTCCTCCCCTATCATTTTAAAGCAACCAAACATCATTTTCTAAATACTGTGTGTTTATTATTTCTATGTAGTCTGCTTTTTATTAATTTTTATGTAGACCAAATTTTAATATCTGGTAGAATTATTATTTTGCAATAATGTGTCATTTTTTTTTTTCCTTTGCTCAAATTTGTTGTCAACCAATAACACCATGATTTTTAATTGTCCAAACCCACCGAGATATTTTAAAAGAAATATTTAATTTAATGTAGTTTCTTGTATAATCTGAGTAAAACCCCACTCCCAGTGTTAATTTTTAATAAGTCACTGTTTACTTTATTGAATCTTGAATTTTATCAATTTTTCAAGTTTGAAAAAAAGGGGGGGATAGTGGATTGGATTTTTTTTTTATTAATATTCAAATGCAAAGCAAAACCTGTTATATGGTAGCAATTAAGACTTGAATAATTGTAAAAAAAGCAAAAAGAAAGAAATAAAAGTGTTATCTTAGTATATACAACCCTATGAACTTTGGCATTTTTTAGAAAATAGGAAATTTGAAAAAATTGCAAAATTTACAGAGTTATCTGCCCTTGGGTAACTTCAAATTTTTTTATGGCAGATATGGCTATGAAAAGGTCTTTGTGTTATGTTTTATAATTGATGCCACTTTTGTTGATGATATGTTTATAAATACATTAAATATTGTTTCAAAAAATGCTTATTTTGTGTATTTTCTGTTGGTTTTCATCCGAAAATTTCCAAATTACAGGTGGCGCCCCTACGGCCAAGATATATAAATCAGATCAAAACATTATATTTATTTACAGTAGTTATGGTAAGGTTAACCTACAAACAAGATTTCATAAAGATTGGCAAATATTGATACCGGACTATTTTGCATGGTTTTCTCATGGACAGGCTCTTAAGCTGAAAATTCCAAAATACCTTATTCACTGTATTTAAAGATTTTTGTGAAAAAGACATCTCAGCAAACATGATCATACTACATAAACTGTGAGATGTATATTCTACAGGAATCAACATAACATCACCATCAAAGAAAAGAAAAGAAACCACTGGGACTTACTTAATCAAAGAGCAGATTGTGATCGGTTTTAATATAATATGACGTCTACTGACAGAACGAGTTAATTTTTCTCGACGTATCGTCGTTTGACGAAAGTTACTTATGGAAGGGAGACAACTCGAAGTGATAATATGGACGACTCCATTTTGGCTGAAGGGGTGTTCTAGTTACACCTTTATGTTGTGGACTACATTTATTTTAATTTAAATGATGCATATGATTTAAAATTATGCAACAACAATAACCCTCAATAGCAGACAGAAATAGAAAGGATCTCGTGAGTTTCAAATTAATCAATGAATTTGGGAATCCAGAGCAACCATTCAATCTGATACCCCTTCAAGACAAGAAAACTATACGCCTGGCATAATTACCTAAACAAATCTTAAACTTGTGATTTGTAGCAAGGACATATATTAAATGTTAATTAAATAACCTACATTTCTTTATGGAAGTACAATATCAAATATCAGTTTCACAACGGTCACATATAAGAAAACTCCACTTCAGTTCTTATATGACAGAAATAGATTTATTGAATTCAGAGAAGTCTCTCATGTTATCAAAACTTGGGAATTCCCTCTGACGTGTTTCCAAATTTATAACACTAAATATAAATACTGCTTAATTCTGATTTTCCGTGTTGTTAAAAACACGCATACAAGTCAAGGGAAATATCGAAACATGTAGATTATGAGAAGAACATTATAGGACAGTTGTTTAAATTCAATTCATTTGTTTTTTACACCATTCAAAGCAAGACAATGTTCCTTAATCGGTTGACGTGAGGGCATGGCCCTGAGTCAATGGTATAAGTCTACAGACTGCTTAAAAGCAATCGTATCCCAAAAATCAATAGAAAATTTCAAAAATCTAACTGACTACCTTATACATTATCACTGTAAATGGTGAATAGCAACATTTTACCTTTTTTTAATCTTGAAGGTCATTTCTTATTACCAAATGTTCCTGTTGCACTGACTACAACATTCATTATCAATGGCAACACCTTACCTTTTTAAACATGAAGGTCATTTAATTATTACCTACCTTTTTAAACATGAATGTCATTTAATTATTACCAACCTATTTAAACATGAAGGCCATTCAATTATTACCTACTTTTTTAAACTTGAAGGTCATTTCTTTATTACCTACCTTTTTAAACTTGAAGGTCATTTCTTTATTACCTACCTTTTTAAACTCGAAGGTCATTGCTTTATTACCTACCTTTTTGAACTTGAAGGTCATTGCTTTATTACCTACCTTTTTAAACTTGAAGGTCATTTCTTTATTACCAAATGTTCCTGTTGTACTGACAACTGTTGTATCTTCTGCTTTTTCCAATCTTTCTGCTAAAGTTTGTCTACAAAAACAAAATGACTACTTTAAAAAGATGCACTTGTATCAAATTCAAAAGAAATAAAACTGGTTTTACTCATTGTAGAAGGTCATACAGTGATTTTTAGTTGTTAATTTCTTTGTCATTTGGTCTCTTGTGGAGCGTTGTCTCATTGGCAGTCATATAGCATCTTCTTATTTCTATATTACTTATATATATTGTTTAATATAACAAGTATTAAAGTACTTTGATTTGCCTGATTATAAGGTTTGTGTATGTGTCAGCTTAACAAAGCATCGATGAGAAACTACAAATGATATAAGAGAAGTTGGATGTATTGCAGCCTGAAACATTCCAAACTTCTTCAGATTCTGATACATATAAATGATCAGTAATACTTACTTCAATTCCTTTTTCCTGTTTTTGTCCTCAAACGATTTAAATGCTTGTCCTTCTTTAATTTCATAAAACTTTAATCTCTTCTCTCTTTCCCTATCTCTGTCTTCTTGTCGTAACAATTTATGTTGTTTTTTGACTTCCTGCGTCCATGTGTGTTCATCATCAGAACTACTATCATCATAACTGTCATGGTCATCTTCTTTCTGTCAAAATATAACTTATACTTCTATCAAAGTTTACTTTACTCTATCAAATCTTTAATTAAGATATAACTTATACTTCTATCAAGTTTTTCTTTTATTTATCAATTCATCATCCTTTCATTTAGATATAGCTTAAGCATATATTTTGTAACACTCATTAAAACTTATTTCAATTCTTAAATATTAAAAGAAAATGTAACTTAAAGTCACACTAAAAATGACAAACTTAAGATATATAATAATAGACTGTCTGTCTATCACAATTCTCTTACCTCTATTTCATCAAACTGTTGTTCTATAACAGCCTTCTTTTTCTTAGATTTGTCAAGTTTCGACACAACTGGATTTAACAATCTAAATTCCTCACTGGTAGTGTCTATATGGAAATCAGTATCCTGAAACATGGCGGAGAAACGACTATCTTCCATGATGTCTGGAGTTTTCTGTAACAAGTAAAAATATAAACCATTGTTATATCATGTGACTCCTTCAATTCTTATAACACAGAGAAATCTTCTGTAACAAATAAATAAAGTGTTGTTTTTCTTAACTAGAATGAAATCACCTAAATCAGAAGAACACAAACAACAGATTTACCATTGTTTCCCTTTAATTGAGAAGTAAAAGCCACAACACACAACTTCAAACTTGATATGTGTTTTATGGTAATAAGCATTGTGTATAAATAAACTCATCATAGATACCAGGACTAAATTATAAGTTTCATAAAATTTGTTTGAGGCTTAATGAAGAGAACAGAAACGACAGATTTAACAATTTTTCCATTTATAAAGGGCTTAACTCAAGAAAGGTAAAAGTGAAGCCACTTAATTTTAAACTTGATCTGTGTTTTGTGGTTATAAGCATTGTGTATAAGTTTCAAAACATTTAGCTGCAGCAAATTCAAGTCAGAGAATGGAAACCAATTTTGGGGACATAGGTGACAGACAGTTGGGACGTACAAGTATAACACTTAATGCCCCCATTTGCCTATGATGGGGGCATACAAATATATGACAAACTAAGATGTACCATGAGCTATTGCTCATTATATATAGCCTGCACAATTTCATTGGCAAACAGGAAGAAAAACATAGAACATGTCACATCCTAGGGTAAAGTAGCTATTACTTGTAATTGCTGAGTAAATAGTGGCAAAAACTTTTTACAAGTTCTCAGCATAAAGGAAGTTGAATATTGAGGATTTAAAAATGTTTGACAATGTATGGCATAACAAGCTGAAGCTTATATGTCACAAAGCTCTGACTTCTATATGCAGCATAAAATATGGCATCATACTGTTAAAGACAGAGACAAACTAGTATACCCCAACCTTTTAAGAAGGTATATAAAGACACAAAACTGTCAACTTCTGTACAAAAAAATGCCAGGGAATCCTAGATAGTTTTAAATTATTCTCTTAGTGCACTAAGTTGAAAGATTTTTTTATCTATATCTGACAAAATAGGAACAGAAACTTTATATTAAAAAATTATAATGACTTTGAAATAATCTTTTTTTGAACTAAAAGAAATCTTTTAATATTTCCATGTTCAGAAACCTTTTAAAACAAATAAACATATGGAATACCACTTAGGCATAACATGTAGAAAACAAATCCTCCTTCCAAAGCAATTCGATATTTCTAAAGTGAGTAAAACACTTTTAACTATGGTGGTTAATTGATTCAATGAAAGTGCTTGCTTTTATACTTTCCTATAAATGTTCACAGAGAGAATGCAAGATTTTTTTTTCTGTAATGAATTCTCTTTTACAAAAAGCCATGAAATAGTATGCCAGAAATTGAACATGTTGAAGTTGTAGCATGTAAAAGAGTAAGATATAATTATTAGGAATATAAGGGTGGGATATAAATAGAACAGCTAACTGCATAGAGACGCAATGAAACCTTTCAAACTACATTGTATTGTTTGTGGGCATATAGTCTCTTATTACACGAGTTAATACACTCCAGATCACAAATTAAGTTAGTTTAGTGAAATTTTATATAAAAAACAAATTTTCTCTTTTTTCTTTACTGTAACCTTAAATCAATTCAATAATCATATATGCAGACAATACGTAAAACCGATCACTGCTCAAATACCTGAATGTATATGTTAGGCCTCAGATTTCTCACAATTTGCATGTTTTGATCTTCATCACATCAAATGACTAAAAGCTTTTATCTAACTAGATATTTATCGGCATTTGAGCAGATCTCTAATAAATGATATATTTGTTGGCATTTTATTTTTTCTATGCAATAAATTGTCTTTTCAGAAAATTATATTACAACATCATTTATAAAAGGAGTAAATAATACATTATTCTCAGCCATTTATTCAAAACTTCAGGAAATAAAAGCAATTAAAATTTCATTTTATTCCACAAATCACATTGTACACATGTTTTATTGTCATGGATTTCAAATTGATAGGATAGGCTGAGAATGACATCTGAATTGTATTCCCTCAATTAGAATGTCTGAAAGCTTATCATCAAAACAACATAAAACTATTACCTTGTGCATGTTTACATTACATATGTAGAGATTATCAGGTTTTCTGCATATTGATATTACAAAATATCAGCTGCAAGTCACAATATGAAGTTTTTTGCTGAGTGACTGCAGCTTTAATTTAGTTCAAAAAGGCTTCATATTATGGCTCATAATACATCCTATATGAAAAATGCCATGTAATAATCTGATAATATCCATTTGCAGACAAACTGATAATCAATTTATGAGACAGAATTTCTGTATTTTCATGATAGTAGCATGTGTGTTTTTTAATTCCGGTTTTTAAGAGAACGTGATAATTTCGAGTCAACATTAGTTTATTTAGCCCAGTTCAACTTATTTGCCTTCACAAAGCTGTGATATGAAGAGCTGAGTAAAGTGAAACAGACAGTGGGAACACCAATAAAGATTTTATTGGCAATTTCCTTTTGATCTTACTGTCTGTTATTTTTAAAATCATGGATAGGACTTGACACTCGAAAATATTAATAATAAAAAACGCAGGTTACTAAAATATCAAAATATTGTTTGATTTTATTGTAATTTTAACTTGATATGAACTGGCTTATTTGGACATCTAATTCAGTGATTAAGCTTTAACTTGATACGAACTGGCTTATTTGGACATCTAATTCAGTGAATAACCCTTTCCTCCATAATGACGCCTTTTGACGCCACCCCCTTTACTCCACAATGACGCCTTTCGACGACTGTGTAGTGCCTCAGTTGAAACGTATTACCTAGGATAAAACTTCATCAAACTTTAAAAAAAAAATGTATCTATTATAAAAAGAATATTCATGAGAACATCTGACTGGAATTTCATTGATGAAAAATGTGTTTTCGCACTGCATTAATACTTTAAACCTGATGATTATTTTTCATTGAAAAATCCTATGCGAATCAAGTATGTAAAAAAAAAATTCCATAGAGGAAAGGGTTAAGCTTTAACTTGATACGAACTGGCTTATTTGGACATCTAATTCAGTGATTAAGCTTTAACTTGATACAAATGGTTTATTTGGACATCTAATTCAGTGGTTAAGCTCAATATTGAAAGTAGACTTTGACCTGTAAATATTGACTGTTTACACATTGTGACTTGGATGGAGAGCTGTCTCATTGGCACTCATACCACATCTTATTTCTAATTACTTCCTTATTAAACTGTCTCTGTCAATGTTATCATCCCTATAAAGTAACATTTAATGAGTGACTCTAGGCGATATCTGTATTATTCCAGCTGGACATGATGTCATGTTACAGATATCTATCTCTGCTGTTTTCAAGTGATTTGTGAACTAACTATAAAATATATGTTAAAAAACATATAAATGGATAATGTACGATGGTATGAGGATATAAATGGATAATGTACGATGGTATGAGGATATAAATGGATAATGTACGATGGTATGAGGATATAAACTAATAATAACACTTTTTTGTACTTTGCCACAATGCAGTGAGCTGATATCCTAGCTGATGAAATCTGAGTATCATAAAATTATTTGCCTATCTTCTTTTAATCAACAAATAGTCTTAACTATATGAGGTTCTTTTGGTTGAGAATTTGAAGTAAAATGATAAAGTTAGTAAAACTACTTTTATGCATACAAAATTTTGGGATAGTTTTGGTTGTTTAGAATGAAGTCACATGCAATTTCATTGTTAACAGAAGCGGATGAAATTGAGCACATGCCATTGAAGTACTGATACATGCATTATTGCCTAATATTTATGTGTATCAAGTACTAATCTTAAAAATATTAGACCGTAGGATAAAATGAAAAATGTACAAATTGTCAATACTTATCTTATTTGTTATGAACCTATAAATATATACTGTGATAGACAAAACGATGTTTCTTTGTATTAATAAGTTTCCAAAACTATTTTTATGTTATTTTCCCAGGAATAACATGATTCAAAAATAGTATAGCTAGAATCTATATAATATATATATATTTATTTTTACAAATAACGTTGCTTTATTGGCATTATTAGGCTTCAGCTATCAAAATCTGTCAGTTGATATAAGTATAAAACATCATGGAATCTCAGGAACTAATTATTAATATGGTCTACAAAAAGAGATATAAAATTATCTAGGATGTGATATAACCAAAGCAATTAAATGTCCTTTTCTCAAAATCATTATGATTTATTCAGAAATTTGGTTTCATAACCAAATAATTTCTATATATCTTTCAACATCCTCCAGTCCATCAATCTTTTCCCCCAGGGATTTGAATAAACAGCCATGTATTATAGTGTCATAACAAGACAGATTTTATACCATAGGCATTAACCTCAGTTGTCAGGTTTTAACTTATTTCACAACTAATAATCATACTTCAGATTTCATTGGACATACCAAAATAATTTACTTGGATTAAGCAAAGTTGTCAACCTAATATTTTAACTTCACTTTATTCAATGAAAAAAAACAAAAGCACAAGAAGACAAATCTATATCTTGAGCTTTAATTACGTAATTTGAAAATCCATTTTAATCTGTTAAAAGTGAAATATTGAATTAGACACCAAGTAAAAAACAAGGACATTTTGACCTTAAAATTTGTTACACAACAATGTGCAAGCCTCAGAAATTTCTTATTACTTTAAGTAGAATTTATGGGGTAAAAACCTACTTATTGTGAAGACTGTACAGTGTTATGCAACAGTCAACAAATTAACTATCTTGTATTTTACAGTCAATCAAAATACAAAAAAAATGACTAGATTTTCTTCGATTGTTAAACTCCCAGGGACATTAAATAAATTTGCATAAATACTTTACTTTAGAAATTTTTAATCATTTACTGTGGATCCATTTATTTTCAGGGTACCAATTTTTGTGGATTACGGAAACCTTACATGTTCATGCATATCTAATTTCGGCATACATGCCTATAGAAATTTGTTATTTGTTGAACATTGAATTTCGTGGTTCGCCTGTACCATTGAAAACCATGAAAAATGGTATCCAACAAATAATAATGAATCCACAGTATAAGTATATCTCCCTATATGCGTTGCATTAGTCTTGTCTATAAGACAAAATTGTAAAAACTATATCAAATTAACCTTCATTTTCTTTTTATTTCCAGCAGTGGCCTCTTCTTTGGCTTCTATTAACTTTCTGGCAAAATCAGGATTAACCTTAGGTAACTTCTGTAATACAATATAGGAAGAATATAAGATACAAAGGTTGATATAATACAAAACATGGTAATATCAGGCTATCTGATCCGCCAGCTAATTGAAAAATATTCCTTCAATTTAAGGAGAATGGAAATAACCTGAAATAAATCAACTGAAGATCAATTGACTTTATATTAGTTTACTGAAATATTCATCTATAATTTGTAGGTTAACGTGTAATTTCTCACAAGGAACTATAAGATACCCTATGCATTTCAAATGATCAAATGCAGTTATTCATACCATTATAGTTTACTCAGAACACAGCTTTAACATATTCTATAAGTCAAATAGATTGTCTGTTTTTTCCTTTCCAATATTTTATTGGGTTTTCTTTCTCTTTGAAATATTTTATTGTATTGTAAAGACAACATTTTAAGACATATAAGTTTACATAATCAATCATTTTGGAAGTTAAAAAACTTATTCATTCTGTTTTCTATGTAGATGATGTATATAATTTATAATGGTATCATTTTTTAAATTTCTATAAAACAGGGGTTAATTTGACCATTTATTTTTGGGGATCAACCCATAAAATTCATATATTTTCAAATTCAACATGTATCAGGTTTTTAGTTTTACAGAGATTTGAATGATTTGGGAATAATTCCAATGTTGTATGTTATTTCTTGAATCAATAGTGAGCACCACTTCAAGGTTTATAAAGGCAAAGATGTTAGGAATTTATAAAGATGTATTCTAAGGTTATCCAAATTAAAGTCACATGAAACGAGTGAGTGGTGAAAAATAATGTTTATCCAATTCTTGAATCAATGCATGTATATATCATAAACTTAGTCCTCTGTGCACAATTTTCTCATGTTTTCATGTAGGTGTAATACCACCATTGATTTTCCCCTATTAGTCTTTGTTAAATTTGCACTTTTCAAAAAATTGTGCAGAATTTATCTTTGTTTCAAATAAAGAAATACTTGGCATGAGTAAAGTTTTATCCTGTCCAGTTCTATAGAAAAAATTTCACATAACATTTCATTGAATATAAGAAAATGAATTGGAAGTTAACCAATCAAAGGAGTAGGTTCAGTAAGACCCCTTTTTGGCCCCACAATTAAGCAGTTTTGCAAAATTATGAAAATGTAATCTTTTAGCTATTTTTTGGAAAGTAGAATGCTTCTGCTACATAAATATGTGCTGTTTTTGACAATACAATGCACATATATCGTGTACTAGCATCATAAAGTCATGCTAAACTACTGAAATCTTCACAATTATAGCATTTTAGTTAAATTTTAGACGGTTTCCGTCTTAAATGAAAGTGGCCGCATTCGTGTTTATTCATAATATTGAAATGTAAGTTGTATTTGATGATAATACATAACATATATAAAGGTTGAGGATGAACACGGATGCGGCCACTTTCATTTTTGACGAAAACCATATTAAAAGTGACGTTTTTTGGCATATTTGATAGATTTTTCATATTCAGCTTCAATCGGAGCGTTTTTAATGACTAAATCAGTTAAAATCTTTAGAATAAACTAATCGAATCAATTAAAATAGACACTTAAGTGTTTAAAAAGTGTCCTAAATATTTCGTTAGATGAAACTGAAATTTGGGGCCAAAATCGGCCCTTACCGGACCTACTCCTTTCTCCCCTTATTCTATCTGTGTACAAGGTTTAGTCACCATGTAACCTCAAGATTACAAAATTTTCTATAGAAATCACAAATAAAAAAAAATGGTGTTTTGAAATACCAAGACATATGTTTATGACACAGAAATAGTTTTACTGCAATGAAATGTAGGATTAATTACCTACAACGGTCAAATTCAAAGGAATATTTTTTAGACCTACTTTCGTATACAACCGGATGTAACATACCATGATTTGGTGGTATTACACCTGTATATATCATAAACTTAGTCCTCTGTGCACCATTTTCTCATTTTTTTACGCAAATATATCGTATAATCGTCAATTTTTTTTTCTCTCTGTCTGTTATGATTTAACAAATATGGCTGCTCATTAAATGCCGTCTTTTGAAGCCGAAGTTTACCAATTGTCACCTAATAGTAAACAAATAACAAAAAACACGGGTATTGAGCACGTGTTTAACATGTACAATCAGATACTTGTTTATTTTAATGACAGATCCATGCGTATTGCAATCACAGGATTTTAGCAAAAATTACGCTCAGGTCACTATGCAAATGGAAAATATGTTGACGAATTGTTTCTGGAAGGAAACTTAATAATTAGTTAACTTCTTCTAAATGTGGACAAATTAAAGAATTTTCATCAGAAAAAAGTATATGTACATAAGTTGTATAATGAAAACTATCCATTTATTTTTTTTAATTTGAGGTTTCTTATGACTTTAACATAGTTCTTAACAAGTCTTATCAACTAAGCAAGAAAAACACAGCATTTCATATCATGTAACCACAAAGCAATTTAAATTAAATTTATCAACATTCTATTGACAAAATTCTGTTGTATTTCTTGTCTTAGTAAATATAAGGAAACGGATCAATTTATTTGAAACCAAGTGTCAATATTGCGTGTTATAAACCAAGGATAAAGTCCAAGACTTCTTTCTTCTATTTACAATCATTAATTAACTTTATCTAATTTTAAATAAGATTGTCAGCAGTCTTTGTTTTCAATTACTACAAAATAGAACTTTCCTTTTTCAATAGAATTCATTTCTTTTTCCAAATGACTGAATATGATATTTCCTATACAAATGACTGTACATAATATTTCCTATACCAAATGACCTATACCATATTTTCAGATCCTTCTAACCATTACTGATATCCAATACATGGCTGTCATAATATTCACTGTTTGATTAATTAATTAAAATTTTATCTTATTCAGCACTTGTAAACAAGAAGCCTAACCATTATATAGAAATTATACAAGTTCAAACAGGAATTAAAATGTTGTCAATTATTAGAGTATGTAGTACTTTTGCATTAATTATTTATGATCTCACAAAACTTTGAAAAAATACTGATTTAAAATCTCTGAAATAATGCTTAACAAGCCGACTTGTCTTAATAATTAAAGTTGTGCAAAAAATAATTTTTCATGGAAAATATATTCTCATTGCTTCCACAATGGATGAATAGTACTTGGAATAAAATATATCCCAGAATGCATAGGATTCAGAAACAGTTAAAGTCATAAGAAACCTCAAATTAAAAACTAGAGGCTCTCAAGAGCCTGTGTCGCTCACCTTGGTCTATGTGCATATTAAACAATGGACACAGATAAATTCATGACAAATTGTGTTTTGGTGATGGTGATGTGTTTTTAGATCTTACTTTACTGAACATTCTTGTTGCTACAATTATCTATATCTATAATGAACTTTGCCCTGTAATTACAGTGGAAAATATTTTCTAAAAATTTACAAAATTTTACAAAAATTTATGAAAATTGTTAAAAGTTGACTATAAAGGGCGATAACTCCTTAAAGGGTCATTTGAACATTTTGGTTATGTTGACTTAATTGCAGACCTTTCTTTGCTGAACATTATTGCTATTAACAGTTCATCTCTATCTATAACTAGAGGCTCTAAAGAGCGTGTGTCACTCACCTTGGTCTATGTGAATATTAAACAAAGGAAGCAGATGGATTCAAGAAAAAATTGTGTTTTGGTGATGGTGATGTGTTTGTACATCTTACTTTACTGAACATTCTTGCTGCTTACAATTATCTCTATCTATAATGAACTTGGCCCAGCAGTTTAAGTGGAAAATTTTAGTTAAAATTACAAATTTTATGAAAATTGTTAAAAATTGACAATAAAGGACAATAACTCCTTAGGGGTCAATTGACCATTTCTGTCATGTTGACTTATTTGTAAATCTTACTTTGCTGAACATTACTGGTGTTTCCATTTATCTCTCTCTATCTATAATAATATTCAAGATAATAACCAAAAACAGCAAAATTTCCTTAAAATTACCAATTCAGGGGCAGCAACCCAACAACCTGTTATCCGATTCATCTGAAAATTCAAGGGCAGATAAATCTTGACCTGATAAACAATTTCACCTCCTGTCACCCCTATGTTCTATTTTTAGCCATGGCGGCCATCTTAGTTGGTTGGCCAGGTCACGCCACACATTTTTTAAACCAGATACCCCAATGATGACTGTGGCCAAGTTTGGTTAAATTTTGCCCAGTAGTTTCAGAGGAGAAGATTTTTTTAAAAGAATACTAAAATGGTTAAAAATTGACTATAAAGGGCAATAACTCCTTAAGGGGTCAACTGACAATTTTGGTTATGTTGACTTTTTTGTAGATCTTACTTTGTTGAACATTATTGCTGTTTACAGTTTAACTCTATCCATAATAATATTCAAGATAATAACCAAAAACTGCAAAATTTTCCTTAAAATTACTAATTTGGTGGCAAGAACCCAACAACAGGTTGTCTGATTCGTCTGAAAATTTTAGGCCAGATAGATCTTGACCTAATAAACAATTTTACCCCACGTCAGATTTGCTTTAAATGCTTTGGTTTCAGAGTTATAATCCAAAATCTACATTTTACCCCTATGTTCTATTTTAGCCATGGCGGCCATCTTGGTTGGTTGGCCGGGTCACGCCACACCTTTTTTAAAACTAGATACCCCAATCATGATTGTGGCCAAGTTTGGTTAAATTTGGTACAGTAGTTTCAGAGGAGAAGAACTTTGTAAAAGTTAACGACGATGGGTGATGACGAAAGACGATGACCGACGCCAACGCCGCCAGATGACGGGCCAGATGAGCTTAAAATAATGCATATGTTTTTTATAACTCAATGGATAGTTTTCATTATAAAAATTATGTACATATACTTTTTTCTGAAGAAAATTCTTTAATTTGTTCATATTAAGAAGAAGTTTACTTTATTTTAATTGCTTCCCAACATATTTTCCGTATGCAAAGTGACCTCTCGTAAAAATGCGGTGATCGCAATATGCATGGATGTCCATAAAAATAAACTATTATCTGGTTGTATATTTCAAACACGTGCTCAATATCCATGCTTTTTGTTTGGATTGTTAACAGAAGATGAGTTTATGATGTTTGTGTGCATTGGTTCAAGAATTGGAATAACATTATGTTTCACCATTCACTCATTTATTATGACTTTAATGATATACAAATTGTAACAAATTTACACAAGAAAAATCATGAAAATCTTTGATATCAAACGAACCTTTAATCTGACTCTGTTCTCTCTCTCTTCCTCAATCTTCTCTCTTATTTTATTCTTTCTATATTTTTCATAAGCAAATGGTTCTGCTATGGACTTGGCTTTATGGTATAATCTCATGTCAATGAAGAAGCCATGCATATAGGCCCTCAACAAGTTTGACCCAATAAGATGTGATAACCCTAAGTCTTCTAACTCTCTTCTCGTTAAGAACTTATAATCGTCATACACTACAATATACATAAATATATAGATATACACATATTCATTACCAAAATTAATGTGAGGTTTTTAATAATGCGAATAACGTAACTGTGTGAGCATCACAATAATTAGAACTTGCATTCTGATATCTGATACATTATTCTGCATGAAGATATTCCTGCAAGAGCAATAAATAGTCTTACATTTTTATACATTCTTTAAAAATTGCAAAAATAAATGCTCACAATTATTTTTTAATTTACACTAGTTTTCATTCAATTACAAATTTTAAAATATAAAATATGGGCTTCCATGCCTCACTCAAACTATCACATAAATTGAACAATCTCTAATTTGGCATACATATACTGTAAATTCAGAAATTATTGCGTGCATTAATTATTGCGATTTGTCAATTTCAACTTAAATGCATTTTTATTTAACGATTTGGGAAAAGTCATGCTTTATTCAGTTAAAATATTACAAAATGCGAGTTTTAATTATTGCGTTTACAAGTCTGTCGCATTATTCGCAATAATAAAAACCTCGCAATAATTTCTGAATTTACAGTAGTTCACATCATAAGTGTATTAATTTCCATGTTGATGTGATCACAATTTCAAGGTGAACTGTCTAAACCTAAAACTTTAATCTGATACAAGAAGCACTAACAGATAGCCTAGCGGAAAGATTAAAAAAGATAATGCCTCCTCACTCTTCTATCATTGGGAGTGTTTAACAATAAGTTTCATATGAACATTTCATCCAGAACTTTGACTAAGTTATGAAACAGCCTGAAAGTAATTTCAAATAATAAGTATTATAAAATGCTGGATATAAAATTGACAACCATGACATTAAAAGCAAATTCAGCTAAGACCTAAATAGTCTAAACAACTTATGAAACAAATGTGTATTTAAAAATAAAACGAAAAAATTATATTTGACATTTGAAGCAAAATTGTTACAAATAATATTAATTTGCTTTTTAAATTATAACTTCAAACATTCCGATCTTATTCCCCTCCAACATTTCTTAAAATTTACAATCTTAGACTTTATTTATAATTCTTATTTTAAATCATATGCACTATACTATTAGGTTGTGAAAATACCTGGCCATGAGTATAAACAATTAAATAATTCAAATATAAGAAACACTAGCAGCTCTTTTCACAAATAATCTAAGAGTAAAAATACTTGTAAGACATACACATTTCAGTATAACTTATGATAAATTCTAATTGTAAGAATGTTTGAGAAAAGAGTTGTAAGACTTATTTTAAATTGTTGAAAAATACAACAAAGAAAAAAAAACAGCATTGGTGAGTGGTCTAATGAGTTCAAATACTGTAGTATACAATAGAGCATCCTTCTTTTCCAAACAAAACATTATCAATTTTAAAGATTACTCACCCTGTGTTTCTGAACTCTCCTCTAATTCTTCTGTCAAGTTGTCCAGAAATGAACACCATTTTGGAGCTGTTCCTATGGACTGTAAAATTTTACATTTGTTAATTATATGATCTTAAATTAAAATACAAGCAATTCTTCTGTTGCGAAAGTCAACTTTATTCCTATTTTAAGACATTTTATATATGAATAAAACGAGATATATGTGATGGAAATGTTTGCCAACCATACTACGACATAACCTTAACAAACATCTAGGGGTCAACTTATAGTCTTTTAACCACAACAACAAAGTGTCTAGACCATGTACTCTTTACTTAAGAAGTTATGCCATTAAATTTAAACCATTTAATGAACATCAGCATTAAGATCTAAACAAAGAAAATCACTAATGAAGTTCCTGACTTTGGACAGGAACATTAAAATGTAACATGGCTAATAGATTTTTTAAACCCTATTTTTACTTCCACTCCCTCCCTCTAATATCTATCCCCCATTGAGAGGTTACTTACAGGTATATAATAAGTTAAAACTTTTGGTGCCTCAGTTGCCATGAACAACAGTCCTGATCCTGGAACTACACATAAGTCATTCAGATCTGTACCAGGTTCAATAGCTGTGTAAGCCTTACCCTGAAAGTAAAGTAAAAATAGAAATAAAGAATTCCTTTCCTCTTATAAGGAAGTGTCAGATAAAGATATGTTTGATTAACAGTAGCCATAATCCTTCCATTTTTTTTCCTTATTACTGACTTCATACTAAATATAACATATTTAAGTATTTCAGATAATAAAATAAAATACAATAGTTAGAGCGATAACTTTTCTATTTTTAGTAAAGAACAACTATTGAAGTATTCATTTTATACAATAGAGTTATATAGAGGAAATACTTACATTATTTCTGTTCCAAAGTTTGAGTATTTTAGAATCCATGGACATAACCAAGTCTAGAGAATCATGGAATTCTATGGATTTGATTGGTAGCTCATACTGGTGATCCTTTATCAGGACAGGCTTATCAGATCTCAAGTCATATAATAACACCTGGAATATATAAATATATAAGCCATTACAAACAACTTCTACTGTCAATTTATTATTATTCTTTGGATACCAATTTTCATTGATTTTGTGGGTACAGAGGAACCACAAAATCAAATGTTCAACGAATTACAAATTTACTAAAGGATTATGTCCAGTCTTTGCCAAAACAACAAATTAAATATCTACAAAACAGAAAATTTTCATGAAACCAGGAAAATTGGTACACACAAAAATAAATGAATCTTTTGTAGATTTTTACCTTCATCAGTATTACTTATATATCTTAATTCATATAACACCTCAAACAAGAATGCACATGGCAGGCAGACAGGGGGCATATAAAACAACATGAGATCTATAATTGTAGGGCATATGATACAGTTTTGATCCCATATTGAAGTTTGCTGACAATTTGCATATAGGCTATTTTTTGCCTGATTAAATCAAATATCTAATAAAGATATACCTTCATGTGCTACTATTTGAGTAAAATGAGGTCCAAATTTTATATATTTGCTCAAAATTCGGATTTGTGGACATATTTTTCCTTTCGACAGAAATACATAACTTTTTTGTTTTAAAATTCAATTCAAAAATATTTTATTGTTCACATATCAAATGTACATTTAAACAAAGGGATTGGACAAAAGGCAGTGCCTATACAAATCCTTTCCCATACAAGATGGATTGAATAACATGCATGATAGTATATAATTTTCTGATAAGTTAATAGATCATACGTTGTTGCAGTGAGTCAGGGGAGGCAATTCCCCCACTTCTTGAAGTATTTTATTGTGTATACGTATATAAATAACTATGTTAACAAAGTCAAGATTTTCAAGATTTTATTGTAAAGCAACGCTCAGACACATGTGTAACATGAGGTACATATATACAATGGTAAACATGATTTATAATACAAAGGTAACATTAAAAAAAACAAAATAAAAAACAATATGCAAGTATATAAAAATAAGTCAAAGCAACACCTACTGAAGGTGGTGTCGAATTTTATACCACATTAATAAGTGTTTTAAAAGATAAAAACAAGCTGTTTTTTGTTAAATTATTTGTAAATTCTGTTTTATATAAATGTCCTTTTAATTTGTGCAATTTGTTTTTCAAATAACTCATATTTATCAAATGTTTACAAATGTAGAAAAAAAAACATATTTTTTTGCTGTATATTTATCAAATTTAAAAAAATTGCACTATTTACCTTTTCATGAAAATTGGCACACATAATCTTCTTACATATTCATACTAAATGGCATTTTGAAAAAGAGGGGTTCATGAACTAGTTTTCAAGTTAGATAAGTTTGAACTATAAAAATCAGTCGAAAACTGATTCTTTTCCCTGTAAGTCACAGTTTGACGTCATGAAAATAACAATGTAAAAGATCATGATGTTCAAGTTTTAATAACCATTTGTTTTCTCAGTTACATAAAATGTAATTAATATCTAATTGAATTATAATTTTTACATTAAGAATAGACTCACATGTCCAGTGCTGGTCCCAACAGCCATAGTCAAAGCATCTCTAAACTTCAAAGCTGTTACTGTAGGTACTACTGATACACTGTTATATTAAAGGAATCTTAGTTATTACTGTAGTATAAAAGGTAATTTTATCAATTACATGTAAATTATTTATATTTGATTGCAATCCAAAATTGTAAGGATTGGTCTGCTAAAATTCTCCCCTTGTTTCCACCTTTTATAAACCATGTTGCAGAAACTATGTAAACACTATGCCAATCTCACTGTGATCTGATCATATGTGTGGTGATATTTGTGCAGAAAAATTACGGCAAAACATGATGTCAAAATGAACGCTATAGAACTGAAGGATATTCTTTTACTGGAACACTTCAAATTATGATGATATCTCATTAAAATGGAGTTTTTGAGGTATAGGTATTGTTTGATTATGGATTCTATTCTTTAAATCAATATTCTTATGGCCAAATTACATGTAACATATCATCTTTTTTACATCAAACTATTTGAAACTTTAAAAGCAAAACTATAAACCATCAATATAACATAGTCATACAGACAGAAACACAATATGCTACACCGAAGAGACAGCAGACAAAATGTAATCTTAAAACAAAATAAAAGTTTTTTATAAATGATCTTACCCTAAGTCTTCCACATGTTGGTTAAGTATTGTATCTAATATACCAACTCTACCCCTGACACGGGGGTCAAAACATTCTACATGTCCCTACAATGGAAATAACAACTTCTGCATATTTACTCCAATCTCATTTAGGTCTGAGCACAATAATTAAAATATTTTACCTTGTAGTGTGCTACTATTGTGATAAATAATATCAAAATTATAGAAAACTACATTATCTCTTACTCAAAATATTGACATTTTGTTATAAGCTGGCCTTTAATTTGATTTGATAATTTCAGAGTTACTTTTTTGTACCTTTTTCCACTGGTCCAAAATCACTATTTTTATCTTAAAATTCATGACCCAAATATTTCTAAAAGTGTCATTTCATCCCCTTACTGATATTTTAATGCTCTAAACACGAATTTAATAATTGGGAAGGAGTGTGAACAAATTTTGCAAGTAAGCACGACTCTTGTAGACAGGAAAAACCAAATGGTGTAAAAATTGTGGTCTCTGGCCATAGTCACCTATGGACAACAGTCCCTATTTTAAAGGTTCACTCTTACCTAATGCCAATAGTGGCCAATCCCTAAGTTTACCAAGTTTTCAACTTTTCATAGGTTTACTTGTTTCAGATGTCAAAACCTTAAAATCTAAACAAATCTTGATTCCAATTTTGGAGGTCCATCATTCTCAAGGTCAACCTACTCTCATTTTACTATAAAAATAAAAGTCTCACTTGAGTTGATACCTCACCAAAATGAGACCATTTTGTCTCACTGGGATTAACCCTTCAATTAAAAGTATGTTAGTACAAAAATTGAAATGAGATAATTTGTCAATCTTCAAGCTTTAATGAAAGTCAAATACAACTTGTACAGCACCTGCACTTGATGACACAGCATCAGCGTGATGGTATATTTTCCGTTGCTGATTAACGAAAGAAGAAGAAGAATTCATACAAAAGATGACCTGTAGGGTTAAAATGGTCTCTGGCCACATTCTGAAGAAATTAAGACACTTTCTACCTTTATTTAGATTTAAGGCTGTATTTTTAGTGTTGAAATGGTTTACTTGATTATGGAGTTTTAATGTAGAGTTTGAAATGTTAAGACATTCAAACTAATAGAACTAAATTTATTATTTACAAAAACCAATTGTTTTTCCCAAGGGTATTACCATTATATCATGTCCATGTATCTAATCCTCTGATATCGTAGCATACCTAAATCGTTTCACCTGAACCTTGTAAAATACTGTAAAGCATTCACAGAAAACTTCAGGACAACAATACATAGATTGTCTAGTTCAGTAGACATTAATTATACATAATTATCCTGGGAAATGAGAATACTGCGTTCTCTAATAGACTGATATGTCTACTCAATACTGTACTAACACATGCTAACAAATCTACAGCCAACTCTCATTAAAATTTCAATCAAGATAAATATTACTTCAACAATTCCTTACTCAACCATTTGTCTATTATATTGCTTCCTAAAGTTCATACGCTTTAACTTTCATTATTTGATTTGATATGAACAATAAGAACTAGATTGGGAATTCAATATAGTACAGGGAAAGCACCCATACAGGAATAAAATCATAAAATCAAAGTTATCCACAAAGATTATTGAAGCTTTAGTATAATGAGAAAATCCCAATCAATTGTTTCACAAAACAGAAACCAGTAATTACAGAATTTAATTATTTCTCTTTTTTCTGTGAAACTACACATATGTTAGATTTACAAATGAGGGATTTTAAAGAAATAATTTAGGTTAGAATGATTATAAGTATAATCTTTGTCTATATATATATATTTAATTTCTGTTCTTTTATCTTTAGACCTTAGCTATAAAATTACTTTTTATTACTGGTCAAAGACTTAAGAATAGAATTGTATTAACATCAATTGTCAACTATAATAGAAAGCCCACTATTATAATAGTATATCAACTTCCAACATAACATCAAATAAAGAGAGTGGTCAGGCTAAGTCTGATTATATCCATAACCATATCTGAGTATTTTTCTTATTCAAAGTTTAATAATTTGTTTAAGCTCATGACATCATTGTTTCATTATGAGTTGTTAAATTTTCATTGTGTCACATTATAACTAGAAACTCCAAGGAGCCTATATCACTCATATATATTTTTACATCCAATTGATATGTATAATGCAAAAATGTCAGTGTTGAAGTGAAACTGCAAAGATAAAAATATTATCTTGTCTCAGTGATCATTTTTGATGGACTCTTTCTTGTCAATCAAATATAGTTTTCAAGAAAAAAAGCAAGAATGAAAAACTAAAGGACATAAAGAGCCTGTGTGTTCACTTGGGTATTTAATGTGAAAATTCAACAACATTGATAACTAGAATACAATTCAAGACTTCAATCTCTTTTTAGCTGATTTGTTGCTAATAATGTTTTTACAGTAAATCAAATATTAGACATTATTTGTATTTCACCTGTATGTTATATTTTTAATCTTTGTGATTATGCTGGTTGGTTGATAAGATCATCAGACATAAGTCGAAGTCGAAGTGGCTACAGTCCTAGAAAATGTTTTAACACTGTTAAATAGAATGGACACTAGGCTTGTATCCATTGAGAAAAATACGAGTAAAAATACAAGTACACTGACTCAAATGAACGATAAGTTAAACTCGTTGACAGCGAGAGTTATTACTGTCGAAACCGACATAGTAAATGTGAAAAGTAGGGTTTCAGATTTGGAGGCAAGTTCAGAGGGAACTGGTAATCTTTTTGATGAAGTGAAGAGTAAAACTTGCTCTTTAGAAAAAGATATCGAACAACTTAAGAGAAATAACGGAGATGGTAATGATTCTCAGAGTATTAAAGACGAACTTAGAAAATTAGAAAGTTATAATGAGAAGCTAAAAGGAAAACTACTGGACATGCAATGTAGGTCTATGAAATATAATCTCATTTTCACGGGACTTCAAGAGCAAAGGGATGAAAACTGTGAAATGAAGATTAGACAGTTTATTCACAATGAAATGAAGATCCAAAAACCGTTAGAATTTGGAAACATTCACAGATTTGGTAAAAGTGAGCCAGGGAAACCGAGACCAATTATTGCAAGATTCCTGTATTATTCTGACCTTGATATGGTGAAAAAAGCAGGACGAAATCTAAGAGGTACATTTTACGGTGTAAACGAGCAGTTCCCACCAGAAATAGAAGAACAACGACGAAAGCTATACCCAATAGCGAAACAGGCGAGAAAAGAGAAATTAAAAGTTGTAATGAAAAGAGACAAACTTTACATTAACGACAAACTTGTTAAGCCTGATGAAATCGCAGACGATACCGAGCATAAAGAGCCTCAAAGATCAACCACCAGACCGAATAAACGTCCACGGGTGAACTCTACTCCTGAACGAGACGGTTCATAGGATAACCATGGAAGACATAAGTGTATTAATAAACCAATCGATAATGATTTGTATAATGTAAATAAATGTTTAGTAGACAAAACAGTTATAAATATAATTACCCTTAATGTTTGTGGTTTAAAGAGGCGTATACAATACCCAGAATTTTTAGAATTGTTAAATGAATTTAGTATTTTGTGTTTTGTAGAAACAAAAACTGATGATTTAGACGTTATAGATTTGCCAGGTTATAAATTTGTAATGAAAAATAGATCTCACTTAAACAGAGTAAAATCAGGTGGAATTGTACTTGGTTTTAAAGAATCATTATCTGATCATATTTCTGTTGTTGAAACAGACAGTAAATATATTTTATGGTTTAAAATTGACAAACATGTAGTTAAACTACAACAAGATATTTTGTGTGGTATTGTGTATATTCCGCCTGAAAATTCTGTATATTGTGTTGGTGATCCATTTAGCGAAATTGAAAGTGAATTTTTGAATTTTAGTACAAGTCATGACAATATATGTCTTTTTGGAGATTTTAATGCTCGAACTGCAGCAGAGTCAGACTTTGACGTCGTAAATTTTGAAGAATTTTCAGGAATGTTAGACATTGAAAATGAGGGTGTTTGTACTTTAGATGAGTAAATATAAATCGATTAAGGAAAAGTATGGATCACAAAAAAAACAATTTTGGTAACTTGCTTCTTGAATTTTGTAAGAATAACAATATGTTTATCCTAAATGGAAGAATGTGTGAAGACAAAGGTCTGGGTAGTTTTACATGTAAAAACACTAGTGTAGTGGATTACAATATTGCTTCCCCAAATTTTCTTAAGCTGGTTCAAAATTTTTCAGTATTAAATTCTAGCGTTTTATTTTCGGATATTCATAATCCACTGTCGTTAAAGATTACTTGTTATGAAAAACAAAACGACGCCAGTCATGATGATGAAATGCCTGAGGAGAAGATTAAGAGATGGGAAAATGAGCAATTAGACACCTTTATTAGTAACATTGATAGTCTTAAAGTAAATGAAATACTAGCTCAATTAACGGAAATGGTTGAAAATACAAGTGAAAACTCAATTATTAATAAAGTTGTTGAGGATGTATGTCATTTACTTACAAATGCGGCAAAGTCTACATTCGGCACATTTACTAAAAGACGTAAGCATACACAAACTATAAAAAAATCAAAACCATGGTTCGATAGCGAATGTAAGGAAGCTAGAAAAAAGTTTCGGTCTAGTAGACGAAAACTTAAGCGAAACCATACTGACGACAGAGTGAATGAAACAAAAAAACTAGAAAAGAGTTATAAGCGAGTAATGGATAAGAGCATTCGTAAACATAGAAAGAAAATTAGACACAAGATAGAAAACTTAAGATCGATTAACCCGAAAGAATACTGGAAGATTTTGAACGGTGGTATAAGGGGAAACAATCCATGTGTACCTATTAATATTTTGTTTGATTATTTTAAGAACTTAAATTTAGGAAATTCTGAAGATGAAGAGATTGTTTTAGAAAATCAGAACAATGTAAAAGATTTAAATGTTATATTAAATTCACCTATTACAGAAGAGGAAATTGAAAAATCTTTGAGAAAGTTAAAAAATAATAAATCCTCTGGTGATGATATGATTGTAAATGAATATTTAAAACACTCTTTTAGTGTTATGTCACAGGTGTTTGTGAAACTTTTTAATATTATATTTGACAGTGGAACTATCCCTGAAAATTGGCTTTCTGGAAATATTATACCTTTATTTAAGAATAAAGGTAACAAACATGATCCTAGCAATTTTAGACCTATAACAGTTATAAGCTGCTTTGGGAAATTATTTACTTCTATTTTGAATTCACTGTTTGAATAAATTTTCTGATGATTTTTGTTTACTATGTCAGAATCAAGCTGGTTTCAGAGAAGGTTATTCTACTACAGATAATTTATTTGTTATCTACATGCTTATTAGTATCATGAAAAATAAGAAAAAGAAACTATTCTGTGCATTCGTAGATTTTGCTAAAGCCTTTGATACTGTTTGGAGAAAGGGTCTTTGGCATAAATTACTTGTGAATGATATTAACGGTAAAATGTATAATGTAATTTTTAATATGTACACTGGTATTAAATCTCGTATTATGTATAATGGTGAAATGTCAGAATACTTTTCATGCAATATCGGTGTAAGACAGGGTGAAAATATGTCTCCTTTTTTATTTTCATTGTATTTGAACGACCTTCAACAGTTTATTGAAGAAAAAAATGTATGTGGTTTAAATTGTATTACTGATGAAATAGAGAATGAGTTTGATATCTACTTAAAAACTGTTTGTGTTATTATACGCAGATGATACAGTGTTATTTTCGGATAATGCATCCGATCTACAGTTGCAATTAGATATATTCTTTGAATATTGCAGTACCTGGAAATTAAAAGTTAACACAAGTAAAACTAAGATTATAATTTTTTCTGGTGGTAGATTACCCAAAATATTAACTTTATATATGACGGAAATGCATTGGAGATAGTCAATGAATTGACATATCTTGGGTTGAATTTTTCAAGAACAGGTAGCTTTATGAGTGCTAAGAAGATTTTAGTTAGAAAAGCAAATAAAGCAATGTATGAAGTATTGAAAAAGGGGAGGTTGCACAACTTGTCAGTGAAATCACAATATGATCTTTTTGATAAAATTGTGAAGCCAATTCTCCTGTATGGGTGTGAGATTTGGGGTTTCAGTAATACTGATATTATAGAAAAAGTGCACCTAAAATTTTGTAAATTATTATTAAACCTTAAGAAGTCGACACCCAATTTTATGATTTATGGTGAACTTGGTATTTATCCCATGTCTTTATATATACAGCTGCGTATGGTTAATTTTTGGTCAAAAATGGTTAATGGGGATGATAACAGGATTGCTAAAATACTCTACAAATACGTGTTCTTGAAAAATTCGGACAACCAATTTAGGTCAGATTGGTTGAAATGCATTAAAGATATATTAGATAAATGTGGATACAGCAATATATGGTTGTCACAAGGAAATTTTAATTCTAAGTGGTTGGGTATTAGTTTAAAACAAAAGTTATTTGATCAGTTTCAACAGAAATGGAGAGCTGATATTGACTGTTCGCCAAAAGGTTTGGCCTACAAATTGTATAAACAAAATTTTGAATTTGAGGAATATCTGAATATTTTAAATGATAAAGATAGAATAACATATTGTAGATTTCGTACGGGTAACCATAAGTTACCCATCGAAACTGGTAGATGGAATAAGATTGAGCGAAACCTTAGATATTGTAACTTATGTCAATGTAACGAGATTGGTGATGAATTTCATTACACTTTGCAGTGTAGTTCTTTGGCAAATTTTCGAGCACAATATTTGGATACTTTTTTCTTGCACAGATGTAACATACTAAAATTTGAAAAACTATTTCAGTTAAAAATTAAAAATAAGTTGAAAAAGCTGTGCAAATTTATCAGGGTTATAACTTTTCAAGTGAGTCTTCCTGGTTAATCACCACTCTTCTTTACTATACTGTTTATTATGTATTATTTGATATTTTCATCTCATCTTGTCATGTGTGTTTGTGTTATGTTATATGACTTTTGATGAACTTCTTTGTACCATTGTATCTTTATGGTGTTTAAGAAATAAAGAATCTTGAATCTTGAATCTTGACATAATTTTCTAAATAACTCAGTGAGGATTGTTGCTTATTTTGGTTCCAATTAGGACACTGGTTTTAGAGGAGAACATTTTGTTCAAAAGTTAACAACCAATGTACAACAGAGAAAATCCAAATGGCAATAACTAAGACTTGTTCTGAGATTAAAAACACATATTTATTCTTTTATTCAATTGAAATAAAATATAACATGCAGAAATTCAATATTCATTGATTACTGAAAACCAAACCTTTTGTTAACATTCAATGGTCAGCTCTTCAAGTAAATCTGGACAAACAAATTAATAAAGCCTTTATTTGATCATACTCTAAAAAATTGGAACAATTATCAATAAAATATAAAAAACTGTTCACAATCATGAAACAAATTATGAAAGACAAACAAAATATGTTGTCTGTACAAATATCTTACAAAATAATTGAGACTATTTCAGTAGTATTATAAAGTTATCTGAACTGTCATTGACCATATGATTATTTAAAAGACACAAATGTTGTTTGCAAAGTAAATGCTGTCACTTTGCCAACAGAGTAAATCTATGAAACACTAATGATCTTCAATATATCTTTGGAGTACATTTGTATTTCAAACAAGTTTATAGTTTTTCCTTTTCTGGAACATGATACTAGTTCAACCAGAATCAAATACCATCTGAAACTGATCACTAATAATAATATTCCCCTCTCCATCCTGGATTCAAGTTTAATTATACTAGTAATTACACCTTATGTAAGAATCCGGGGTTTTGATTGGTTAATAGCCAGTGTATTTTTCACCAATTTACTGTTATCAAATGAATATCTTTCATTTTTAACGCTGCCGGGGTATTTGCTAAAAGGATATGCCTTTTTTACCCTCTCTGCCGTGGTATTTGCCAAAAAATACTCTATTCGACTGGACGCTTGTAACGTCAAGTTCATCAATGCGTTTTAGTACATTAACATTCGGTGTAATTAAACAGATATATCATGTTATTGAGGGGTATTTGCGAAAAATACCAGTCTTGAGAATGAATTTCCCTCTCCTTAGGCTTGTGAAATTTAACATTCTCTCGACTGGTATTTTTCGCAAATACCCCGCCTTAACATGATATATCTGTTCATAACTAAATACATAGAACAGAAGAATTGAAAATATAAAGAAGTATTTTCGATATGGCCCTATTCTTACCTGAATTTCAAATTAGGGTTTATTGACTAATATCACAATGAATTAATTTTTAAAAGAAAGACAAAAATGTCCTTTACTTTAAAATAAATGCACAAGACTTACTTTTCATGACATTACAAAAAGCATACATTTTGATTTTCCAGGAAAACTCAGTGGATTAGGGTCAATTCCTTTGATTTTCTTACTGGAAACATAGAGCCCAATTTTTCAAGTGTTTTTATCAATTTTGTCTCAAATGCATGAAAATTCTACTTATATCATGCATATTTGAAAATTCATATAAGGAAAAGATTATATGCTAAGTTTCATATAAACATAATACCGGTAAGCCATCTTTGAAACAGTTGCAATGACAAGTTAGATGCTGGCATGGGTCAACATTTTCTATATTTGTTACATAGGCCATATCTAAAACTCAGAAGGCTGTTATATCCTATGCATATCTGCATATAAGATCTTAAAATGATGCAGTTGAAGATGATATTGTAAACAATGCAGAAGGATTTTCTATGACAAGGTCATTGCTAAGCAGGACCATTATCTCTAACATGAAAGGGGCATAACTTTTAAAACAGATATAAGTGGATAGAAGCATCGTTATCAGACAATGGTTAATAGGGTTCCAGAAAAACTTACCGTGTTTGTTCCACAGGCCAGAAGATGATGCACTGGGTTTAACTCACAACATTTTACTTCACTAAAAGACATTGAAAAATGATAAATATATTTACATATGTGTGCCGTAGCACTGTTTACTAAGAAAAACAGGCGTGCAAATTACTGTTAAAAGACTGTTACATATCAGCGTTCATTGTCAACTCTAACAGATTATCAATAAATCTAAAGATACTTTATTTTGTAGATTCAACTAAATAAGATGTTATATATTTCAAGATGTTGTGTTTTCTCTTGTATATGCAACTGAAAATATATATTCAGTTTTGGATTTTAATTTGTTGTTAACTAATATTCTTAGTTTTTTCATGATGTAAAACAGCAACAAATCAATGAATGAAACAAGTAACAGCTATTTCTATTAAATTAAGTCATTGTTAAAAAGGAGTTTACTGATCATGACTTACAGAAAATGTTATGATTTTTTTTCAATACAACATTTGAAACAAATACCTATTTCTATATATCTAAATAAATGAATTTCTTTAACAAATTAGACATTCATCAAATAGATTACACGCCCTCTAACAATCATTCTTAATAAATTGGTTATATAAAAGTAAATTGGTCAATCAATACATGTGAAGCGAAGTATGTGGTTTATCTATAGATGGACTGACAGATGGATAGAAGAACAAAGAAGTACCATAATATGTATTATCTTTGATAGGCATGTGATAATATGATTCACTACATTTGAGATGGGTGTTAGGTACAATTTATACATTTTCATTAGGAAAATAATTCTAATTTTCATGTCTAATCATATGTTTCACCAAATCATGACCATCATTTTATATAGCTAATTTCTAATACAATGTATCTTATCAATCTAATTTTCAGTATTTCTGTGGAATGTGTAGGAGTAACCCCCACCATTTTATATAGACTTCAATATATATTAACTTACCTAGAATTAGTTGATAGAGGATTCAGAAATCTGCCTTGTTCTAAATTCAATCTGTAGATCTCTGAACTGAAATATAATTAGATAATGTCTCAGTCAGTCAAGTTAACACTTTATCAATACATGTAGGTTAGGAACAGAATAGTTTTTTAGGACAAAATTTCACAAAGTTAATACATATATGAAAAATCTTTATATCTAGCAAAGTTTTAAAGGACAAAATGACTTTAGCAGTCTAAGTTGGCCTCAAAATCAGTTAAAATAAAAAATGTGAAATAAAAGAATTATATTAATCAAATATTTCATTTAAAAGATACACAAGAAAAAGATGCATTCAATTCTTCCAACCAAAGTGTGATCTCAGGTGCTCTGGAAGGGTATGCAGATCCTGCTCCGCAAGTGTCACTCATCGTGTAGCTCATAGTAATAACACATTTGGTGTGATGTCTCATAAATTAATGTCACAATAAAGGAAAAGAAGAGTGAGTTTGGCTATGACAAGTGGAAAATATCTGGGGTCATCTGTGAAACATAATTGACAACGGATGACTTAAACTTTCATATCTCTGCCATATTTATGTATAAACTTACCTAACTCCAGCCACGTTGAGATCACAACTTGCAGTGTTATATGCCATATCTCTGCCATATTGAGGTATAGACTTACCTAACTCCAGCCACATAAAGATCACAGCTTGCAGTATGGTATGCCATATCTCTTCCATATTTGGGTATAGACTTACCTAACTCCAGCCACGTAGAGATCACAACTTGCAGTGTTATATGCCATATCTCTGCCATATTTAGGTATAGACTTACCTAACTCCAGCCACATAAAGATCACAGCTTGCAGTATGGTATGCCATATCTCTTCCATATTTGGGTATAGACTTACCTAACTCCAGCCACGTAGAGATCACAACTTGCAGTGTGATATGCCATATTTCTGCCATATTTGGGTATAGACTTACCTAACTCCAGCCACATAAAGATCACAGCTGGCAGTATGGTATGCCATATCTCTGCCATATTTGGGTATCCTCAATCTATAATATCTGCCATTTTGAGAATGAAGTTCTATGTATCTGTCATTTTGTAAAAATACAATCTGAAATTTATCAATATAAATAAAATTAATTTTAAATATACACCCTAAATTATAACTTTGTTTGAGTTTTGCTTTCTTTACTTTATTTCTAAGTTTTAACAATTATTTAAGTATTATTCAATGTGCCTGCCTTGCCGATCTCAAAATCAAAGAATGTTGTAAGCACATTCCCATTCATGGGCAAACAAACTATCTAACACATTTAACCCGACACATTCTGTATGTGCCAGTCCCAAGTTAAGAGCCAGTAATTCAGTGGTTGTAGTAAAATTATGGCAAAAATTTTCAGTTCAAAGGACCATTAATTTTGCATGTCCTTGCATTATTATCTACAAAGTTTTGGGAAATTTTGTTGTGTTGTTTAGAGGAGTTGTGATGACAAGAGCATGACTGACGGACCAACAGACTGACTGTATAATAACTCAAAAGATTTAACCTTTTCCTTTCAGAACAAATACCAAATAATTCTTTAACACATAATCTGATTTTGGGATCAACAATATGCAACATGGACAATTCTTTCTGGCAGATGACATAATTATAATGTCTAATAAAATACAGGTATGAGTCTATGAATGTAGAAACAAACCTTTGAGTAATCATCTGATAGAAACTGGAACTTAACAACATCTGAATCAAGACCTCTCTCAAACTTCAGTGACATCTGAGATACATCGTAACATCGGACTTTTGGTTTGTATGTACCTGTAAAACAGGGATATAAATAGAATTAGTTTAGCATTATCAGTTCTAACAAAGGGAGACAATTAAGATATGAAGCAACATCATAATACTATCTTGGCCTAGTTTTTATGTGGTATGATAGAGAAACAAAATAAAAGTTTGCATTTGATTTTAAAGAATTATATACAACTAACTTTAAAGCTGAACTTGTGATTACAAATATAGCTGCTTTAATGATTAACACTGACTGCTCCTTCTCATAGATTTTGAAAAATGCTTTTGACAATGTATCATAGAATTTCATTAAAACATTTCAAACACCTTTTTTGGCATATCCATAAAACACTGGGTAAGGATTTTTTACACAAACATAAGTCCTGAACTCTGAAGTGTCTCAGCACTAATGAATATGACGCAAAACCCAAATTTGCTTCCCCTAAAAAATAATATAAAGCACCACACTTAAGTGTGCTCACTGAAGAACAGTCAAGTTAATTCAGTTTGTATTACTTTATTTTTGTTGGACAAACTGAAACATTATAAATTATTTAAAATGTAAAGAAAAAACATAATGAGTTTAAAGACAGCAAAGTTATTACTAGGTGTTGACATACTGACCTAAATCTACTTTTTTCCAGAAATAATAGTATCTGCATCAATTTGATTTAAGCAGGAGCCTAACATTATTTGAAATAAGGTTAGTTAAATGTGAGGCCAGATTGATATTAATTACATTATGAGATGTTGTAGTAGATGCATTGTCTGATATAAAAGTGGTAACTTAATTTGATTTCAAAAATTGTCTCCACATGAATTATTTGTTAATATGAGAAAAAGCCTTAAAGGGTTATATCAAATTAATTGATTAGTGCAGCAAAAGTCATCAATATTTAATTATACACTACAAAAGTACAAGAAAACTTATGATCATAAAACATGTTTTGTAATAGGAACAGAAAATATCAGTCAAAATGTAAATCAAGTACTTTTTAAAAGTACAAATTTAATTGCACTAAACTCATCATAACTTCAAATAAATTTACTTTTCTTATGTCTGGTGCAAGATCAATAGCAACTAAGACACAGGGACGTTTCTGCTTCTATCTATCTGATCAGTTTCTTTACATTTCACAATAATATAGATGATACACAAAGAGCAACAACTTGTACTGTTGATTACTCAATAGTAAAGTATTACCCGTTAGTTTGTTTTTCACTATGGTATTAACATACATGTACACCAGTGGACATATATCCAATATCCCATGTGTATTTTTTAAATCCAATATTGGTATTTTGGTAGAAGTCAGAATATTTTTTTGGTTGTAAACAGTGCATGAGATGCTTTTACAAAGATATTGACTATAGACATTTAAACCACTGATGAAATTTTTGGCAAAAATGTTATACTGTTTATGATGAGAGACGGAAAATTGTATGACTGATCAATAAATGATCGAAAGTGTTGAAAACTCAGATTTAGACAACAAAAGTCTTCTGAAAATAAACGTCTTCTTTAATTACAGCAGCAATATAGTTGTCCAAAGTAATGGTCATCTAGAAAAATCATATATCTACTTTAAACAACTTGCTGGTAAATTTAGAGTTAACAAATTAAACTAAATAAAAAAAATTACAGGCTTATGATTTTCTAAGCCAAACATGTGTTTCTTCTACAAAAGAATAATCAGTGACACTCAAATCAAATAAACAGCTGCGCCATGAGCGCATGATACGCCCGACGTCTTATGTGGAAGTCTTATGCAATAATCATAAATAGTTTATGAGAAAGTTTTAAGCAATAACCATATATTGTTTTAGAGACACGGCGGGACATGTGAAACCCCCCACCCTGTTTCTTTTTACAAAAAACTAAATATTACCAAAATAAAATTTTGAATCAAAACCAAAAAGTATACAGATCTTTAGATTAATATATCAAAGAAGTGTGTAAAGTTTTAAGCAATAATCATAACTTATTTTTGAGATACGGCGCGACATGTAAAAAACCCTCCCCTGTTTTACAAAATACTCAATAACTCAAAAATTAAATTTTGAATAATCACCAAAAAGTATACAGATCTTTAGATTAATATAACAAAGAAGTGTGTAAAGTTTTAAGCAATAATCATAAATCGTTTTTGAGATATGGCACAACATGTAAAAAAAAACCTCCCCCTTTTTCAAAAAATACTAATAACTCAAAAATGAAATTTTGAATCATCACCAAAAAGTATACAGATATTGAGATTAATATAACAAAGACATGTGTAAAGTTTTAAGCAATGATCATAAATAGTTTTTGAGATATGGCGCGACATGTAAAAATAAACAGCTGCGCCATGAGCGCATGATACGCCCGACGTCTTGTGTGGAATTTTTATGCAATAATCATAAATAGTTTCTGAGGAAGTTTTAAGCAATAATCATTTATTGTTTTTGAGACACGGCGGGACATGTGAAACCCCACCCTGTTTTTTTTTTACAAATATCACTAAAATAAAATTTTGAATCAAACCAAAAAGTATACAGATCTTTAAATTAGTATAACAAAGAAGTGTGTACAGTTTCAAGCAATAATCATAAATTGTTTTTGAGATTTGGAGCGACATGTAAAAAAGACCCTCCCCTTTTTTACAAAATACTCAATAACTCAAAAACAAAAATTTTGAATCATCACCAAAAAGTATACAGATCTTTAGATTAATATAACAAAGAAGTGTGTAAAGTTTTAAGCAATAATCATAAATCATTTTTGAGATACGGCGCGACATGTAAAAAAAACCCTCCCCCTTTTTTACAAAATACTCAAAAACTCAAAAATGAAATTTTGAATCATCACCAAAAAGTATACAGATATTAAGATTAATATAACTAAGAAGTGTGTAAAGTTTTAAGCAATAATCAAGAAACGTTTTTGAGATACGGTGCGACATGTGAAAAAAAGCACACCCCTGTTTTAGTTACAAAGTGCCGTAACTCAAAAAGTGTAAATCTTATTTTCACCAAAAAGTATACAGATCATTTGACCATCATAAGAAACAACTATATTAAGTTTCATGAAATTTGGATAAGTCGTTCTCAAGTTACGGTGCGACATGTTTACCCCGGACAGACGGACGGACACCGGACATTTGTATACCATAATACGTCCCGTCAAAATTTTGACGGGCGTATAAAAACCTCCCCCTTTTTTACAAAATACTCAATAACTTAAAAATGAAATTTTGAATCATCACCAAAAAGTATACAGATATTGAGATTAATATAACTAAGAAGTGTTTAAAGTTTTAAGTCATAATCAAGAATCGTTTTTGAGATACAGTGCGACATGTGAAAAAAACACACCCCTGTTTTAGTCATAAAGTGCTGTAACTCAAAAAGTTTAAATCTTATTTTCACCAAAAAGTATACAGATCATTTGACCATCATAAGAAACAACTATATTAAGTTTCATGAAATTTGGATAAGTCGTTCTCAAGTTACCGTGCGACATGTTTACGCCGGACAGACAGACAGACAGACAGACGGACACCGGACATTTGTATACCATAATACGTCCCGTCAAAATTTTGACGGGCGTATAAAAAGGTAAAAGGCAAAATGATGTACAAAAAGACAGTTTGAGAACCAGATGCTCCGCAGGGCGCAGCTTTATACGACAGCAGAGGTCGAACCCTGAAGGATTGGGGCTAGTATGGACACAACATTCAAGCTGGATACAGCTCTGAATTTGGATTGTGATTAAACAGTTGACATAGCATAGGTTTCTGACACAGAATGAATGTGGTCTAATGAACTTAAAAAATTTTTTTTTTTGCTTTTGATCAATTCACTATGCTGTTGAATATTAATCCTCTCCAATAAAATATATTTGAAGAAATTGTCTTTTAAATTTCTGAAATCTGAAATGAGAAAAATTGAACCCCCCCCCCCCCTCCCCCAATTTTTTTTCACTCTTTCCTTATTCCAAAAATGATCTCAATTCAAATTTCTAATGGAGTTTTCAACAATAAGGCCAAAAAAAAAAATAGGTGTGTTTCCGGTCGCCCGACCGACCCTAATTTTTTGGCGCCGACCCTAACTTTTTTTTCCCGAAAAAAAAAAAAAAAAACGGATTTTTTTCGTTTTTTTCCGGAAACGGTTTTTGTTTAGTATAGCCTTTGAATGGCATCTTTTAAACGTTTGATTTCAAATAAAATTTTAATACAGTAAGCATTTGTGTGATACAGATTGAAGTCAAACAACGGCATGGCTTCTGCTATGGCCATCTATAACAGTTTTTATTGACAAAGGTCTAAGTCATAGTGAAAATTATACATTTATTTTCAGAGCATAAACATTGTTTTGCACATTAAAGATTTATACAATTGATTGTTGATACATGTTAATTTTGCAATTGTGATATAAAATTTGTTTTTTTTATATCATTCAATGACTATTTGCATTCTACAAAATGCAATATTTGCCTCACATTATTTGAATGTTTCGGTTGTTTCGATGTTTATAATTTGTTCAGAATTTTATAGGAATAAAATTGACAGTATAACAAGTTTACAATGTTTTGGCATTTACTTCTGACAGTCTTTTCTAATACAAGAGGGAAGCCAAACGTTCAATTTAGGATTAAATTTAATTTTAATATCTGATATAATTATTCGCTCAACCATAGCCCCAAAACTCAATTTGTAATTGATTTTCTTTTAAACAGCTAGTATATAATCAAAATTTCAAAGATTTTCACCCATCCCTCTATCATGTTATTAATATTTGGTATTTGTAGAAAAGCTGGCATCAGTTCTGTGAACTAAATTGTCTGAAAGAAACTGATTATAAAACAGGTCTTTGCTGAGACAGACTTTGATGGGCTTTCTGTGTAAGACTATAGCCTGACCCGTACAGATGGCATATCAGTTCTGAAAAGTTTGAAAATTTTATAAGCTGGAAGTCCTGGCCAAGTCTTCTGCAACTTTTTAACATGGACTATTCATATCTTGTATACTTTATACAATGAACTGATGAAAATAACCTGAAAGAATAACAAACTGATTATAAAAATACACAAAAAACAACCGAAGCAGGCCAGTAAAAAAAAAAAAAAAAAAAAAAAAAAAAAAAAAAAATACCTACCTACCGACCCTAATTTTTTGGGGCATGCAACAGGAAACACACCTATTTTTTTTTTTGGCCTAACTACTCATTTAAATACATCATAAAATATCAAAATATAAAATGTCATACAGTCATGGTTAAAATTAATATTAATTTATAGTAACTTCTAAAAAAATTAAACGAGGAATGTGTCCAAAGGGACACAGATGATGCCCCCGCTAGCATATAACATTATAAAGGGACATAACTCAAGAACTGTAAAAGTGAAACTGCCAACAATTGAACTTAAACTGAGTTTAGAGGTAATAAGCATTATATACACATTTCATTAAATTTAGTTGAGACAAACTTAAGTTAAGAGAACAGAAACTAAATAATTCTTCAATTTTTCCATTTGTAAAAGGGCATAACCCTAGAATGGTAATCAAAGTTCTTGTAATCACTGAATGGTAAAGACTGCTTTAATTTATCAGTTGTTAGTAAAGTGAATATTGCATTGTATATTGTATATAGCATTGATTTAAGTTGATTCAACTACTATTCTGGACAAAGATTCAAAGAAAGATTGGTTCTTGGTGATTCAACAACCATTTTGGACAAAGAAAGATAACTCCAATTTATTGTCTTAAAGCTACAAAAATGCTTTTTTTTTGCCCCTTGTTGGCCCTTTATTTCTAGACTGTTTGTCCCATAACCCACAAAATATATCCCAACCTTATACTTATGGTATTAAATATTGTGGTACAATTTCAGAACAATTGAAATACTTATACACAACTTTTTGTACTGACACTAGATAAATGCTTGTTTTAGGCCCCTTTGGGCCCCTAAATCCTAAACCTTAGGGACCATAACCCCCAAAATCAATCCCAAGCTTACTTTTGTGGTTATAAACATTGTGTTAAAATTTTATTGATTTCTATTCACTTATACTAAAGTTATTATCCGGAAACCATCTGTCTTCGGACGATGCTGACGACGATGACGCCGACGTGATACCAATATACGACCGCAAAAATGTTTGCAGTCATATAAAAATTGTCATGTTGATACAGTTCAAACCAAATTCATTTCAGTGGCTACATGAGATAAGGTTTCCTTTAAAATCCGAAATAAAGTGACATTGCACTGTCATGACTAGTACTGTAGACTGTAATTAAGATGACATGCAACAAAAAAGTGTATTAAACTAGACAACACACATATGTATAACAGAATTACACTGATATTTACCTGCAGCACATATATATTGTCCATCTTTGGTCACTCTAACACAGTGACTGACCGTTGGCATTTCAAAATCCTGCAGCAACTCAATTCTTCTTTGAAGATCTACAATGGTTAGTACTCTATTAATAATCCACTTGTTCAAGCTTTTAAAAAATATGTCTTACAAAATTCTACCTTTACACTATGAATGAAAAATATCTCTCAAGACTTGCATTACTTGTAAATGTAAAATTTGCATTTGTGTGGAAAAAAGTGATTATCAAATAAAATGAGACAACAAACAAATGGAACAGCTTAACCAAACTATTTGTGTAATCAACTACATAAATGTACATGTAACTGTAATTTAGAAATTTTTGTATGCATTTATTTTTGTTATTTTGACTAATGGACAAATATACAATATTCATTATTGCAATCTCAGAAAATTCTGCATACAAATAACTTTGTCAAAATTCATACTGTGAATTTTCCATTTCCATTTTGACAATACATGTAAAAAAAAATTCTAAAAAGTAACTGAATTTTGAATATTACAGGAAATACAGATTATGAACCATACCAACATCCTGCTTCTGTAGTGATCTTTTTCTTCTGTCTGATAACCACTGAAAATTATATATACTGATATATCATATAAAATATAATCATGACAATTATTTTTAAGAATTTTATTTTATTTCTGATCTCATATGATACCAGTGTTTCAAATTTGTCAGGCCTATTTAAGGATGCTCTTCATAAGTTCATATCAGTTTTAAAGTCAAACCACTTTTTAATGACATGTTGAAATAGCATTGAATGATCCAATAAGCCTTTCAAAATTTTCTGAGTTGCCTTCATTAGTGGTCAGAAATGTCTTTTAAATTGATACGAGTTGTTTTTAAATGTTATCTGGTTATCTTTATGAGTGGTCCCAATTGTCTTTGGAAAGTGTCTAAAGTTGGTCCAAGTTGAATTAGTCAACCAATTTTTTTTATCATATATGAATTGTCACACTTTTGTAAGAATCCAAAATCTATTAAAAATAATTTTTTGTTAGTATTAAGAAAGTGTCTTAAGTGTAAATTTGAAAAACAGTGGTTTCAGCAATTACAAACTAGTGATAAGTTGAGAACATATAGATTATATAAGAATATTTTTAAATTTGAAAAATATTTATCTGTTGTAAATAATGATAATGATAGAGTGAGTATGACACGGTTCAGAACCTGCAGTCATAAACTCCATATTGAAATTGGTAGATACACTATACCAAAAACTCCTAAAGATAACAGGATTTGTAAGAACTGTAATATAAATTTGGTTGAAGATGAGTTACATTTTTTTTTAAATTGTCAAAAATTTTCTCATTTAAAGAAGGAGTTAATATACAACTGTTTAAATAAAAACATTACTAATTCCAGTACTGATTCCCAGTTTATGTGGTTGTTAAGTAATGAAGACACTGATGTATGTAAAAGTATAGCTAAGTACATAAACATGTGTTTTTTACTTAGAATAAAAGTGTGAAATTTTTGTTTGCTGCTTATAATGTAAAATGATTACTGATATTTTTTACACTAGAGTTACTCCCCTTGGAACACATATACTTTGATACTTGTGTAGTATTAATTTTAGTTTAAGATTGTTTAAATGTTATTCTTTGTTGTATCTATGCTATTAATGATTATGTTCATAATTGAGCTTTCTTTAATAAATATTTCGTATTTCGTATATTCATTTCTTTAATGCTGAGTTCACACATACATTTTGTAATTTGAATTTGATTCGCATTAACTAATTCGAGTTTAATTTGCATTCGAAACGATATACGTCCTAACGTCAATTCAAATTGGAATTATAATGCGCGTCAAATTTGTTTTACTGTCCAAACCAAGTTAACTTTTAATTCGTATTACCAAAAAGTAAATTTTAATTTGAATTAAATGACTGTGTGAAGGAGGCATAAGAAACAATTAATATGAGGCAGGCATTACCTGTGAATGGGGACGAAGTCTGTATGAATTTTTTTTTTCTTAATTCACGTTATAAAAGAAACGGAAATACAGTAATGTTTCTGATTTTGGTTCTGTTGTTAGGGATGATCAAGTTGTGACGTTATTTAAATTATGACGTCATATTCAATGTATACAAAGAAACACTTTCATCAGGTAACGTTTTTTTTCATATCAAACAATTATTAAAAAAGAATTGGTATTGAGTTCCTTCCTTATATTTTAGTAAACTGATAAATATATATTTTATTCAAAGTCTCATGCATACAAGACCAGAAAAGGAAGTAGATTTCTGCGCAGATGCGGGGATTTAAAAAAGTTTGAAAAAAAAAGTTAACGATTTTTAGTTCATTAGTAGAAAATTTCCCCAATTTTTTCAATTTTTTTTTTCAATTTTTCTACCATTATTGGGAACTTCGTCCCCATGTTACATACTAGCATTATACCCGACATAAATCATTCTGACCACCAAACAACATTAATTAATCAAATAAATGTTAAAGCATTCTTACACCATGAGTCAATATAAACATTATTTAGGCAATCCATCCAAACACCAGGGAGAATCCGGGTCCTTCGTTCGCGCCCATTCACGTTCGCCCCCTACACGCTCGCGCCCAATTTTTATTGGTTTTGTGTTTAATAACTTTGAAATCAAGTTTTGGCAAGTGTTTTCCTATAAGTATATTTGTTGTCATTGTCCTAAATTAAAGTGAGACATGTTTTTTTTTTGTGTTGAATAAATCTTAATCTTGATTTGGTTACATTTTTGTAAGTGTCAATGTGTCAGATTGCTAACTTTTATTTCATAGTTTCAAAATTAAGTGAGACTATGAAAACGTATTTGTTTGTGTTGAATAGATCTTAATAATGTTTTGGTAAGGGCATTGCTATGATTTTTTGTTTCATTGTTTCGAATCAAAGGGGCCAAGCTGTTAAAATCTTTTGAGTTTTTCATTTATAATCTTCAGATTTTACTCATACCAAGCTAAATACAGTATTTACACCAAATCAATTAAAAAAATACAATCTTGATTTATTCAACTGGAATTTTATTTAAAATAGGGTGCGAACAGACCTTGGGTGCGAACGTGCAAGGTGCGAACGTGTAGGGTGCGAAATTGTATTGGGCACGAACGGACCTGATACCCACCAGGGACATACTCTACTACAACTTATAACTTATAAGCTGCATCAAAAATGGATTAAAAATAAGTGCTTTGAAACTCAAAGGAGCAGGGTATATTCTTACTAAGAGGTCACTTCTAGCACAAATTGTAACATTTAAGTCATCCTTCGCATTGAGTACTATATTTACACAGTTATGCCTCGTTCACACGTTCATTTCATTTGAATTGAATTCGCTAGTCGTGTTCACACACTCTTCCTTTTTTATTTGAATTGATTCGAATTATCCAATTTGCATTAGAAATGTGTTTTTGTTAATTCGAATTAAAAGTTAACGTCATCAGGACAGTAAAGCGATAATTTTGACGCACATTGCAATTCAAATAACGTTTCGATGTTAACGTATCGAATGCGAATTAAACTAATCAAAATTAGTTAATGTGAATAGAATTCGAATTACGTGTGAACACAGCATTAGAGCATCCATATAAGAAAATTAAAAATAATGTTTAGTGATACAGATAAGGGTTTATACAAAGGCAGTGTCTGCGCGTACCCGCATGTGGGTACGAATAGTCAAATTGACATTCGTAGGCTACGCGTACCCACATCCGGTTTTATAATAAAATGCAATCAAATCGGGAATTAAACGTGAAATATATACAGAAATCATCGATAATATGGGGATTTCGAGTAGAACGAGTGAAGGGTATGACAAATAATGTTTTCGAATTGTATTTATAAGTTAATAATATCAGAGACGTCTCTGATACATGTAATATATAATAAACCTTGCAAATTAAATGCACATGTACTGATTGAAAATGAAATATACAGTCCCTGTAAACTATAGTCCTATAATCTGATATTATATAATATCCGAATTTTAAGTTGCTTCCACGCCTCAGAGGCAAAATATTTTTGATGCGCTGAAGGTTTAAATTACATTTTCTTCAAACATTTTGTTATCTATTAACGAAGCTTTCATAAAGGATTATTGGCATCGGCCTTTGTTTTTTAGAAATAATGTATTGGGCTTAATTTTTCCTGTCGAACTTGTTTAGAATTTTTTGTCTCCGTGAATGACAGGAAAAAATTATTCTGTAAAACTTGATTTCCTCTTTATTTTTTTGTTTTTCCAGTTCTTCTTTTCTCTGCAGCTGCAATTGACTCCGAGTTTGTTTTTATATACAATTGTATAAAATCAATCGACTGATACTTTTGAACACATTGTTCCAATTCATGATAACTTTGAAATGTCTGCCCCACATGTATATCACTCTTTTCCCATTTTAAGAATATTTATTAACCGGGAAAAACTGTTGATCACTTACATATATATAAATGTTTACAAAACTTCTTAAGTAGTTGATCAATTTTATTCACTAATTGCGATAATTTCTGTATATATATTTTACGTTTAATTCCCGATCCGATGGCAATTTATTATAAAACCGGATGTGGGTACGCGTAGCCTACGAACGGCAATTTTGCTATTCGTACCCGCATGCGGGTACGCGCAGACACTGCCTTATACAAAATATTCCACACTGTGACTCCATGATCACCTTTTCAATATTTATCAATAACCATAAAATATTTCTAGTCATTTACCTGAGGTAATGATTTTCCAGCACTTAAATTGTATATTTTCACATTGTTTGGATTAGAAACTTGCATATTAATTGCGTAAAATAATAATACAATCACACGTGCAGTTGTTTACATTTTTGTTCAAAGGGAGATAACCTAATAAAGATGTATCTACAATGTGCCTATTGGTCCCGGGTACATACCGAGGTAATTATGAATTATGGTTTGTTTTTGATTCAGTTAGATAAAATAAAATAAAACATAATCTCTTGGTCAGACTACTATAACACAAAAGTAGAGTTGTCTCAGGTTCTAATGAACTCTTTATCGAATATAGCTTACACATATATTTTATGGGAAAGAACACGGAAAGCATCATACCGTGATAGTGGGCATAAGCAGCATAAATTAATTCCTCATCATGCATTTTGGATAAATTACGTGCTTTTGATGGTCATTTCAATTTGGCTGATAATTATGATTTTTCTACTCTGTACACAACACTACCACAATCTTATCAAAAAGAAATTCTGTCTGTATTCCCTATGTAGTCATTTAAAAAATCTGGTTGTAATCATTTGCTACAACTCAAACATCCCCTTTTCTCTAATGGAAAAGGAAAATATGTTAGATATACTTACTGGAACTGTGATGAAATGATTACGGCTGTAAATTTTCTCATTGAAAATATATATTAGCGTTTAAGGCAATAAAGTTAATTGACAGGTTGTATATATATTGCTATGGACATTAATTGCACCACTTTAAATATGTACCTCATGAAAAGGTACAAAAGGAAAACCATCGGAAATTTATTTTTATTTTATTTCACAACTTGTTAGCAATGTGCATATCTATAGTAGAATTCTAGATTTAACAATGATCATCCCTCTACCAACTTTTTTTCATAATTACAATGATTTGGTTAGAAAGTTTGTCTGTAATTCTATCTAAAAACGGGATACCACATCCTTGTTTTTACGCTGATGTTGTTATTATAAGCACGAAAAATATGACACTATCCGTGCTTCAACTATTTCATCCTTGGAATAAAATTGTTCTTAAAGGCAGATACATATTATCAACTTTATTAAAGGTTACCAATTTAAAACAGTAGTATTATTTTAACTACGGTAGTGGGATATCAGTACTAACTTTGATTTTGTTTTTAAAAATTAAAACATAAAGAAATATATATTGGAATTTGTTATTTGTGTTCAGTTCCGCAAATTCCTGATCCAATATTCTTTTGACACTGTTTACTTATATTTTTGTATCTTATACACATCTTTATGTTTGAATATTCTATTTATTGAAGACCAAAAATATTGACTGTGTGCCGCACTGTATAAAAAGCACCTAACTGCACAAGTTTTAATTAGTTGCAGCCTAGCTCAAGCTTCAATAATGTTATTGTCTAGTGTGTTGGTGGTAGAGTGTCTGACATGTCCGGCATCCAGATTCAATAGTTATACATATCACCTTCCACATGTTCCATTTAACCTGAGATTTCTATATCAGTGGTTATAGAACTAGGGATCACATTTAACTAATCACTTTGAGAATTTACCCTGTAGGTTGACTTTGCAAGTGTGTGTGTACATACTCTTAACTCATAATCGTTGTACATAAGAGAACTGATGCACGGTTATCTGTGGAGAAGCTAGATACATGTTGTAAAACCGGTATCATTCTTTTGTCATGTGTTACATGCAGTTCTTTTCTAGTAGTTTGCAGGTACGTTGTTTAGTCGGTAATTCTGACGTAACAAGAAGTACCCGTTTAACTATTTCAGTTTTTGTTGTTTTTGTTGGTTTTTTTTGTTGATTTTTTTTTTACAATTTCTGTTTCGATCAAAATCTCTCTATTATCTATATATATATATATCCTAATTGAAAATGTATTGTATCTTTGTCAAGGTTCATTGTATCAAATGCATCATATATAAATTGTTACTGTCTCAGAAAGGTATCAACATATGTAATAATGACAAAAAGTTTTGAATAAAAATCATCAGATTATTTAAAGTATTGATAAAGATACATTTTGTATCAATTAAAAAATGAATTATAAGAATTATAGATAAAGTTAAAATAGTTAAAATTGACGTTTTATACATATTTTTTGTTGATATGTAATATATATTTCTAGGGATTGTACTTGATATTCATATGATGAAGATATAATCTTTCAATCTGTTTAATCGAAGTCTGGAGCTGGCATGTCAGTTACTGCTAGAAGTCCTTTGTTAATTTATGTATCATTGTCAGTTTGTTTAGTTTCTTTTGTTTGTTAACTATTCTGACATCGGACTCGGACTTCTGTTAAACTGAGTTATACTGTGCGTATTGTTGTGTGTTTGTTTTTTCTACATTGGCTCAGTAGAAGTATAAGGGGAGGGTTGAGATTGTTGTGTGTTTGTTTTTTCTACATTGGCTCAGTAGAGGTATAAGGGGAGGGTTGAGATCTAAAGTAAACATGTTTAACCCCGACACGTTTCTGCGCCTGTACAAAGTCAGGAGCCTCTGGCCTCTGAAATTGTCAGTCTTGTACGATTTTTAATTTTAGTTTCTTGTGTATATTTCGGAGTTTAGTATGACCCATATGTGTTCTTCTGCTGTTGTCTGCTCTTTGGTTGGGTTGTTGTCTCTTTGACACCAAGCTTTCCCTATTTCCATTCTCAATTTTATTTAAGTCTGTATTTAATGTATAAATCATGTTTGTTTGGCTTTTTTTTATTATTAAATTCAGTGACTTTCTCATAAGACATTATGCTGGGAATCGCAAACAATATGCACATGTATATACAATCTGCATGCTGAGGCCTGCCTCCGGTTGTGGGATTTTTTCGCGAGGTTGAAGACGCATTGGTGTCCTTCGGCTGTTTTTTCTCTTTGATCGGGTTGTTGTCTTTTTGACACATTCTCCTGTTCTCCCCATTTCCATTCTCAATTTTATGTTAACAGGATACTGTAAATTATTCTATATGTTTTCTAACTTCATCCCTTTTCACAGGTAACACCCGCCAAAGGATTAAGTAAAAAAATATTAATGTAAATCAGTCGTTGCTTTTGGGTTTGAATACGGGTTTGTAATACATATAATAGAAAAATTCTTAAGAAAAAATCTATGTCACATAAATGTTTTAATTCATTTTTCGGAAAACTAACAAACTTTGCATAATGGCCAATTTTGATTTACTACCTGACAACATCATATTAGAAGTTTTGAACTATTTGCCCGTTAAAGAATTATGCATAGCTGGAAGGTAATGATATGGCTTAAACGTGTCCTCTCACTCACTGAACGAGGATTTGTACAGTTCTAAAGTAAGACTGTCAGAGCCTGTCCCTGTACACATCCTTGTACTGAAGTCTGAATGATTCTCAAATTAGTGACTATGTTGGTCGCAGGCTATTTATCACTGATAAAAATACAATTAAGTCTGCTTCAAATATTGACGAGTCTAAAAAAATTGAGAATACCTTAAGAGTTGGCTGAGAACCATAAAATTGCTCTAACTTCACTTTGTCAGTGCTTTAACTTGACTTTGTCAATGCTCTAACGTGACTGTCAGTGCTCTAACTTGACTGTCTATGTTCTAACTTGACTGTGTCAGTGCTCTAACTTGACTGTCAGTGCTCTAACTTGACTGTGTCAGTGCTCTAACGTGACTGTCAGTGCTCTAACTTGACTGTCTATGTTCTAACTTGATTGTGTCAGTGCCCTTACTTGACTGTCAGTGCTCTAACTTGACTGTCTATGTTCTAACTTGACTGTCAGTGCTCTAACTTGACTGTCAGTGCTCTAACTTGACTGTCTATGTTCTAACTTGACTGTGTCAGTGCTCTAACGTGACTGTCAGTGCTCTAACTTGACTGTCTATGTTCTAACTTGATTGTGTCAGTGCCCTTACTTGACTGTCAGTGCTCTAACTTGACTGTGTCAGTGCTCTACTTTGACTGTGTCAATGCCATAACTTAACTGTGTCAGTCCTCTAACTTGTCTGTGTCAGTACTCTAACTAGCTGCGGAACCGCAGCTATACTCTAACTTAACTTTTTCTGTGATCTAACTTGACTGTCAAAGCTCTAACTTGACTACATGTATGTCAGTGCTCTAATTTGACTGTGTCAATGCCCTAACTAAACTGTATCAGTGCTCTAACTTGTCTGTGTCAGTGCTCTAACTTGACTGTCAGTGCTCTAACTTGACTGTCAGTGCTCTAACTTGACTGTTTATTTTCTTACTTGACTGTGTCAGTGCTCTACCTTGACTGTGTAAATGCCTGAACTTGACTGTGTCCATGCTCTAACTTGACTGTGTCAGTGCTCTAACGTGACTGTGTCAGTGCTCTAACGTGACTGTGTCAGTGCTCTAACTTGACTGTCTATGTTCTAACTTGACTGTGTCAGTGCTCTACCTTGACTGTGTCAATGCTCTACCTTGACTGTGTCAATGCTATAACTTAACTGTGTCAGTGCTCTAACTTGTCTGTGTCAGTACTCTAACTTGACTGTTTATGTTCCAACTTGACTGTGTCAGTGCTCTACATTGACTTGTCAATGCCCTAACTTGACTGTGTCAGTGCTCTAACTTGACTGTGTCTGTTCTAACTTGACTGTGTCAATGCTCTTACTTGACTGTGTCTATGCTCTAATTTAACTGTGTATATGCTCTAACTTGACTGTCAATGCCCTAACTTGACTCTTTCAGTGCTCTAACTTCACTTTTTCTGTGATCTAACTTGACTGTGTCAATGCTCTAACTTGACTGTGTCAATGCTCTAACTTTTCTATGTCCGTGCTCTAACACTTGACTGTGTCTGATTTAAACTTGACTAAGTCAATGCTCTAATTTGACTGTGTCTATGCTCTAATTTGACTGTGTCAGTGCTCTCACTTGACTGTGTCTATGCTCTTACTTGAATGTGTCAATGCTCTAACTTGACTGTGTCTATGCTCTTATTTGACTGTGTCTATGCTCTAACTTGACTGTGTCAATGCCCTAAATTGACTGTTTCAGTGCTCTTACTTCACTTTTTCTGTGATCTAACTTGACTGTGTCAATGCTCTGACTTGACTACATGTATGTCAGTGCTCTAACTTGACTGTGTCAGTGCTCTAACTTGACTTTGTCAGTGCTCTAACTTGACTGTGTCTGTTCTAACTTGACTGTGTCAATGCCTTTACTTGACTGTCTATGCTCTAATTTGACTGTGTCTATACTCTAAGTTGACTGTCAATGCCCTAACTTGACTATGTCAGTGCTCTAACTTGACTGTCAGTGCTCTCACTTGACTGTGTCTGTTTTAACTTGACTATGTCAATGCTCTAACTTGACTATGTTAATGCTCTAACTTGACTGTGTCTATGCTCCAATTTGACTGTCAGTGCTCTCACTTGACTGTGTCAGTGCTCTAACATGACTGTGTCAGTGCTCTCACTTGACTGTGTTTATGCTCTAATTTGACTGTGTCAGTGCTCTAACTTGACTGTGTCAGTGCTCTAATTTGACTGAGTCAATGCCTAACTTAACTGTGCCATTGCTCTAACTTGTCTGTGTCAGTGCCCTTACTTGACTGTCAGTGCTCTAACTTGACTGGTTATGTTCTAACTTGACTGTGTCAGTGCTCTACCTTGACTGTGTAAATGCCCTAACTTGATTGTGTCAGTGCTCTAACTTGACTGTGTCAATGCTCTCACTTGACTGTGTTGATGTTCTAACTTGACTGTGTCAGTGCTTTAACTTTACTGTGTCAGTACTTCAATTCGACTGTGTCGATGCTCATTTAACTGTGTCAGTGCTCTAATTTCACTTTGTCAGTGCTCTAACTTGACTGTTTATGTTCTAATTTAACTATGTCAGTGCTCTAACTTGACTTTGTCAGTTCCCTAACTTGACTTTGTCAGTTCTCTAACTTGGCTGTTTTAGTGCTCTAACTTGACTGTTTCAGCGCTCTAGCTATTATTTATGTTTATTTATAATTCCAAAAGACAGAAAGATTAAGTATAGTATGGAAATGCAGGTTTTATATATTACTTTTGATATGAATTTATTGATATTTACAGAGTGTGTAGAAGATGGAGAAGGATAACCAGAGATTACACATTATGGAGACATGTAGATTTAACACCCTACCGATTAGATTTGAAAAAGACGTGGAAGGTTATCAGGTCACATTTCTCAGAATGTCTGCTCAGTCTGAAACTTAGAGGAGATTTTAACAGTATGTATTGATTCTTTTTCACATAATTGTTAATTAGGCATTTTTAATGTAGGCCCTGGTATCAACCCTCGACCTTCTTGTATATGAGCCCTCAGCTTATGCCTTGTGCTGTTGTGCATGATATGGGAGTCTCGAGGCAATACTAGAACTGGTATGTGAAAAGGAAATTTTATGTTCTTAGAGAATGTCTTATTAGTCTGAAACTTTTATGTAAATTTCAATAGTATATATACTAACTAAACTTCTCTGAAGTGAATTGATTAGCTATTTTAAAACTGAGAGGTTTTAACAGTAAGTATGGACTTTTCTGACTGTCTCATTTGTCTGAAAAACCTTGGACCAATATATATTATCATGTATTAATTTAAGGGGGGGGGGGGGGAGATAAATTTTTAACAGTAATAACTGGATACTCATTTTGGCAATATGAATAGGCAAATTTACTGTTCTATGAATGTTTGATCAGTCTTGTCTTGACACTTAAAGCAAAAATATTTTGCTATGGTCAATGAATATGGGTTCATTTCCAAATCAGAGTAGATTTACAGACTCTGTATGAAACTCACAGAAGACATTTTAATTAAGACATTTGTTTTAATCTGTAAACATTTTAAACAGCTGAAACTGAAAGGATTTTATAAAATCTTATATCAATCTATAATTATCTCAATGGTCTATTTATCCAAACTGATTTATTTTATCCATTGTAGTGCCAATAAAGGATAAAAACCCAGTATCAGATGCCATGCTTGCTGACTTGAATGAGAGATGTCCCAATATCAGGCATATAACCTTACAAAACTGTAAACTTCAGAACCTAGAGATGAAACTTCCACCAAGTCTGACTTCTATAGAATTGTATCAGTGTTACTGGAAACCTAGATGGTTTAAACATCTCCATACCATGGTACCCAACATCAAATGTCTCATACTAGAACATACCTCAAGAGTAGATAATTTTGATTTAGACGATGTTTGTAAAATAATAGGATTAGAGTTTCTTAATTTGAATGCTTGTTACAGAATTAATGAGAAAGGGTTAGAAAAGATTGCAAAAGAACTGATTAATTTACAAACTTTAGAAATAGCACATTGTAATTGTACAGATCTCATTTTACATCACATATCACGTCATTTGACAAAGTTAGAAACTCTGAACATCAGGAATAGTAAAGTTACTGATTCAGGTATTTCTACAATAGTGTCAGGACTAAGCAATCTAAAGCATTTAAATATAAATAAATGTGGTTTACTGACGCCATCTGGTTTGGAATGTCTGAAGTCTCTAAAATCATTGAAAACTTTAGTGTGTGACATTCCCCACATCACATCAACGTTAGAGACCATATTAGAAAATAATGGCTGTATTATAACAGCATTAAATCCTAACAAGCCAGGGAATATTTAAGGGCCTCTTTGTTATCTATTTGTTTTCCTGAATATGAATGAAATAATTGCCACTGAACATTTTACGCAAGCAATCAATTATTGTTTTTCATTTGTTTCCAAATATATTTGACCTTTAACTGTAAAATCATCTCTTATTACTACATTTGCCTCTAAATATAAAATCTATCATATGATGCTGTTTTAAGCTGAAATTAGCCAGCATTGTTGTATTATACAATAATATGAAAAAGGATTGCTAAAAATTCTCAAAATATGTTAGAATACTTACACTCTTAAGTACTGTTACTTGAAAATATACTAGGGATGAAATAGTTTCCTGAAATTCTACTCCAGGTGGCTCTTTGATTTCACAATACATTGTACAACTTTGGATCATCTGTTTAGAGATTAAATCAAATTGGCATAGGAAATCACTGCCCATTTCTTGTTTAGCATAAGATCCTGGCTGACTCCTGCTTCACATCTGATCAGGACTGAAGTGTCTTGGAGTTTGTGCATATCATGTTGACATATATCCATTTAATCATTTATCAACAATTCTATTAAAAAAAAAAGTACCGGTAGTATGGTTCGATTACTATAACTATATGTTACTCTTAAAAGAACTTTGTCAAATTTTGAATTAATTTTTCGAGATTATGGCTCTATGAATATGTCCACAAATAGTGCTATCCCAGAATGCTTCTATCTTACACCAAAAAAGTGAATCCATGTTTTTGTAATCCATCCAGCTTTACATGAAGAGTACCACTATATGTGCTATTGTGATGAGTGAAGACATGAAATTATGCAAAATGAAATGATTGTTTTTTTATAATTTATATTTACTGGATTATTTACTACTCAATGCTTTATTTAAGTTTCGTACATATATGTTTGTTTTCCTTCTTTGTACTTTTTTAAACTGGCAAATGTTCAATGGATATATGATGCAGTGGTGGATCCAGAAATTTTCATAAGTGGGGGCCCACTAACTGACCTAAGAGGGGGCCCGCTCCAGTCACGCTTCAATGATTCCCTATATAAGCAACCAAATTTTTTCCCAAAAAGGGGGAGCCCGGGCCCCCTGGCCGACCCCTAAATCCGCCTCTGTGATGTTATAAAAATATATTTTATTTCATGTATTATTTTTTTGAAAATTATTATGCAGGGTTTATTTATTAAGTGTGTCAAAAATGATTGTTTTTAAATTGAATAAAAAGAGATTTGAGGTTATACAGGTATATATTTATGAGACCGCATCCATCAACACAAACAATCAAATGATATTTACTGATTTAGGTTTAAGGTCTTCAACGATGAACAAATATGTATAAAATTTGTCTAGCTCTAATTTAAGGTTTCATATGACTTTAATGACGAAACTTAATTATAAAGAAGACCTTAAATTAAAAATTGAGTGTACAATGAAAACATATTCAAAATAATATAAAAATTTAATATATATATATGTCTTTTTTAAATACAAATAAAACATGTTTATTTATTTTATATTTTTGTAATTCTCAGATGTGGTGTAGATTATATTTTGATTTAGTTTTTAAAATAAAATATAAAAATGTGCAAACTTTACTTCAATTTGTTTTAAAGTCAATTTATCTAAGGAAGTACATTTTGTCAACAAATAAGAGAAATGATTTTACTTGTTTCCAATCCCCTAGGGCTAATTATTGTATATCATATTAGTTAAGGTCATTACAAATATCCAGGAAGGGACAGACCTATAATGTCCTTAATAACTATAATCATATATTCTTATACAATATTCTTAGGACTCCCATTTCTAACTAATCTTTGGAAATATATGTACAAATCAACATGCATCCAAAAGATAGTGTGAACTCAATTTTAACAATTGGAAATTTTACAAAATCAAAACCGTTTCAAAGAGTGGTTACATTTGTATTTACTGCTATTTTGATAACTGTAGGATTATCTATGATATTAGATTCACTGAGAATAAAATTCCAGAAAGAAGTTGATTTAAATAAATTTGAGGATGCCAGCCATGATGGCCTGATACTGCATGATTCTAGAAGTGACAATTATGCCAAGTCAGGCATGCCATACAATGTTACTGATCTGTTACCTCAGAAAAGAATAAGGACCCCAAGGTTTGAACCAGTTGATGACAGGATACATTTACAGATCAGTCATGTACCTAAGTCCTATCAGTTTGCTTTAGACAACAAGATAGATATACCAATGAAACTTCTTTATTTTCATGGAAGTGAAAGACAATGGTATTTAAAGGAAGGACAGACTTACTTCTTGAAGGAGAAGTGTCCAGTTAATCGTTGCTTAGTGACATATAAACAGTCTGAAGGGAGAAATGCTGATGCTGTGGTATTTTTAAATCCGTTCACACTACCATCAAACCCACCATGGCCAAGGAGGTCTGTTGATCAGATCTGGGCAATGTACTCTCTGGAAGCTCCACATAACACCAACTCTGCTTCAGGGTATAGGAACTACTTTAACTGGACAATGACATACAGAAGAGATTCTACCATAACTACACCTTACTTTAAATTTCTATATTATAAACAGCCCTTACCCAAGGAAACAATTGAAACTAATTTAGCCACAGGTAAAACAAAGAAAGTAGCATGGATGGTTTCAAACTGTAACTTGGTCAGAAGTGGACGCATGACTTATGCTAGACAATTAGCCAAATATATAAATATAGATATCTATGGAGCATGTGGAAATAAATCGTGCAGGAAAAGTGATCCAAAGAAATGTTATGCGATGATCAAACAAAACTACAAATTCTACCTTGCTTTTGAAAATTCTAAATGTTTAGGATATTACACAGAAAAGTTCTCACAGAATGCTCTTCGGTATGTACATGTTCAAATATATAACATATACGCAACTTTGTTGTGATTTTGTTTGCCTTATGTTCTGCTTCCATTAACCTAATCTTGTCCGTACCATTGCCGTCTTTGCAGTAAGTGTTCACGCTGTAGCAATTAATAAGTTGCTTTAACATGAGATGTAATCTATTGATAGTCACTATTCCAAGCTAAACCTTGCAATATCATGTTTCAAATATTTCAAATCATTTAAATCAAATTATCAAAGAAATATATACCGGTACTGAATAGACACTCATCTGATGCTGATATATTTTTTATGGCCCTCCCCTTTACCAAAGTAAGGCAGCAACCATTTGATTTTCTGGGGGGGGCTATGGTTTTTTTTTCTGGACAAATTTTTTTTTCCGCCTCTGGCGAAAAACAATCTATTTTTTTCGCGACAAGTCGAAAACAATTTTTTTCTTTCAATTTTAGCATTACATATAGTGGCAGCTGAGGGTGAAACAAACAATTTTTTTTTCTCAGAATCAAAAACAAATTATTTTTTTCTCCAAAAACTGGAAACAAACTTTTTTTTCCAAAAAAAACCATAGCCCCCCCAGAAAATCAAATGGTTGCTGCCTAAGATGCATTTGTTTTCCATGTGTGTGTTCGTCCGTCGCGTATCGGGTAATAGTTTAAGTTCGAGGTAGGATCACATCAACTTTTAATATAATAGTCCCAGTATGGACATATATGATCACATATTCTTGGCCAAAAAGGATAGTACTGCTGATAATAAATGGATGAACATGAAGATTATATAATTTTAAAAGAACATAAACGCCATTGCAATGTAATGGTGTCCTCAACAGATGACCTTTACATATCTCACAACTACAAAATCCGCTAATGATATTTGGTAAGGTCAAGTATTCCAACTATACAACTTAAAAAGAGCACTTGATTGGTAAAATTAAACAATGTCTAATATCTATACATAAAACCCTTATCATGGTAAAACTAGTTTACAAATATTGTAAAAACTCGATCTAAATTGGATGCCTATTCAGTTAGAATCTAAACTGAGCTCTTTTTGAACATAGTATTATGCAAACATACAATATACTGCGAACATGCATTTACTAGGAACAGATTAGTGTAAATTCTCATTTTGTTCACCAGTTGAAACATCTAAACTGCTCTTAAAATATGTATCCCTATACAGTTATGGAACTTTTAAAACTGTCATATCCATGTGTTCTTCTTTATTTCAGAAACAACGCTATACCTGTTGTCCTGGGAGTGTCACGTGCTGAAATCAAAGCAGCAGCACCCCCTGGATCCTATATTCATGTGGAGGACTTCGATTCACCGAAACAATTAGCAGATTATTTGCATCGTATAGATAAAGATGACAATTTATTTAATGAGTATTTCCGATGGAAACGTTATGGTAAAATGACCAATACAAAAACCTGGTGTAGACTTTGTTCCATGCTGCATGAAAAATCATTGCCATCCGTTACACAAACAGACATTGATACATGGCGGGGTAAATCGTGTATTGGAGCTAGGAAGTGGGGCTACTAGTATAAAAATCCATAAAGGATATAAATGCCAATCTTTCGTTCTAAAAGATATCCTTCTACTGTGTTTACGTATATAGTAAAATTCATATGGAAATCTAGCGGATTTTCCCCCTTCTGGTTTCAAGAGCCTTAGACGGAGTATATTTTATTATATGAAACCTCCAGATAAAAATTGCAAAAAGAGAGATATATAGTTAAGGTCTTTTTTGGACACAAAACTTACAGAACTCCATAAACATTTTCAGCATATTTGTTGAAGGAATGTGCATCAATTAGAAGCGCTCAAATGATTAATAAAATACTTGAAATAGACTGACATTTTGTATTATATTCGGTAATCAACTTATATTTCTATACTTCTATTGACTATTGGGAAAATCTTTTAAAGAAAAGATTTATCGAACATAGTCATCATGCATTTCTTGAAGCAAATGTTAACTTGTTTTTGTATCGAAAATATCAAATTATGATTCAGACTGGACAAACTCTCTATAAACAAAAGCAGGAAACACAAGCTGTTTTTTTGTTTCGCTATTCGCAAAATGGGCGCACTCGGCCACTCTAACGTAAACCGTCCCGAAGTCGTCATGGGTCCGCACTTTCTAATACAATGTAATGACATGACGACCTTAAGACGCAATGTAAATAGGTAATCATACAGAAAAAATATTCAGAATTCGAGTTCTCTTTAGTATGAGGCCGTCAAACATTCGGAAATATGGTTATTTATCGTCTGAACTACACCGGGGAAAGCCAGACGACTTCCGGACGGTCACGTCTATAAGTCGTCACATATCACGTCCATTGGTCGTCATGTAATGATTAGCCCGTCTTTAGGTCGTCAACTCATTTATTTAAAAAAAAAATAGTCAACATAAAATCAAATGAACTCTTCTTATTGTTCATTATTCACAAAATAAGTTTTGCAGCAAATATTTCACAAAGTAAATACAATTTTCATGAAAAAGTAAATCCAATCATAGTTAATTATGAAGCAATTATAGAAACGCACTGATGGGACTTGACTACTGTTCTAATTTCATCCTCACTGTCATCCTCTCCTTTAAAAGTTAGATGGCATAGCTGCTGTGGCCCTGTTTTTCTTGATTTCACTTCACTCGATTCTATTGGTCTAATTACATAAGGCGACTTTGCCAGATTGAGTTTCATCACTGACGACATAGCTGCAGCGTATTCTCTCTTTAAGTTTCCAACCTTTCTAGAGACATCGTAAATTGTAACTGCATTTGAGTCATATTTGTTTAACGGCTCTGCCTCCAAATGGTAATTACTACCAACCGACAGTTCCCGTCTACCGTAATGATGCATACCAACTGCCAACAATAGTCTGAGTGTGAACTGTTTCATTTTGGTGTCCTGGAATACAAAAATAAAATAAAAAGTCAAATGCCATATGTATCAATAATTTGAGTATTAACAGTTAATAGGAAAATGGACACGATATAGTAGAGATATATGTTGGTATGCAGCTTGCATGGAATACACGGCTGCAAAAACAACACATAAACGGAACATTGGATTCAGTGACGATACGTTGACACACAAAACATTGGAATACGTCACCGCATGTTTTTGATTTTTTCAACTGTTTCTCATTCTTTGCTGTTTTACTTTTAATTTGTTTCAGTTCTCTCAATCTTTTCATTTGCTTCTGTTTAGCCTTTTTTGTTTCCTCCTCAGTACTTTTTTCTGCTTTTCTTTTCTCTCGAAGCTCCTTTCGTTTCAACTTGTTTTTCCCGTCTTCCTTTTTCTTTTTTTCCTTTGAGTCGAGCTCTTTTTGAATCTCTTTTGTTGATAAAATCCTCGCTTTTCCGTCACCTTTCCTCCTTTTGGTTCTACCACTTACATCTTTTGTTTTTGGCACGACCAAGACCGAAACCAGATCGTCTGGAATAAGTCCAGCTTTAACTAAAGGATGAGATGATGGTTCAGGACAGTAGGATGGTTGCACATTGAGAGATGAGGACGACATTGAATTTATACTTTCATTCGGCACATTAATTGTCAAAGTAGAATCGCTTGAAGAACTAGACATAGTACATGAGATCTTCAGGTTTTTCCATGTATGAAATACAACGTCACCCTTAACCATCGTATTGCTGGAAAATGCATTCTCATATCTACGCTTCTTACGAGGTGTCAAAGCGGATTCAATGGCTGACAATGCTAGTTCTGGTGGACATATAGTTGTACTAGATGGCTCAATTTCGTTTGACGATTGTGTAGCCTCAGAGGTAGTGTGGATTATAGGAGATAAAATACCGTCGGCGCCAACTTCAGTTCTAGGTCCATGACGGTTGTTACGCCCGTGTTACTTGTAGATGGCATCGCTGATACCTCTGGCTCGTTTTCTGTATTAGATGTGGTATTGTCCTCAATAGCTGACAGTTCGGATTCGTTCGTTGGTTCGTCATTTAAAGACAAATCAAGGTCATCCGGGTTGACGTCATTGCCCCCTCTGAACAGCAAAGTCTTGTCAATCGCGTTGGGATCAAAAGGATATATGCCACACTTTTCGAATCCTTGTGTAATGCAGGCCATAGTGAAACTTCTCTCAAATATTACCTTAAAGATTGAGCTGACATTTTCTTTGATACCCGCAGGTCGGATTTAAGCATTTTTGCATTACTAACTTGTTTTGCGGTTTCAATTTTCATATTTTTGTATACTGCCACATCCAAAGGTTGCAAAATATGTGTTGTTTTAGACGGTAGGCAAAGAAGAATGACGTCATTCTTAAGAGCACTATCAATGGGCATCGGGCTGATGTGAGAGATAGCACCATCTTGCAATAGCATAATCGGACGTTCCTTTACACAGTGCTGCAAGAAGACTTTTTCAAACCACTGAAAATATGTTTCCTTGTCCATGAAACCGCTGTCTGTTGTAGCGTATGCAGCGTTAATGGGCCCGTTTTTATGGTATGCTCCTCCCGGGTATCCACCACTAAAGATAAGCATAGGTGGTAAAGAGTGTCCTACGGCATTGACGCAGCAATGTACCGATATATGCTCACTTGTTGCAATGCTTTTGGAATGAGCGTGCTTGAAACGTTTTGGCACAACGACACGTTGGCCAGAGCTTTTGTTTAGACTGAGACCTACTTCATCGCAATTATATAACCGTTCAGGCTTGTCCTTTAGATCATTAGTTTCAAGAGTTGATTTAAGGAGCTTAAAATAGTCTCTCATAGTTTCAACATTTCCCATTGCAGCTCGTCCACGATCTAGTGGATCCGGTCTTCTTAGTGATATTTCGGGTTGTCTTTTTTAAATCCCCTCGACCATTTCTCTGTGGGTCCAGACACATTAAAAACTCTTGCCCCGGGGTGCTCTTTGGCGATGCACCAAGCAAATCCTATGACCTGGGATACCGACAGAGGGAATCCTCGTTGTGCCATGTATTCAATGTAATTAACGAGTGATATTTCATCTTCAGACGTCAAAACCGTAGATGCACCCATTTTAGCATCCATGGCAACTTTTCCCTTTACTCTATCGGAGAGAGTCATTCTAGGTACGTTGTACGTTTTGTTGGCCTGGGCTATTGACATCTGTCCTAACTTAGCCGCCTTATAAGCTTTGGACACATCCTCTTGGTTCCACTGGCAAAGTTTTTTTGGCTTTTGTTTCTCCATTGCCTGATATCAAAAGACATGTTTAGGCGGAGTTTGGGATCCAAAATGGGGGGGGGGGGGGGGATATGCCAAAGAAAAACACAACCAAGGAAATAACACTAAAGGAAACGAGAAAAGTCCAATCATAGGGACAGTTTTAGTTGGACGTAAATGACTTTAACCAAACAGTATGACAGTTCAAAGAAAATATCCTCCGAACAAATCAATAAAGAAAACAGGTCTGACAAATATTTCCTCTTCAAGACTAACAGAGGGAATATTGAATTAAGAAATGCTTCTTAACGATAGTGTGAAGTAAAAAACGTTATTTGACTGTTTTCTTGTATATTTGTGACGAATTGTTGGACATAACTATTGGAAAAAATTGGCAGACTTTAAATCGTCAGTATCGTCTTAAAGTCGTCACCTTAGTTTCAGTCTATTTTTGGCTTGTTTGATGAAGTTAGGGAATTGCGTTTTTTTCTAATTCAAGACAAACTATTTTTGGATAGAATAAACTTGGAAGAATGACGTCACGTTTCAAAATGGCATCGTACGGTACCATCGCCCAAAATATGCAAAATTTCAGAAATGCGTCGCCCAGCATGCCATCGATACCATTTTTCCCAGGCCCCAAACATCTGACAATGAAGGCTACATGAAGCCGTTAATTCTAATAAAGCATTAATAAGGAATAAAAAAAGATACTTACGGCTTCAAAATAAACCGCTTCTGAACTTTGCCTCGTGTAGTATTAAGCGATAATATCGCGTGATTTCCGGACGACGACTTTAGGCCGGTGACGACATAGGGACGGTGTACGTTAGTTATCAATAAAATTTATTGGGTTGGTAACAAATAAGTCCTGTCGTTAAAAAGAAATCTGGAAAATATGCTGTATTATATAGTGTTTGTGAAGTTTTAAACCACGATTAAACTCATTGAATCTGGGGAGCCACACATAGCTCTATTTTCTTTAGAACTTTGGTTTAAGTTATTATTTCCTGTCTAATTTCTATGTTAAGATTTGATTGAATGTTAAAAATAATGACATAATGTTGTGAGAACCATAAACGTTAAACATGAAATTGTTTAACTGATAACTGACTGGTTTTTTTTTAAATCGTTTCTGCAATTTTTTTCACAGAAAATGCTATTTTTTTTAGAGGAAATTGATGTAAAATATAATTAGTTATCTGATTAGAGTTATCCTTCTTTGATTGTTCAAATGCGTGAAGGGAATATTTCAACATGCTCTTCTTTTCTCTTTTCTTTTTTGTTTATTTCTTTTTTCTGTCAAAACTAATAGTAGAAAAACTTTTCAATAGATATTCATTATTTTATCTGCATATGACAGAGGCTTTGCATATATGCATTCATAAATAAAAGAATATAATTCAAATGGTAAGAAGAACATACAAAGTTCACGGTAAAGTTCACGGTAAACGCATTTGGAGTCGACGGTCTTTATAAAACAACAAAACTTTATCTTCCTCAATATCAAAGTAGTGTGCGCAGTAATTACCTTGGTAGGTAAATGTCTTACAAAGATATTACTGAGTATATTTTGTTTTCTTCTTCCGTAGACTTTAAATTCAGGCACGAACTCTTCGTCCCCCTGTATATTTAAAATGGTCACAATACACATTCCTGTTACACTTTGACAAAATTCAATGTAAGCATATATTTATATTAGATTTATTGTTAAAGAATGTGAACAACATTTATTTTATATATATTTTAAGTTTCATACCTATAAGACGAACAAAATCATCGATGGGACGTCAGTTACGATTTTATTTGCATAGTTCAAGGGAGGTAATTCAAATTGCACCATGTTTCCAACTACGAAATGGTTCAACTCATTACTGGATTAAAACCAACAAAAAGAGTAAAATAACACAAGGCACTGAGTTTTGTATATAAGAGTGTTGGCATCCAGTATCTCAATCCAACATACACGACTTAATCCTCATCATACAGGAAAGCTTCAAGATTGGTGTCTCTCATGCATACACGAGACAAGTCATGATATATCTAATATTTATTTCCCTAAAAAAATACGGGAAACTGTAAACTATGACTTATTTTCCTCGGATTGATTGATGGATTGATTGTTGTTTGCTGTTAAAACGTTTTTGGGCAACTTTCATGCATTTTCAGGATGATAATTTCCTCTTGCACAGAAAAATTAAAACTAGGACTGATCTCCATGGGAAATAGGAGACACGGATACGGGTGACTTAGAACAAAAGTTTATTGCATCAATACGCTTGATAATTAAAAGTAGAGTGTATCTCAATCAGTGCAGACAAACTATATCTGTTTTATATTCATCGATCAGACATTTGGAAAGTCTGGTGACAAAATGATGGTTTCCCTTTCCAATCGAATTCTTTAAAACATATAGTTCTTTCTTCTTATAGATTTCTCGTCTATTATGTTCAAACATATAATACATAAACATTTTCATGCATGCCTAAAGAGTTACGTGGGGTTTTCATCAGTGAGAAAGCAATCCGACGACCAAAAAAAAAACGACTATAGTGTCTACAACAATATAGATATTTTTAAAACAATGTCAAGCTCTAAATTGTCCCCGTGACTAAATCGGTGGAAATACTTCAAATAGAAACAGAACAAACAAAGATCTGACATTACCACCAAATGCTCTAAATAACGAAAAACAAAAGATCATGATATAAGACAGCTATACTGACGATGTTCCAGACTTGGTTGTTATTGGATTTGATCAAGCTGTCTGTAACTGAGAGTACTCTCAAATCTGTACTTGGTGTTCTTGTTTAGTTATGAGATGAGGGATGCATAAATACCTTGTCAGATACGATCTGTGTTTATTGTTTGATGCCTTGTATCGATCTGATGAGTTGAGCCTTTTTCAACTGATTTTGATATTTTGTTCTTATGTTGTGTTGTTACAGCACCGTCTAATGTTAAAAAGGGATTGAGCGCTCATAAACATGATCAACCCCGCCACATTCTGTATATAGATATAGCATTTGTATAGGAAGATGTGGTATGAGTGCCAAAGAGACAACAAGTCACAATTTAAAAAAAAACCAACATTATAGGTCAAGATACGGTCTTCAACACAGAGCCTAGGCTCACACCGAACAGCAAGCTATAAAGGGCCCAAAAATTTACTAGTATAAAACCATTCAAACGGGAAAAACAACGGTCTAATCTTTTTAAAAAAACGAGAAACACTTATGAACCACATAAACAGACGACAACTACTAAACATCTGACTCCTGACTAAGGACAGGTACAAACAATTGCAGCGGGATTAAACGTTTTAATGGGTACACCAAACCTTCTCACTTTTCTGAAACAATAGTATAACATCACAACATAGAAAGACGCACTATAAAATATCAATTGGAATGGCTTAACTCAATCAAAAAACGTAGTAACACAAATTAACACACAATGAACACATAAATTTGTTCAGTGATACAATGTAAATACATAGTTAATAAAGAATAAGTGGATGAAACACTTTATTTGGTCCAAGGACACATTTATCGTCCTTTAGTTTTCGTTGTCTTACGAATATAGTCCCTAGTGTAAACAGTGTATAACTTGCATGTTTTATTTGATACACTTTCCCAATTTATTTCTTGATATTAAATGCATGAAATATTAAGTAGGGGGATGTTATTACATGTTAAAAAAAATTGGGTGCTGAATCTTTATGTTAAGCAGTGATTTGGTCCAGTTCAAGAAGGTTAAATTTTATCACGTCTGAGACTGTCAAACTGAATTTTACACCACTTAAAACATGACCCTATTTTGAGTTAGAGCTGGTAGAAGTTTCTATAATTTTGATATTATTTGTCTCACTGGTAGTACACTAGTAAAAATCTTTTTGAGAAAGAGCAGGTGCTATTTTTTTTTAATTTGAATTTATTGTCTAAAAGAAATGCACTACGAAATAACTGTGTTCTCGGGCCATTTGAACTTTAGTGGTAATTGTGTCATTGGCAATAAAACCACATCTCCTTATTTTTATATTAGTACAAGCGCGCGAAAATGTGGTGGGGTCTATCGCTTTTTCTTTCTTTTTTTTTTTATCTGAAGCCTCCCCTTTATTAATCACGACCAGCAGATTACCTTGTATACTAATGATATATTTAATGGATAACAAAACAGTAACTATTGGTATGAAAGTCCTCAAACACAAATACAAAAATACACAGTATTCAGTGACCACTGTGTTAACTAGCAACTTTCAACAAATATTGTTTATTGTATATATATATACTAATAAGTAAAATTACAAAAATACTGAACTGCGAGGAAAATTTAAAAAGGAAAGTCTCTGATCAAATGGCAAAATCAAAAGCACAAACACATCAAACGAATAAATAACAACTTCCATATTCCTGACTTGTACAGGCATTTTTGTATGAATAAAATGGTGATTAAACCTGGTTTTATAGCTAGTTAAAACTCTTACTTGTATGATAGTCGCAACAATTGCCATTACATTGACAACGATGTGTGAACAAAACAAACACAACTACTAGGTAAAATATGAATAATATGGGTACAGCACTCAACATTGTGTTATTGTCTTAACCCCTCTAAACAAAAACCAATATATTAACAAACATTAACCGTTACAAAATAAAACAATAATGGGATGCATAAGTACAGAGCCACGTCATATGTAAGAAAGATAAACAAAACGGCATATAGACAAAGAATTTTTGCTAAAAATTAAAGAATAGAATACAGAAATTATAATAGAACAATAACACAATGACGGGATGCATAAGTACAGAGCCACGTTATGTGTAAGAAAGAAACGCGAAAGGCATATAGACAAAGCATTTTAGCAAAAATACAAAAATTATCTTAGAACAATAACACAATAACGAGACGTATATAAGTACACAGCCACGTCAAATGGATACCACCTACCGACCTTGCGAGGGCTGTATAGCCAGTCAAGGTCGTTCAAAACTTCCATCATCTGGATACCACCAAAAAACGAATAAACAGTAAAAGTAACATCCATAAAGATTATTAAAAGAATACAATAACACGTAACAAGGGAAAGGGATCTGGAGCAAAAAAAAATTGTCCTGTTCTCTAGTACTTACATAGAATCGCAGTGAATTGTACACAAAGAAAGCACACGGGGAGGGATCCGTAACATTTTTAAAATTAAGATTTCAGTTCTATGTCTGTCAGTTACCTGCAAAATATATTAGTTAGGGGAAGTTATAGCTCAGAAATATTGGTAATAATATCGCGATCATCATATGTTTTTCCAATATTTGTTGTTGCCGTTTGAGTATGTACAAAGGAATATAATCGTAGTTTAAATGGATGTAAATAATTTGAAATGTCGAGAAAAAGTGCATGCAATACGTCAGAAGTTTTATCCAAATATCCTTTTTCACAAATACAAACATGCATTTTAATTTGATATATATTTGCAAAATTGATTGTCTAATTACTGATTCTTGAAAGAGGAGAATTCAGCGTCGGCCATTCTTGTCATGCGATTTAATGATCCAAATACAAAGAGCGTAGAAAAAAAGTTAGATGATCTCGATAATGGTGCATATGTCAATGATTTTTCTTAATTTCCTCTATTGTCTCAAAATACAATCGCAGGTGTTCTTTGGCCGGAGTTCATATGCCGCAAATGTCTTGCACGTGCGTCTGACACGCGCAATCGGGAATGATTGAGAATGCATCCATATTTGTTCATTAAAATAAATTTTTAGATTGCGTTTCTCTCACAACTAACACAGGTGCACAGGAAGAAAGTTAGATTAAAAAATAAAATCGTGTTTGCTTACGTTCAGATCTTCCGGCAAATTTATGCATATTTTTAATACCCTTATGGCGAATTAACATTACCATCCTGTCACGAAGTTCTATTCACAAGGAAGAAAAAACAATGGGGAAGATTTACATTTATTTAGAAGAATGACTACTACAGAATTTAAGCACAAGTTTACAAATGACTACTTAAGGCCTTCATTTGAAATATGTCCACTTATCTTGTAATGTCGTTCTATTTCTATACAGTGTCACCATATTGCTATTTTGGTGTATTTTAGTTTATTACTGTCTCGCTTACTAATAGAATCAAACACCAACAAAAAGGGTTGCAGTCACTAGAACTAATCGCTGATGTTGCTATAACTCAGTTAAGGTGGCATCATTCCTGAGTTAAAAGCGAACAAATGCTTTGTTTTCTTGTTCCAGGGAAAGCTTTCAATATTTAATTCTCATCATTGCAGAATACTTTGTAAGGCTTAAATACAATCCCCACAGATGGTCTGCTAGATTATAAAAACAAAAGATTCGAAGCGACATCTGTATTCTATCCGAGCTAACGTCAAAATTAATGAAGTATTGTCATGACTTCACCAAGAGGGAATAAGCAGACAAACAAGAACATTTGGTCACCAGAAGTCCTATTTGTCTATCATATGGCAGAAATTGATACAGACAATAGAATCGATATCCCTGATCAAACATTTATGTAACTTGTGTATTGACATATACCTGTGGCACCTGCAATCCACTAATTAACACATGTATATATAATTGATTTGGTTCTGCACAGGTGCAGAAATTGTCAAAGATAGAAAACCAACAATCAATTTCGTAAATACTTAATGACTAACTTTGTATTGCTGAAGCCAGGAAGACATCAATTTATTTACCAAGTCCATTTAGACTGATTACAAAATTTTAGCGTTTTCTCCAGCGGGCAGTTCTCGTCAATATGTAAATAATACGAGCTGCAAACGAAATTTGTATTGACAATGGTTACAAGGATGGCAAACATGATAAATGCAATCGATGTCGTATTTGGATTTTTATTTAAAATTTCATTAATTTTCAATTTTATTTTGGCTTGTCTGCAGTAAACGCTAAAGTCAAAGCCATTGAAAGAAAATTCAGTCATTAAACAACAAACTCAGACATAATTCATATAAAATCAACACAAAAATTTAACAAAAACTTGTTTTTCCCATTTCTACGGATGACTGTTCATACAATACTACATACAATAAGTAGACTGCAGTTTTAAATGATGATATAAACATTATCATAAAGAGTTAATAGTATACTTTTTGTGTATGTTGTCAGAAAATTTATCTAAAGGACGTACAAACACGTTTTTTTAATTTTCCGATCATGAAGACATAGTGTTTTGATCCTGTAATTCAGCACTTTACGGTTTAGTTGTTTAAATCCTGAATGTTCAATGATTTTTTAAACGCGGACCGCGAAGAGGACCCCAAAAAAAGAAATATTACTCTCACAATCATTACTTGTGTGCTCAATATGGAACGGACTTTAGCAGACTTTATCAGTACGAGTATAAATAAAGCAAATATTCATTTGTGTATTTATTATTTTTACAATAGTTGGCTAATTGTATGATGAATTAAACTAATGAACTTCTACAGTTTTACACATTATACTATAGAAAGATATAAAAAGATATGGTAGGAGTGCCAATGAGACAACTCTCCGTCCAGTCACAATTTGTAAAAGAAAAAAGACTGATGGGTAATAAAGGGAGGGTGCAATATCTAACGAAATTCTGTTAATTAAGTTCACGAACAATTCATCTTCCACTTCAGTTTTACATATAGAGCATCATCGGATGCTAAATCTACTTTTCTATGGTTGTCCCTTTCAATTATCAAGCTACTATTCCTGATTCTGAGTTTTTTTGAAGAGGCAAAATATAAAATCTATCAGCAATGCTGGACAAGTATTGAACTATTAAAATGCATACTGAGAAATCGTGTACGTGGATTTTTTTCCTGCATTGTTCAAACATATTCGATTTGACAAACATAATTTCATTAAAATCGCAAGTTCTTACGACTTTTGTACATAACGAAATTTAACATATGTTCACTTTTCCCACTAAGATTTCCTTATAAATTTAACTCAATATTTGATTTCGCACATTTAAGTTTAACATGTGGGAGAACAATAATACAAATTTCTTTAGAAATATATTCTGCAATTGGTAAAACAATTTAAATATTTAAAATAATCGATTTAAATCCGAAACACCTGTATACCTGTGTAATTAATGTCCAATCACCTTTAAGTAAACACTTGAAATTTTCTCAAGAGTTTTATCATATTCATTGCCATCATTTGAAGAAACTCGACTTGAACCTTGTTAAACCAAGAATGGACTTGATGAATTTGACAGCTCAATCAAGCATGAAATATAGAAATAACACCTTACACCTGCAGTTATAACCAATTATTCACAAATAATTCTTAAAGTAATATTATCTCCTAATTAGATGTAGAATTATGCGTCAACTCAAATGAATGAAATTTAAACACTTCACACCAATTTTCTTAAATGGCTTTCCATTCTGTAGAAATTAGCCCCTATTGTGGTTAAGTTACAAAGTATCTGAGACGTAGACCTCATGTTAATTATACGAGTCGTTTGGATTACATCAACTTTTAGTGATTATCTTCTAATTATATTGATTAAATCTGCTATATCACATTTGACACAACCTTCGGTAAGAATTTACAGTTAGTAATAGGAAGGTGTTTTTGCAAAAGTGCAAAGGTAGTAGGAATTCAAAAGAAGAACTTCCAAAGCGCTTCTTAGAATTGGCAGACTGTTTATATAGATATATTTTTACATACTTGACGACACGGTACCCTATCAAATACCACTGAGTTATACAGAGCTAACCCCCTCCCCCCAAAAAACACGAAAAAAAATCGTCTGAGATTTGGCATATACCAATGAGATTAATAAGGCGATAGAAATGTTCATTCTCTCCTCTGCTTGTTTTGAAATCCTGCATCTTTGCAACGCCTCTGCACTTTGCCACGTCGAATAATAGCAACTAGTATAGCTCAGCGAGTTTATCTATGGTTGTAACACAGCAACACGATGTGTGGTGACATGTTTGTGGTGAAAACATTTGACTTTACTACACTTTCCACAAGTATTCCCCATTCCAAACTAGAAGACAAATTGAAAGTGTCGGTATTTCTTTGTTTCATTAAAAATAATGGCGAACATAGTTACAAACATCTTGTATTGGGGAAGGAACAACTCTACTTTGTAAAGAATCACTCTGATTCAAACAAACAAATTTCTGAACTGACATTATCAAGATTGACAACATATTTATTACGTTTGGAGGGCGTGTTTTTCAACAGACTGTCGGAATTCCAATGGGAATCAATTGTGCCCCTCTTCTTACCGACTTGTTTCTTTATCATTATGAGTCTGACTTCATACAGGTACTTCTTATGAGGAAAGATAAGAAGTTAGCAATATCTTTTTAACTTTACGTTCGCTATAAAGATGATGTTCTCTCACTAAATAATACAAAATTTGGTGACTATATGTTGAACGAATCTATCCAATTGAACTATAGATAAAGGATACTACAGATACAGTTAAGTCTACCTCATATCTTGACTTACATCTAGATATTGACAACGAGGGTCGGTTGAAAACAAAACTTTACGACAAAAGAGATGATACCAGCTTCCCAATTGTGAACTTTCCATTTCTATGTAGAAACATTCCAACAGCGCCTGCATACGGAGTATATATAGTTATATAAGACACATGTTGTGTTAGGCTCTGATCCTGTCCATAACCTAATAGTATGGTATTAGTTTTCTATGATGCCCTTTATGGGTTCTTGATTAGATTAATAAAATTCTTATCTTATCTTATCTTATCTTATCAAACATCTCCCAACTGGTACGATATTCCCGGCTTGTATTTCCTTCTATCATGATATCCTTGATAGAGGGTTGCTGCTCACAAGGAAGCTTTTAAACCAAGAGTTCCAAATGGTGAAGTTGAAATCATTCCTTCGTAAATTTTACGGACGCCATCACGAGTTGGTTGACCGTTATGGAATAACCGTTTCACAGATGATATCGGATATTTTCCTTATGTCGTAACTACAATACCCTTCCCTTTTCACGAATGTGAGCTACCGAATTAGACTACCGGATTTGTAATAACATAAACGACAAGAGGGTGAAACATGTGGAGCAGGATCTACTTACCCTTCCAGAGCACCTGAGATCACCTCAAGTTTTTGTTGGGTTCGTGTTGCTTAGTCTTTAGTTTTCTATGTCGTGTCTTCTGTACTATTATTTGTCTGTTTGTCTTTTTCATTTTTAGCCATGCCGTTGTCCGTTTATTTTCAATCTATGAGTTTGACTGTCCCTCTTGTGGTTTTGGTCGTGGGAGTCATGTTTCTTGGTGGGAGAACCAACGACAATGGATAGGAAAATTGGCAATCATAGTCAAGATTGGAGTCGAGTGCGAAAGAAAAATATGTGGTATGATTGTAAATGAGACAACCATCCACAAGAGACAAAGGAATAAAGCCGTAAATAATTTCAAACAATTATATCTGTTTCACATATGTAAAAAAAGGAAATAAAAGTTAAACCTGAAAGAGAGAACAACATTAAAGTTACAAAAGTCAAAAGACATATTGCGGTTAACATACACTAGTGTCAGTAAGGATATATGTTCATTTTTTTGCATTTGATGGACTTTTTATTGTTGTTATAGTTGTAATCATTGATGTTTATAGTTTATAACTTCTATACATAGACTTACTAAATTGAAAATGGGCATTACACAAGATCCTGTCTCTCACGTTATCAAGGCGTTGCTATTTGACATTTATACTCTGAACTCTTTACTCTCAACATTACGTTCATGCTATGATGTACAGTCACTAATATTAGACTGTGTAATGTATGATATCAGCATGTTTTAGGAGCCTGTATGTTATTTAGTGGTTTTTGTTTGTTGTTGTCAGTGTCAAATTTCTTTTTTTGGTTATTGTTTTCTCGAAAGGTTTGTTTCACATTTGTCATGCCAGGGCCTTACTATGATAGCGAACAATGGTGGTTTTTTTTGCTGATGTGCGTACGTTGGCTGTCAAGTTGCTTGCATCTATGCAGTCATTTTGACTCTTGTTGGTCGTTATATCATTGTCAATCATATCGCATCTACTTAGTTTCATTTTGGTAGCAACTGTTTGGAATATCTAATGGCATAATTATGATAATTAGCGTAAAGCATCTTGAACCATAATTCTGATTTCTTAACCATTTTTACTCATGTATTCTACTGCAAATATCGGTTGCCATGTGTTTTGATTGCCAGTTTCATCGAAATAAAGTTGCTAAAACTAGACTGACGTATTAAAATGTGGTAACATGGACTCTTCCGCCCGGCGACCATACTGTGGTTGCGTCTGTTGATGCCATATCTTATAGCCATGTTCGTTGAATGGGATGTTACATGTGTAAACTAAATCGCATGCTCTATTTGCGTTGGAGAAACATTGGAAGCATTCTTGAGTGGTTCTTACTTGGCAATCCCAACAATCTATCTTTTCAGAGACACTCCAAATGTCCAATTCTCTATCTCTGAACCAGTTTTTGAAATATTTGTCACTGAATCTATGCAAACAGCAATAAAAAAAAATCTACCAATCGACCTGAAAGTTACGAGGAATGACGGACGACGAACGTCAAGCGATTATTAAAAATTGAAGCACCCATTTGCGGTGAATCTCATTCCCCTATATCTTGAAAACACTTCTAGGTTCTTGAGATCTTGAAATTTCTTTTTCGAACAATTTGAAATTCTTATAATTGAAGCTCACTTTGATAAAATACCTGCTTTTATCATTGTATCAGAGAGCTGTTTGTTAAAAGTGTGTCATACATTCACGACATTGGAAAGTGATCGTTAGGGAAACTTTAGAACCAAAAGTCACGCTACAACCAGCATTAGTGTGCATACCCGTAACTATCAGGCAGTAAATATTAGATCGATTGTTTCGATAATGCCCCATTCATTCCTAGAATGACAATCAATATATGACAACATCCCATTATACAGGTGATGTTTGACAAACAATAATATTTATACAATTGTTTCATTATAGATTTATCGTGATCAGATCTGGTAATTGTTTTTTACAGATCAAAGGAACACCTTACAGGTGACGTTCGCATCATCAAGTCATCAATATTCAAAAATATAATCACGTGCGAATGATAACCAAAGAATAAAAGATAATTACACAGTTATGAATATATCAATCAAAAAGATAATACGCTTTACGGATGATATCGCGTTATAATTGGGAAGAATGGCTGTTTTCTACGATGGCCGAGATTATAATTATTCCCTGAAGGAAAAACAATACAAGTTGAATAGTACAAAGAAAAAGATTGTACATTTATCTACTTCTTACTAGGAGGTTAATACCAAAGTAATATGGATATTTTCAATTTGCAACACAAAATACTTGAAACAAATATGTACAAAAGTATATGTAAAAATAATTTTGCACGCCGAAGCATTTGAGAAACATTCCCCTGAAGAGTTGGATACACCGTTGTGCCAATCTGTTCATTATGTTAGTAATTTACGCCATAACCATATTGATAATGGAAAAGATTAATATTAATGAACCAATATTTTGTCGATAATATAACCGTCTCTTATATTTATCATGTCTTAGTGAACACATTCTATTGTATACTTGTAATACAAGTAATCGAAAAGCATATATCTTTCATCATGATTCTACCACATCGGTCATTTTTTGTATTTTTGTGCATAATTTATTGGAAAGCTTTTTTTAAAATAAAATCATCCTTTCGATGTAGATCGAATAACCATATATATAAATACATCACAAAACTTCAAATGTAGAATCTAAAGTTAACTGGATTTATTATGGTTTTTCTCATTGTTGAAGTCCGTACGATGACTTTTATAGCTGTTGATTTCTGTGTAATGTTGGTCTCTTGTGGAGAGTTGTCTCATTGGCAATCATACCACATCTTCTTTTTTATATTCTATATCATTTGGACTCTTGGCGAGAATTGTCTCATTGGTAATCCTCTACCACATCATCTTATTTTTATATTCAAAACAGCAACTATTGGTACACATCTGTCGAAACCATGATAAAAAATTTAAGTAAACTAAAAGTATTTGTTTGAATTGAACAATTGGGATAACACCATTCACACCAATAGGGGAAATCCAATCCTACAAACTATATCTCAATTAGATAGAACCCAAATCGTGGAAATCTTTATTGTCAATATTAGAAGAATAAATTGGTAGAACATTGGCATAGAACATTAGTGATTACAACTGAGAGAGTAATACCAGTAGGATGTTTCCACTCGGCTTCAGAGAGATTCAAATTAACGTATTGCCACATAAGGACATTCATAACGGCTTCTGAGAACAATTTCATTTTCATCAATCATGAAAAATCAATAGTAGCATGGTGGTATGAGAGATTCCGACACTGATGTTGTCACAGAAATTCTAATTAAATGCTCCTTGTAATGCTTCTCTCCACCAGAATGGCTTTAATCACGTTCCACGACTGCTGTGATTGATCTTAGCATCCATCTTAGAGAATGCGAGTTGGAAAGTGTATAACTAGAAATCGATCGAATGTATTGAAAACTTGGATGCAATTTGTTGTATTTAAAAATGTTTTTCATGTTTTTGATGATAGTCCTTATTTGTGATGGAATCTTGGAACAATGGTATCAGCAGTCCAAAACCTCATCACTGTCCTGGGTGTTGTATCTGTACATGAGCAGTATTCTATTCCACTTAGTGTAATATCATTCTATCAATTAATCATTGAACAAAATTCCCAATTTCCCATTCAAATATGATTATATATCTTAAACTGCACGAGTTTTCTCTTGGTTTATTAGCAGGGAAACAATCGCATATATATTCTTGATAATATTGCGTACCATCAAGTAATATCATAATATATAGATACAACAACCTAAACCAAAGAGGAACTCTTTTATCTAATTATTTACTTATTTATGTATTGTATACGTGTAACATTTATGTGATTTTTAAAAAATTTTGTTTGTCATCTTGTAGTTTTGTTTGTTAGTTTTTTAGTTTATGTGTATTTGTTTTTAGTTTATGCGTATTTGTTTTTAGTTTTGTTTGGGGTTTGGAGTTTAGATTTTTTTTGTAGGTATAATGCAAAAAGAATTCACAAATCGTCAAACGCAGAAAGATGGTATATTGTCAAACTAGTGAAGGCTTGGTAACTTTTATTAGTTGTCCTTTTGTCACCCATTTGTAATATATACTAGTGTTGTCCTGATAACTCCATATGAGTTGATAATATCAGTTTTAAAATGGTAACTTTATTTTACATACAATCGTTGGGTTGGTATCTTCTATTAGATTTTTTACACACTATAGTGTTGGTGCATGTGGTGACTTCTTTTGATTGCCCTGTTAGTATACTAGTTTTGGTGTGGTATCTTATATTGGTTGTGCTTATGAAACACTATAGTGTTGGTTTGGTTCCTTAACTCTTGGTTATCCTTTTGAAATACTCGTGTTGGTTTGGTATATAATATTGGTTGTCATTTTGATACACTATAGTGTTAGTTTGTTATCTTATATTGGATGTCCTTTTGACACACTAGTGTTGGTAACATAACTGCTATTATGATGTGCTTTTGGTATGCTAGTGTTGGTTTGGTGACTGATATTAGTTGTCTTTTGAAACACTAGTGTGTGCTTTGTAACCGCTATTATTTTTTTTAAGCATACTAGTTGTATTCTTGTGATTTCTATTGGTCGCTTTTTAACACACCATAGTTTTCATCTTAGTAACTTGTGTTAGTTGTTCTTTCAGCATACTAGTTGGATAATGGTACTTTTATTTGTCGCCGTTTAACACACCATAGTTTTCATCTTAGTAACTTCTGTTAGTTGTCCTTTCGGCATACTAGTTGTATTCTGAAAACTTCCATTGGTCGCCTTGTTAACTTCGTCCAAAATACACTGCATAACTATTAAATTTTATTTTTCATTTTCATTGCTTTGCCACCGCTTGATGTCAAGTTTTAATTGGTCTCACATAGAAAAAGATACAGAACAGATTTTATTCAGGAAACGTACGAAAATCAAAAAAAAATTCAGTTTGCTAGATGAAATTATTGACGAGAATACTTGTGGTTTAACATTGGTATAGCTGGTATCCCTATTTTGACAATTTTTACTTAATACATGTATGTATGTTTGTTTTGTTAACGCATCATTGTCAATCTAATGGAATTCGATGCGACTGTCATAAAAGTGAAAGGTTTAGCTAGCTATAATACCAGTTTCAATCCACCATTTTCTACATAAGAAAATGCCTATACCAAATTATCCATTCGTTTGGTGTGTTTTATCTATTGATTTTGCCATTTGATTAAGGACTTTCCGTTTTGAATTTTCCTCGGGGTGCAGTGTCTTTCTAATTTTACTTTTTATCAGACTGTACAGTATGTTTAGTTTGTTTATGTGTATTTATTGTTGTACGTGGTTTTCTTCTGGCGTGTTTGTTAATTTTGAAAAAAATCACATATTCATAAAAATCCACATGACTTTATCAACTTCCATCAGCTTCTACGGAAATAGATGTTGATACTAGTCAAACGGGTGACAAACCGGCAACTGTATTTGTTGTGATAAAACTTTTCATTTTCCTGTTTGTTCTAACTTCCCCCTATTGCGCAGATGGCCTTCCTGAATGAAAAACAAAGCATGTTTATGTCCAAGGTTAAATAATCATACCCTTACTGCAAGCTTTGCTAATCTGATATATATTTATAATGGTTTAAATATGGACTTAAAATAAAAATATGAGTGTTCATTTCAAATGTGCCATGTTGATTGAAAAGGGTATAGCATATCGTATCAACATCCATGTCTTTTGTTCGGTTTTTACCTTAACCATGTTAACCGTGTTTGGTGTCGAGAAGAAATCAACAACACGTTAACAAATGTGCGGCTTACACCCTATACTCCTCTTCCCATTTATAGTAACCGACGAATGAAAATAGATTCACGGATAAGGGGTCTGTCCGTTCTGAATATTGTGGGAAAATTGAATAATGTTTATATTTTTTTTATATTTTCCCACTGATTTTTATTCTTGTTAATGATATTAACGATTGCTATTGAAGAAGCAATTTACATTTGCAGGGATTCCCACGAAACAGCTGTCACGAAATACAGCATTCTATTTATCTTGAAACAACCGGAAAGTTTGTCGATTGAAAAATGTTGAACCACTATAAAATTATGGTAAACTGAAAAAAACGTACGTAAAATCGTTATTTGTTGTAGAATTCCCAGGACATAATTCTAAGCAATTCTGCAGGTGTTTCCTGCGTGTGGGAAAATCGATCGTTCATTACAGCAATCATTATCAAGCCAATAAGCCTTATACAGTATATAATGCCAATATATTGTTACCACTTCTACTCATTAGATGTTAGTAGTTTCATTTCTTTTAATCTAGTTTTCCAGTAATTCGACATCTTCCTTTTTTGTTCTTTGTTCTGTGTCCAATTTCCTGCAAAATTGTTTGTAAATTCGAAATATTGATGGAATTAATGGCGAGTAATTGTAGAACACGTGACCACAGTTCCTGTGAAACACGATCATTAATGGATTCTACCGTTTTTTTATGAGAATTCTCTAGATTTCGGTATCCAATATAAGATTTTTTGAAACTGCTGAAAAGCATCATTAAAAAAATCATTAATTCATATTACTTGAGATGTGCATTGTTATGAATTTGTAAGTATATATTGTTTTATGTTTTCATTCCTGTCAACTTATTGATGTGCACGATATACTTTATGTTTTATCTTGTCTTCGAGATTCTTTGAAAACATAATAGCATTAAACGATGTACTTTACGAAAGGTAAGTTTGATAAGCAATATAGTTCTATCAGAGAACAACAACATATACAAACAACAGCATATACAAACAACAACATATGCAAACAACAGCATATACAAACAACAGCATATACAAACAACAGCATATACAAACAACAACATATACAAACAACAGCCTATACAAACACCATCATATACAAACAATATCATATACAAACAACAGCCTATACAAACAACAACATATACAAACAACAGCCTATATAAACAACAGCATATACAAACAACAGCCTATATAAACAACAGCATATACAAACAACAGCCTATATAAACAACAGCATATATAAAAAAACAGCGTATATAAACAACAGCATATACAAACAACAGCGTATATAAACAACAGCATAACAAACAACAGCATATACAAAACAACATATAACAACATATACAAACAACAGCGTATATAAACAACAACATATGCAAACAACAGCCTATATAAACAACAGCATATACAAACAACAGTGTATATAAACAACAGATTATACAAACAACAGCGTATATTCTTTTTTTTCTTTAATAACTATATTCTTGTATTATGAAGATAAATTTTAAAAAAACAAAATGGATAGTCTTGTATATAACTTTCAATATTTACCCCAAAAACCATAGTCAGGTGGTGATTGTAGGGGTATTGTAAAATCCTGACTATTGAAAAACAAATAAAAGATAAAAAAAAAACCAACAGCGTATATAAACAACAACATATACAAACAACAGCATATACAAACAACAGCGTATACAAACAACAACATATACAAACAATAGCGTATATAAACAACAGCATATACAAACAACAGCGTATATCAACAACAGCGTATACAAACAACAGCATATACAAACAACAGCGTATATAAACAACAACATATACAAACAAAAGCGTATATAAACAACAACATATACAAACAAAACCAAAGATACCGTGCACAACCTAAACAATGACAACAATAAACAGATCCGACACAAAATAGAACGATGAAAACTTAAATCATATGATGTGTTCCCTCAAATATCAGGACCAAACACAAGTTATAGAATGATGAAAAATTGAATTAAAATTATGTGTTCCCTCAAATATGAGGACCCACCTCGATATACCGTGGATATCACTACTAACGTCTCATCAAATCTGCCAGAATCTGTCAGGAGAACAGTTCTAGGACAGTATGTAGAACTGTCATCCTGACGACCTTTTAGACAATTCCAGTTAGAACAGTTATAACCTATATAGTCGCCGTTACGTAAAATTGGCACCATGTTTTTTGTCAAAAAGTTTAAATATCAGCCGCGTTTACTCAAGATGATGTTTTTATTTAGCGGAAGTAAAATCCTGTCCAAATATCTACTACTGTCCTTGTGTTTGCACTGTATAGTTTTAAGTATAATCCTGACCTTCACATTTTTCAAGATTATTTACATTGTATAACCGCCATCTTGATTTCTATAAGGGTCCCTTATTCCACAACAGTCGTTACTCTCCGGTAATATCATTGTCATTGGTGATACAATTTCACGCGCTTTTTACGGTAAAGATGACGAAAAGCTCCGAGAGACGCAAGAAAATGGAGAGCACATGGAACTCCACGGCAACACTTCCGATATTAACAATGTCGGATTCCACCATACAAAATAATCTTGGATTATGTGATATAATATACAGTCACAGAAAATAATTATATTTATAAGTACGTCTGAGTCAGTGACAACTCTACAACAGATGTATCCATCGGATCGCCATCAATGATGGTGATACATGGCTGTGTACATAATGTATATACAACTCGTCTAAACATCAACCCAACAATGTTAGATCTGTAAATTTGCTTTCGCAAATTTTTGGTTCTTCCCTCGCCGGGATTTTCTGTGACTGTATATTACATTAATTTGTAAGATCCTTTACTATAGATAATTTAGCTGATCTGTAACAATAACATCTTCATGCCTTATATATCATGTACTGTAGTACGCGGCTAGATTAAAACTGACGAGGAAAGGTAACACACGGCCAGCGAAAGCTCTTTTTTTTTAGAGCCCAGGTGGTCGTGTGGTCTAGCGGGACGGCTGCAGTGCAGGCGATTTGGTGTCACGATATCATAGTAGCATGGGTTCGAATCCCGGCGAGGGAAGAACCAAAAATTTGCGAAAGCAAATTTTCAGATCTAACATTGTTGGGTTGATGTTTAGACGAGTTGTATATACATTATGTACACAGCCATATATCACCATCATTGATGGCGATCCGATGGATACATCTGTTGTAGAGTTGTCACTGACTCAGACGTAATATATATAATCTACATCTTCTTTTATTCCTGCAAAACATAACAATGACCACTGGTGATACAATTCAAAAACATAACACTGACAACTACGATACCAAGGCCACTTAAAAGAACACTGACAACTGCGATCACAAGGACACTTAACAAATCACCGACAACTGCGATAACAAGGTCATTTTACAAAACACTGACAACTACAGATAGCAAGGTCACTCACAAATCAGAACACTAACAACTACAGATCACAAGGTCACTCAAAAGAGAACACTCACAACTATAAGGATTCGATGGAGCACAATACTGACAACTGCGATGACAAGGTAACTTAAAAGAACAGTGACAACTGCGAACACAAGAACACTTAACAAACCACTGACAACTGCGATAACAAGATCATTTCATAAAAAACACTAACTATACTACTGATCACAAGGTCACTAAAAAGAGAACACTTGCAACTAAGGATCCGATGGAGCACAATACTGACAACTGCGATGATATGGTAACTTAAACAGAATACTGACAACAAAATATCACACTGTGACTTACAAAGAAAACATTGAAAACAAGAGAATCCATAAAACAGAACATATAGTCACTTACAAACCAGAACATTGCCAATTAAAGATTCGGTAGAACAAAATACCTATAACTTAAGATCGCATGGTCAATTACAAAAAAAAAATTGACAACTTAACATCCGACAGAACAGAAAACAACAGATCATAATGTCATTTACAATACAGACCACTGACAACTATAAACATCCGATAGAATACTGACAACTATAGAGATCACAAGGTTACTCACAAAACAAAGCATTGAAAACTAAAGATCCGATAGAACAGAATAATGTCAACTGTAGATCACAAGGTAACTTATAAAACAGACATTGGACAACAAATGATTCGAGAAAACAGAAAACTGACAACTGCAGATAGCAAGGTAACTAACAAGACAAAATATTGACAACAAAAGATCCGATAGAACAGAATACTGACAACTACAAATCACAAGGTCACTTACAAAACAGACCATTGACAACTAAACATCCGATAGAACAAAATACTGACAACTACAAATCACAAGGTAACTTACAAAACAGACAATTGAAAACTACAGATCCAATAGAACAGAATACTGACAACTACAAATCACAAGGTCACTTACAAAACAGACCATTGACAACTACAGATCCAATAGAACAGAATACTGACAACTACAAATCACAAGGTCACTTGCAAAACAGACCATTGACAACTGCAGATCACACGGTCACTTGCAAAACAGACCATAAACAACTGTAGATCACACGGTCACTTGCAAAACAGACCATTGACAACTGCAGATCACACGGTCACTTGCAAAACAGACCATAAACAACTGTAGATCACACGGTCACTTGCAAAACAGACCATTGACAACTGCAGATCACACGGTCACTTGCAAAACAGACCATAAACAACTGCAGATCACACGGTCACTTGCAAAACAGACCATTGACAACTGCAGATCACACGGTCACTTGCAAAACAGACCATAAACAACTGTAGATCACACGGTCACTTGCAAAAACAGACCATTGACAACTGCAGATCACACGGTCACTTGCAAAACAGACCATTGACAACTGTAGATCACACGGTCACTTGCAAAACAGACCATAAACAACTAAAGATCACAAGGTCACTTGCAAAACAGACCATAAACAACTAAAGATCACAAGGTCACTTGCAAAACAGACCATAAACAACTGCAGATCACACGGTCACTTGCAAAACAGACCATTGACAACTGTAGATCACACGGTCACTTGCAAAACAGACCATTGACAACTGCAGATCACACGGTCACTTGCAAAACAGACCATTGACAACTGCAGATCACACGGTCACTTGCAAAACAGACCATTGACAACTGCAGATCACACGGTCACTTGCAAAACAGACCATTGACAACTGTAGATCACACGGTCACTTGCAAAACAGACCATTGACAACTGCAGATCACACGGTCACTTGCAAAACAGACCATTGACAACTGTAGATCACACGGTCACTTGCAAAACAGACCATAAACAACTAAAGATCACAAGGTCACTTGCAAAACAGACCATAAACAACTAAAGATCACAAGGTCACTTGCAAAACAGACCATAAACAACTGCAGATCACACGGTCACTTGCAAAACAGACCATTGACAACTGTAGATCACACGGTCACTTGCAAAACAGACCATTGACAACTGCAGATCACACGGTCACTTGCAAAACCGACCATAAACAACTAAAGATCACAAGGTCACTTGCAAAACAGACCATAAACAATTAAAGATCACAAGGTCACTAAAACAGACTATTGACAACTAAACATCCGATAGAACAAAACACTGACAACTACAAATCACAATGTCAATTACAAAACAGACCCTTGACAACTAACTATCAGATAAAACAGAAAACCGCCAACTACAAATCACAATGATATTCACGAGGCAAAGCATTGACACTAAACATCCGAAACAACAGAACAATGCAACTATAAATCACATGGTCACTTACAAAACAGACCCTTAACAAATAAAAATCTAAAGAACAAAACACTGAACATTAGAGATCACAAGGTAACTTACAAAACAGACCCTTGCCAATAAAACATCCGATAGAACAGAGCACTAACGACTACAGGGAATTTTGAGATTTGGTATATGATTGCTGGCGAGGCAACTATCTACGGAAGTTCAAAGGATGTGGCTGTACGCAATTATAGGCAACCGTACGACCTTCATCAACGAGAAAAGCCCAATACCGCATAGTCGGTTATACAAATCCCTACATAATAAATATGAAACAAGGTATAACACTAACAATTATACATTTTACAAAGTAACTAACATGGCAGAACATTGACAACAAAAGATCCGAAAGAAGAAAACTTTGACATCGGCTACATATAGATACATGAGACGCAGCCAAGTTCCAAAAAAGCAGAAGAACAGAAGGATATGTATATTCCATACAAAACGACTATATTAACAATCCCTTTCAAAACAAAAATATTTAGAAAGAAGATCCTGTGATAATGGATGATCCACCATTTATGTTAAAATGTTTCTTAACATGCATTTCGAATTCTCTGGAAAAGTGTCCTTCGTAAAACAAAAATCCTCCATGAAATATCCATTTTTAGACACGATCTTCAAAGTAGTAAACCATTGATACTTCTTTAATGTTATCATAGAAAGGGCACCATCTAATTAGGACATGGTATTCGTATTGTAGACGAACGTATGGAAAACTGGACTCTTTTCATTGTCTTTTTTTAATTGTTAGTTTTCTCGCATCTGGTCGCATTTATCCATTCAGCTTGGATGAAATCAAGAGCAGGGAATTGATTTTTAGAAGAGCAAACTTTACACGTGTCTTTCGCATGAAACATTTTTCTAAACAAGTGTTCTGCATCTTCGTAACCCTTGGCTAGGGAAGATGGTGTTCTGGGCTTTTGAATATATGCAAAACGATATCCCCTTTGGAAGCAGTGGCTGATCCAGACATTTGAAAAAGGGGGGGTCCCAACCCAGAACAAAAGGGGGGGGGGGGGGGTTCCAACTATATGTCCCCATTCAAATGCATTGATCGTCAAAAAAAAAGGGGGTTCCAACCCCGGACCCCCCCCCCCCCTCCCCTGGATCCGCCACTGGGAAGGTACACTTATAGGGGACAAGCATTTGATTATGAGAAAGTTAAGAATTTGTTTTAATACAAAATGGGATGGATTGCTATATTTAAAAATAAGAAGATGTGGGATAATTGCCAATGAGACAGTTGTCAACATGAAACCAAATGACGCAGAAATTAACAATAATATAGGTCACCGTACGGGCTTCAACAATGAGCAAAATTCATACTGCCATCAAAGTCAGCTATAAAAAGCTCCGAAATGACAAGTGTAAAACAATTCAAACGACAAAAACTATAACGGCCGTTTGGAATTCTCATCTTCGTAATATGTAGTTCAACCTTTTTTTTTGTCAAAATGAAGCAATTTCCACGATTTCAATTTTGCAATTCAAGACAGATTTTGTTGAAATCCTATGTTTATACCATATATTATAAATAGCTAAAAGAGATAGACAATATGTATTAGCACAAACACATTTACATTAAATGGTTATGGTACAGTATTGAGACAAGAAACTGACAATATTTAAATTGAAGATTGTAACGCCCTAAAAAATAATGAAACAGTTCACATAAGAATATACATGGTTTGTGTTATAAAATTCTGTCTTTCTGTTGGTTTCCTGAATAATGAATTGTTATATTTTAATTTTAAATTACAAACTTAAACCTGAGCATACATGTGATCATCTTTTAGCATCAGTACTGTAGACTTTGTATCGAGAACTTTAAACATGTCTACATAAGGAGGATAATAGTACTTATAGTTACACAGGACATCTTATGACACCGTGTGACTATCTTTTCCCCAGATTACTAATACTAATTGAGGAAACAACACTTGAATTTTATCAGTCATCTTAAGGACTAACATCTGGGTACTAAATCCTGATATCTGTCTTCCCTTTCATAAAATCGTACATGTACAAATTTCCTTGTTGATATCAGGAAACTTAATAAATCTTTAACCTTAAAAAGTTTTCTGTGTTGATATATAAAATAAGTTTGCGGTAAATGTCAAATAATGGCTGACTAACATGGACTTGCATTACATGACTTACATTATCATTTCCTCCAGGTGTTATAGTCTTGGAGCCATTGGTATTATTAGGGTTTAATTGTTCAGATGTCAACGGAAAGGGACATTAAGTAATGATGCAGATATCCTGTTAACCTTTGAAATGCATTTACTACGCTCGTCTAACAGTCCAACAAGTTATATCTATTAGAAGGATTTGTCAATAATTTACGATTTTATCCCCAGTATTATTGTGTAAGTTAATACGCGGCGCAAGCTATAATATTTTTCTCTTTGGGGACGACATCAAAAGGATAAAATAGTTTGGGGGTGGGGGTCAAAGTTGCTGCAAGTTTTGTTTAAATGACATCTAATATATATATATATATATCCTTATTGGTTAATCAATGTTTCCCAAATTAAGTTAAGAGGGGGGTTGGGGGTCAGTGAAAAAAATATATGAATTAAGTTTCTTTTATCCTACATTGAACATTTCATGTCTTCCCCAAATGTTTTATTCCTCGTGAATTGTGTACGTATAAAATAAGGGAATGTGTGGTGTGGTTTCCAATCAATAAAATATCCACCAGAGGCCAAGGAAGAGGATGTAAACATATAAAGGTCATCGTACGACCTTGGACAGTGAGCAATCCCATACGGCATGCCAAATGTGAAACAATTTAGATAGTTAAAAGCTAATTTCAAATGATAAATAAAATACTTTTCTTGACTTAAATATCAATCAGTACACATCCAACGAATTTAGTGTAAAAGGCGACATAAAGATCCGAAAAGCGGGGCCTTATTGGGAAAAAAATAAGTTTCGATAGGATGTAGGAACACCAGTGTTCAAAACTGTTAGCAAATTGGAAAACAAAATCAATGTCAGTACTGATTAAGATAAAATGGATTTGTCTCGGAGGAGATAGTTTCCTTCTATCCATTTCTTTATTTCCTTGCCAATAACCAAGTAAAAAAAACTAATTCAACATCAGTATTTGCTAAGTATATGATATAGAGTTCATCCCCTCCCCCTTTAATTTGTCAGTTGTAAAATACGTATTTTTTAATACAAAACGCACGCACACATCCACAGAACAAATTTAATTCATTGTAATCACGATGAAAGCTTCAAATGAATACAGCATCTGCCATCCGCGGGTCGAAAATTTTAATTATTAAATATAATAATCGAAAATATTCAGCTGATAGAGGTTATATGAAGACAGCTTCTCCTATAGTTTCGTTTAACAGCATACAATATTAATAAGGTCCTATCACCTGTATTGGCAATACCATTTGACATACGGGTGTACATCTGCAGTGCCAGGCTGAACACGTGTATGGTAGTGTCCATTATTACACTGACCGAACAAAGAACGTCAATAGCCGTCATTATCTTTTTAATTAAGATAAGCACAAGTCCAGCTGCTTGGTTTGTTAATGAGACTATAAAGCTGACACCTGCACTGATTAATGTGTCATATTATTTTTCGATATATGGTCAGCACATGTTTTATCATATTTTTGTAATTTATGACATGGCGAGATGAAGTCCACCTCAGGCCATCTGATTGACATCCATAAATCTTCAAACAAAAAATACTTTATAGACATGTTAGTAATAAAAGCCATTATGTTATGACATTTGGGGGCTTTTGTTCTTTTAGTAAATATTTGTGAATTGTCCAGTTGTTACTTTGGCATCAATAAATCCCAATGAATCAAAGTTTTAACAAAGACAACACGAATTGTCCGGAGAGAAAAACCTATTCGACATCCTTTCTTGACTATAAAATTAGAAATTATTAAACACACTGTTATCAATCTGAATATTGTGGTAGATTTATAAATACCAAAAAAGATAATAAAATGGGGGTCGTTTTTATTAAGAGAACAAAATCTGATTGTTCAATGTAGGTTTTAAATACCAGTATACTGAATTACGCAATGAATTTACGGTAATCTTGTGAAGATAATAAGTATTTTGTACATCAAAAGACAAATTTTTGTTACATACATGCAAATTCCATATAAATGTAGATTTACTATAGTGTTAAGTTTGTAAGTCATTGTTTTCAACAGAGACTTGAGAATAAAAAGAATTATCCAATGTTTGTCTCTGCCTTCAACAAACGTGCATGTCAATGCTTCCCTGGTGTAATATTGTTTCAGCAGCAACATTTCAAAACTATGAACATGCTTATTACATAGCCTGGAAGAATCTATTATCAATATTTAGGCTTTATATATATATATATTTGTCATGTTAAAATGGTAAATGTTGAAAAAAAGATTATATTTGAGACTAAATTTGGAACAATGTGGAATGTTTTCGGTATGTATGTTTGTTAAAGCCATGTGGAGGTTGTCCTTAAACATGTTAAAGTCAGCTTAAACACTATCGATATATATAAAAGACCATTTCTTACATAAATTTCCATAATGCAAGAAATGGTGCACGATAAACAAATACTTCGATGTAACTTTCTAAACATGCACCAATGCATCAAACATAAAATAACTCTTAGTCAGTGACTTCTCTGTCTACTCTTTGTTTTCCCAGGTGTTGGTGTTTATACATTTGATAAACAGATGGACAGTATCAAGTTGTCCATCAAACATTCAACATTAACTATATATACAAACATAATAACTTTATAATGTATCTTATATGTCAATCAACAATAATTCTGTATGATATAAAACTCATTATATAAATCATACAATAACATCGTTTTATTTACAACAAACCATGAAACTTTTTTGGTGGTTGGGTCTATTCGAATATTTAATTTTCTGCTGCTGTCTAACTCAATGAAGTAAACTGAACAAACAAGAATAGACCCCATTTAAAGAATAAACAAATAAAATAATGTATGAATATATTCATGAACTTATAAATATCAGCATGTAGTTTGGGTTTACTTCTCCCACACAAAAGTCAACCTGTCACTTGCGAATTGTAGTGGGGGTAATGTTTTAATCCATTCATAGTTTTCTTGGCGAACTGAATTAACTAACATTCGGTGCTATTCTTATTCTTTCACTTGTCGTTCTCCCATTAATTAGTTACCGTGCAGGGCATTTATCCATAGACCGTCTTTAAACAATTTAAGCGGAGTGTGTCTAGTTTTTGAAAGGGGCTACGAAAGCCCTCCTTCAAACTACGGTGTAATGTATTAAAATCTTATTGATTATTACCGTGTTAACCTACCATTAGACATTAAAGGAATTAGTCTTAGAATTTAATCATGGTTATTTGTTCATTCTAGTAAATCTAAGTCCTATAAACGAAAGAGTGTTGCAAAATTGTAATGGACCAATATTCCATCCTAAAGTTCTCTTGAATCAAATTCCCGACCTATCATGGGTCAAGAGAATAAGTCGAATAAGATTTTGTTCTCCAAAGGAGGTCCCTAGGATGACGTGCAACACATAATAGTTGCGATTATCAACATTCACGGAACATCTTTGCATATATATTCAATCTCAAATGTTTCATCATATGCGATTGTTCATAGTGGTTTTCTGTATGTCCGCTTTAACCGGCAAGGATTCTGTTGAAGGTCGGACGACGACCTTGGGTTGCTAACATCAATCTCATTTGGATTATCTTGGATAGTGGTATCATTGGCAACCATACCAAATTCCATTATGTTATAAAGGGTGGTGTTCTGGCTTAACGTGTCGATCTAGAATAGGGAATTGTATTTTATGATGTTGTGGCTTAGCGTGAGGTCTGGTACTTGGACTCTTCATATCTTTACATGTAACGTACATGTAATGCTTGCCACTGATATACAACAAGTCGGCAGTCAATCAATCTGTCTGTTTACTTATAGAAGAGATCAAAAACTCTGAGCAATGTAGGACAGAATTTAGTTTTCTAAAAACAAAACTTAAAAATATATCTTGACATATATATTTCAGATATTGTCGAAGGTTAACCAAATGTTAATTCATTTTAGAAATCTGAAGCTTTACAAAAATGAAAATAAAGTAAGAAATCCATTCGTTGCACGAATTAAAAAAAAAGAAGAGTGCTGCACAGATGGTTAAGTGATTCTGCTAACGAAGGTAATAGAGTGTTTTTGGGGGAGTTTTTGTCGACTAAGACAAGTACATGTCATCATTTATCATAAAAAAGAAAGGAAGAAAATTTCTGATTAGTGGAGAAAAACAAGGAAACAAATATTCTCTATACTTAATGAATGATGAACACAAGTGAAACCACTTATCTATCTACTCTACACCCATACTCAAGTCGCCTCCACTTATAAAACATCAAAAGACCCGCACTTCGTAGCAAGTGACAGGAATATAAGTAGACAACTTTCTGTCAACGGAAACAAGGACACAGAGAATAATAAACGTTCTTTAAATTAAAACATTTTAATATGAACTCTTTATAAAATTAAAAACAAGTAACAAAATTTATATAAAATAAAAAGTTAGTAACAACAAAATAAATTCGGTGGTAAAGCGTTTTAAACGTCACTTTGTCTTCCATAGTCCTTGTTCTAACATAATTACAGTTTATATACAGTTCTGAAACTGAAAAACTGAAAACATAAAATCCCTGAAGCTTGGAGAGCACGGTTTATAATTCGACTATCTCGTTGCCGAGTCCCGCCGAGTACCATCTCGTCCAATTATAAGCAAGTCATAGTGATGACAACAACTGGTAGTTCTGATCAGCATAAAGATCGAAATCCAGTCCAAACATACAGACCCTGAAATAAAATAAAAAACATTTATAAAAGATGTTATTAATTGTTCAAGTTCACTTTAATATAAATTGATATATATTGTGAATTAATTGAATAATAGTGATATAATAAGTAAGCTATTGTTGATGTGAAAATGTTACACGTCTCTTCCGGGTGGGTCATGTTTGTCTATCAATAAAGCTGAGCTTTGCTACTTTGATTTGTTAATTAGGAATATCCTAATGAAAAGTACTTATTCAACAATCAATTAACATCCTCATTACAAGAACTGTGTATTGCAATAAACAAGTTTAGAATAAACACATGCAGCTGCGAGTGATGAACACCTGTTTTGTACGTCAGAGTGTGGCGCCAGTCTGTCGCGGTATGTTAACTATCCCTATACACCTGTGTGAAATGGTCAAAATTACCTACCTTGAGTAAAAGGACATTTTCTTCTCAATACTTTTCATCGCACATGTCTTCATCAAGAAAAAACTGAAAATGAAAAAAAATACAATCTTATTAAACTGGAAACTGACATGACCAAACATCAACATTATGGTTGTTATACGGTTATATATATAAAATTCCGTTACTTCAATAAGAAATTGACCACCATGAGAATTATCAAATGAATGTACTGGATTGAAAGCATATATAAAATAAAAATACGTAACAATTCAAAGATACAGTTTTGAAGGCAGAAATTATTAAATAAAATTAAAATCCAAAATATCATATAAGTGTGAAGAAATGTTCATTAGAGATGTATTATATTAGTGCAGTTATTTCTTTTGTAAACTCAATAGATTTCATAATGAGTTGTGTTCTTAGGGATCATGAATGATGTAGAGGAATTTGCATAAAATATACGACATCTAAAAAATCAATGAAGAATCTGCCACTCTAAGTTTTATTATAAATATTCCCGCTTTTCTCATCAGCATGTAATGTCAAAACAATTATTACAAAATTTTAAGAAAATCTGTTAGATCTTACATTTCCTTTTATCCTAATTTAAATATAAATAGTTGTTTAATATACTTACATCTCCGATGACATTTGGTTGGCATTTTTCTGACAATGGCGATCTACAGGAAGCTGATGCTAGGACTGCGGGTACATCTAATGTGGATTCAAGATCTAAAATATAGTCAATCACATGCTGAAGAAGTTGTGTTTTAGATAATTTAATGTCCTTTGGCACTGATGGCACTAAATCCTTTAGTTTAGAAAAACATTGCTGCATTTCAGTTGTATCTTCGTGTTTTGGTTTTAACAGTTTTTCTTGTTTAATTCCATATTCTGTGTTTCTAACACATGTCTGGGTAGCGGCCTTCATAGTTATGCAGTATAATATCCGTGAAAAAGAAATTAATTGAAGTAATGTTTCTCGTCTGAGCAGTATTTCGAATTGTGACGATTCTAAATATGTGTGCAAATATCAATACTCTGTGGTAATAAACAAATGTATCAATTTAAGCTCCGCCTACAACTTAAACCACATGAATAATGTTTATACGAAAGGATCGCCAATGAAATAATTACTTGATTGCGGTGTGACACTTGCTCCGCCCCAAATGGGCTGGATCACCTGAAGGGCATTGTGTAAAACATGTACTTATTCACGAGTAAAACTAAGAAAAAGTCACAAATTAGTTAATCCAGGTGTTTAATTATAACATATATTGATGGGGATTAATGAAAATCCTTTAAATGAGCTTATTTCGCATGACACATGTATTTAAGTGATTAACAACAAATTCACTTCAACTTGGGCGACACTCGGGCGCCGACATTTTGACGTCACCTTTTCATTCAATATACTTTACTCAACCTCGGCGCCGTACAGGCGGTCGCTAACGTTACTCCTTTGCCAATCAAACTTTACTTCAAAGCAACCGCCCTGGAGTGACTGATAAATTACATTAAAATTTGTCACCTTCGGCCCAATGATACTTCACACCCTCAGACACCTGCACATTTGCATATATTCTATATACTAATACTATTTAGTTTCGATAGTACTGGCGCCAGACTTCTGAACAGATTAACAAAAATAAATAACAGTGTAGTGGGGCATACAAGTTTATCACAATTTGCTCAATTCTTTAGATGTATCAAGTACACCTGTACATTTATCAAAACTTTTTTAACATTGAAGTTATTCAGTGTAGGAACAATGGTTTTCATTTATCTATTCTCAAAACTTTTTTTGTCCTAATGTTAGTTAGACTCCGTTGTCTTCCTTGTGTATATAATTATTGGTCTTGTTAATAATTTCAAGAGTTCTTATTAGTTTACAGAAGTAGAATATGAAGATCCACAGTTCTCATCAAAATTCCACATTTCTTTTTTTCTTCTTTTTCTTCATCATTTACCGAGGTTATGAAGGCAGATGCTGAGCACTAAGAACGTGAATTTATGCTCTTTGATGATGAAAACATTGACTGGTACCATATGATTCCCACGCCAAAGATGGTTATACAGATGTTCCATATTCTCTTTTTCCCCACGGTAGAGAAAGACAGGTGAGATTTCAATCCTGGATGTCGGGTACAGCTGTTTTATTCCAACAATGAGAACTCTGAAAAATCCATAAAACCAATAATCATACATCTGCTATTTCCTTCCACCTTTTAAAATGGAACCTCACATGTCTGCTAAATTCCAACATAATTCAGAAAGTTGTTTTTAGAGAAAATACAAAGTTTTCCTTACTTCCATTACACAGTCGCGTGGCAGATTGATCCTTTTGACACTGGCGCGTGCCGTTTGTATACAATATCAGTTGTAGGAGGGACTTGGTGACGTAGATCTTTTGTTCACCGATAATAACTTAGTGGAAGGTAAACAAAGTCGCATGCCGATCTGGTTCATACAGGTAAAATAGGCCAATCACTAACCACGTAAAGTTCTTACAGTGCGATAACGTAAAAGTATCCTCGCTCGAGTAACTTTTATAAAATTATGCAATTAGGCATAGTTAACGGGAATGACATTTTCCAAGTCTTTTCAATAATATAATAATTTGAAACCAATATAATAGTTCAAAAAAACAAAAGGAAACAAAAAATACAGATGCACTCCCCGTAGATAAAAAAGCATACTCTCAGCATACTATCATAAGTTCATGTTGCACGGAACAGAATAATCAGAAAGTTCATTTTTTAAAACAATCTTGCCCAATAAAACTTATGTACAATTTGTTTTTTTTTAAATCGATAATATTGAACTTCGCAGAAGAAGATAAACAGGGGTTGACTAAATGAATACGACACATTCGGTTTTTCGAGGATACTTTGGTATTTGAAAAATTAAATTTGTGAATCCTTAACATTCATTATACATTTTCTTTCGTAAAAAAAGTGCGACATTTTTCAAATCCCAAATAACATGAATTTTACACTCGTCCGTATTTAACCATCTTTATCATTATGTATGCTAGCCGGACCGTTTGTTTACACTCTTAAGAGAAAGGAAAATATACCAAAAAGACACCCAAACTCGTAAGTTGAAATCATATTGTCAATGCCATGTCAAAACACGAAAAACGGTTAACAGACAAACAACAGTATACAAAATACTAAAAGAAAACTAGACTGAGTAATGAGTAATACGGGGAAAAAACCACCTAAAAAACCTGAGGGGTGATCTTCGTTGCTCTGCAATGATAACCAAACCCTGCTCCATATATATGGCACCCGGCCGTCATGTTGCGCATGTTAGTACACGCCCAATGTTAAGTCTCATTCTGTGTGTCACATTCGAGGAAAAAGAGGACGGGATTATTGTCACGGCAATGGAACATATTTGTCTTCACTACACGTTGTAACAGATATTCCATAACGGAAGAAAAGAAGAGGGAACACAGTAGGTTTTCATGGGAATGCCGTTCTTTAGCTTCAAAACCTGTACTTCAAACGTAACAAATATATTGTCACGAAATCGAGCAATCTTGATAAAGCACTTATACAATGTATACAAATAAATGCAAAAGATGTATTTTGAATTGAGAAAAATACAAATTATTTGGAAACGTTTCAAAGTTATATTATAATGTTATTTAAAGTTAGAAATTATTTGTAAAGTTTGATTGATATACAGAGTTGCTTGCATACTCAATACTAATGGAAAAAGAAAATTTTCCCACCAAAGTCGTCACAAAAAATATTCAAGTACTACAAGTACTACAGAATGTGAGACAACCAGTCAGTTGACAATATAGTAAATCACCCTATAATGTTTTACATGGACCAAACAAATGATGGTCAAGCTATTTGTCTGTGGCAAATCACCCTAATGCCTAACGTCTCGTTTGTCAGGCCTTTTGTCTGTGGCGAATCGCACTACTAGTATAACATGTTTAACATCTTGTTTGTCAAAAACTTTTTGTCTGTGGCAAATCACCCTAAAATGTTTTACAAAATCTATATACTGTGTGAAATGTGAAATCTAAAATTTATAAAAAGCGAAAGGGAGATTTTTACATAATTAAGGCCGTTAGTTTTCTCTTTTGAATTGTTTTACATTGTCTTATCAGGGCCTTTTATAGCTGACTATGCGATATGGGCTTTGCTCATTGTTAAAGGCCGTACGTTGACCTATAGTTGTTAATGTCTGTGTCATTTTGGTCTTTTGTGGATAGTTGTCTCATTGGCAATCATACCACATCTTCTTTTTTTATATTAAATAAATAGATAAAAACAATTCACCAAAGTTTCATAAGAACATAAAGCATTTTTGAGTTTTTCTCCAAATACTAGAAAATGTTAATGTCTGACATGTTAAAGAAGGATGGACAAAGATATACCATATGATTTCCTTTAATCAGGCGGATAAAAAGGGGGAGGGGTGTTCTTATCCCTAATTGTCTTTGCTTCATGAATATTTTATATATAAACAAAAATATTAAGGAGATTTTGTGTTATCATTAAATCAAGTTAATCCGAAAAAAAATGTGAAAATTACAAAGAATATTCATTTTTTATCAAAATTAATCTTCAAAATGACAACATCAATTCAACATTTAAAAAAAAAAATGAAAATTAATTAAAAAAAAAAATCATAACTTTATTTTATATTCCTTTAACTGTATTTGAACATGATTGATAAAAAAAAACAGTGACTTGATTGTCAAAATCTTATGAAGAATATACACACATAGATAATGTTACATGTAGTAGAAATATTTATTCTTCAAGAAAAGACAGGAAAAGCCAAAATGTTGACTTTCTTATCAGATAATCTATGTGTAACATCTGTGGTCAGTTTATTGGGAAGAGTGATATATAAATTACAAGGACTTCAAACTGTGAAGGTAATCAGTTGTGAAATTTGAGATTCCCTCAAATCTGAGGGCATTCTTCGGGCTGTACTATAAAGTATATAGGGAGTTGGTGGTCATGCCCTTTGTTTGTATGTACGCATCATCGTATAACGTGCCGAAAAATACTTTTAAATCGAGTGTACATTTTCCGTAAACACTCGTGAAAACTCCTTGCAGCATTACAAAATTTAAAATTTAGTTACATTTGCTACAATGCAAAACTTCATTTGAAATATAGTTTTTCGATTATACAGATATTAAAAGTTTTCTGCTTGTGTCTCATTTGAACTATTTCCTAACAATATATTCACACAACTTTACTGATAACATTCCAACATTAAATTTGAAGCAGTTGCAAGAATAAAACACGGAACAACATTATATATACGCACCATAACTGCAACCCAACCATAACCCAAAGGGCCAAGTGAGCTTTTCTCATCACTTTGAGTCCGTCGTCGTCGTCCGTCGTCGTTAACATTTACAAAAATCTTCTTCTCTGAAACTACTGGGCCAAATTTTGGAGTAACTTATTTAAAAATGTGTCCAGTGCCCCGGCCAACCAACCAAGATGGCCGCCATGGCTAAAAATAGAACATAGGGGTAAAATGTAGATTTTGGCTTATAACTCCGAAACCAAAGCATTGAGAGCAAATCTGACATGGGGTAAAATTGTTAATCGAGTATAGATCTATCTGCCCTGAAATTTTCAGATGAATCGGACAACCGGTTGTTGGGTTGCTGCCCCTGAATTGGTAATTTTAAGGAAATTTTTCCGTTTTTGGTTATTATCTTGAATACTATTATAGATAGAGATAAACTGTAAACAGCAATAATGTTCAACAAAGTAAGATATACAAGTAAGTCAACATGACCAAAATGATCAGTTAATCCCTTTAAGGAGTAGTGGCCCTTTATAGTCATTTTTTACCAATTTTTCGTAAATTTTTGTAATCTTTTACAAAAATCTTCTCCTCGGAAACTACTGGGCCAAATCTAACCAAACTTGGCCACAATTATCATTGGGGTATTTAGTTTTAAAATTGTGTCCCCGGTCACGGTCAACCAACCAAGATGGCCACCATGGCTAAAAATAGAACATAGGGGTAAAATGTAGATTTTGGCTTATAACTCTGTAACCGAAGCATTTAGAGCAAATCTGACAAGGGGTTAAATTGATTCTCAAGTCTGTAATTATCTGCCCAGAAACTTTCAGATGAATTGGGCAAAAGGATGTTGGGTTGCTGGCCCCCAATTGGTAATTTTTAAAGAAATTTTGCCGTTTTTTGGTTATTTTCTTGAATACTATTATAGATAGAGATAAACTGTAAACAGCAATAATGTTCAGCAAAGTAAGATCTACAAATAAATCTCATGACCAAAATGGTCATTTGACCCCTTAAGGAGTAGTTGCCCTTTATAGTCACATCTTAACAAATTTCATTAATTTGGTAAATTTTTGTAACTAAACTAAACTGTAACTAAAGGGCCGAGTTTATTATAGATAGAGAAAATTGTAAATAGCAAGAATTTTCAGTAAAGTCAGATCTACAAACACATCACCATCATCAAAACACAATTTTGTCACGAATCCACCTGTGTCCTTTGTTTAATACCTGTATGCACATAGACCAAGGTGAGCGACACAGGCTCTTAAGAGCCTCTAGTTTTATACAAATAAGGCCGTTAGTTTTCTCGTTTGAATTGTTTTACATCGTCATTTCGGGGCCTTTTATAGCTGACTATGTGGTATGGGCTTTGCTCATTGTTGAAGGCCTTACGGTGAACTATAGTTGATAATTTCTGTGTCATTTTGGTCTCTTGTAGACGGTTGTCTCAGTGGCAATCATACCACACCTCATTTTTTTTTATACCATGTCAAATTAAAGCCATGCGTGCCCGTTTCTAAAAAGTGCGCATATTTTTTTATTTTAAAAACGTGCATGTTTTTTTTTAAGTCGTGTGATCTAGTTTTTAGATGTTGTACTAACTTATTGAGCGTATCAGTTTGAAATTTTAAAGACCTTGGAATGTTTTCTTCAAGATTATTCCAAAGTAATTAAAAAAAAAGATGGAAGTATAAGCTGCTTTGTTGGCTTAATACAAGAATCCCTTAAACACAATACATGCGAACAAAATGAATGAATTTTAAGTTGGTGTAGGCGTTTTTGTTGTAATATTATAAAAAGAATGTATGAAATTTTGCATTCAAAAAGTCATTGAATCCTGCTTTTGCATTCAAGAAGTCAGTGAATCAAGAAGCCAGAAAATCTTTTTTTTTGTATTAAAAAAAGTCAGCAAATATTGCTTTTGTATTCAATAAGTCAGCGAATCTTGCTTTTGTATTCAAGAAGTCAGAGAATTTTGCTTTTGTATTCAATAAGTCAGCGAATCTTGCTTTTGTATTCAAGAAGTCGGCGAATCCTGCTTTTGTATTCAAAAAGTTAGCGAATCCTGCTTTTTGATTCAAGAAGTCGGCGAATCCTGCTTTTGTATTCAAGAAGTCAGCGAATCTTGCTTTTGTATTCAAGAAGTCGGTGAATCCTGCGTTTGTATTCAAGAAGTCGGCGAATCCTGCTTTTGTATTCAAAAAGTCAGCGAATCCTGCTTTTGTATTCAAGAAGTCTGCGAATCCTGCTTTTGTATTCAAGAAGTCGGCGAATCCTGCTTTTGTATTCAAGAAGTCAGTGAATCTTGCTTTTGTATTCAAGAAGTCGGCGAATCCTGCTTTGTATTCAAGAAGTCGGCGAATCCTGCTTTTGTATTCAAGAAGTCAGCGAATATTACAAAAACGGTTGACAAGATTCACTCAGATGAACAACTTCGCGCTTTGAAAATGGTTTTACCCAGAATTAATAGTTTTGAGTTCAGGACAAAATCATATATCTTATTAAGATGTTTTCTCATTATTTTATTGACACTAGATGGAACGTGTTCAGTCAAGGAGATGAAAATCCGTCAAGCACCATTCCTTGGTGTCTCCCGCAGACACATAAATTAATACATTATCTGTTCGTCTCTTGTGTTTTCGGGTTGTTATAATATACAAAGAAGATGTGGTATGATTGCCAATGATGGCCCTCTCTTTCTTTCCTATATTTTTGTTTTTGCTTTTGACTTATATACGTTTAATTAAGAGTGTCAGTTCCAATTTTCGGCTTTACTCTCAACAATTTTCAGCTGGTCAAATTCAATTTGAATTTTTGTCTTTTCTCTCAACAATATCAGCTGCATGGTCAGATCCTTTTTACCACAGTATAAGCATGGAAGTAATATTGAATATTTAAAATTACTTCCATGGTATAAGGCATGATACTCTCAACAGTTTTACACATTCGTTGGTACTGGATTGATTTCAATTGGATGCTTCTATACCATCTTGTTTCATTAAGACTAACATCAAAATATACTCTGTATATATAAAGTTGCCCTGAAGACTTTTTTTATTTTAACACTCATCTGATAGCTCACATTTTCAAATAGAAAAATTTGATTTCAAAACATTTTGACACATGTATAATTGTTTGCTTTAATCAGAAAGACTTTAGTTAAAATTACTTTGGTTACATAGTTTTGTTTATATATCAAATAAATACTAATTATTTTTACACTTAAATGATTATTGCCTCAAAGCAAAATGTTAAATTTCCGACTTTAAAATCCTTAATAATACGGAAGACAAACGCCTATACAAAGATACCGTAATAGTTACGCAAACATGACATGGAAATAGTTCTCTAAGGGCAACAACACCTGAACACCTGCAAACTGACCTGGTCAGTTGTTATGTCACATTGGGTAACGTCCACAGGTGTGTCAAACAAAACATGTATTTAGTATATATTGAGATTTTATCAGGAGTTCAATTTTCCCACGATTTTCGGTGATATGAATTGTATAGATTTTATATTAAAAAAATATACTTAATTGAATGGTTATGGCACCTTTGATCTATTGACTTTTAAAAATATAAATTGTATAATTTCTTGAAAATAAAATCGTTCTGTTTCAATATTGAAGAAAACAAGAGTTGCTTGTTATATATTTAAAATTGGGGGATATTATATAGAGGTTAAAAACAGATATTCTTGACCTTTATGTTTAATGAAAATAGTAGTTAATCCTTTATGAAATTGGAAATCATGTATGTTCCGGGGGGAACTCAATCTCCCTAAGCCTTCTATAGAAAAGGTCGGTGCCTTTCTCAATTTGAATACATGTATTGATAATTGAATCCTTTTTCTTTTTCTTTTCTTTGCAAGACCGCATTTATATATAAATTATCAAAATGTATGAGATACAGTTTCCTTATTTCATAAACAACACCCTCAATTAGTTCAATAAAAATATTGTATTGTTTTGTATATCTTTGGTTATAAATGTAATTTTTATTGTGCCTGGTTTTAAGCATTTAGATTACCAAGTGGATATCGGGTACTCGTGAAAGCAATAGATCAAAAAGAAATACTGTACGAATGAACATTCTATTGGTTGGTAGTTGGGCAGAGAAGCCATATAATTACGTATGGTTTAAAAAAGTAAAATGGCAAAAAATATTTGTTTGATATGACATTCATTGTTTTCTTCCGTATAAAGAGGGAAACATTATTGACAAGGTGAAATTTATAGCTGAGCACCTGTAATGCCCAAGGTTAGCTCTCACCTGCTAATCATATATATCAAATGATACAGGTTCCCACGTCTAGAACTTGTCAAAACATAATGATTTAAAGACTGGCCATTACTGTATATGACCAAAGGGAATACAAAAAAAATCTTATACTAAAAAATTTCGATATTTGGGATAAAAACCGATTCTATATCCGACGTCCTTGGCAAATCTTATTCTGATTCATTTTAAATGATTTACACAAAAACTTAAAAAGATTAAGTGACTTATATAGTAATCCACTGAAAGAATGACCATAGATATACTTTTTTTAAAGTTTATTTCCACAGGCTTATGAAAAATGTTTCTCATTCATTAGTTGCGTGTTTCCTTCTTTTTTCATGCGTCTTTCCTGTAGTACAAAGCCTGCTTTCAAACTATAGTTCCCTAGTAGAGCGAAAACATTTTAATTTAAGTATAATATTAAACTAAGCAAATGTATGGTAGTCTGCAATGCTGTATCAAAATGTACTTCCATAATGTGTGTTACGGCGCTGTACATATTCTCCACAATGTAAAATAACCATCTTGCGGATAACAATTTTTCTACAGAAATACAGATTGAGAATGTATAAATGATGACAAGTTGCCGGCACCAGAATCAAATATTCATTACGAGGAAGTATAATATGTTTGTCCAATCATGGCCCAGAAGGGAACAACATTTGACATGACAATAACGTCAATTTACGTAAATATAAGCGCCAACTTACTTATGTATACGTATGCTGTGCAGTTGTCACTTGTGTACACGTACTTTATAAATTATTTCTATGACTGTATCTTACTATCATTTACGATAGATATTTAGCTAATCTGCAATCAATTGCTTCTTCATGCCTGCGTCCAGTACGCCGGCTCTAGATTCTACTGGCAAGAGGCAACCGAAAGCTTCATAATCAGCGCAGTCCAGGTGGTTAGATGATTCTTCATCAGAATAAATAACAAGTTAACTACATATTATCCTGGTTCCCGGTACTACGTTCCAGGTATTAGCTATTAGCCATACTCTCTCTATTGGTATATGTGTAACATACTGAATATTGCGATCGGGAACCAGTCTAACTACATATATACAAGAACATCTCTTTCGATTTATTACATCTATCTTTTTGAATTGTTCTTTGGAAGCGACCGAAACATCAAAATACATGTTTTACGTGAGCATTAAATTTTGTTTCCGGAACAACAGGCACCATGTAAGCTTGAGATCCATTAAATGCTGGGCAAGTCAAACATATGAAACAAAAAGCCTTAAAAATGCAGTCAACAGTACAATATGCAACATTGCCTGATGTACTACTTTCTGGTGTGTTTACTAAAGGGACCACAGTAAAAAAAAAACATCATTATTCCCTGTAAGGAGAAAAGCAACATCTAAAAAACTAAGCATATATCATCACAAAAACTGCGATTGTCGTCCCTTTGTGTAAATGGCGTAACCAATAAATGACACGTATAAAACGTTTGAGTCTGTATGTTTCTGATATTGTCATTTATTGTGATGTATAGGAACTTGTTCAGCCATGTTTACACTTGGCGTATTATCATTACAAATAAACCTTTCTGTCCAGTCCATTATTTGAGTATACAATAATGATAAAAGTGACAAGTAATACTGATCAAAATGACTGTAAAACACATATGGTCAAATAAAATAGATATTTCAATACTTTATAGTTTTCTACCAAAGTCTGATGCGTATCTGGTGGACATTTAGTGGTAATAAGCTTACATATGTTGTCTCAAATAAACGATAAAGTAAATATAACTGTTCAAACATCTCAGCTAGATTTATATACTAATCAAAACTTTTTCTTTCTTGTATATTCCTTGACCTGTATAACACACTTTAAAAAACTATTTTTCTCAAAAATGTATATGAAATATTATTGAAAGTGTTGTCACCATGTCGGTTAACATAAGCACTGTGAATTATTTAGCCCATGTTTTACAGAAATTAAAAGTTTCAAAAGAAGAAAACTGTATATATTTTCTAAAAAAAAAGGATCAGTGGATTTGATTAAGAGTCAATTTTGACATTGAATGTGGTGCGATATTCATCCAGTCGAGACAGTTATTTTTTCGAGACAGTTGAGAAATATCATAATGAACTCCTAAAGCGGGAGGAAAATATTTCTCATATGATATCAGACGATAAGTAGACAAGGTTTATTTTTCATATTCAGTTATCTGCAAAAATATTTTTTTATCAGACATGCAAGGTCATATTTTTGTGAAGTTTCAGCGAGAAGTAAGTGAAATTGACTTCAATAACGAATTTCGACCATAGAAAATACACATCGAGTATCCCGATCTAAAATCCACGGCGGGACACGAATCCTGAGGAACACTTTATTTAGTATTATTCGTACTTTTTTTTAGTATATTCTGGATCCGATTCCCTGCGGAAGATTAGGGAACAGGGATCGATAGAATTACACGTGGAAACCAAACGTATTCCATTATTATAGTTTCCTCCAATTTAAGTACATGTTTTTCGAACTATTATATACAAAAAATGGAACTAGCAAGATAAATAAATATTTTGTTTTTATTTATTTTTTTCGGGCCCGAAAGAAATACTAAGGTAGCATGGGTGTCTTTTGCCATCTTTGATTATAAATTACAGAAAACCTAAGGTCAATATTTTCATTCAGATCAGCAAAACTTGTGCAGGAATGCAGATGACTAATGTGATATTTATTTCATTTAAAAGACAAATTTTATAAGATTTTAACGCGTAAATATTAATATTTTTACAAGCTTAGAATATTTGCTTAATTTTTTATGTTTTTAAAATTTGCACTTTAAGGGGAGATAACTCTAAAATGGTCAACAGTTTTCTAAGAGATATCTCCTTGTATTTAATTTTACAATTTTATCATTAAGTTTCAGATGAATAATATGCTATTAAAGTTATTCAAGTCGTTTTAATACACATTTTATTCTAAATTAACCCTATTTTAAACACGTTTAGGGAAATATTATAATAATATCATGAATTGTTTTCATCAAAATAATATATCAATTTCTTAGGCACTGATTATGTAAAATAATATTCTGTACTTTTTCAAAGATTCAAAATATGAATTCCATTGTACAGTGTTCATTGTTTTAGTTATTTCAATTTAACCCCTTCGACATAACAGTCCTTACAATGGGGGTGGCTTCTGGTGGTTTAATGGGTTTCAGATTTGGTCCATTTAATTTTTGTATGCAGAAAAATGCAATTTCACGTATCTACTAGGGGGTTCTGTATAAAAGGATACTATTTGTTTAAATTGTGACGTTTTTTGACAAGTTGTTTATGAAGTGTCTGTTTAAATACAGGTAATATTCGCACCTGTGACTGTCAATTATTTATCGTTGTGAAGATCTCCAATGGTTCACTAATATGCATTATTGAATATGCAGATGAATTAAACAATCGTATAACATATCTCGTTTAACAAATAATTAACGTGAAATTTACTGAATGGTTTATTTCATAAATGTTGATTAATGTTCTTTGTCAGATAATCTATCAAAGCTCTCATAATCTATAATAGTAAAAATGAAGTGTTTATATATAGTTAAGTTTATGGTTATTTTATTTGATCAACAATATAAATATAATATCAGACACCAATCATAACATCTTATGCTGTCTTCCCCATGTTAACTCTTGGATTATAATATTACACTAATTCACCATGCACAAATGTATTACCTTTTATAAGTAAGAGTAAACAAATTCATTTGATAATCATATTACTAATAAAACTTATGGAAAGTAAAATATAAAAATGGAGAAAAAGTTGAGGAGAGTGAAGACTGAATTTTTGTTGGTGGAAAGTATGTCATCTGCAATTATGTTTATGTTAACAGAGAATTATTAATTCGAAGGTTCATATAATATCAAAACCGAGCTGCTTTCTTTTGAATAGATATACAGTCATGCAACAATTCAAATATAATAAATGAACATGTGTAAATACACGATCATCTAATCTGCTTGTGTCCATAATTTGTCGGATTTTTCCTTTCCCTACCAGAAGTTTTCAAATGAAGTAATCGGGATTTCATTATACATAAAAACGGATCGACAATTATAGGTGCAATGTTAGTATTCATTGGAATTCCGTTAATTTTGACGATATATAATCTTTTCATATAAACGAGCTAACGTATTGACCAGCAAAAAAAGTATAACCTTATACAAATTTCTTCGGAAATGGACTAAATCTAGTGATATTTTATATGCTGTTCTGTATAGGTATTTTAATCCCCAAACAGTTTATTAATTGAATTTCAAGCTAATTACGAACGGTTATAGCATCGAAACAAGATATACTTTGTACAAGGGATCCTATATAACTCATGATATACTGAACTTCATTGTAGGGCGAGACCTTTGTCCTCCGTCCATATGGACTAGAACGATCACTTGTTTGGCCTTCTTTATTGGTCTATAGGAAGAATCTTGTCCGACCTTCATACCTACACATCGGACTAGAGGCAAAGTCTTGTTCGACATTCAAACTATTCTAAACATGATTTTGTCAGATAACAAATTTACAAATCAAATGGGAAAATTAAAATGAAATTAAATCTAGTAATTTAAACTTTGAAAAAAAATACAATCAAATTTTTTTCAACAATAATTATAAAAAAGATAATAAATACTTTTCAAATTCTAGTTCCAGTTTATAAATTGAAAAAAAAGATATGACACTTTTTTAAATAAACTTGATTCCCAAGAATATTGTGGTGTCTATAGAAGTCAGATACTAATGTGATGCGTTTCAAAGTTCAATAATAGATACATAAATATATGAAACACGATAAAATACGGCAATGTCTTCTATAGTTTAATGTAAAATGCAGGAAAAAAACTTTAAAAGTTCATCATGTTCATTTCAGTTTGAAGTATCTTCTTTCAAGTTATAATGTAAAATGTTGAAATAACTGTCTGTTTTAATCGTAAGCAGTCACAGGTGTACAGTAGACTCAGGTGTTCAGCCGACAGTATGGCGACAGTGGTATTACCTAGCCATTCATTCCCACATTCAATAGGCAGTCACGTGTCATCTACTTAGGGGCACTTGGTGTGGCAATTTAATAAATTAATACTATTACTATCTTTTATGGGTGATTGTTTCAATATGTATTTACTTGATGTACAATTAGAAAATAATAAGAATTATGTATTAGAAATAGTTTCATGTTGTTTTTTTTATGTTTACACAGTGAAGGATCGAAGGAATGTTCGTGATTTGTGTTTAGATGTTCATTTTCAATATCAAACGATGTTATTAGATAGTTAACAAAGTGTTTTGACGTGTTCATAACGATATTCATATTTCATTTAACAAAAAAATGACGACTAAGCACTTTAAGAGGATTTTTTTTTTGTCTCTAAAATTTGTCATTATGAAACCGTGAACTCAATGAAACTTCATATAAGTTGCTTTCAGCTAAAATATGAAAAAATAATGACTGTTTAAACAAGGATTTGTATAGTAAGACTATACAAATCCTTGGTTTAAATCATTAACACAAAATAAAATAAAACATAACAGTTATTAAAACAATAGATTTCATATGATTGTAATATTTAATATAGCCACAATTCTATTCCAATAGTTTAACCATAGACCCATAGACATAATATATGGTTTAACCCTACCCCGTGCGAACTTTCTATGAGATATATGTAAAATTAATTCAAAAGTTGGAATTGTGAAGAGTTTTCTGCGTTTGGACTTCCACAATCAGATTCTCACGAGAACACAATAAATTCAAAGAATGATCTTCGATGGATGATGAAAAGAGAATTACGAACAGTGAACTTTCTACAAAAAAAAGAACGCAAAGTATAAACTAGATCACGAACGAATTCTGCAACGTATAAGGGAGCTACCATTTGATTTTTATGGGGTGTCTCATCCTGCCTTTTGTTTTTACTCAAAACTCCTGTCCTGCCTATTTTTTTCAAATTTCATCCTAGCCCCCCCCCCCCCCCCCCCCCCCCCATAAAAATCAAATGGTAGCTCCCTAAGATAAATAAGAAAACAAACCGTCCATTATATTATATCGCCCTAAAAATATACAATATACGTGAAAATTGATATCTTTAGTGCTTGGTAGGCTGGGAAATTTATAAGAATATAACTATTTTAATTCTTACACATTTAAGTAAATAAATGATAAACTGTTCCTAGCTCTACACATATGCGTCAATTGCTCTTGGCTCTACGCATATACGTCCCTTGTTCTTAGTTTTACACATGTACACCCATTGTTCTTAACTAGCATGTCACACATGCGTACCTTGTTCTTAGCTTTACACATGTACGCCACTTGCTCTTACCTCTACACATGTGCGCCACTTGCTCGTAGCTCTACATATACACCCTAGCTGTTATCTCTTAACATATACACTCCTTGTTCTTAGCTCTACACATATGCACCCCTTGCTCTTACTCTGCTCCACAAATATGCATATGCGCTCCTTGTTCTGGTTTTCCAGATCTAGTTGGAACACCAAACATCAGTGTGTCATTGTATCGGCATTTTACGCCTGCGTATCACATGACTCGCATCTGAAGAAACAACTTTTTGATATACCCTAGTGTCTGGATTACTCCTACGTCTCAAGTGCTACAACGTGCTGGTATATCCGGCGTTTCGTGTAATCCAACTTTCTTATAACCCCTAGCGTCTCGAGCAATATTTTATGGTCGAGTCGTACATCTATTGTAATAAAACATTTTTCTTGTATAAAACAACGTTTCGGGTATACCTCAATGTCAGGTAAACTACGGTTTTGTTTACCTCTGCATGCATGTTGTGTAACATTTTTGTGTTTATATACCCCTGAGACTCGGGTAAATGTTCTGACTATTCTGTTCTTCTGCGTGTCAAGTCACCTAATGTTCTGGATGTTCTGGGTGTTCTGTTCAATGTCAAATATACTGCGCGCTGTGTCATACACTATTCTGGAGGTTCTTTTCAATGCCAAATATAATGCGCGCTGTGACCTGTTGGTCGCTGTGTCACAGTCACACAATGTTCTTGGTGTTTTGTTCAGGTTCAAATATACTGCGCGCTGCTGTGTCATACAATGTTCTGGGTGTTCTGTCCAGGTTCACTTCTACTGCGTGCTGTGTCATAAAATGTTCTGGCTGTTCTGTGCAGGTTCAAATATACTGTGTGCTGTGACATACAATGTTTTAGGATGTACTGTGTCATGTCATATATTCTATAAGTACTTCTACATGTTGTGTGATACAACGTATACTGGATATTCTTGTTCGTGTCCTATATTTCTATGTTACAATGTTTTGACGGTTCTGTTAATGTTGCATACTACTTTTGTCGTGATACACATTTTGTCTGTTCTGTTCGTGTCATAAACTTCTTTCTGTGTGTTGTATCATACAACGTTCTGGCTGTTTTTTTCAATGCATTATATTTCTGCTTGTCATGTATGATTCAATGTTCTGTTTTCCTGTTTAATGTCGTATCCTGCGTGTTGTGGCATTCACTGTTTTGGCTGTTTTGATCATATCATATACTACTATAATTGTCGTGTCATGTACGCTCTACCAAATAACGTTCTTCGGCTGTTCTGCATGAGTGTCATATCATATAACATTATGGCTGTTCGTGTCATTTACGTCTACGTGACTGTTCTGTTCGTGTCCTATACTTCTATGTTTCGTGTAAACAATTTTTGTGGTTGTCTTTTCATGTTATGTACTCCTGTGTGTCGTATCATACAACATGCTATCAGTTCTGTTTGCGTCAAATAATTTTACGATTCGTGTAGAGCAACTTTCGTGCTGTTTTGATCATTTCATATATTCATCGTGACGTGTCATATATGGCCTTTTGACTGTTCTGTTCAATGTCATATGCGTCTGCGGGTCATGTATTATAATGTTCTTGCTGTTCTGATTATTTTATTTACCTCTGTTTGTCATCTGCAACAATGTTTCATATGTGCTGTATGCATGTCATATATACTTCTGTCAGCGTCTTGGTGTCTATTGTCATATTCTTCTAAGTGCCGTATTATGAAATGTTATTGTTATTCTGAGATGTATATAGAATAACCATACATTGTCTCGAAATATCAATGTTATTTGTACAAGGCTTAGAAACAGGTAGAAAGCGAGGCTGTGCCGAGCATTTCTACCTGTTTCGAGCCGAGTACAAATAACAGATTGATATTTCGAGACAATGTATGGTTATTCTTTATATACTGCAACTCTTATAACTGTTCAAAATGAAGTATTTAGGGTAAAAACCGTCATTCTTTAATTGTGAGCTGACAACGTAAAATTGCCGCGAACCTGTATGTTTTATTGACGTCATAAATAAAACTCTACGGAAACACATTGTCAACGTCATAAACAAGGTGATATACGGTCAGTGACTGTATATGACATATGAATATACGGTCAATGCAATTTGACTACTCAAATAGCACAGCTGCAGTATATACTATTTTATGTCGTATCATTAAACGTTCGGGATTTTATATCAGTGTTATGTCATACAACGTTTTGACGGTGCGTTTCATATACGTCTACGTGTCGATTCATAAAATGACTGTTCTGTTCATACTATATACTTCTGTGTATCGTGTCATACAACGTTCTGGCTGCCCTGTTCATGTCATGTACTTCTGAGTGTTGCATGGTTTGTATCATGTTTTGGCTGTTCTGTTCCTTTTCATGTCATATGCAGGTTTGAGTGTCGACTCGGGTTATATCCCGTTTTGGCTGTTCTGTTATCCGGCGTCATTTACTTCTTGGTTTCGGTTTATACCACGTTTTGACTCTTCTGTTCATTTCATATACATCTGCGTGTCTGGTTAAACCACATTCTGACTGTTTTGTGCGTGGAATACTTTTGCCTGTCGTGAACTACAAAGTTCCGTCTGTTCTGTTTGTGTCATATATATCTGAGCGTCGTGTCATGCAACGTTCTATACGTGTCTTATACTTCTGCGTATCTTGTAATACATTGTTCTTGCTGTTCTGCTTGTATCATATACTTCATGCAACCTGGAGATGAATTATCTTATATTTTGTTCACGAAATGTTGCTTGTATCAGTCATTGAAGTTACCTTCGCCCAGTATATTCAGTGCACGATTACTTATTCAAAGAACTCTTGTCTGTTTTTGTTTTTATGCTTGCATTCTTCTTTTTTTGTTGAACGCTCATCATAAAAACGCAGACTATGTAACTTTTTAAAGATTGGTCCAAAGCGCAAAAAATTTCCCTCAGAGTCCATCTGTTACTTCATGAACTAGAACTTTGCGTCTCATGGAATACCATATGTAATTATTTAACTAATTTTATATGCCATGTTTTTGACATGAATTTGCTCAAAGAAATAGAGAAGTCAATTGCTCTGAATAATCGTATTAACTGTGTTATACACATGTTCAGCAACATTTTTCATTATGAGCTACATAAAATCTTAACAAGCATCTGCCAACAGATGGACATTTCTTTGAATCTTAAAATTATCACGAAAGCAGATATTCAGGAAAAGATTTAATTTACTTTTCAAAAATAAAATACCCTGATGAAATATAAAATTTGAAGAAGACACATGGACTTATTTCTTTTAGTAGAACTTTCATCTATGGATTACTCGTGATGAACATGTCATATGCTTTCTAATTATGAATTTCCCTTTTTAGCATGATTATATGCTTCTTTTGTGTATGGTCCCACGACAATTTTGCGCAGTGTCGGGCACCACAGCAAGTCTTCTCAAACTTATATAAATTTTTTTTTTTTTACCAATTTACAATTAAAACTAAATACATGCAATGCTGTTTATTTCCTTTCAGAGCAGCTCTGCATCCGTCTATCACGTCGGTCGAGGCAGTTTTAGTCTGAATTTGATTTTTTAGAAGAATGACTGACCATATATAGGTTTCAGTTTTTGTTCTTTCTTAGTAAAAGTGGCCTATACCTCAGGTCCGACTGTCGTTGGGGATTAGATATTGTTGTCCGTCTCTTAACATAAAAGGACACTTTATAGGATGTTTTAACTATTCTCATATTGAACTGACGACAGTTATATCGAATTTCTCTCATTTCGTAAGGGAACCGACTTGTTATTGGTAAAAGGAAGAGGGTTTGGTTAACATGTATGGGGATAAACTACATTCAGAACTGAAAACCTTTTGTTCCAATAACGTTAATGAATCGATGTTGTTGGAGTTTTTTTTCTTAGGTAATTTCAATAAAAACAAAATATTTGTCCACTTCCCTCGTATACTTTTTTTTGAAAATGTAATCTTATTTTTAATTTTCCAATGAATTAAATCTGATTCAATCATGTGAACTACCCCATTTCTTAAACTATATCCCTTTAGGCATGTTGTTCTTCTCCTTTCACGATTTAATGTATTGTTTTCTGAATATTAACACTTTAAAAATACTTTAATATCTCTCCTATTGATACAATAACGTTTTATCAATTTTAAAACTTTTTTGTTTATAGAGGCATTAAGTGCTATTGTAATACATTGTACATAGGCACATTATATTTCGTCTGTGTCGCTGTTTACACATATTTACTTGTGTAAATGATCGACGCCAGCCAGTCTAGAGCACACCTGTACGGCTAGGCCACGTGTTATTGCCGGATTTTGACATGCATTCTTACACAGTCCAAGATACCTTCACATGGGATTTGACGGTTTATTGATCGATAATTTTAGAAAATATCAAAAATGTTTTACACCTGTTGAAATTTATGTTTCTCCTGTCAGCCTGTCGGAGATTAATATCTATTAATTGAAATAACACTTGTGATGTTAAAATGTCAAATATCTAAAGTCCAATTTAAGAAATAGAACTGTCCGAAACATAAACATGATATATCACACATTTTTTGCTGACTCTCACGGGAGCAAGTTTGGGTTTGTTTTTTGTCGTTGTTGTTTTTTTGTTGTTTTTTTTTTTTTTGGGGGGGGGGGGGGGGTTCTTTTTATATATAAAAAATAACAATCACACTAATTACTTACTTTACAGCACAGGCACTGATTTTCAGTTATATTACTTTTTTCTAATATTTGTTTGCTTATTCTCTTTATAAAATTTAGTAGCAAAGTTGGAGAGACATCAATTAGTGAAACGCTATTTCAAAAATATATAAATGTTTTTACAGAGTATGTGCCTGTGACTTTTTCGTACATTCATGTTATACAAACCATTCCAAGAGACTATACGTTTAATAGTAATCAAAAGTCTGAAGAAAATATTGCATTTTACCCATTTTCTTCAAATAACGGTATTATACATTTTAAATTATAAAAATCTTATCACAATTTTTATTTAATTTATAAAATTACCATCAAAGTATCATTAGAAATGTTTAATGAGCACCAACACATGAGGTAATATTCTTATATCATTTGATTTTTCTTTCAAAGTACAAAAAATAATTTATGAATAATATTAAAAATACAGGTGGAAGTAGGTAATATTTGTATGAAGTAATCTTGAACCAGGAATACTTAAAACCCCAGTTGTGTATATATTTAACATACTTAAGTATCCGACTGGCGCCAGTATGCCGCGGTCTGCGACATATATATCTAACACAGGTGGGAAATCCACGGCGAGTATTAACGAGAACAAAAGATAAACAGATTGCATTGCTGGACACCTGCGCGGAACGGAATATAGATTAATGTCCACAAATCTAATGATAATACTAATTAAAATTCAATAACAAATATTTACAGTGTTTGTTTTCAGTATGTATTAACTGATCAAAAGTGTAACATTCCTTCACAGGTGCATACATGTCTTTTGTTAGGGATATTTAACAGAAGAAATAGGGATATAGGAACCATTAGATAGACATTATTTAATATTTAATCAAATAAACGAATAAGGACATTGATTTTTACTACTTTTGCCTTTGTTTGTTCATGGGTAAGAAAAACAACCAAACAAAACCAATTTAAAGTAAATTAAAGGGGCGTTCGAATTAATTCTTTTTCACCCGTGTGAAAGACCAAAATTAGCGTAACATGGTAAGACTGGTAACATCGCGACGTATTTAACTTAAAACAGGATTTTCTTCCTTAAAAGTTAAACTGGACTCAGATTCCCAATTAGGTGTACTTGTTCAGTTACCGGGATCAAATATATTCTGATGTCACCAAAATAGTGGTATATATTATTTAAAAGATGTAAGTGATATCAAGGTCCTTTGAAGGCAAAACATATCCTGCTTTGCATGAAATATCCGTCATTTTACCCTTGTATATACAAGTTTGAAATACCAGGGTTGAGTTCAACATCTTAGCCGCTACGGCTACGTAGCTGCTATCAATATCTATGTAACAACTAGTATATAGCTACACGTTCAATAGTCAAAACCTACGTATAGCCGCTACGATATTGAACGCAACCCTCATAAGGAAAATAATATGTTCTTGACATAACATTACACGAGGGACCATGCTGTACAGAAATATCCAATCTTCTACTTTTGTAGTTTGTATTATTTCATCTAAATTTCTTAATATTTCTACTCATTTATTTTTAAGTAGAATTTTTTTTGTTGTTACATTCCCAGGTGTACCAAATGTACTCCTCCTTTTTGGAGTTGTTTTTCTTTTGCAGGAAACAGATATGAATCAGAGACTATTGTTATATAACAAAAAGTCAACTCCATTTACTGTGTACTTTTTAATGATTAGTTAATTGTAAATATTTCTTCAAAGTATGAATTATGGTATACCATCAATAGAGACAGCAATCACATAGATATTAACTTAGGGTCGCCGAGTTCCTCATAGTTAAGTTGAAACAAAACATTAAAAAAGGGAAGTCTTGATATCTTGCAAGGTTTCATAGTTCATCATAAGGTTTGAAGTGGGGGCCTGTTTCTATCATATTTTGTGGACCATATTTTTTGTTTTGTCTGTCCCTTGAAGATTTTGTGGTTTCTAAATGACCCCAAACTTTTAAAACTTTTTTTGATACTAAGTATTTGAGATTTTTGCACCTGCACCTAAACCGCATTATATGATGAAAAACTATGGTAAAATTTAAACAATAGTAATTGTTTGATACAATAAAAAGTCAGTTTTGAGAAAGTCCTGAGGGAACCTTCAAATAAAGAACATCTGTAAATGTTAGATAAAATAAATATCATATTTTTCTACCTCTATGTTTATGTTCTGTTACTTAAAAGTTGGTTCCCTGTTTTGGATTTACCGAATTACTTCAGCGACAATCTCAGCACGAATAACATGGAATGACTCCCAGTCATATTGTTGAGGACTGTGTGTTCATCTCTATACATAACTTTTGGTTATTTTGTTGTTGTTACAATGACATAACATACGGCCACACATCTGATTTAAACATATGAGGAGAAAACATTAGTTAATTCGAAGTTGTCACATAACGGCATTTGTAAATCAGATGAGGATCCAGAATTTAGAAAAAAAGGGGGGGGGGGTAACGTTTTGAGTTTTGAGGGGGAAAGTGAAAAAACAAATAAACCATAAATGTAGCTGCAGAAGGAGAACTAGGCACCATTTGCCTCAATCAAATACTATAGATACATGTATATTGAACGTTTAAATTGGTGACAATGCAGGAAACATCGTTTACTTTGTTGCATTCAGTTGTGGTAAAACCTCTTTTTTTTACAATTTTTATTAATGTTTTTTTTATCTTTCTGTTGTTATATCTTTAGTATTTCCTTTACAAATGTTTTAACAAAACAATATGACTATTCAGTAAACGTACATGTTAAAACATAGTCTTTTTTTCAAATCTATACAAAGTTGTCTCATTCGTATGATAAATTAAAAAAAATCCCAAAGTAGTTCATTTTTTCGAATAACATCCTTCAGGTGTTCTTGAGGTATTAGTCAGCCAGATATGAATTATGATACGTACATATTTGCTTTGGATTGAAAACTTCGAATTACGGAAATACAGAAAAATAAGGTTCTATTTCATTTTCAGATCTTACCATTTATATTGTAGATTTGAAACATGGTCAATGTCCTATACAACAATGTTGTCGTAAGTGAAAAGTGTTGGGGAATGGGGAAAAGGGGGGGGGGGTGTAAATCTGTTGTGCATAATAACCATCAACATATTTATGACTATAAACGGACAGATAGTCACAGGACAAAAAGTTTTATAATTAGTAGGGCAAAAAGTCGTGTGTTAATAAATTTACATTTTTTAAAACATTTTTTAGACATGTCTTGAAATAATTTCATTTGGAAGAACCGATTTTTTTACATGAGGATTTAGCAAATTGTAATCCTGCAAATGAAAGGTTTTTTGTACCACTAAGCTAGCCTTTTAAAAAATATCGTTTGACAGCTTGTTTTTCTTTACATTTATTCGATCAAGATTAAAATTTTGAAAACAATCATGTTTCAATCTTAGTTTATATTATAGAATAAAAAAAAGAAAGCCGTGGTTTAGAAACCATTCTTTAAATTTTACAAGTATAGAATATATAAACTTGTGACTTTTTATCTACTTTCCATACATTCATTTATTACATCGCAATGGCATTAGAAATAAAATATAAAATCAAAATAATAAGGCCACTCCAAATTAAATCAAACTCCTTCGAACTCTCTCGCTCAAAATTCTTTTGGACACTTTAAATTCTTTTAACTGCAATTCACTAAATATTTTTGAATTGTCACTTAAAAAAAATAATCTACGAAAATTCCATTGTTTAAATGATATAATTCACAGAAAAAACGCAGTCCTAGCCCAAAATTTTATGTTTTGCTCGCTCAGGCTGAAGAAGAGGTACTCAAAACTGAGTAACACTATATTACGGTTTGATAAATTTTACAAAGGATCAAACGTTTGATTTTGAATTTTATTTATATATAAATAAACAGATGAACGCAAAGGTTTTAATATGCAACTTAACAGTAAGAAGCCCATGATATTCATATATTCCTAAAATACTTTTTATTTCTGGATTGCCGACAATTTTGTCATCGCTTTCCACAACTTAAAAAAAGAACTATTTATTATTGAAAGTTTATCTGCTTATCTATATAAGAAAAAGATTTTTGATCGCAACTGTACAAACTATATAAAACATCAAAGACATCTATTCCGACCACAAAACAAAGTTGATAATCAAAATCCTAAAACAATTCGGCATTTTGTTTTAATCAGCGTCACATAGAAGTCTTCTGTAGACGAAACAGGCGACTGGCGTACACAATTTTAAGCCTGCTATCTATGACGAGTTTTTTTTATATATAATAAAATGAAAAAAATTTTGCTTTACAAAAACAATAAAAGTTTAAAGTTATAAATGTAAAAAGAGGAGTGATCGAATTATAACCAGAAAAGCAAGTAAATAAATTAACAGTCAAGGACATTTCGTATCGTTCTTGCTATTTTTCTTTAGTTTTAAGAAAAGATATGTATCAAATATCTACGAAATAAAACTTTATTTTACACCTTGCCATTTAACATTTATATAGGGGAACTGATTCTCAACATGATCTAAGGGAGATAACGCAAAGATGATAGCATACAAATGTTTTTCTCGGATAAAAAGATGTTCATTGATTCCGGGAAAAATTATATTTGTTACGCGGAATAGAAATATTGTCATGCACTAGTAGATTAACTCCGAAATCTTGATCATCAAACACTGATTCTAGTGATTCCCCATTTTGTAGATGTAAAAAAGTACAAAGAGAGCTATGTATGATCATGTATATTTTCTTCCAGATGCTATTTACGTTTTAATTTTTTATATACAACAAATGGAAGTTTTTAACGACCTTGGCTGGCTATACAGCCCTTGAACGGTCGGCATTATTCATCCTGTTAACTGATTTATCGATGGATGTGTATTCGATATGACAATATTCAGATATATCATATAGTAAAACAATAATGTGATCCAAGGGAAATAATTCAGATTTAATTTGAGACATCGATCGTATTCGTCGAATGACACAAATAACCCTCTTTATATTTTTAAATAAAACTAGAGGCACCAAAAAGCCTGTGTCGCTCACCTTGGTCTATGAGAATATCAAACAAAGCACACTTTCCAACATTGAAAACGAGAATAGACCATGACAAAAATCTCTGTTTTGTTGATCTTGTATTACTGTTTAGTTCTTTAACTTATAAATCGATCTTTCCTTGCTGATCACATTTGTGATTTTTATCTATCATAATGAGGCATTACAGAACAAATTGTTTCTCTCTAAATAGCATAGTTTTCATGATAAACGGCAAAAAAAATGAAAAAAATGTCATATAATATATGGGCAAAAACTCATATAAGAATTTGTCTAACAGTTTTGACGTATATATGGACAATTGGTAGAGCTCATGATTCTGGACATATGTTTTCCTTTCAGATTTTATCGATTTATGACGGTTCAAAAAATTATAGACAAAACTTGATCTACTTTTAGCAATGTCAGCCCTGTTGGTTGGTAGGTAGGGATATCTGACACTTTTGTAGCTAGATACCTTAATGATGATTGTGGCCAAACTAGACTACGAAGTACAATAACTCCCACAAGGGTCAATTGACCATTTTGGTCATGTTGACTAATTTGCTGATCTTACTTATTTTGCTGTTTACAGTTTATCTCTATCTATTATAATATTCAAGATAATAATAACCAATTCTGAGGCAGCAACCCATCAACAGGTTGTCTGATGTGTTCGATTTTCAGGGCAGATAAATCTGGACCTAATGAACATTTTCATACCTTGTCAGATTTTCTTTAAATGCTTTAGTTTCAGAGCTATAAGCCAAAAACTGCATTTTACCCACATGTTCTTTTTTTAGCCATGGCGTCCATCTTGGTTGATGGGATAAATTTTTTAAACTTAATACCCTAAGGATGATTTAGGCCAAGTTTGGTTTCATTTGGCCTAGTAATTTTTATGGCAAAAGTTCTCAACACAATATAAAATCTACAAAAATGTCAAACTGACTGAAACCATCATTTGATATCTAATAGAAATTATTGCCTTAAAATAACGATTTAAGACTATTAACAGCGTTTTACCTATTATCTTGAAATCTAATATAAGTAGACAATTTTTTTAGCATTAATGTAGTTAAAGTGCATACTTTTTAAGTGCATACTTTTACTTAAGGATGGACTTAGGTGAGGTTTTGGACTTTATGTCCGATGTTCGGACTCCTTGGTGTTTTTCCATGCAATACAATGTAACATATTTTAGCCCATAACGACTATTTATCTTTTAATATAAGACCTAATAGCTCATAAAAGGCAAATATAAGGTACATATGAGTCAGTCTTTTCCCGCCATATTTTATAAATCAAATATCTCGAAAAGGAGCTTAAAGAAACAATTTAAATTCTTGATTTATTTAATTTCACCTAAGATCACCTAAGTGCATCCTTAAACCACCAATTTAGTTCTTTTATGATGATTTTTTTTATCAAATTTAACGGCTAAAGTTACCGTTACGGAATATCTGTTTTATAGATTACGACGCCGTATATGTCCCGATTACGCAGTTATTTCGTAGTGCATTTCTTTTAGATAATAAATGAAAATTAAAAAAAAAACTCACCTGCGCTTTCTCAATACGATCTTTACAGTGTGTTGTACAACTTTTGGGACAAATTGTATCAAATTTATAGAAAACTTCATTGGCTCTAACTCAAAATATGGATACTTTTATGTTAAGGGGGTCTTGAAATCTTTTGACAGCTTCCGAAATGCTATTTTTTTACTTTTTTTAGCTGGACCAAATCACTTCTTGACTTTCAAATTCATGACCCAAATTTTTTTACAGTGTAATTTCACCCATACTTGCTACTTGCTATTTGAGGTATAAAACATGAAAAATAAATTTGGGAGGGGTAAAAAAAAAAATTGGTAAGAAACACACTGTCCACACTAGGGGCTATATTTGTTGCCAAAAAAAAAATCAAAGGACGATAACTGTGTACTCGGACCATATGTTTCAATTGTCTTAATCAAAAACCCGTCCTCTTTTCCTGAATGTGATCTACCGAATAAGCCTTCAAATGATCACCGGGTTCGTAATAACACAAGCAACATGACGGGTACCACATGTGGAGCAGGATCTGAATTCCCCTCCGCAGTACCTGGGATCACTCTGATTATTGGTAGAAACACTGTTGCTCATGCAGTCTTTAGTTTTCTATGTTTTGTACACTGTTGCTCATGCAGTCTTTAGTTTTCTATGTTTTGTACACTGTTGTTTGTCTGTTGCTCATGCAGTCTTTAGTTTTCTATGTTTTGTACACTGTTGTTTGTCTGTTGCTCATGCAGTCTTTAGTTTTCTATGTTTTGTACACTGTTGTTTGTCTGTTGCTCATGCAGTCTTTAGTTTTCTATGTTTTGTACACTGGTTGTTTGTCTGTTGCTCATGCAGTCTTTAGTTTTCTATGTTTTGTACACTGTTGTTTGTCTGTTGCTCATGCAGTCTCTAGTTTTCTATGTTTTGTACACTGGTTGTTTGTCTGTTGCTCATGCAGTCTTTAGTTTTCTATGTTTTGTACACTGGTTGTTTGTCTGTTGCTCATGCAGTCTTTAGTTTTCTATGTTTTGTACACTGTTGTTTGTCTGTTGCTCATGCAGTCTCTAGTTTTCTATGTTTTGTACACTGGTTGTTTGTCTGTTGCTCATGCAGTCTCTAGTTTTCTATGTTTTGTACACTGGTTGTTTGTCTGTTGCTCATGCAGTCTTTAGTTTTCTATGTTTTGTACACTGGTTGTTTGTCTGTTGCTCATGCAGTCTTTAGATTTCTATGTTTTGTACACTGTTGTTTGTCTGTTGCTCATGCAGTCTCTAGTTTTCTATGTTTTGTACACTGGTTGTTTGTCTGTTGCTCATGCAGTCTCTAGTTTTCTATGTTTTGTACACTGGTTGTTTGTCTGTTGCTCATGCAGTCTTTAGTTTTCTATGTTTTGTACACTGGTTGTTTGTCTGTTGCTCATGCAGTCTCTAGTTTTCTATGTTTTGTACACTGTTGTTTGTCTGTTGCTCATGCAGTCTTTAGTTTTCTATGTTTTGTACACTGGTTGTTTGTCTGTTGCTCATGCAGTCTTTAGTTTTCTATGTTTTGTACACTGTTGTTTGTCTGTTGCTCATGCAGTCTTTAGTTTTCTATGTTTTGTACACTGGTTGTTTGTCTGTTGCTCATGCAGTCTCTAGTTTTCTATGTTTTGTACACTGGTTGTTTGTCTGTTGCTCATGCAGTCTCTAGTTTTCTATGTTTTGTACACTGGTTGTTTGTCTGTTGCTCATGCAGTCTCTAGTTTTCTATGTTTTGTACACTGGTTGTTTGTCTGTTGCTCATGCAGTCTTTAGTTTTCTATGTTTTGTACACTGGTTGTTTGTCTGTTGCTCATGCAGTCTTTAGTTTTCTATGTTTTGTACACTGTTGTTTGTCTGTTGCTCATGCAGTCTCTAGTTTTCTATGTTTTGTACACTGGTTGTTTGTCTGTTGCTCATGCAGTCTCTAGTTTTCTATGTTTTGTACACTGGTTGTTTGTCTGTTGCTCATGCAGTCTCTAGTTTTCTATGTTTTGTACACTGGTTGTTTGTCTGTTGCTCATGCAGTCTTTAGTTTTTATGTTTTGTACACTGGTTGTTTGTCTGTTGCTCATGCAGTCTTTAGTTTTCTATGTTTTGTACACTGTTGTTTGTCTGTTGCTCATGCAGTCTCTAGTTTTCTATGTGTTGTACACTGGTTGTTTGTCTGTTGCTCATGCAGTCTCTAGTTTTCTATGTTTTGTACACTGGTTGTTTGTCTGTTGCTCATGCAGTCTCTAGTTTTCTATGTTTTGTACACTGGTTGTTTGTCTGTTGCTCATGCAGTCTCTAGTTTTCTATGTTTTGTACACTGGTTGTTTGTCTGTTGCTCATGCAGTCTTTAGTTTTCTATGTTTTGTACACTGTTGTTTGTCTGTTGCTCATGCAGTCTTTAGTTTTCTATGTTTTGTACACTGGTTGTTTGTCTGTTGCTCATGCAGTCTCTAGTTTTCTATGTTTTGTACACTGGTTGTTTGTCTGTTGCTCATGCAGTCTCTAGTTTTCTATGTTTTGTACACTGTTGTTTGTCTGTTGCTCATGCAGTCTTTAGTTTTCTATGTTTTGTACACTGTTGTTTGTCTGTTGCTCATGCAGTCTTTAGTTTTCTATGTTTTGTACACTGGTTGTTTGTCTGTTGCTCATGCAGTCTTTAGTTTTCTATGTTTTGTACACTGGTTGTTTGTCTGTTGCTCATGCAGTCTCTAGTTTTCTATGTTTTGTACACTGTTGTTTGTCTGTTGGTCATGCAGTCTTTAGTTTTCTATGTTTTGTACACTGGTTGTTTGTCTGTTGCTCATGCAGTCTCTAGTTTTCTATGTTTTGTACACTGTTGTTTGTCTGTTGCTCATGCAGTCTCTAGTTTTCTATGTTTTGTACACTGGTTGTTTGTCTGTTGCTCATGCAGTCTTTAGTTTTCTATGTTTTGTACACTGGTTGTTTGTCTGTTGCTCATGCAGTCTCTAGTTTTCTATGTTTTGTACACTGGTTGTTTGTCTGTTGCTCATGCAGTCTCTAGTTTTCTATGTTTTGTACACTGTTGTTTGTCTGTTGCTCATGCAGTCTCTAGTTTTCTATGTTTTGTACACTGGTTGTTTGTCTGTTGCTCATGCAGTCTTTAGTTTTCTATGTTTTGTACACTGGTTGTTTGTCTGTTGCTCATGCAGTCTTTAGTTTTCTATGTTTTGTACACTGTTGTTTGTCTGTTGGTCCTATTTGTTTTTTTCTACTCTGGCATTATCAATTTATTTCCGACTTATGATTTCGAATATCCCTACAGTATCTTTTATCAGCAATATCAGATCTGAATAAATTAAAAATAACAGAAAAAATACGTTGATTCCTTATCATATTAAAAAAACGCAGCCATAATATAATGGGAAGTGTTACCGTGAAGGGTTTACATAAAATTGAGAATGGAAATGGGGAATGTGTCAGAGACAACAACCCGACATACTCATTTTGGGTGCGTGAAACAACAGACGCATTCTGAAATTGATAATTATTGAAATGAACCAATCTGCATCTCATATGATTGTGCAATCAGGGATAAGAAGAGATGTGGTGTATAAATAACATTAGACCCCAAAACCCAATTCGAATATAACAGTACCCACAGCCAGGAAACATCGACTGCAATGGTGTATTCCTTTTACCACAACTGACACATAACACAAATCACGATAAGGCCTTAGACAAAGTTTGCGCCCTCTCTATAAAATTGAAAATAAACTGAAAACCCCATTGCTAGGAAGCGACAGACAGACAGACAGACAGTAAAAGAACTTTATTTTCATTCGGCATACATAACAAAAAAAAAAAACCATTCTAATTTGACTTATAAAACAACCTGTAATACACAAAGTTGAATCTCACATACATAGCATGCAATAAAAAAGAAGCAACAAAATCATAATGAAGTAAAACATTCTAGACCAGAGCAACCAAAAGCAACATAAATAATAAACCGCTCAAGAGTTATCTGCAAGCAGAACAGCGACATTCCAAACCGTTCCAGGACTGAACAAGACTTTTAAAATTTGGAAAACTATTTTCAGTCCTGACATGGTATGGAAGCACACACGAGCTATAAAGGGCACCTTAGCTTTAAGTAAGAGTTCCTCGTAGGAGCTGGGTAAATCCTCATATATAAAACGGAGTACTTTCCCTGCACCTTTACTACTTTTCTGGAATTTTTCTCAGTGCAAAAACACCATGCCAAAGTGCAAAAATAAAAATTACTAAGAATAAAAGTATGAAAAATAGTACGTTTACTAAGTCTATCCAACACTGAGCCCAAACGTTTAAAAACATTTACTGTAACTGCTGTGATGCCCTGCTACAGATTGAGTTGATATGACTACAAAAGTTAACTGATAGTCAATTTCAATGCCTAAAAATTTTACTGTTTTTTCACATGTAAGGTTCGAATTTTGAATATGTATAGGTCAAAGGTCTTTTTGCAAACCGCCAAAACTTGAAACTTGTCGTGATTTGCTTGCATTTTATTCACCCGGAACCACTCAATAAGAATTTTTGACTCAGATTCCAATGTTGAAATTTATAAATCAAAATCTGGAGTACAGAAAGACAGTGTATTGTCATCTGCATATTATATATATATAAACTGCCATTTTAACACAAAAAAAATCATTTATATATATGTTAGACAACAATGGCCCTAGTATAGAACCCTGAGGTACGCCTTTATGGATGTCAGCCCAACCACTCAGAACATTGTTGACTTTAATTTGCTAAAGGGAGGTCACTTGGCCTTCTTTAAGTTTATCAGGGAAACAGTTATGTTCAATTGAAAAATTTACAAGAGTTGTCAGCTGTGGTGCAATATAAGATTTACAATTTTTTACTTTGTTTGCTGGAATACCAACAGCTCCTGAAGCCTTCTTGGTGTTTATTTTATCGACATTTCCGTATGCTTTCTGTAACTCAAAATTTCTTTTATACTTTGGTGATTTGAGGGGTCATATACCACGTCTGCTCCAATTGTGTCTGCTACTATGGATAAAAAATTATTAAAAATTTGAAACTTCATTTGAACTATTTACAATTTTGTCATTTTCACACAACATAGCAAACTAAAGCCCGAGCAATACGAACCCAACAATAAGTGGGAGTGATCTAAGATTCTGTCATTCTTTTCGACTTGAAAACAACAAACCAATATCGTGAGTAAAACAAAACGGAAACAGTTCATACAAGTATCAATAAATATTTCAGATAGCGGATATCCTTCATCAAACTTACCGGCACAGTTTTTATACAAAAAAACACACAAAGTCACTTGTAACGTGTGATACTGACTAGTTTCACTGCAACGTAAGTCCATATTCATATCTTATTTGTCCTGTTAAATATAAGAAACAACGAGACGATACGTTTGAATGTGAATAAATTACGAATCTAAAACATTGAAATGTTTATCTTAGGGTTTGTGTATTCTTATTAGCAATTTTAGAATTTCTAATTTTTGCAAGCCAAGTTATATCGGGTATATAAAAAGATCATTATATATGACATGTTTGAATCAAACAGAGGAATGCATACTGCATATGAGTCTGTATATCGATTCGTGTTCAATCATGACCGAATCAACTAAAAAAAAAAGTCAATACAAAATTTAATCAAAGGCGACAAGAAAACCAGAACAAAGAGGGATAACTCTATTTAATAAATGTAATCTCTCATTTTCCAGGTCTCTTTAATTGGATATACAGACTAAATGATGAAGTATAGTCTTCATTTTTTCATTATCCATAAAAATATTAAGACAGAGCATTTCCTATATAGACCGCACAGTTGAGCTATTGATTTTTCAATAACGTTGATAAGACAAATCCACATATTTAAGCTGAATTCGTGCCCTGCGTACTGATTGGTCAATCAGTTCCAAAGTACCTCACAAGATATCTTTCTGTCATATTTTGATTCAATTCATACTGTTTTTTTTTTAATTTTGATGATTACTCCATCGGTAGGCTCCAATTAAACAAGTTTCTATTATTTGTCTTCCTCGTTTGCATGAGAACTAAATGTATATGTACAATAGAGCGTTCCCGGGAAGTGTTTCATCAAATAGCAGATGTTACTGAGTGCAAAGGAAATATGAAAATAAACTGACTAAATCGTGACATAATATTGAAACAACACATATAATTGTCTTCACTTGTCTATATCAAATTCTGTTTGAATGAAAAATAAGACTCATGCATCACTGGCTTATCCGCCCAGATATCAACTATATTTGTGATTTTTTTTTACTGTGACTATAAAAATTGACTCTGGTAGGTTGTTCCGTAGCTTCATAATTCTTAAAGTGAAAGCGTCCCTCGGGCTCTCTCAGCGTCCTTAGTTCTCTCTGTGGATAGATTTCAGACAGTTTACCATAGCCCCTGTCCTCGGAGACATTTTACTTCTACAGTTAAACAAATAATGCTGTTTATACTGCAACTAGTTTTGTTTATTTCCTTAATATAGTAACATAGCTATATTTTGTAGTTTAAACATAATCCCTGAACACTTTGTGGGTTCGACTGCTACCTTGTAGTGGCATTAGCCTGCTCTTTTTCGAAAGCTACAAGGGTGCCTTTAACGTACAAGAGATATGGCTCTCTCTTAACACGGGTCAGCCATTTATCGTCCCCCGATTGACTATCGTCGTTTCCTCAAGACCATACTCGCAAATGGTGTCAAGGGAGAGCCGAAATTTTGGTCCCTGAAATGTTTATCCCGGAACAAAAATCGAACCAAGAGCCTTTGTGTTAGAAGCCCGATGCACTTAACCATAACACCACGGCTATCTTATATTTTGTATAATGTCAATTTCATCATGGAACACTTTCTCCATAATCAGAGGTCCATTAATGGATGAAAATGAGTTTGAAATTGTGTTACGATTAAAAAAGCTATTATTTTATTAATTTAAGTTGCAGTATATAAAAACAAAATTAGCTCAATGTCATAAAAATATAAACTTGTTTTGTACTCGGCGCAAAACTGGGGAAAGGCTCAGTATAACCTCGCATTTCCCCATTTTCTCAGCCTCATACAAAAAAGTCTATCTTTTCCTGACATTGACCTAAATATATTTATTTCCATGTCACTGCCGACTTTTTAAAAACTTAATAATAGACTCTTTTATTACGTTTTTTGGTGTTTTTTTGTGTTTTCAAAATGCTTAAAATGATTCTGGCATATAGTGCTTCGTATCATTATAAAAGGATGCCACACAGAGCTTGCAGCGTAAAATGAGTAGTCTTGTATAATAATACAAAGTATCAGAATCTTTTTAAACACACAGCTGCGCAAAATATGGAAATAGAAACAGAAGTCACTAAATAATCAAAAGTTTAGCGACAAAAGGGATGATTTGAGCTTCCCGATTGTGAACTATCCATTTCTATTTAAAAGCATTCAAACCGCGCTTGAAGAATGGTATTCAAAAGCATGCGTTTCCAATCGTGAACTTCGTGATAGAGGGTTGTTGCTTACAAGGAAAACCATTGAACTAAGGGTGTCAAGTAAAAAAGTTGGGGTCATCCCTTCGAAAATTTTACGGACGTCATTTCGAGTTGTTCGACCGTTATGGGGTATGTGTCACAGATGGCAACAGATATGTTCCAAATGTTGTACCCACACGTATCCCGTCCGTATTTCCTAAATTGTAATATGGTAGAACGAGAAGTGGTTGTGTTATTTGGGTTCGTGTTGCTCAGTTTGTAGTTTCTGTCGTCCCTCGACGAAGTCGAAAAGGTATTCGTTGTCAACGATATATAAGTTTGTAACGACGGCTGTTGAAGGGAAACAATTTGTGGAAGGTCATTGATATTTGGTATGCCATTGAAGTATAATTGACACATCTTATTTCCGTGGAGATTAGTGTGCCTTGCTCATTCGGTCATTATTTATTGAGTATACTATTTTGCATAGTAAAAACGTTCAATTTGTGTTTCGATCACTTCAAGGAGAACCATTAGTTGCAACTGCACAAACGTTAGTTCATCATATTTTTGTTACATTTCTAGGCCACATCCCCTTGACTTTGAAGCTTTCGCATAGTTTTGCCAGTTTAAGATGAACCACTGTAATGATTAATAGTGGGTATTTGATATGGTATTTTATATTTCCAATGAGTTTTTTTTACCCTGCACTTTTAGAAATGGTTCTCTCAAAGTAAATGTTTAGCATAAATTACATATTCTCAAGTATTGCCTTTTTATCTATGTTGTGGGTTTTTACTTGTTTTCGTCGTCTTTGATCTTTCACCATGACGTTGTTAGTTTCTTTCAATTTTGAGATTTGAATGACGCCTTTTTATCTTCCGACTCATTTTTTTATCGAAGAGTTCAAAGTATGTCGATCCAAGCATTCAAAGGATAAATATAGTTTTATATTTACTGGAAGTTCTCCTCGTGACCAGAATTGATTTTTTTTACAACATTGAACAAAAATAAAAATTGCAGACAACAACCTGAGACAACATCTAACCCATATTGCAGGCTTGTGACATTGGACAAGTACATCACCGCGGCATAATGTGACGGAACTTTACACTTCTTTCAGTATGACGTAAAACAATCAAATATACTACACCACTATCCAAGGTTAGGGGGAGGGTTGGGATCCCGCTTACATGTTTAACCCGACACATTCTGTATGCATGTGTCTGTCATAAGTCAGGAGCCTGTTATTCAATAATTTTCGTTTGTTTATGTGTTACATATTAGTTTTTTGTAAAAAAAATGAACATAAATAAGGAAACGTTTTCTTGTTTGAATTGTTTTACATTTGTCATTTCGGGCCCTTTTATAGTTGACTATGCGGTTTGTGCTTTGCTCTTTGTTGAAGGCTTTACGGTGACCTATAGTTGTTAATTTCTGTGTCATATGGAGTCTTGTGAAGAGTCGTCTCATTGGCTATCATACCACATCATCTTTTTTTAGAAATAAAGTTTTCTGTCAAAAATGTGTACCTTTATTGAAACTACTAATATAACTATAAGAGTAGCAGCATGTTCATCGCGCTCACCTTTGACGGTATAAAAAAAGAAAACGCGAAAATAAAAGCATTCTTCGTTTTCGCTTTATGATATAAAAGCATAAACGCGACATGGCTTCATCTGAAGGTTGTCTGAAAGGGTTTACAGAATATAAAATAATAGCCCCAATAAAAAATGAATAAAAAAACCGGGGTATGGTATGCAAAGTACAAAATATAAATGTGGAAAATAAAAGTAATATTATATTGAGTAAAAAAATAAATGATGTACAGAAAAAAGAAATCATATCACTACAGAAACATTTGATAATATATCTTTTTTACACAAATGTAAAACTAACACACATCCTTGTGTTTCATAAGAAAGATACCTCCTTTTCTTTATATAATATACGGCCTATATAATATATCAGTATCTACTGTGGATAGTAAACTTGGAATTAATAGCAAAGACCAAACACAAGTTATTAATCGTAAAGCTATGTTCTTTTAATACAGGAAACGAGAAAATAGTTGAAATAAAGAAGAAGAAAAATGAATTTTAGGAAAAAAGCGGGGAAGGTCCAAACAAAAAAATGTTCCTAAACAAGGGTTTGCATAGTACTAATTGTAATAAGTTTATTTCAAATCAGCATATAATATAATGCTATAGCATCAACAACATATATAATATAGTAAGCGACATAATATAAAAGAAAACAGAAAGCAAAATAATAACAAAAAAACCCACTAAAAAAGCATATTAAACAGATAGTACCATTGTGGCACCGTTAAAGTCCACAATTCCTCTAAAGTCCACAACACGGTGCCACATACCATATATAATCTACTTTATCAGTTGTGACCGTATTTTCCAGTTTTCATTTAACAAAGAACAAAGTTTTAATACCAAAGTTCTTGAACATGTTTGAATAAGTGATAAACATTTTGACATATTAGGCCAAGAACAATAATATTTAGGCAAAAATCTTAAACGCAGATGTCTTTAGGCTAAACAAATCATTACAAAATAAATTAATAGCAAAGACCAATAACAAGCTATTTGTAGTATAGCTATGTTCTTTTATTTTGTTTTAATACAGAAAACGAGAAAATAGTTGAAATTATTAGAAAAAACGGATTTTGGGGAAAAAGCGGGGGAGGGCCAAACAAAAAGATGTTCCTAATCAAGGATTTGTATAGTACTATACAACAAAGTATAGTAAGTCATATCGTCATCCCAAGTACATTTGTATAAGCGTTATTTTCTAAGATATGTCCTAAATATTCAAAGAATGCAGAAATGTAGGATCCATCCAGATCGTATTAATTATCTAGCCACCATAACATTGTAATGATTTGTGCTTGTTCACACTGTTTGTTTTGCAAGAGAAATTTAAAGTAGGGATGAGTTGGTTGAAGATAACGAGTTTTGTTTTATTACAAGTATATACATTATTCCTTTATTTTCCGTAGAGATTGTTTGTACTTTTGCACCACATTCTCTATTTTTTGTTTTTGTCCTAATTCTTCTCCATTCCTTATTGACCTGAATATTTATAAAGATATTCTCTATCTTTCAGAGAATCATAGAAATTCTTCATTTAAAGTAAATTTTGATTTTATTCCGCTTTATCATTGTTATCACCTATGTTATTTGTCTATAGATAATCATCTTCGTTTTGCCATTACGAACTTCTCCCAGTCCGGTTTCTCAAGTTTATGAATAAATTTTTGACATTTTTTTTTCAATTTGAACTTTGTGTAATGTTAGTGTTTATTTCCATTTGTATCAATTTTGTTCTAATACAGTAGTTCTGAATCTACAGTAAAAAGTAATAAATAATTGAATTTCAAAAAAAAAAATTAAAAAAAAAACCATCAGATGAAAAGCGGCTAATTTGCCAACGGTGAACCACTAATCAACAGTTCTTTCTAATTTTGAACTTTTCTAATTAACATATCGGTAATTAAATCAACACCTTTAAAAGCATTAATTAATTATTCGATTTTAATTAATAAAGTGAGTGACGCCCGTAATGAAAACAGAGTTAATGATGTCTCCCTGGTTGTCAATGTCAACGGAAGTAAATAAAACCAAATTAGTGCATGTCTGAACGTAAACCTGATCGATATATAATACATTGACAGGTGTTTATATTCAGACTTGCATTGATGTTTAGAATTTAAGGTAAGGACTGTTTTATATATTATTTATATACCGCTAATTTAACACTACCATTAATGTAGTATAACTATATTCATTTTGTAAAATAACTTGCACCGTCACTTGGGTAAGATGTAACATTTTCGGTCTTGTTTACAGGCGGGAACAACACAACAAAACAAAAATGGCAGCAACCGGTAGAATGAACCATGAATTAAAAAGAAAGGCAAAAGAAGCAGAGAAAAATTGCAGTGATCCTGTTGAATTGTTAAGATGTAAATGTTTACAAAGAGGCGCAAATGGTATTAAAGGGCTAGCAAGGTATGTGTTTACATTAATTATATTCATGTTAGTACCTGCAATCAAGGATTTGTTTGCAATAAAAACTGGGATGTTGATGATGAAACATTGAAACAAAGAACTGCACTTATTGATTACAATGAATTTAGAAAAATGGTTTGCAACAACAATATGTTGTAATAAAAATTACACAGTGTTATAACAGTAACTGGGAAACAACAATGTTGTTATAATAATTACACAGTGTGTTTTAACAGTAACTGGGAAACAGAAATATTGTTATAATAATTTCACAGTGTTATAAGTTACACCTACTGTGCAACAACAATGTTGTTATAATAATTACACTGCATTATAACTGTGACTGTAACTGGAGGTTAGAGCATTGATCCCCCCTTTTTGTGTTGCAGATATTTTCTATAAATGTCTTTAATCTTTATATGTGTCAAATGTAAAAGTTATGCACCTCCATAAGAGTTACCTCCCTTAATGTGCATGTTATATTTTCTGCAATGATGTCAGTCTTATTTCTAACAAATAGCAGAAGAGATTATTACTATGAACTGCCTGTAAAAACATCTGAGGTCAAAGGTCATAGGGTAGGCGACTTAAAAGTTGATGCTATGCTGTTAAGTGTTTTATAAAGTGTTTCAAATATTTATTTTATAAACAGAACATTCAAGATTTTTGATGATGATGGCAGTAAATCTCTAGATAAATATGAATTCAGCAAAGGGATACGAGATTATGGTATTGTTTTAGAGAGAGATGTTGTTGATCAAGCGTTTGAAGCCTTAGACAAAGATCACAGTGGAAAACTGGATTTTGATGAATTTTTAATTGCTTTACGAGTAAGTTTATCTTTGAGAAATTTATCCCTCTGATTAAAGGAAGAAGTGAAACATACTGTAAAAGCAGAAATTTTCGTGGAGGATTTAATTTCGTTTATTTCTTTGAAAAAATATATCCACGAAATTAAAACCCCCACGAAAATTTAACCTCCATATAAAACCACTTACAGTTTAAGGAAACCACGAAATTAAATCCCCATGAAATCTTACAGAGGGACAAATCCACGAAATTTTAACCCCACGAAAATTAATGTTTCTACAGTATACAGTAAGGGGTAGAAATGAGATGTCTAGGCAAATTTGTGCTGATTTACAAGTTGGCTTCCAAGAAAAAAATCTAGCCTCTCAAAGCATCTAACAAAAGTAAGATGTTGTATGATTGATACAACTCTCCACCAGAGTCCAAATGATTGAGAAGTTAGTAACTATATGTTGCTGTACCGCCTTCAACAATGAGCAAAACCTACACTGCATAGCAAGCTTCAAACCCTATCTAAATTGTTTATATACTTTGTTTAGAAAACTATAGGATCTGATCAACCAAAATATAATTTTCTTGGTTTTGTGGAAATAATAGTGTCTTGTGCAATAACTAAACAATTCCAACAGAAAACATATTAAATGATATTACATATTTGTGATATTTATTTTTTTAGCCAAAAATGAATGCAAGCAGAAAATCTCTAGTGACACAAGCTTTTAACAAATTAGACAAAACAGGAGATAGTTTAATCACAACAGAAGATTTGAAAGGGGTCTATAATGTCAAGAAACATCCTAAATACTTAAATGGAGAATGGACAGAAGATCAGTGCTTACTTCAGTTTCTAGCATCATTTGATTCAGATGAAAAAGATGGAAAGGTAATTATTCACAATTTATGTTGAAAAAGGGGGGGGGGGGGGGGGTAGTAGGAAACCCAGTGTAAAATCACCATGGATAGTTTCACATTTTAAATGATCTAGTGAACAATCTTTCTGATATTTATTTGGATGATCTTCCAAAAATTCAAAATATATCAACTTGTTCTGACAATTACATGTAAATCAGAATAAGCAATTTCTTTGTTTCTGATTATAAAATGTTCATACATAAAGTAATTGTATTTTAACTTTGTTTCCAATTATAAATGTTCATGGTATTTTAACTTAATATCTATGGTGCTTTGTTGCTGGGTTCATGGCTAGGAGTATCAGTCACTCACATTAAATATTTTATTCTATAGTAAAAAAAAAGTAGATAAGGTTTACCCTATAACAATAGTAAAAATTTATGTTTTTTTATTTAAATTTTCACCATTCTTCTTACACAAATTTTATTGTTTATTGTTTAAAAGGCCAAGTGAGCTTTTCTCATCACTTGGCGTCCGGCGTCGTTAACTTTTACAAAAATCTTCTCCTCTGAAACTACTGGGCCAAATTAAGAAACTTAGCCACAATCATCATTGATGTATCTAGTTTAAAAATTTTGACCCAGCCAACCAACCAAGATGGCTGCCATGGCTAAAAATAGAACATAGGGGTAAAATGCAGTTTTTGGCTTATAACTCAAAAAAACCAAAGCATTTAGAGCAAATCTGACAACAGTAAATAAGATGTACAAACACATCACAATCACCTAAACACAATTTTGTCATGAACTGTCTGCTTCCTTTGTTTAATTCACATATACCAAGGTGAGCGACACAGGTCCTCTAGTTTGGTATTGTTCTTATGTATTGCTCAGGTCTCATTGGAGTCGAAGCGTGACCCGGGATTACTGATTTTTTTGTAATTGTGACACGTGAAAGTCAAATTATTTTGTCATGTAAACAGGAAATGAGGTTTATCGGGACCTGGGAAATGACAAAAAAATGAGAATTGCTTACGTACATAGTGTATAGTGGGATACAGGAATCTGACAAAACAGAAAGCAGGATCTGGCATCAGAACCCCCTATTTCTTTATACTGCTGGAAGGGAGGGAATAGACAGACATAAAAGGAGCCCTTCAAAATGTTAACTTATTTCTAGACCCTAAATGTTGTAACTAACCTTTTTACAATTTTTTAACAGTGTTATGTTTGGAGTGTTTTTATGTTGTTAAAAAAAGGTTAACATTATTTGGCTTGAGTTTATTTTTTTTTTTATTTTAAATATACCTATCTTATCTAAGTGATAACCACTGTAGGCAATGTGGTAGCACATTAACACAATGTATGGGTATGGATATAGAACAACCTAGCATGAACATTATAGCAATATGATATGACTACTGATGATATTGTTTGATGCATCCTAAATTACAAGTTTGAATATTTTTACACCTTTCATTTGTCAATGTCATGATCCTTTTTTTTTATTTTGTTTAAATCACTTTAATTAAATATTTAAGAGTTACTTCCCCTTTGTAGGTTTTAGAGATTTTCAATACATGATTTTGTTTCAGTTTTTCCAACCAATGCTGAAATACCATTTGATCAATCCAGTCAGCATGATGTTATAGCTACTCTCATCCCTTGCATGTTGCAATATTTATATTTATGCTTATTCTACAACACTTTCTTTACAGATCACAAGAGATGAATTTGACAATTATTATTCTGGAGTTTCAGCATCAGTAGATAGTGATGCCTACTTTTCGTTAATGATGACAAATGCTTGGAAACTGTGAACACTGCCCCTCAATGCACATAGACAAACTGTTTAGTAATTAGCATCAGATTCTCAAATAATCAATATAAATGTTACACCTTTTAAAATATTAGATTGTTTTTTAAAAGCTCAAAGTTTTATTGGAATTTGTATATTTTTTTATTATTTATAATTGTTATTTATAAATTTTATATACTGTAGATTTTAGTTTTTATAATTTTTAAAAATGTAATGTATCTTTGTAAAGGATATTTGAGAATCTGTTTTACGTAGAGAAGAATCGTGCTAAAATTAGAAAAGAAAAGTGCAGTATCATCAGTGACAATTGGTGACAGCAAATACGCACCGGTGGACAAATGCACGTTTAGTTTGTTAACAAAACATCCATTTATTTACCATGTTACATTAAATTATATCATGAAAAGTCACTTATTTTATTTTATTCACTGATTTATTTATTTATCATGCGAGTGACCCTTGGATTATGTTGTTCTTTAGCATTATAATACAAGAGTAACTTACAATGTTTCACAACACACTTTCAAAATCACAAAGCACAAACACCACTTGCCAATATGACACACAATGACACTCTTACCTTCCCACATGGTTGATATTTATGCATACTTGTATAAGTTAACATACATATTGATATGTGATTATTGTGATGCTTATTCCCCCCTGCTTCCTATGATTTAGCTTTACTTTAATTTAGCTCTTTAGGTTCTTGCTATTTGTTCTAGTAGACTTTAGTGGTTTAACAAAATCTGTGAACATTGCTTGTTCTACAGAAAAATCTATCAATCCGATTTTTGTTATGGGAGACAGGTATTGTTTCTAGGTATACATATGCAGAGGATACTTACTGTATGGATATTTATGGATGCAGAGTTACGCAGCAGGGTATTTATCATATTGAATTGCCCTTCTCAGCTAGCTCATTTTCAATGATTACTCATGTACCCTCAGCTCTGAGTGACATAGGTTCAATACAAAAGTTTAGTCCATTTGTTTGTTTGTCAATTGGTGTTGTCAGTTTATTTTCAATCTATGAGTTTGACTGGCTCTCTGGTACTTTATCCCCTCTTTTAAACTCTTCTGAGACAAATATCTGACTTTAAAGGAAACTTATCTTGTGATAATGTGTACATACTTTCAGAAGGATTTAGAGCTTTGTCAACATGGATAAAGGCTGAAAAGGACTGGTGGTCCTTGAAGAAAAAACAAGTTTGTGGTGGGTCATGTGTTAATTTTGGTGGTAAAAACCTTCAGACCATCTTAGAGAACCCTCAAATCCCTTGGTTTGTACTAACATGAACTTCCCATTACAATATAAGATTTGGTCCAAAGGGTTCATGAATTGAAACTTGTTAGATCAAACAAAACTATTACCTGGCCTACATCTTTATGCAGTCCAGCTATTTTGTTTTAATGCGGTCTGGTTCTAGTAAATTGTATATACACAACAGGTTGAAATTTAGAAATGGAATACATATCCTGATTATTTTTTAACATCAATGGTCAACTGAGGTATTTAAATTTGCCATGTTTCTTAGAAGCAAGAATGTGTATGGTGTAAATGTTCATCTGACAGGTGACATTACACCTATATTTTAATGTGCATGATATATCCATTGAACAACTTATTATACAGATGTACATAAACATATATATGTATAGACTGAACTAAATTAAAACCATAGATAAAGAAATAGTTAGCATGTGCATGACATACAATATAGTGAACATATTACTAAAGCATATATTTTCTCAACATAAAAGTTTTAGCCTAAGAACAATGCTTAATTATATAAAACTTTGTGTAAGTACAAGTATTGAACTAGAAAGGGAAGTCTGTAGTCTAAGGTACGAATTACTTATTTACTTGACCAACATTTCTGTCTGAAAAGATTTCAGGCATTACACACAGTGTGTATCATAATGGCAATTCATGAATATCAGATGCTATTCTCATGGAGTTTATTACAACGGGAATTACATGATATATCAGAAGCAGATCCAGCCATTTTTAAAAGGGTGATTCCAACTTCTAACCATATGTGCCAATTCAAAAGAATTGGTCATAAATGAAGGAGATAGCAACCCCCTGAATCCCGCTACTGCATATGCTACATTTGAAGGGTTTATAACAATTGAAATTTAGGGTTATAAGATGCTTTCCCAAAGGGTTTATTACAATTAGAAACAGATATGGGGTCTCTACTCTCACAGGGTTTATTACATGATAGTTCAGAGAAATCTGATGCTACTCTCAATGGGTTTATAACATGATAGTTCAGGGAAATCAGATGCTTCTCATAAAGGGTTTATTACAATGGTAATTTTGTAATATCAAATGCTGCTCTAGAGGCCTTTTACAATTGCAATTCAATGATGTCAGGTGCTTCTCTCAAAGGCTTTATCACCATACCAGTTTATGGATATAAGATTGCACTTTCAAATGGTTAGATACACGTGCAATTCGGGGCATCTTCGCTAGCCAAGGGTTACGATCCACTCCCGCTCTCTTAGAGTGAAGAGAGCGGGAGCGAGAGTGGATCGTAACCCTTGGCTAGCGAAGATGAATTCGGGGATATCATATGATACTGTCAAATTTTCTCTCTCAATATAACTCGGGGATAATAGATGCTACTCTCAATGTGAATTTAAGGATATCATATGCTACATTCGAAGGGTTTGTTACAATTGTAATTCAAGGATATAATATGCTTCCCAAAAGGGTTTATTGCTAAAACAATAAAGGGATATATGACTCTACTCTCAAACAGATAATTTCAATGGCAGTTCAGATATATCGAATCTACTCTTCGAGGGGCTATTGCAATTTCAAGATAGCAGATGCTACATCATATTCGTGTTTTATTATAATGGAAAGTTAAGGATATATGCTACATTCGAAAGGTTTATTATAATTGCAATTTAGTAATATTAGATGATTTTCTTAAGGGTTTATTGCTATGATAATTTAGGAATGCAGGACTAGTCTTTAAGGGGTGTGTTGCAATTACGGTTCTGCTTGTTGTAGTTGTCATTCAAAGATAACGAATACTACTCTTAAAATGGTTTATCACCATGACAATTTAGGGATATCAGATGCTACTCTCAAATGGTTTATCACCATGACTATTCAAGGATATCAGATGCTACTCTCAAAGGGTTTATCACCATGACAATTCAAGGATATCAGATACTAATCTCAAAGGGTTTATCACATTTGCACTTCAGGGATATCCGATGCTACTCTGAAAGGGTTTATCACCATGACAATTCAGGGATATCAGATGCTACTCTCAAAGGGTTTATTACAATGACATTTCAGGGATATCATATGCTACTCTCAAAGGGTGTATCACAAATCCTGGATATCAGATACTCCTTTCAAAGGGTTTATTACAAAGACAAATCAGGGATATCAGATGCTACTCTCGAAGGGTTTGTCACCATGATAATTCAGGTGCTCCTTGAAAAGAGTTTATCACCATGACAATTCTGGGATATCAGATACTATTCTTAAAGGGTGTATCACCATGACAGTTCACAGATATCAGATGCTACTCTCAAAGGGTGAAGCACCATCACAATTCAGGGATATCAGAAACTCCTTTCAAAGGGTTTATAAAAATGACAATTCAGAGATATCAGAAACTTCTCTGTAAGGGTTGTTGACCATGATAATTCAGTTGCTCCTCGCAAAGAGTTTATCACCATGACAATTCTGGGATATCAGATACTATTCTTAAAGGGTGTATCACCATGACAGTTCACAGATATCAGATGCTCCTCTCAAAGGGTGAAGCACCATCACAATTCAGGTATATCAGAAACTCCTTTCAAAGGGTTTATAAAAATGACAATTCAGAGATATCAGAAACTTCTCTGTAAGGGTTCGTGACCATGATAATTCAGTTGCTCCTCGCAAAGAGTTTATCACCATGACAATTCTGGGATATCAGATACTATTCTTAAAGGGTGTATCACCATGACAGTTCACAGATATCAGATGCTACTCTCAAAGGGTGAAGCACCATCACAATTCAGGGATATCAGAAACTCCTTTCAAAGGGTTTATAAAAATGACAATTCAGGGATATCAGAAACTTCTCTGTAAGGGTTCGTGACCATGATAATTCAGTTGCTCCTCGCAAAGAGTTTATCACCATGACAATTCTGGGATATCAGATACTATTCTTAAAGGGTGTATCACCATGACAGTTCACAGATATCAGATGCTACTCTCAAAGGGTGAAGCACCATCACAATTCAGGGATATCAGAAACTCCTTTCAAAGGGTTTATAAAAATGACAATTCAGGGATATCAGAAACTCCTCTCTAAGGGTTTGTGACCATGATAATTCTGCTGATCACAATTACACTTCAGGGATATCAGATGCTATTTTCAAAGGGTTTATTACAATGACAATTCACGGATATCAGATGCTCCTCTTAAAGGGTGTATCACAATTCCGGGATATCAGATACTGCTTTCAAAGGGTTTATTACAATGACAATTCAGGGATATCAGATGCTACTCTCAAATGATTTATCACCATGCCAATTCAGGGATATCAGATGCTCCTCTCAAAGGGTAAAACTGTTTCATTTCGGGGATATCATATGTTACTGCCAATTACCCCCCCCCCCCCCCCCCCCCAATGCAATTCAAATGATTTATCTCCTTTGCGAGGAGCACCTGAATTATGCTACTGTCAAAGGGTTTGTTCCCATGACAATTCAGGGATATCAGATGTCCCTCTCAAATAGTTTATCAGCATGATAGTTCAGGGAATTCAGATGCTACTCTCAAAGGGTTTATTACAATGGTAATTTTGGATTCTCAGATGCTACTCTAAAGGGCTTTTTTACAATTGCAATTCAATCATGCCAGGAGCTTCTCTCAAAGGCTTTATCAACATACCAGTTCATGAATATAAGGTGCAACTTTTAAATGGCACTGGCAATTCGGGGATATCATATGTTACTGTCAAAGTTTTTTCCAATGATATTCAAGGATAATAGATGCTACCTCAAAGGGTTTATTACAATGGAATTCTAAAAATATCTAATGCTACTTTCGAAGGGTTTGTTACAGTTGTAATTCAAGGATACGATACCTCCCCAAAGGGTTTCTAGTATGACAATAAAGGGATATATGACTCTACTCTCAAAGGGTGTGCTTGAATGGCAGTTCAGGGATGTCGAATCGACTCTCCTGAGGTTATTACAATTTCAATTCCGATATAGCAGATGCTATATTCTAAAGTGTCTACTAATTGCAATGGCAATTTAAGAATGTAAAATGCTACTCTCGAATGGTTTATTAGAACACAATTCATGGATATCGCGGAATACTTTCAAAAGGTCTACTAGTATTAACAATAACTATTTATGGATATCATTACATTTGTAATTGAGGGATATCAGATGCTACTTTCAATGGGTTTATGACAATACAATTTAGGGATTTCTCTGGCTACTCTTAAATGGTGTATAACCGTAACAACTCAGGGATATAATATGCTTGTCCAAAGTGTTTATTACAATGGCAATCCAGGAATATCAAATGCTCCTCTAAAAGGGTTTATTACCAAGACAATTCAAGTATATCAGATGCTCCTTTCAAAGGGTTTATTACAATGGCAATCCAGGTTTAGCATATGCTATTCTGAAAGGGTTTATTACAATGGCAATCCAGGGTTACCAAGAATGAAGGTTTCCACGAATCCAAAAGTAAAATCACAAAAATACTGAACTCCGAGGAAAATGGAAAGTCCATAATCAAATGATTAATCACATCAAACGAATAAAGAACAACTGTCACATTCCTGACTTGGTACAGGCATTTTCAAATGTAGAATCATGCACGAGTTTGATAATCAGAAAAAAATCATAAGTGGTGGACTATCCTATCCATGAACATATTAAGAATTTATCAATACAATATATGCTCAGATATTCAAGTCACAAAATGATCTTACAACTGTCAAGAAAATTACATAAGGTGCAGGAAACAAATATCTGTCCAAATAATATAAATGATGTCATTGGTAAAGTCGTCTTCAAAAATTGAAGTTATCTCCCATTGTCCAGAATTTAGTTAAATTTAACTACAACCAATGCTTTATTCAATGCAGTATTTAATTTTACTTTCCACTGATAAATTCAGGCAATATTTACCCTTCTATGCTTACAAGCACTTTGATTGAACTAATAGTCTTAGGAATAATAAATTAAGACGAAACATATCTTACATTAAGATTGATTGATTGATTGATTGATTGATTGTTGCTTAGCGTCCAGTGGCAAATATTTCATGCATATTCAGGACGAGAACAAGTTCACAATAAACACAATATGTAGGTTGATACGATAGAGGCCATCTGGGATGATGGTCGGGGAAATTTGGACTGCCACCGGAAAATGAGGGTATCTTGGATAGGGACAGAAATTTAGCCTTGCAACAGGCCACCTACGGACCCCTCAAAGAGTCTTACATTAAGAGGACTTCCTTGTGCTTAACAAGTTAGACAAGACGAACAAGATGGAGGTTAATCCAGCAAAGACACTTCGGATGCACGAAATTTATAAAATATCGACTCTTGGTCCATACCGCTGCTACCCTATTGTATATTCAGCTTATATTACGGTATAGACAGGATATATAACATACTTATTACTATTCTTAAATTAAGAAATTATAAAGATACAAGTTAGGTTCAAACTCCCTCAGACAGATTTGAACAAGACGAATCTTTAGAATCTTATTGGTCATATAGGTCCTAGTGTTTCTGGCTTTGAAATTTCTAGGTATCATTGGGTATGAGCATTCCTGATAAAGGTTAGACCTGGGAAGCTCATACAAATTTAAAAAGTTTTTATTTCATCTCCGATGCTTCCCTCCATAAGTCGTGTTGAATAAATGCACCATTTGCATAACATGTTATTAATGCTAGTTTTCAAAATCCAATAGGGAACATAATTTATGATTGAAAAGGAAATACAAATGTAATGTCAGCTATGTAGTTGAGAGGAAAAATAAAGAACTGAAGAAGGCCAATGGCCGAAACGTCTAAAAAAAACTGGTTTATTGATACAATTACATGTTATTAATGAATAATAACTAGAACTAGAATATACAACCAAGCTTCTGTAAATCAAGCTAAACACACTTTGTAGAGACATAACTCTATATGAATCTGCTAAGATGAAAAAAAGGTTTGTAAAAAAAAATCATCTTTAATTGGAAACATGAGAACACTAACAAGACAATTTTTCACATGCATTACATTTAAAAAAAATGGCATTTTTTGCATATCTTTGTACTGTGAAAAACCGGGTCTATTGAACTGATGACCAAATTAGAAATAAGTACGTGTATACAAGAGAAAAGGATTACACTACACATATACCTAATGGTAAAGAAAACATTCATCATTTACATCAAATCAGAAATATAATAGTCTGATATCATGTTTTTTTTTTTATTCTTCAGATAACTCGTGATGAATTTGATAACTATTATAGTGGTGTCTCTGCCTCAGTGGACAGTGATGTGTACTTTAATTTAATGATGACCAATGCTTGGAAGCTGTGATTAGCTGATGTCATCAAATATTTATTTAAAATTATAGAGCAGGTTCTCATCGAGACTAAAACCATCTAATATTTATTATTTACAAAATAGTAGGTCGTTTTCCTGGGGGCTAGTCATCGAATATCTATTATTAAAATACGAGGTTCTCAACAAGAATCATTTTGCTCATGCAGACTAAAGTATTCATCTATTTAGTATTTATAAGATAGTATGCGGTTCTTAAAAAAGTCAATAAACAAAACATTTGGCTTATGTAGAACTACTTTTCATATGATATTTTCTGCTTTCATTATGTTGGGATAAGATGAAAGGGTACTTCTATAGCAACACATTTACTTAACTTTGAAGGCTAAACTGGCTCTTGGTGGGGTAAGATGAAAGGGTACTTCTATAGCTACAGATATACTTAACTATGAAGGCTAAACTGGCTCTTGGTGGGGTAAGATGAAAGGGTACTTCTATAGCTACAGATATACTTAACTATGAAGGCTAAACTTGTTACAGGAGTAGTAAGAATTTCCAGAGTCTGTTTTGAGGATCTGCTTTAGACTTAGTACTATATTACCCATTGGAACCTAGTATTAGTCTGGCTTATGGACACTACATTTTATAAGAACATTTTTTTGAACAGTAATGCTCAATTCTTGTACATATTCTCTGTTATATTAAACTATGTAAACTCTTGCATGACTTTTTGTATGTTGTCTTTATGTTAACCATTGTCATTTGTACACTGGAACTTGGTCAAAACATAAAATAATGAAAAATGTTAGACATATTTACAACTTGACAAGTTCCAATGTACAATATTGAGTCATCACAACAACAGAATAAAAAAAATCCTTCCATAAAACTCTGATCTCAAAGGTGTTCAACTGAAATTCTTTACAAAGGAGGTTGTATGAGATCATTGTCTCAAACTTAGTCAGCCTTGGGCATGTAGTACAATGAGCAATAATGTTACACACTAATTGATAGAATCTATTTCTTTTCTAGATGGTAAAGGTAAGATTATTGGAGTTTTACAATCAACACTTATTCACCCAGTCTCCTAATATACACTTCACATATAAAAAAGAAATTAAATATAATTATTGATTTTGAGACGAAATGTTAAATATGCATGTGTCTGTTATTTAATCATCAACATGTTCTGTTTGTTGTATCCACCTTCCTTGGTTATAACTTACCACCTCATATGAATGATCACCAGGATTATACATATTATGATCAACACTATGGCTACCACTAGTGAAGCAGGAATTGCCCACTCTTTCACTGTACTTAGTTTAAACTCAGTGTATATTTCAGTCTCTAAGGTATTGGACAGTGATATTGGGCTATTATAATAGTAAGGAGATGTGGTATAGTTGTGAATGGGAAAGCTATTCACCAGAGACTAAATGACTTAAGCAAGTAAAGGTCAATGTACAGCTTTCAAAACCTATTGTTAATTACTTTCTGTTTTGTTGGTAAAGGATAAGATAACTTTGCCCAACAGTTCCAACATTTTCCTACTGGAAACAATGTCAGATATAAGTTCTTTGTTTAGTTATCTCATATTAAAGGAAGCATCTTTTTTAATGTTGACATAAATCAAATCCATTAACTCTCCATGATAATACAAGTGGAGTGGTCAATTGATTATTGGTTGTTTTATGATTTGGGTAAACGGCCCTCACTAAACGCATGTTTTTTCGTTATTGTATTTGCTGGGTTCCTGTTTCAAAGACATATGCCTCATGTCTCTGTTCATTCATATAAAAGGATAGCATGTCTATTTGGATGAGGAATTGAATTATTAAAACAATAAACTCATAACTGCCCATTATTACATACATTATAGTAGACAATATAAAAGTTCATACAAACAAACACAATTTCAATCTATGACAGACTGGTGAAAACTTTCTATGTACACTATCATGATTCCTTGTAAAATAGTTTTATAGAACAGGTGGATAGAACTTAACTACTTTACACAGACATGTTCAAACTAATAACATACTTGTTCCCATAAGATTAAGGAACATTTTCTAATAACCTGAATATTATAACTGGACTTTTTGAAATCTTGAAGACTGAAGAGGATAACAGTAAGGTAATGAGATATTATAGAGTTAGTCTCCAGTGCTTTCTGTTTATGTGAATATGTAAGAGTCCTACAAACGTTCAGTTTCATCCTCAAACCAGTTAAATGAAATGCATACAATAATTTCAAGGCAATGAAGCATTTACCTGCTTCATACTAAAATACAAATTTTCTACAAAAATGTTTGATACACATTTTTATTTGGTACACTACGGTTATGATGATTTTGAGTAAAATAAATCCACGCCAATTAATGATGTCAAGGATTTTCATATCATATTATTGTTTTTTTACTCAGATTCCTATATTCAAGGCTACAGAGCAAACTTTTAATGAACTATTAGACAAGCTATTTAAAAAACCCTTTATGCCTAAAAACATCAATGGTTTAACCACATTTTAAACTTTGGCAACATCGTGAAGCTAGGCTAAAAAATACACATAAACAAAAAATGGACAATATTTATTTTAGCTTTACACTTGTTTATCCATTCAGACTAAAATAAGAAAGTCTATCTATTTGATAGCAATTTACAGATATAAATTCATACACTTAAGCTACTAAAATATGTGTTGTCCACATTGTCATTTAAAAATAATATTTTACATAAGATTAACAACAAGCTGAGTATGCAAACATTAATACTGCACATGCACACAAAATATAACTAGTTAGCATTAATTGTATACACACATCGTACATTACAGATTACAAGAGATGAGTTTGATAATTATTACAGTGGAGTCAGTGCTTCTATAGATAGCGATGCTTACTTCAACTTAATGATGACCAATGCTTATAAACTTTAATGCCAAAACAGCGGCATGGCTTATTATTGAACTGAAAAAACCTTTTGTGAATTCTTATAGACTTTAATGCCAAAAGGTGGACATACAACACCCAATATTATTATGAGTAAGAGTTATCAATTTTTTTTATATTGTTGTAAATTTCACTGAATGAGAATCATTGTTTTATTCACATGCAACTGAGAATTCTTATAAAACATATAATAAAGAAAATTTGCACTCCAAGATTGCTTGATTTATAATCCCAAACATAGTCCTCCAAAAGAGGTATTTACAATGTTAACATAATAGAGTTCTTTTAATTAGTCAGTTGCGGATCCAGGGTGTGTGTTATTTGTGGATGTCTGAGGGTTGGAACCCCCTATCATTTAAACGATCAATGCTCAATGCATTTGAATTGAAGCATATAGTTGGAACCCCCCCCTTTTAAAATGGCTGGATTCGCCCCTGTTAGTTGCTTAACGGGTAAGAAATTATGCTCCATCAGTTATTTAATTACTAATACAAATCGTCACTGAACATTTAAATACAATTACACAAAATAGAGACTAAACACCACACAAATTAACAAATATTAATGAACAAAAGAAGTGAAATGTCAGAAAGAGAGAGCTAGGAAAAACAAAAGTGCAATTTATGGTTGTTGGTTTGTTAAAAGAGATAATAATTTCCATCAGATGATTTACTAGAAGGAGAATGAGCTAACAGAACTTCTGTGATAACTTATCAAAAATAGTTTATTTTGGAATCTAACAGAAATACTATAAAAAGATGCAATGGTTATCAAATCAGTTTGTCTGTTTTACTGGACAGAGAATTCACTCTGTTTTTTTAATTTAAAAAACTGATTTATAAAAGACTGTAAAAATGAATTTATGCATAACAAATGATTCCATAACTAAAAACACAAACAACAAAAAAAGATAGATGATTCAAAATATAATGTTCTTATTAATCAAATAATATCAGCAAATGCAGATTATCTATAAAAATCATAGCAGATTCAAAATATAATGTTCTAAGTAAACAACAAAGTTTATTTTTTGATTAACTTTTCTGGTTTTCATGACAGCACATGAATAATAAATGCTTGATGGATTGCTCCTTCCATATCTATGACAGCTTTATATTACTGTTTAGTTCAGTCTGATCAAAACTTATCCATAACAACATATCACGATGGTATGTTGTCTAAATGGTAAATTCTCTGGGTTTTAATACGATCTGTATTGGTCTGGTTCATTCTGATTAGTCTAGGTTTCCATGAAGACATTATGTATGAATGACCATGTTCAGGTTTTAGTCAGCCGCTAAGATACAAGCCCTCAGTAACGATGTTCTGATTCAGTCTGATAAGTCTAAGTTACTATGATATTATAAAGTTATTAATCTAGTCTGATTGGTCTTCTGGTTCATCTTCTTTCAGCATTACATAAGATAACTTAGCAACGTCTTTCCGTAGATTTTTTATACTGTATGTATTACCTACAAAATATATCATTTTTATAGCAGTGAATTTAAACCATGAGGTTTGACTAAATAATTGCTTTCTGATTGTCCTTCTAATTTCAAAGCTTATTTGTTGATCATTTTAAAATTATAACCTTAAATGTCATCAAACCAGGAGTATTATAATAACAATGTTTGATTAACATATTAAGTATATCACCCTTTAATCACTTATGACCTATATATCTTATTCTATATATAAACAAGAGTGCACATGCTGAGATGTCTCACCTTATTTCCTAACCATTGATATTATGTTGATAGTTCCAAAATTAAATCTTTACTACAACTATCACATACACTTTAATAACATAATCCAAGCAAATGAGATAAGGTCAGATAAACCAAACTTGAAATGCATTTATACCTTACAATCATTGCATACACCAAATAGTCTTAAAAAAAAGTTCACCTGTTGCACATAGTATCTTAGCAACAAACTTAACCAGGAAAACTTAACATGGATTCATGAATTATGAAAATGAGGTCAAGGTCAGATGAATCCTGCCAGACATAGTCAGATGATAATTTCCAGACAGACATAAACACCTTTGTTCATTCCATACATCAAATATCGTTGACCTACTGCTTATAGTTTTAGAAAGACAGACAAAAAACAAGAACATTGAGCAATGTACCATCAAAATGAGACCAAGGTCAAATAAAACATGCCAGACTGACAAGTACATCATAATATATTTTCATATACAAAATATAGATCAGTTATTGCATTTGCATACAGTATTAGAAAAACAGACCAAAACTTATGCTAATGTGTTGCCAGTAAACTTAATTGATGCTGTGGAATCATTAAATACAATATTGTTATCTTAATTCTAATGAATGTAAAAACTTACCTCTAGGTACAAAGAATTGATCATGTGTAGATAGAATGACACTAGTGGATTGTATTGTTACTAAAAGCTTGCCAAATATTATGTGAAATATCTGAAAATAAAATGCAAGCAAAACTCAGAAATCTTGACCATCATCCATATATCTTTTACTTACATAGCGCTGTCTGGTAAAATAAAATAAAATAAAATGTGACTAAATGACAAATCCTTTATCTTCTATGAAGTCACAAGTACTTGGTAAGAAATATAATATGGGGACAAAGTCCCCTATTACAGTAGAAAATTCAATAAAGAAAAAAAAAAAGAAAAAATCGGGAAAATTTCCCGAATTTTTCATTGTACTAATGATCTCAAAATCATTCAATTTTTTTTTGTCGTGTTTTTGAATTTCTGGATCTGCGCAGAAATCTTCTCCCATTTCCGGTCTTGTTCACATGAGACTTTGAAAAAAATGTATATTTATAAGTCCAAGAAAGGAACTAAGACTAATTCATTTAAAAAAAATGTTTGTTATTAAAAAAACAGTACCTGATGACAGCGTTTCTTTGTTTACATTGAATATGACGTCATAACTTAAATAACGTCACAACGAAAATCCCTAACAACAGAACCAATATCGGAAACGTTACAGTATTTCGGTTTCTCTTTTTAACATTGTTGATTAAAAAAAAAAATCATAGACTTCGTTCCCATTCACAGGTAATGCCTGCCTCATATTAAATTTAGATGCATTCTACACCTAAAAAACTTTTCAGTTTATGATAAACATCGATTTGTATAGAAGCTGTTGATGAAGAAAGACTTGTCAAATAAAAAGAACTGTCCTAAAATAACATAAATAAATTTCTGTAATAACTTAAGTATTTATAGCAAAGAATACCTTTCATTCATAAAGTAATAATCAAAGAGCTGAAAGCTCTGAAGAAAAATGACGCCACTGTCTCTAATATTGGGATAGTTTTTATGCAAGTCTTGATTTTCACATACCGTAATTAGTTTAACAATGCAACATGTATCGTGAGCATATAATTGATATTCGTATATGTGTGTGTGTGTGAAGTGAAGGTGACAACTGGCTGGTTTTTTAAGACAAATGAATAGGTCAAGACTAGCTGAATTGTACAAATAAATACCGTAGAAAGGCTTGTATATTTCTCACTGGTACATAGTCTGAATCTGGGTCCGTTCGCTTCCATTCACGTTTGCGCCCACTCATTTTCACCCCTTTCACTTTCACACCCTACATTGTTCGCACCCAATCTTAATTGGTTTTGTGTTTAATAACTCTGTAAGCAAGTGTTTTCTTATAAGTATAATTGTTGTCATTGTCTCAAAATAAAGTGAGACAGCAATTTTTTTTTGGTGTTGAATAAATCTTAATCATGTTTTGGATAAGGTATTGCTAAAAATAATAATAATCCTTTCTAAATAAAGTGGTATTTTGTCAACGTTTTATTTTGTGTTGAATAACTCTTAATCATGTTTTGGTTAGTGTATTGCTATAACTTGTTTCATTGACTTGTTTCAAAATGAAGTGAGATTCTGACTGTTTGTTTCTGCGTGTTGAATAAATTTTATCATGTTTTGGTTATATTAGTGGATTGCTATGTTTTAATTATTTCGTTGTTTCAGATCAATGGGACCAAGCTGTTAAAAACAATTATCTTTTGTGTTTTTTCCTTTTAAATCTTCAATGTTTTACTCATACCAAGCTATAAATACATTCAGTATTTACACCAAAGCAATTTAAAACAACAACCATGATTTTCCAATTATTCAACTTGAATTTGAATTAAAATTGGGCGCGAATGAGTAGAGTGTGAATGTGCGAACGTGTAGGGTGCGAAAATGTATTGGGCACAAACAGACCTGATACCACACAGTCTGAACCCCCTTCTCCCACAAAATATTAAGTAAATAATCTTTTTGTTACTGCTATCAAAGGTCTAATGAAACTCAGATAGTTTCAAACATTTGTCAAAGAATTCTAGTCAAACTGGCACCTAGTTAAATTGGCACCTGGACAAATCAGCACCTGGTTAAAATCGACACCTGATATAGTCAATTCGTCACCCATGTTAAATATATATTTTTAACAGTATTTTACGCAATAGGGTAAAAATAAGAAAGGGGTTGCCAGAATTTTTTTCAGTATTTAAGCAAAAAGAGTTATTTAAATACTAACTTTCACATTTTTGGGTGTTCATGTACATTTTGTATATATTTATTTTTCTCAACTAATGACTTTTTTGGTGTATTTTTAATGATATATATATATATGAATAGTCCAAATAATTATTACGTCTGGCAAGGCTTTTTAATTTTATTCTGGAACACCTTCCTATAACCGCAAGGCTATGTTAATTTTTTTTCTGGGACGCCTTCCTACGAACGTCGTATGAAGGCGTCCCAGAAAAATAATAAAATAGCCTTGCCAGACGTCATAATTATTTGGACTAATACATGAGATATTGTGTATTTTTCTGCATTATTTCAACCAGTTGAGCATTTTACAGGATTGTTGGTTTAATGCTGTTTAAACTTTACTGAAAGACAAACACCTTAAATTTGCTAATTATTTGGCATGAAAGTTTGATTTATTGAAAGGGACTCATAGTTTTCCATTTTATTTTAATAATTGACTTGTTTTTACAATTACACAAATTGTCTAATTGTTAAAACAACAGCTTTTGTAAGGGCTTCGTTGTTTACCTTTATACACTACATATTCACTTTCGTTTCGTGGTTTACCAAAATACACAACAACATATTCACTATGTACTTGGTAACAGTAATTAATTAATTGAATAGAAAATATTATAACAAATATTATTGGATGCCGAATTGACGTCGAATAGGTGCCGATTTGACTAGATGCCAATTTAACCAGGTGCCGACTTGACTTGTACGTTTCAATTCCTCTGTGATCGTTTGCGGTATTTTCTTGAGAAAACCTATTTTCCATCATCAAAGAGAAGAAGAAACTGCTTTAAAATGATTCTGGAACGCTTCATGATTGTTAAAATAAGTTTAATTCACTCAAAAACAATTTTAAAACTTGCGATTAAACAGGAAGTTTCCAAAGCACGTGTAAAAGAAGAAATTAACCGGTGAGAGTGGAAATCCGTATATGACAGATATCCCTATAGTACGACTTTGAAAGTAAAACAGTTCAATCCTTTTGTAAAACAATCTTTAATATACCTATCACATTAATGTTTGAAGGGTCTTAAGCTTATTCAAACCATATAAGTCGGTATGAAACACCAAAACGGAATGAACAATAACCGATTACGTTTTGTAGTTTACAAATTTTAAAACTGGTTCCCGTCAAACTACAACACTTTGTTCGAGTGTAGTGGAATACAAGCAAAAACCAGTGTAAACTGGGTCCTGGCTGAATTAATACTACATAATGATGCATAATGATAACACAAGCAGATTCCAGTTTGTATGGAAAATAGGAAATACGAAACCAAGCGCGGTAGGCAGAGAAATGTAATGAAGTTCAGGTCGGCAGTTATGGAACAATGACTGCGTCATTTTCCAAAAAAGTATCCTTACAAAAGCTAATACTTAGGAAATGCATTTTTTATATAATCTTTTGAGTAAAAATTTCCTTTACCATTATTGATCAGTTTTAGAATACCAGTGTACTATTTCTAAAAGTGTATTTTTTTCCTTGACAATATTATTATTAAACTGATTTAATTATTACCACTGTTCCCTTAGTAACAGCCTGTACTGGTTTCTCCTTTAAACCATTTAGTTGTAACATTCCTGTACCAAAGGCTGGTTGATTAATAGACCTAGTCATGAAGAATGGGTCACTGTCACAGGCTTCTTCTCCATCAGGTCCAAATTTTAAGCTTTGTTCTTTAGTTCCAATGCATTCTAACAAAAAACATCAAACACATATATACCAAATATTTCAATTTCCATAAGAGTATGCACTTAACATAAAGCTATAAGGATCAGTATTCTGTAACACTATCCTAGCTACTCTTATTATTAACTTATTTTCTAAAATATCTGGTCATCTTTCTGACCGTAGTTTTAACCCTTTCGCCGATGAGTCCCGGTTTACCGGGATTCACGCTACAGACATCTGACGATGAGTCCCGTTTTACAGGGATTGGAATACATCTTTTATGTTTCCCCTCAAAACAGTGCAAACATGAGTTATCTTTCTTTGATGATTACCCGGATGTAAGTGTAAACATGGCGCTTCCGTTTGTTGAAAACCATGTCAAAATCAGAGGAAATTTACGGAATTTACGAGAATTTGAAATGAGTGTACATTTTTGTTGAAAGATTATGGAAGAATTGAAGCCAAACTCGTATACTTTTTTGACATAAAATGTCGTTTAATGTACAAAACACTTGGAATGGACATCGTTCAGTGTGAGGAATTTGTACAGCCTCATAAAATTTTTCAAAATTTTGCCGTTTTGGGTTAAAAAATTACGATTTGGGGTCAAAAAGCAGAATTTTGAGAATTTCACCTAGATAAGGCCGAAAATTTGAAAATTTGAATATTTTATGAAGAAAAAATTATCAAAACATGAATAAAACTGTGAACATGGTGTTAGTGAATGAAATAAATACACAAATAACAACAAACAAGTTTTTATTGACATTTATTTTGAAGATCTCCCACTTGAGTAATAGTAGCCAGGGAAGCCATCGTCGCAGAGTAGCTTCTGTCTGGGCAGCAATCGGTGAAAGGGTTAATATCTGCCTTTAAACAAAATATCACAAGGTTCAAGTTGACTATACACCTGTCTGCTTATAACATTGTAGCCGGCGACACAAGAGGCACTACTCATACATTGTCCATTATCTATAAAGTGAATTGACACAATATAGTCTGTACTAATAATAATACTAAACAGTTGCTAAAACTGGACATAGTGAACTTACCAAGCATGACATCCTCTTCATTATCTGGATTATATACAGTAATTTCTGTATTAAATGTTGTATCAACTTCTGATGGCAGTTCTGCATGAGCTGATAATCTTCTTGACAACCTCCGATCAGGCTTTTCTACAAAATAATTCAATCAAAAAAATACTTATGCTTCACTACATCATATCTGTTTTGAATTTATAATGATAGTAAACAGTGGGTAATGTATAAATGGATCTCAATACTGTCTCTCCACCTTAAAGTACAGGGTAACTGACCAAAAGATTTATCTCCCATCAGTACTGTTGTTCAAAATTATCTGCACTATTACTGTTAGACTGTCAGTCTAAATGATTTACTTTATTACTTGTGGACTATTGGCCTAAAAAATTCACATTTTAACTACTAATTGAATGTTAGTACCATAGATCTTCATTGTTAGTCCCAAAAATCTTCATCACTACTGTTGGACTGCTTGTCAGGGAGATCTAGATATCTGCTGGTTAACCAATAGACCCACATGACTAATTATAGACTGTAAGATTTATATATCTTATACTTACTTCTTCCTTTGAGTTGATTTTTCCGTTTAAGTTCCATGGCCTTCAGCTTAGCTTCAGATACAGATGGCTTAACACCAATGATTGCAAAGCCTCCTGAAAAGTAATAAATTATTTTTTATAAAGTATAAGGATAAAGAACACAACAGTTGTTTACATATTCAAGGTATGTGTCCAAAGTACATGAATGCCCCATCATTTTCTATGTTCAGTGGACTGTGAAAATGGGATAAAATCTCTAATTTGGCATTAAAATTAGAAAGATAATATCATAGGGAACATGTTTACTAAGTTTCAAGTTGATTGGACTTAAACTTCATCAAAAACTACTTCAACCAAAATCTTTAACCTGAAGCAGGAAGGACAAAACAGACAAACAAAAGGATGAAAGAACGAAACAGGCGCACAGACCAGAAAACATAATGCCCATTAATGGGGCATAATGAATAAGGGATAAAAAGAAGATGTTCACATAAGTCTTGTGAGTAAGAATTAAATACTACATAATTTACCTGATTTTCGTCTTTCATAAATAGGTATTTCTAGTTTGTAATTGTCCAATCTTTGTAAACGAGTACGCCTGGATCTTCTGACGCCTTCTGGTGCTGGTTCAGGAGAAACTAAAAAACAAATAGTCAACATATAAAGGAAGAAATAATAATTAATCAAAGCAAAAATACTTGTAACAAAAATAAGTTTTCCAGTTGATATATCTCACTTATTATGAATATCATTAATCAGTTTATTACTGTTTAGTTTATTACATTGTCATACAATAAACCTATTCAAGTTTGATTTTATTCTGTTTGAAGCATCTTCCTATTTCATGACACACTTATCGATTATGTCCTCGTCACAGTCATCCAAGAATGTTTCTTATCAAGTTCCTGTTATTTTTCAAGTGTATGTTCCTATTTTTCTAGAGTCTCTTAATAATGTTATTCTATCTTCTTCATAACTTACTTTGTTTAATTTTTATTGTGTTTAAGTTTGAGTTATCTTTGAAGTCACATCATTCAAGTTACATTGTTTTATCATGTTTTGGGATTGTTACTTTTTAAAAAGTTTGCAATATTTTACATCGAGTCACTTACTCATTTTGTTCAATTTTGGGTTAACTATTTTTTCAGGTGTCTGTGAAGAAGTCATTTCAAATGCATGTACTAACGATCCATCTGTCATGTTCTGTGTCTGGTCTATACTGCTGCCTGTTCACAGAAAAAAAAATCAAATGCTGTCACATTCACAAAAACATTCTTCAATTATTAGATTTTTTAAAAATGTTGAATAAGTATTTCAAAATGAAGCAAAGATGAAAAAAATATATCAAAACAGCAGAACTACATATTCAGTGAAGAAACAAAACTAAACTAGAGCCTGTGTCGCTCACCATGGTCTATGTAAATATAAAACATAGGAAGCAGATGGATTCATGACAAAATTGTGTTTTGATGATGGTGATGTGTTTGCACGTCTTACTTTACTGAACATTCTTGCTGCTTACAGTTATCTCTATCTTTAATGAACTTGGCCCAGTAGTTTCAGTGGAAAATGTTAGTAAAAATTTACAAATTTTATGAAAATTGTTAAAAATTTACCATAAAGGACTACAACTCCTTAGGGGGTCAATTGACCATTTCAGTCATGTTGACTTATTTGTAAATCTTACTTTGCTGTACATTATTGCTGTTTAAAGTTTATCTTTATCTATAATAATATTCAAGATAATAACCCAAAACAGTAAAATTTCCTTAAAATTACCAATTTAGGGGCAGCAACCCAACAACGGGTTTTCCGATTCATCCGAAAATATCAGGGCAGATAGAACTTGACCTGATAAACAATTTTACCCTGTCAGATTTGCTCTAAATGCTTTGGTTTTTGAGTTATAAGCCAAAACTGCATTTTACCCCTATGTTCTATTTTTAGCCATGGCGGCCATCTTGGTTGGTTGGCTGGGTCACGCCACACATTTTTTAAACTAGATACCCCAATGATGATTGTGGCCAAGTTTGGTTTAATTTGGCCCAGTAGTTTCAGAGGAGAAGATTTTTGTAAAAGTTAACGACGACGGACAACGACGGACGCCGGACGCAAAGTGATGGGAAAAGCTCACTTGGGCCTTTGAGCCAGGTGAGCTAAAAACATTGTGATAGCATACATCTTAATAAAATTGTAACAGAGATCTACATTGTGTCATAGATCAAATGCATTTGTTCAGTGTATGTTCACTTGTGTTTATATGTCTTTTGATTGAGTTGAGTCAATTAGGAGGTAACTGTATCATATTTTAAGGTTGGCCTTCGTAAAACATAAGATTTTACAATGGCAAATTGAATTTACGGATATTTGCGACATTAAAATCAAGTTTTACGAAGACCAACCTTAAAAAACAATACAGTTATCTCCATTCTAATGCAGTATGTTAAAATCAATTCCCCTTCATAAATATTTGGTCTAAAATGACATAAATGAAAAACTTCGCGAAACTGTTGCAATGTCTCTAGCATCTAAACCATTTGACGTCATATGTATACTCACAATGTCAAATATAAAGACTCAACGTATTTATACTTTTTAAGTTTCAGAATGGTTTCAATGTTGACTAAAAGAAGATTTTTAGACGCAAAATGTAACTTTCTTGTTTATTTTTTGAGAAATTACATACCAAAATATTTGGTATTCAAAATGGTGGCTTTTGATAGAACGTCGAATCTAACCCTTCAAAATATTTGTCCATGTCCAATGAAAATTATCGGTACAAACAAATTGCATTAGAATTGATATTATATAGTCTGTCTTTCTTTGTTCTGATGTTACACAAATCTTTGAGTAAGGGCGAAGGTTGGTACCTATTAAAACATTTAAACCCACTGCATTTGTTTGCACCTGTCCTAAGTCAGGAACCTGATGTTCAGTAGTTGTCGTTTGTTGATGTGGTTCATAAATGTTTCTAGTTTTTTATATAGATTAGACTTTATGGTTTCCCAGTTTGGATGGTTTTACACTAGTAATATTTTGGGCCCTTTATAACTTACTGTTCCGTATGAGACAGGTTCCATGTTGAAGACCATACTTGGGTTTTTCTTTTACAAATTGTGACATGGATGGAGAGTTGTCTCATTGGCACTCATACCACATTTTCTTATATCCACTATCAAGCTCAGATAAGTTTTCTGGTTGTTATATAAATGAAAGCTTATAATTACACACCAACAAATTAAAGAAAATTAATAAAAGTGAATAAAAATGCCTATAATGTAAGACACAGACAGAGTATTCCAACAACTGCCTGAACTCAGAATTATAATGTACTATCTACCTGTTGTATTTTCCACATCAAAGGATGTTTCTATAACTTTTCTGCTAATTGTTACTCGTCTTTCTTTACTCTTGCTACCTTTTCCTTTGACAATACAGGGAGTAGTATTAATGACATCAGTGGGAGGAGCAAACCTCATGGAGCTTCGACGTCGGATAATGTTTGGGATTTTCCCATCTATATCTGCTTCATCTTTGTTTACAATATGCGGACCAGAGCTGTCAGGATCTTTGGAAATATCAGGTTCACCATTATCAAGTTCTGACATGTCATTATCCGTTATATTCTTATTGCTCGTCTCTTGTTGGGGGGTATCTGTATCTGCTATTCATTTAAAAATAAGTAAAATCAAATTATTTTTGTAACATCTGTTAAAAATTTAAAGCACATATCTCTTTTGTGTTTCCTCTACTGAACATTTTCTTTTAACTCAGGCCTTTCTCACATTTATAGAACCTTTTGTAATAGGCAAACATAATTTTTATTTGCTGGCTAATTTGAAATAACTTCTGAATACTGAACCTGTCTTTACACTATTAATTATATATTGTGTTACTTTCTACAGCAATAGCATTACCTTCCATAACAATCGTTCTTCTCTTACTTCTGAAGGATACTCCACTCTTTAGACCTTCCTTTAACAAACTAGCAGGGTCTGTCAAAAAATGAAATATTCTATACCTCTACATCCCTCCTTTTCCTCATTAATGTACTAGTCAACACAGTGTCTTACTATTTATCTGTCTTCCTTTCAACAATATTGTGATGACAAAATCTAGTTTGCCATCCTGTGAGTTTTGAAATTGATATATTGTGGAATGAAAAAAATATTCTCAAAAGTAAAATAAGTTTCAATTGTTCCTCTTTTGTATTTTGATTTGTTTACCTAGAAATATTTTAACTTATCTTACAAAACAAATTAATTATCCTGTTGTTCCCTTTACTAGCCATATTACCTTTCAGAAACAGTGATGTATCAAACATGAAATAAAATAGAATGCCACATTTAGATTATATGATGTACTTACATTGAATATCTGGTGTGTTGGTTACCATAATGTGTTGTTTTATCACAGGGGTGGTTACTTCATCTAAGAAAATAAAACATGAATATATTTACAACTGTGTACTCTTTTAGTATTTTTTATCTACTAAAAACTAGAGACTGAAACAATTCATATACCACATGAAATACATTTAAAGAAAACTTTTATAAGATAAATTACCACTTCTGATTTAATTTGGAATATAAAATATATCTTGAAAAGTTCACAACATAATACTCAAGAGTATTTAGTTCGTCTTTGGTGTGAACACTACTTCTTAGTCTGATTGATGGATGAGGTTTACCTGTTCAACTGACGAGTAAACTAGTACCAGACATTTTAGTATTTTAACCAAAATAATTAAAGCAAGTCCAATCATTTCTAACAATCCTTAACATAGAAACATAAATTACCAGATCTTTTAAAGAAGATATAAAAACATACCTGTGATAATTTCATTTGGAATACTTCTTTTTCTCGTTACTGGTGATGGCTTCTTTACATCCTTTCCTTTCTTTTTATCTTTCTTCTTCCTTTTGTCTTTTGTAGCCACTCCTGGAGTGGGCTCTTCAGAAGAAGACAATCTTGTGCTAATTTCATTGTTATCTTCAAAAGTCTGTAAATCTATAAATCATATGAAACATAAAACAAAATTGGAAAAACAGTGGTAGCATTTCTACTTTGTCCAGTATTTCTGATGATATGCCATTCATTGTCAATAGTTAAGATAACTTTGATCCAGTATAATAACAGTTTACTAAACCAATTATCCAGTAAAAATCTTAATATTTGGAGTTCCAAATATTTTAATCCAGGGTAAACATATATGAATCTGGTAAAGGTCTAATGTTCACTGCATTGCATGTTGAATAAACAGGAGTAGGAAAATTAAGGGCCTCATTTGACCTCAAATACAAGTTAGTTAATAAACATGTGAGAAACTGTAATCCAGTTACATATAGACTGATTATTAGTTACAGGTGAAGCATCTTGTATTTCTTGTTCATCAGCCAAACTTGTTTCAGTAGAATCAAACACAAATGACTTTTTATTTCTTTTAGTTATTTTCTTTTCTTTCTTCCCTCTTATATTTTCCTTCAGTTCTTCATCCTCATTGACATCAATATTTATCCAGTTACATATTTTATTGTATATCCATGTAAGTATATGAAAAGATATTGTTTGTTGACACATGCAGTAAATATTTCTGGTTCTACAAAGCCAATGGAAGTTGGCAAGTTTTCATTTAACAATTAAACAATCTGGTGGAACATTGAAATTATCATAAAAAGAATTCTTCTGGAGGCTAATACTTTTACTTAATGTAAATATCCTCAAAATCTTACCTGACATTTCATTCTGATTTGTATCACCTAATGACTGCTCTTCCATGTGTTCACTAGTGTGTAATTGAACCGACTCGTTACCTGTTACAGGTATACCTTCTTGTCCTAACACAGCATGTTCCTGAGTAGACTGATTATTAGTTTCAGGTGAAGCATCTTGTATTTCTTGTTCATCAGCCAAACTTGTTTCAGTAGAATCAAACACAAATGACTTTTTATTTCTTTTAGTTATTTTCTTTTCTTTCTTCCCTCTTATATTTTCCTTCAGTTCTTCATCCTCATTAACATCAATATTTATAACAGGTGCAGACTTTCTAGTGTTCCTTTTTTTGTTTGTTTTGACAGGACTATTACCTGTGGTCTTTCTTCTATTTGTTTTTCTTTGATTCTGTCTCAATTCTTTATCATCACTTAAGTTATTTGTCTTCGACAATTTCGACGAGTTAACGTCCGCTTCTTTTTCCAATTCTGAACCAGCAGAAATATATCTATCAATGACAATATTTGAATTATCTTCTCCTTCATGTGGACAAGTGTCTACAACTTCTTCTTCTTCATGTATATTATCTAAATCATTTTCCTCTTCATGTTTATTATCTACATTTGCTTCATGTTCATTGTCCAACACTGCTTTTTTTTGGTATTTGTTTACCTGGTCTGTTTCCTCTGGATGTTTGTTGTCTATCTCTACTTGATGATGACTGTCGTTATCTGGTTCCTCCTGTTGGTTATTATACACACCAGTACCCATTTTATTTTTACTGACCACATCTATTTCTTTTTCATGTATGCTTTCATGATTCAATGACTCCTCTGTAACTGACTTTTTCTTAGGTTTATTTTTTCCACCCCTTTTCTTCTTCTTTACCTCATCTTTTTCTTTCTGTGCTCCTTTTTTTCTAACAGTTTTAGATTTTTGTGCTTCTGTATCATTATCATTATGGCTGTTCCAATCACCTCCCAGCAGTTCATCATCATTTCTTTCCACTTTAGTTTTGTTTGTTTGTGTTTTGTTGAATAAAAATTGTGAACTTTCATCTGAATCAGTATCCAGTACAAATGTTTTCTTGTTCAGTAGCTGGTCATAAATAATAGAGCTATAGAAACAAAAACATGTCTTAATTAACTGGTCTGAGAAAGAATCTGTACAACAGATTGAAATAAGATGCAATAAATGAAACTCAATCTGACTTTGATATTTTATAATCCTTCACTTGAACAAAATGATATATTTCAATAATTAAAGAATAACTAATCGAAGATTTCAAAGAGAAATATTCAACAAGTGACCAAACAGCAGATTAATTCACAAATTATCAGTGTTGTTCGGTGATGATTTTTTTTTATATTTGAATTCTTTGATTAGTTATTCTTTTTATCACATTGGCAATTGGGTTTTTAGTTGAATTGATTTAAAAAATATAAGGTACTATGTCTTTTTCTACACATTAACAAATTGTTTTGATGCGAAGTCATTGACAATGTCTTGACCATGCCTATTGTTGTATGATGTCAGAGGAGTGAAATAACCTTTTTAATTAACATGTGAAATAATCGGTTTTCAAAATGTAACCATGAAAATGTGTCCAAAGACAATGACAGACAGAATTTTTATAATAATGAATCTAATAACAAGATATAAAGCATTTTGGTCCCCTACTGTCTAAAATAGAAAGCTTTTAAACAGATATATCATGTAAAGGAGGGGTATTTGCGAAAAATACCAGTCGAGAGAATGTTAAATTTCACCAGCCGTAAGGCGAGGGAACTTCATTCTCAAGACAGGTATTTTTCGCAAATACCCCTCAAGAACATGCTATATCTGTTTAATTACACTGAATGTTAACCTTCAAAAACGCATTAATGATCCTGACGTTACAAGCGTCCAGTCGGATAGAGTTTTTTTTGGCAAATACCACGGCAGAGAGGGTAATAAAGTCATATCCTTTTTGCATATACCCTGGCGGCGTTAAAAAATGAACGATATTCATTTGATAACAGTAAATTGGTGAAAAATACACTGGCTATCAACCAATCAAAACCCAGGATTCTTACATAAGGTGTAACCAATACAAATAGTTTACACTGCTGCCACATATGGAGTACTAGGAGTAAACTTTATATTTAACATTTATCAAGACCGCTTAATACACTTACAAAGCAACATCATTACATACCTAGATAACTTCGGTGCACTTTGTCTTTTCTTCTTCCCTTGTAACTGACTGGAATCTAATGCGGCAATGGAGTAGGACAACCTGGAAAAAAACATCAAAGAATAAACACAAACATAATTTTAATGTACGTGGAATATTCATACCATGAACAAAATTTCAATCATTTTTTTATTATTTTCAACAACAGATATTATATATACATAAACATGATTCATTGGTAACTTCTATCTTCTAATTGCACTTCAATTGTAGATAAATATAAAAAAAAAAGAATCAGACAAAGTGTTTTTTTTTTTGTTGACTTGGTTTGTTGTTTGCCTGTTTACATTGTCTTCTGTATTAATTCTGTAATAACATTTCATTACCAATTATGTCTAATTACATATTCTTACAGGAAAAACTTTGTTCTTACCGTTTCCTTGTCCTGAAACTAGGTGTACTCCCTACAAGATTGGGATCAGATTCTACTTTAGTCAGGGAACCAGTCTTATTTCCTCCTATATTAATGCTTGCTGCCTGCGACAGCTGTGATATTCCTATTGTTTTATTTTCTACCTGTAACCATTGTGATATCCCATGTGTTTTGTCCACAATGGCTTGAAATATTCCATCTGTTTTGTTAGCAGTAGCCTGTGACTTATCTATTAGAATCTTAGTAACTGTAGAAGAAATGTTCTCTTGTTTTTCATCTGACATTTCCTCTTCTTCTCCTGAGTTACTTGTTGGAACATTTTTATCATGGCTCAGGTCATCCTCTTCAACTATATAAAAGTATTAAAAAATTAATAATCAAACAAGAACGCATGCATTGTCATGGTAGGCCGACCCCCCACTTGTATTTTTAAGTCACAGAAAACAGGAAGAAGGTATCTGACAGATCTGAAAACATTAAAACTCACCTTGTCAAGCTGCCTATCAAATATGAAGTCATGCTGTTCAGTGAAAGGAGAAAATATTCAAAGCTCATCCAACATATTGAAAATTTTAAAGTATTGGTAAACAGAATGAAGGTATCGGACAAACTAGAATAATTATCTCCCTTGGTTTTACAGTGGCAAATATCCATTTAACAGCTCCGCCACATCTCACTAGGTTAACTCAATTTGGGAAAGGAAAACATGAATATAATACAGATATAGATAAAATTGAGAAAAGAAATGGGGAATGTGTCAAAGCAACAACAACCCAACCATAGAGCAGACAACAGCCGAAGGCAACCAATGGGTCTTGAATGTAGCGAGAAACTCCCGCACCCGTAGGTGTCCTTCAGCTGGACCCTTAAAAAATATGTATACTAGTACAGTGATAATAGACGTCATACTAAACTCTGAATTATACACAAGAAACTAAAATAAAAAATCATACAAGACCTACAAAGGCCAGAGGCTCCTGACTTGGGACAGGCGCAAACTGCGGCGGGGTTAAACATGTTTATGAGATCTCAACCCTCCCCCTATACCTCTAGCCAATGTAGAAAAGTAAACGCATAACAATACGCACATTAAAATTCAGTTCAAGAGAAGTCTGAGTCCGATGTCAGAAGATGTAACAAAAGAAAATAAATAAAATGACAACAAGTGAAACTGCGAGCTACTGCTCACTGATGATACCCCCGCCGCAAGTGGATAATATTAATAGTGTAAAAATATGCAAGTGTTCGGTAAACAGGAAGTTGTCGAGTGATGAATCTGAAAACGCATCACACGGTATAGCTGACTTATAAAAATCCTGAAACCAAATTTCACTTGTATTGTAGTTCCTGAGAAAATGTGACGAAAATTTTTAACTTGGTTATCATGTGTAAAATCATACAAGTGTTCGGTAAACAGGAAGTTGTCGAGTGATGAATCTGAAAACGCATCACACGGTATAGCTGACTTGTATAAATCCTGAAACCAAATTTCAGAAATCCTTGTATTGTAGTTCCTGAGAAAAATGTGACGAAAATTTTCAACTTGGCTATCATGTGTAAAATCATACAAGTGTTCGGTAAACAGGAAGTTGTCGAGTGATGAATCTGAAAACGCATCACACGGTATAGCTGACTTATATAAATCCTGAAACCAAATTTCAGAAATCCTTGTATTGTAGTTCCTGAGAAAAATGTGACGAAAATTTTCAACTTGGCTATCATGTGTAAAATCAGACAAGTGTTCGGTAAACAGGAAGTTGTCAAGTGATGAATCTGAAAACGCATCACACGGTATGGCTGACATATATAAATGTTGATACCAAATTACAGAAAGGGTGGATGTGTAGTTCCTGAGAAAAATGTGACGAAAGTTTCATGGGACGGACTGACTGACGGACTGATGGACGGACGGACTGATGGACGGACTGACAGACAGAGGTAAAACAGTATACCCCACCTTTTTTAAAGCGGGGGTATAATAAAACATAAATAACAACAGACTACTAGCAGTTAACTGACATGCCAGCTCTAGACCTCAATTAAACTGATTGAAAGATTATGTCTTCATCATATGAATATCAGGCACAATCCCTGCCGTTAGGGTGTTTAGTATCATACAATCATAAAATATATGAGAAGAACATAACCCGTGTCATGCCAACAACTGTTTGTTTTAAATAAATGTGTTTAGTTCCGATGCAAAGACCCTATAAGTGAATCAATATTAAAGCCAAAATATGCAATCTTTAATGACCTGACAACAGTATCGTAACTATATCCCTTCTTAATAAGTCTGTTTAAAGGTTTTGTAAGCTTTTATATATTAATGTAACAACCCATCTGTTAAACTTGTAAAGTAAAAATAGTACTATTCATACCAGTAATTTTCTTTGTGTCTAATGTCTGCAGTTCTCTGAAATAAAAAGAGAAAAAAAGATGAATGTGATGAAAGAAAAATATATTATTCTTTTCCATAATTTCCTTTAATAGTTTAAACATTATATATAAGCATTCAATAAAATGAAACTAAACAGGCTACTGTTTATTGCAAGTAACTTAAAAAAAATTAGATGTACTAGAAAAATTCAAAATGATTGTAAATCCTATAATTTTGTATGCCTTTATTATTGGAGCTGTTGGAACAAATTAATAGAGATTATTGTTACAGGGAAATGCTGCATGAATGTAATGCTTTTCATGTTCAAAATACAACTGTAACTTGGCTGAACCTTTCTTGCCCTGATTTTCACAATAATTAAAATATTGCAAAAATTTCTCAATATTCGGTATTTCATAGTTTTCGATAAATTTTGAATTTGCTATCAACCGCTACTTAATCAGTACCATTTTTCAAAGTGTGTAAACAGAATACATTGAAATCAATTTTTCTTTCTTTCATATCATATTTATACAGGCACATTATGCAAACAGCAAATTAAAATAAATAACTTTTGAAATTTTTACGGATTCTAAATATATTGTGTGAATGTGTGTTACCTTTGACTTGTATCATGTTTAGGTTCCACAGATTCCTCAAGAGGAATATCTTTATCTGTAGTAAGTTCATTCAAAGTGTTTTCTGATTCATTTGTAATTACATCAGAAGATTTGTTTCCAACAGATTTCTGCCTGGATCTCAAACCATATTTTTTGTTTCCTGTAGCAGCTTTCTTTCCCTTTTTCCCTTTTGTGGTCTTTGTTTTGACCTTACTGTCCTCTTTATTTGTCTCAGTTGTCCCTTCAGTACTGGAATCATGAATATCAGTGTTTTTCACAGATTGATTCGTTGATTTTATTGCCGTTTTAGACTGTTTATCTTTTTTCAAATTTCCATTACTATTATTTAACCCTAATGATGTATCAGTATTTGTCACAGAATGATTTGTAGATTTACCTTTAGATTTTTTAGTCACTTTCAACTGCTCATGTATCTTCAAATCTTCATTAATTTCATTCAACGATAGTTTTTGTTTATAACTAGATATATTGGAAACTTCTGTATTTTCTAATTTGTCATTTGACAACTGTTGGTTATCATTATCTTTTTGTTTTGTAGAATTTTTCATAACTTCAATATTTTCAGCTGTGTCTTTCTGTTTTTGTTTGCCTTTTTTGCCTTGTTTTTGTTTATTATTTTTGCCAATCATCATAGACCCTGTTGATTTTCTATATGTTTTTTCTTCACTGGCAAATTCATCCAAGACACAGTTATCCACTGCAATCATACTTTTTGTCCTTTTTCTCATAGATTTGTTTTTAAGAGATTTGTTTTTGACCGAATCATTGTCATCATCTACCATCATCACTGAATCTTGAGAATCGAAAGATAGATCTGGAAAAACAAAGGATTTCCGTGTAGTAGTATTGTGTGTTTTATTTTTCTGTTCAGTATATATGTCATCATTAGTTTCAGTGTGAGGAATTTCAGTTCCTGTTTCTGTATTGTGTGTTGTATTGTCTGACAATGAGGATTCAGGGAGAAATTTGCTGTTGTCTGTTCTATTTGTTGACACTTCTGATTCTTTTTTATTTGATTTATTTAGTAGTTTATCAGCCAGTGAAGAAGATGGTATTAATGGTTCTGGTGAAATATCATAATTTCTTATAGATTTATTTGTACAGGATGTTATATTTTCTGATTCTGTCGACAGTTTTGTATGATCTTGACATTCACTCGTATCTTGTTTCATAAAACTTTTTCCTGATGTAACTGATTCCAGGTCAGGAACACTACATTTGACCTCTGATCTTAAAGCTTGAAGGTTATCCTGTAATGATTCCCCTTGTTGATCATGTAAAGATGATTGCTGCATTGATTGTCCTGACAATGATTCCTGATAGCCTTCAGAAGATAATTCCTGACTCTCATGTTTACTATTTAATAATTCCTGGTTCTTGTGACCTTGGCCTTGATATTCTAGTATTTCTTGGTCCTCTTCTTCCTCTGACAAATCATTGGGTCCTTCATTAACATCTTCCTCTGACAAATCATTGGATCCTTCATTAACATCTTCCTCTGACAAATCATTGGATCCTTCATTAACATCTTCCTCTGACAAATTATTGTTGAACCCTTCCTTAACAGCAGATGAGTGGTGAATTTCAGTGTCAGATGTCTCCTCATGTTGTTGCCCATGAACACATTTTTGTGAAACAGATAAATGATACTTTGAACTAGAAGTCAAGCCTCCCATTGATTCTGACATGCTATTTTCTGTACCTGAAGATGATTGTTCACTTAATTTAGGTGCATTATTTGTTTTTCCTGGAGAAGAATGTTCACTTGAATGTTCTGTTGACAGAGATGAATGTTCACTAGATTCAGGAGTTACATTTTCTTTTCCCACAGAAGAATGTGCATCACTGTCTTGACTTAAATTATCCTTATTAAATAACCCTTCATCTTCTTTTGATTTGTGGTAAACAGACAAATCCCTATCATTTGACAGATTATTTTTTCCTGAAGTTAAACTTTTTCTTTTACTTTTATTCAATGTCTTCTCAGGTGATACTACCTGGGAAATCTGGCTTTTTTCTGTAAGAACCGACAAAGTTTGACTCTGGAGCCCAGTCTTAGTTGGGCTGTCATCTGGTACCTGTGGCAGAAAGTCAGCTATTCTTGAATCTTCCTTGGCACAGTAAGTATCATCCTTACTACTACCTTCACTTGAGTTGTAATCAGATTGTAGAGTTGAACCTGTAATAAATGTCAAGTCAAACGTTTCAAACTTTTGGAATATGTTGGTAGTTAGTTACAGATACTATTAAAAGAATGAACCAAAAAAAAGGAATATATATTGTAAGTATGTATGAAGATGAGATGTTTTTAGTACAGTATCATACAGTTCAGATACTTTATCTTTATTCAGGAAATTTTGTTTAAGTCACGTTCAGATGGAAATAAATATATCATTGATTGTACCCATAATATGAACTTGAGTCCTAAGTCAGGAACCTGATGTTCAGTGGTTGCTGTTTATTACTGTGGTTTATTAGTGTTTCTTGTTTTTTATATAGATTAGATCTTTGGTTTTACCGTTTGAATAGTTTTACACTAGTCATTTTTGGGGACCTTCAAAGCTTGCTGTTCCGTGTGAGTCAAGCCTCCGCGTTGGATACTGTTCTTTGATCTATAATCATGATAATGGTTTACTTTTACAAATTGTGACTTGGATGGAGAGTTGTTCATTGGCAATCATACCACATCACTTTATAGCTATTGAGTTATTTCGTTAATAATGGTTATTTTAATGGACCTGAAAATGTAATTCTATAAACATATTTTCTTAGACTAGTATACCTTATCATGATTTAAAATAATAACCTTACCTTCCGATTCTGTTGTTTCTGGATGCCTGCAATGTTTAAAATCAGTATTAAATTCAGTAACATTGTAAAAGATATAAATCATTCAATGACAATTATTTATATCTTTAAGTATTTATATCAAATATTTGTGACCATAATATAATAAAAATAGCTGAAAGCAGTGTTCTCCCCAGATATTTCATTTAGCATCCTGGTAAACAGGGGAAATTGAAATACCATCTTGTTTAAAAAAATTATAGCATCACATCCATAACATAATCTATAAAAAAAACACTTCAGATAGCATCACATTTAAGATTAGTTTTTAAAATTTGGTAAACTTGTACTGATTTGAAAAAAAATATTAAATGATTTTGTAATTCTATACATAAATCCTGCTTTTCATCCTTGTGCTATGAAATTAAGTTTCATACATGGTATTATCTACTTTAGAACTGCAAGAATTATTATTGAAATATCAAATGATGGTTTGATCAATGTCTTCCTTGTGAAGCATTAATAAACTTACATATCTGATTCAGAGTCCTGGGTATACTTTAAATCCTGGAAAATAAATTTCTATGTTTGATTAGTTGTTACTGCATCAGCTTAATCTATATTGATCGACGTACAAGATGTTAGAATGATCATTTTAAATAGAGGGCTTTATAATTATATGGTAAGTGCTGATGTTGATCTTTGACTAAACTCTGATATTATTTTAAATTATTCACACTAGGAACAATAGTGGCCATTGTAATTTTCAATAAGCATATAATGTTTTCAGTGTAAACTTGACAAGGACAACAAGTGTAAAGTAAAAAAAAATATCATTTCCAAAAACAAAAGAAAGGCTTTTAAAGTCAAAAGAGCTTATATTTTTCACAATGTTTCAAGATTTTGGTCTGCTGTCGATCTTGATATAAAATATATATTATAATTGAATCAAATCTTTGAAGAACAAAGGTTTTAATCATATTTAGATTTGTAAAAAAAGAAAATTGGAGTGATCTTAAATGATTTAAACATATAGTATCAAATAGACATAGGAAGATGTGGTATGAGTGCCAATGTGACAACTCTCTATCCAAGACATAAAAGTAAACCATTATAGGTAAAGGTACGGTCTTCAACAAGGAAATTCATATTCAAAGTACAATGCTACCTACCTTGGGTGTTTCTATTGTTTTATCATTTATTCTGGATAACATCAAACTATCTGCCTCTGTAAATAAATAAAACAAACAATTTAAAAAATTGATCACCGACTCACCATACAAAAAACAACTACAAAAAGACTTGCACCATAATTTTTTTTTCTTGATTTCACTTGGTCGTTTGTTCATTATATACTTAAATATTGATGACCTTTTTTATGGTGTACAAAATATTAACACACATTTCGTTTTATAAAACATACATGATTGTGCTATCTATATCAGTGGTCTAGTGGTAAAGTATAATAGACTTGAGTGAAGAAGGTAAACCAAGAACTATTATACAAATTTTCTGCCTGGCATATGCCGTTTTAAGCAGAATGACAGGTTTTTTTTTTAGGAAATCAGAAATCTGTTGAAGTAAGATGGCAAATCTTTCAGCAGACTGTTGATGAAGTATCGATAGTTTGAAAGCTAACTGGGTGTGCCAATCAGTCTTGAACAAAGATGAGTGTTATTCTCGTGGCTATTCTCATGATTATATAATATATATATATATGTAATACTTGTAACAGGATGTTAAACAGCCATCAATCAATTAATCAACCATAACTTGTGCTTCACACTAATTTGTACATTTATTTATACACCTCTTATTTTACTTTGTGTGCAGAGGTACATTTAGGGGAGTTAACCCCTCATGAAGCTACACACATCGTTTATACATAGACTTTTTACAAGTCCCACTCCCAAATTGTATTTTTGACATGACTATATAAAATTTTGTGACTTACCAGATTCTGACCAGTAATCATCAAACTCCTCAAATCCATCAGATCTCTTACGAATAACTTTTCCTGCTTTAATATCTTTACCTGTCCTCCTACATTAAAACATAATGTCTTTTTAATTAATTATGACATGTTATCTGTGCAATTGTTAATAAACTCATTATAATTACCAGGATTGAAATTTTGTATTTATGCACATTTTGTCTACAGAAGACCCATCAGTGAGGCTTAAATCAAAAAAAGTTAAAAAGGCCAAATAAGTACTTAGTTGAGTTTATTGATACACTATCACAGGCATTAACAAAATGAATTATCAACTCTACTGCTATTTATGTAACCTAATTAATTTGCAAACTTGTAAGGAAACAAAAAATAAATAAAATTCATATAAGCTCTATAATGTATATCTTACAAGAAAGTCACATTGTGTATTGATTTTTTGTGTAAAAAAAAATTAACATACGTTCAACAAAATCTGAACATACCTTCCATAGTTTTTATTATGCAACCATCCAACTGGATTATAGCTGCTGTTGGATACCTGATGAAGATAATCAAAGACTTAGATTAATAAAATATAGGTTACCAGGTGTGGACAATTTATAATAAAACTTAATAGTTGCAGGGAAAAATTAATTAACTTCATCAAGGTAATGTTTGGTTATCATTTTATTTTAGGTCCTTCTAAATAGTGGAGTATTGTACATGTCTGAACAGAATAAAACTAGAGTACATTCTATTAAACTAATGTTAGCACTACAATCAAATGTTTCTGTATTGTAATTGTTGACATTTATGTAGATCTATGCATCAATGGGTCTATCAGGGCCATTCTAATGCTTTTTTAGGTACCTTAGAATTGACTGAGGAGCCAACAGATCTGTAGGAAGATGTATTTCTATTTCTAGTAGACATGTGACTGTTAGGAACAGGCTGACTTTGGACAATTCTGTCATCTTCCACAACTTTTGCATTTTTGAGCTCTATAGAGGATCTGTGTAATTCTGATGTGACCTTTAGATGTAATAAAAATACTTTGCATAGAATACATTATAAAAAATTGTTTACAATGTTTTCTAAAATATCAACCACTTACCTGTAATAAAAGTTAGAATGAGTGATATACATTAGTCCAGGTTCAATTACTGAAAAGGCAGTTTATAGATAGATATTTGTTATATTTGAAAATTGCCAAATATTAAATGCATTCTTTATATCATATACTATTTAACCTGATTTCTTTCAAAAAAATGAAACTTTACCAGAGAAAACTACTTGTACATAAGGTTTTTTTAAGGAGACAAAACAATCTTTTGAATGACTTTGATTTGAACTGCATTCATATCATTGAAGTGTGTAATTGCAGATAGTTTTAGTTGTTCTTTTTCAATTGATTTGGTTTATTTTGCACTCATAATTTTATTTGTTTATCATGTTTATTCTAAAACTATTGTAACCCTGCATTTCTAATGACAAAGAAATATGTGTTGTGTCTATCAAATATACTTTAAATCTTAAAGTTTTGTCCTTTCAATGCCATTGAACAACTTAAACTTACTTACTCCTTTCAAAGCAATTGAGTAACAAAGTTGTTACCAAGCAAGTTTTTTATTATTATTTTAATCAAGAATTAATAAAAAAAAAAAGTTAAAGTAGTTGAAATTAAGTTTTTGCATATATAGTGTTGAACAGTCTATTTCTCTTAGTATCTAAAGAAAGTGAATAGACTGTGTTATGGGTTTCTTTCACTGTTGAGGGCCATATGGTAGCCTATAAATGCTTACATCCACTTCATTTGAACTTTGGTGGATAGTAGTCCCATTGGAAATCATACCACATCTCCTTATTTTTATTTTAATTCACATACAGTAGTATTTTTTATTTTTCTATGCAATTTGAATTAAAAGACTTACCTCAGGAGTATCACATGCACTATGCCTGGATATCATCAAACTATCAGCATCTACACAAATATAAAATTATTAAAACTGTTAGCACTATATGTCAACAAATAAAAGTTAGATGACATATTTTACATTTCAGAATAACATTTTCTTTAAAGGAAATATAACAAGAGGCTGTCACAACGACAGCAAACCAGATTTATTAACATTTATTTGTGTCCTGCCAATATCACAAGAACCATAACTGATGAACGGTGAAAGTCAAAATCGTCATTATTGAACTTGACCTCCATTTTGTCATCAGTAACAACATATTAAAATTTGGGAAGCTTTGGTTGAACAGTTCATGCGTAAATGCACGGACATGACTGGAAATGCCATTTTTCAATCTTTCAAGAACCATAACTCCTGAACGGTAAAAGTCAAAATCGTCATTATTGAACTTGACCTCCATTTTGTCAACAGTAACAACATATTAAAATTTGGGAAGCTTTGGTTGAACAGTTCATGCGTAAATGCACGGACACGACTGGAAATGCCATTTTTCAATCTTTCAAGAACCATAACTCCTGAACGGTAAAAGTCAAAATCTTCATTATTGAACTTGACCTTTATTTTGTTGTCTGTAACTATATATTAAAATTTGAAAAGCTTTGGTTGAACGGTTCATGAGTAAATGCACGGACAACATTTGCCTTATTTTTATATTTTCCTTCCATAGTAAGACTTGTAAACCTTGGCACAGTAATCTAACATTCTTCTAGCTTAGTTATGAAATACCAAACTAAAGTAGACAATTGAGAGCAGCTATCAAAGTACTAGATTAAAACAATCTCTATGTGTATAAGATTACCTGATTCCGACCAATAATCTTCAAACACTTCAAACCCATCAGGTCGCTTTCGAATATTCTTTCCTGCTTTTATATCTAAACCTGTCCTCCTGTAACACAATAAACATTTATTTTGTAAATCTTTTCCTGCTGATCTTTTTTGAAAGGTACAATCTTTATTTTTTAAGACCTAAAGTATGCTGCACAAGAATGGATTTTCATGTGATAGATTGTTTATAATTAAATTTTACCCATTTAATACAAATACTACTACTGTTAGTCCTTTAATAATTATATACTATACCTTCCATAATTTTTATTGTGTAACCATCCCACAGGGTTATAAGTACTGGTACTGCTAGAAACCTAGAATCAAAGGAAATGCATTAAAAGTGGTTAGTCATATAAAGGAAGTTTCTTGTAAGTATAATGTGAGCAAAATTATTGATCTAATACATGCATATATTCTAAATTAATTTCTCTATGCATGTTTTTAAAATTTGTTTCAAACTTATTATGCACAACCGGTGCAAAATATTTCATTTAGTGCTTCTTGATAGCAAACTAATTAGCTTTCTGGTTAGATGCCAGTGCATTACCAGATTGTGAACTATCTAAACAATCAACACGAATCATGGAGCACATGAAATGATAAGTAATTAATTGAGTAATGTTAATTTTTAATATGTCCATGTGTTTTCATTTGTTAATTGAACTTTGATGTAGCAGCTGTTATGCACTAAAGACAAGCACATTACCACTGGACCACTGAAGAAATCTAGAAGTAACAGACTAAAGTGTTTTGATTTTTTTGAAACCATGTTGCTACAAAGGATAAGCTCATTTTGTATTTTTAGTTACCTTAGAATTGACAGAGGAGACACCAGATCTGTAAGAGGAAGTATTTCTATTTCTGGTAGACATGCGACTGTAAGGGGCAGGCTGACTTTGGACAATTCTGTCATCTTCAACATCTTTAGCCAACTTGTGAGACTCTATAGATGATCTGTGTAAACTCAAGCTGGACTCAACATCTAAATGTAAAAAGATTAAGTTTTTGTTATCTTAATTCATTATCAAATCTTTCCTTAACAAAGAACTTTCCTACTATACCTTTATGTTCAACAATATAAAGAAACACAATGTCACTGTTATTCAAATCTAGGTTTTCCTACCAATTTACTGTCCAACTTTATGCAGGCAATTTAAAAGTCAATACTAGAGACATGTAACATGAACAATACTTAAATTTCTTTATTTTTAATAAAGCATTAAAGTTTCCTAGCAAAACACACTGTCATACTTTGTTAAATAAGTAACTACTGTAAAGTTAACATATGAATTAACACTACATTTTTGATGGTAAGCATATCTACCACTAAGTACCACAGGTCTGTAACTGTTTCTACCAACCTGATTCAGAAAAATAATCATCTATTTTTTCGAATCCATCTTTATCTCTGTTGATTACTTTACCAGATTTTAGAACTGGTCTTCCAGATCTCCTGTAAAGTAAATAATTGTAAAATAATAGTTATTAAAACCAGGTCTAATTATAATTTGCTAGGAGCAAACCCATCTCTCTGAATTTTGAGGAATAATTTGAACAACTCTTTCAGCTATGTATGTCATGAAGGTTACCTACCCAGCATACTTTTTTCAGTGGCATTCCATATTTCCTTTATCCTGAATGATGCACTTTGAAGAACCTTCCTATCAAGATATATTTCTAATTTATTCTCATCATGAAAATTAGTGCCCCTGGAATTTTAAAGCAAACAACACATAATCTATACATGCTGTTCTTGTAAGATATTCTTGATTTTTTTTATAAAGGTCAAACTTAAATATGTTGAAACTCTTAACTTGTCTGGTGTCAAGTTTTTTGTCATACCAGTAAAGAACACGGTACAAGTTGGGGAAACATTCTTTATTCTGTAAGACTATAATAATGTTCATATGTGAATCAAGCTCACTGAGACCTGATCTCAGTATCTCTGTAACATGTTCATGCAATGAAAGTTTTTATTTATAATATTCATCAGATCACAAACAATGATATAAACATAGTATCAAACTTACAAGCCTCTGTTCTTCCTCTTCAGTGGATTCACAAAGAAATCTTTCCCTGCCTTTAGAAAAGAAAATAGTTAAAATTAAAAAAAAACAATGGCTAAAGTATAATTTTTTTAATTTTTTTTTTACTATGAATACATGTATATTACTGTGTACATAAATATTATTGTATATGCTGACATTATCAATAATTTATTTCCGTTATATATAAATATAAATATGTAAAATATGCATTTCAAATGAATAATTAATTAGGAATCCTGAACCAATAGTACTAAATTATTAAGTGATTTATATAAAGAATATTATTCACCATAAAAACTATTTAATAATAAATATTCAATATGTGCTACACTTTTTAAATTTTTTAGAATGGTAAACATTTTGTTTTAAAGAATAAATCAGTTTTATTATCTTAAAAATCAGGGCAAAATGATTAAATTCATTGGGAAAATTGACATTGTGTGAATGGGAATCAGGGCTAAAAAATGTTACTCAAAATTGGAGCATTTCCATCAGTGAACTAATGTAATTAGAACAATAAAAAAAAACCTTCTAAATGCATTATTGACTCAATTTAATGGTTAATTTATAAATTTTATATGTACATGTACATATATGCATGTACTATTCTAAAATAATTAGAACATAAATCAAAATCTATTTAATTAAACATTTTTTTTATCACCATCCATTAAGATAGCCGTGGTGTAGTGGTTAATGCATCAGACTACTAACACAAAGATTCCTGGTTCATTTCCCGTTTGGGATGAAAATTTCAGGGACTGAATTTTTGGCTGTCCCTCTACACCATCTGCGAGTATGGTCTGGAGGAACAATTATAGTCTGTCGGAAGGGGACGATAAATGGCTGACCCGTGTTAAGAGAGAACAATATCTCGTGCACGTTAAAGACACCCTTGTAGATTTCGAAAAAGAACAGGCTAATGCCGCTACAAAGCAGCACTCGCACACTCAAAGTTGAAAGGGATTAATGTAAGTTTCAAAACTTATTTCCCAATCCACTATAAATAAATATGTTTAAACTAAACTAAACTACAGAGTCAAAGTTCAATTAAAGTGAATCTTTTGCTGTTTACTGTGCACTCTGGAAGGAGTTTAGAGAATAGAAGACTGTACTGGCCAAATTGAGAGACCAAGGAAAATACAGGTCATTAAATATAAAAGTAGAATATAATAGGGTGAAAAAATTATAGAGAATAGAGAAAAATGACATGATTAGTTTTGAATATAGAAATGAAGAACACATCCCCCTTTTTCCAGACCCTGTGATGTCCCTTTTTGCAGCGTTGACACATTCGTGTGACTCACAGTTCATAACTCTATTATCAAAGATAACGCTGTCATAAATTAAGCTTACATGTTCGTTGTTATTCTGTGGTTAACACGATGAAATGTCCAATTTCATTATTTATTTATGTATTTCACTGTCCTGAGTGTTCTTGCATTTATTTGTAATTAGTAATGCATTCCTATCATGTAATGTTGTCTAATACCAGTGATTTTAACATTGCCATTATTAAAGCGTGATGTTTGACTAGCCATAAAACCAGGTTCAACCAAACATGTTTTCTTAAAAAGTCCTGTACCAAGTCAGGAATATGGCAGTTGTTATCAATTTCTTTCTAGTCATAGGACAAAAGTGAGTTTTCACTCCAAAAATGTCCTATCATTTCAACTAAAACAATATTTTTTCAAAAAATTATTACCATATAACTTTACAATGTGTTTTTTTTATAAAATAGATACCATTAGATGTAGAATTGTGAGAAGTTTTATTGTTTATTTGGACCTAACTTTTGTGAGGTTCTTTTTTATTATCTGATGAGTTAAACACATATACGGTATACTTCTTCTTCTTCTCTCGGTATGAGCTTCCTTTATAAGGAACACCAAGGATTATCTCCAAGTAAAAGTACTATTTACACATTAAAATATATATATGTTATATATATTTTAAAAGTTAATATCCACCAGTATAATACACAGTAAAAAAAAGAAAAACTCTTCTATTTACACATAAAAATCCGAGTGTCTTTTATAAACGTTAAAACACAACATATACGGAATAAAAACTGTTTGTTTCAGACCGTCAACCATCCATTGCCTCAAGCAACTTTAAGCCTTTGATATACAGTTTATAACACATCTCCCTTGTTTTGGTTTCTATCATGTTCATTATCTTGTCGTCTAGCTCTTAGTATTTGTGAGAAATGCCTACAGTCTATAATTAGCCTGATGATACTTGATTTAGATTGAAAGACACTGTGCCAGACTTCAGCTGTTATATGTTGAGTAACATAGGTCTTGATTGGTTGAAAGTATGTAATTCTAATATTTGATAAAATTGGACACCATATTTTTTACATAATTTTGCAGAAGAATTGTCTCCATTTTTGACATTCTTTTTCCAAAAATCTATTGATACTGGTAAAATCCCAAATGATTGGAAGCAGGCTAATGTTGTACCTATATTTAAAAAAGGTGACAAGCATAACGCTATTAATTATAGACCAGTTTCATTAACTGCAATATGTTGCAAAATTTTAGAACATATTTTAACAAGCAACATAAGGAAACACCTTGCAATTAATAACATATTAAATGATAGTCAGCATGGGTTTAGAAGCAAAAGGTCTTGTGAGAACCAACTTATCATCTGACAGCATACAAGACCTTGCTAAATCATTGGGTTATGGTAACCAAATAGATGTCATACTTTTAGATTTTTCCAAAGCTTTCGATAAAGTCCCCCATAAAAGATTAGCCCAGAAATTAGAATTTTATGGTATAAGAAATCAAAATTTAAATTGGATAAATGACTTTTTAGCTGACAGGCAACAGCAAGTACTACTAAACGGTGTAAAATCTTCAAAATTAGCAGTTGATTCTGGTGTCCCTCAGGGAACAGTTTTAGGCCCAACATTATTTTTACTCTTTATAAATGACCTACCCGAACATGTAACTTGCAATGCAAGACTTTTTGCAGATGACTGTTTATTGTATAGAAATGTAAATAATAGTTCTGATGCACAATTACTTCAAAAAGATTTGTCTAGTTTAGTAAAATGGGAAGAGGATTGGCAAATGAATTTTAATCCTGAGAAGTGCTATGTTATTCATATTTCTAAAAAAAGTAAACCTTCCACTTTTGATTATATATTGCATAATCATATTTTAGAAGCAGTAAAAGACAGTAAATATATAGGTGTAACTATAAGCCATGATCTTGATTGGGGAACACATATAAACAATATTACTTGTAAGGCAAATAAAACCTTAGGTTTTCTTCGTAGGAACTTAAAAAACTGCACACGTAAGGTTAAAAACCTTACGTACACATCACTTGTCCGTCCGGTCGTCGAATACTCTTCCCCTGTCTGGGATCCGTACAAAAAACAACACATCACTCAGGTTGAGCAGGTACAGCGTAAGGCAGCCAGGTTTGTCTTCAATGATTATAAAGACAGATCACCTGGAGCAGTTTCAAATTTAATAAAATCGTTGGAATGGGAAAATTTAGAATTAAGAAGGAAAAAGGCTAGATTAACTATGCTGTATAAAATAAATTGGGGGTTAGTTAAAGTTCCTAAGGACAACTTAACAATATCTGATAGACGCACTAGGGGGAAACATAAATTTAGGCAAATATCAACAAATAAAGATTTCTGGCAGATTTTACAGTATTGTGTTCTGTCTCCTACTTTCATGTTGCTAACGTGACGGAGACATAAATTAGTAATGTTAGCGACATTGGGACATGTCACATGAGCAACAACATCTTTAAAAGTTAAAATGTATGCACACAGTGATGTTTAATATATGCCTGGAGTAATAAAATTGTACAGTCTGGTTTAGAATTTCTAAATATACAGAATGTCATTTGCAGGTGTACTTTATATCAAATGAATACACAAGAAACCAATTCGTAATAGTAACATTAGCAACATCTACTATCATGACATTACGTTTTGTTGCGAACGTCTTTTTGATGGACGGAATATATTTAAGGTCCTCTTGTAACGATATTACATACAACTTACCTTCTTTGCTTCCCCATCATGTGAAGGAACTGACTCTGAATCTATTTCTGCAAAGGGCGATATCGTAACTCCTATACAGGAGAGTTACAGATCTAAATATATGTTGCTCACGTGACACTGATTTGGACGGAAACCTCGAGCAGTAACGTTCGCAAAAAATAAAACAGCCAATGATATTGATTCCTCAAGTCCTTTGACCTCCTTACGTCATCCAAATTTAATATGATTGCTATTTTCAATTATTTATAAAACCCGGGATAAAAATAACTTCAATGGGCTGTCTGAGAACCAACAAGAAAATTGCGATCGTGACATACCACAATGGACGGAAAAGACGTGACGTTAGCAACAATATTATTTAATTACCTTTTTTAGCCTTTACCAATAAAAATCTGCCTTAAAGTTATGATTGAAACACAAAAGAAGACTTTTTATTAAAATATAAGTCCATGTTATTAGGCTCCACTTATAAATAATACTTCAAAATTCCACTCCAAATAAGCTGGATGTCAGTAAAGTAGGTCATGATGTCTATTCCATGTCCAATATTTTGAAATTAAAAACCCTCTAATTCTAACAAAAAACACAAACACAGAGTAATTTTTATTTTTATTTACTCAGAAAGACACATTTTATTCAATAACATAATGCATTACTCCATTACACAGTCTGTTTCACAGTTTCAGCAATTGCTTTTTTGATGGATACAAAAAAACAACAATTCCTTCTTATTGTAAAATCTGCCTTCTGTAAATTTTCATTTTATCCTCGAACTATTTCGGACTGGAACTCACTACCTGAAGCAATAGGTATGTCAGACACCCTGGAATCCTTCAAAAGTGGCATATCCACTCTAACATTTGAAGGATCCACAGCAACTTATTAAACTTTAAAGCCACTGTACATAATGTATATATGTTATTGATAACGATTTTTCTTGTCATATTATTTTTAAATTAAGTCCATATGTACATGTACATAGCACACAAGTTCCGGGAAGTTTTACACTCCTACCTAGGAGTCTACTCCCGTATTCGGCATACCTGTCAACCTGTGACGATGAAAATGCAGGTCATGACCTGCATTGCAGAATCAAATCTCATGTCATAACGCGTACAAACTTTTTCGAGCTGAATTTCAGTATTTATGGTACATTTTCTTATAATGTATATCAAAGATACCAAAACATCAATGCATGTTCACTTGGTTAAGTCATTTTAAATCTTATTTATTATTATTTCATTACACTTTTAAAGATTTTTATAAACTTGTGTATCACAGTCTTATGTACTTTACCTGGTGTCATCATCTAAAATTTATTTTTCAATTGTAATTTTAAAATGAGACTACTAGCTTTTAAACATATACCATGTAGAGGTATAACATTCAACCCTTAATTATATATATGTGGTGGTGTTTAACGACCTTGACTGGCCTTTCAGCCCTCGCATGGTCGGCTCGTTGCCCGAAGGCGTTTGGTGAGCTTTAAATATTCTGGTGCCATGGGTCAGGAACAAGTAGTGGAGGTCGCAATATGGAGGCCGCCATCTTGGTTTTGGTGAGTTGTTTTTGGTTTTTGACTATTTTGTTGTTTTATTCTTCACTAACGGCTGCTTTCAGGGCCAGTTTGGTCAGCTTGGCAGCCCGCTAGCCTCGATGATGGAGTACTGGTAGATGATCTCGGACGTAGTTCGAAAGATGACAGGAAGCATTATCAGGACCAAAGCCGTGAGGCAGTGAAATGAAGGTCGTATCACCCAACAGCCTAGGATACAGCCCTCGGACGTTAATCGGCATAACACTCCCCATAATACAATGGTTTTGGAGTGCATGTTAACGCGGGTACGCCAACTACTACGTCTATCTGTACGGCATGGATCGGTTTCTGTCATCTTAAGTAGTAAGTCGTTGATATCTAACTGTAAACCCTCATCGAAGAGTGGCCCAGCATGTCCGTTCAGCTGTAATGACTGAGACGTGAATGGATTTTGATCCCTTAATTGAAAAGGAAATTAGACTATGATAAAATATAGTAATACAGTTAAAGGAAGTACAAATGTAAAAAATAATTTTCAACTTTTTTTTAAAAATTGTATAAAGGTATAAAAATAATGAAAAGTAATTTTTCAATATGTATTTGAATTTTATATTATTATGATTTAATCTTTTTCACCCATAAAACGTAAATATAAGGAATAATTTTGAATGGTGACAAATAAGGGGAAGTAACTCTTAGTTGAAATATCTTTGTACAGGGCAATTTATTTACGACCTAAAGCTAAGGTAATTGGTGTTAATCAACAGTGTGTTTGACACCAAAGCTGTCAAGTGAAGCCATGCACTTAACGGGTCACTTAATTTGACAGTTTACATAGCTAGATGAACTGCATGTTCATGGAAGAATTACGAATTTGCCGGTATTTCAAAGGAATATTACTTATGAAAATCAATCTCAAGGCTAAGAAATACGGGTGAAATCGGGTCATTTTCGGAATTTCCGGGTTATTTCAATGACCTGGCGGGTGATCCGGGTGATCCCTCAAAATTGTGAAAATCTCGGGTCACACCCGCAGAATCCGGGTCAGTTGACAGGTATGATTCGGAAGAAGAAGAAGAAGAGACACTCCAGGAGAAAATGAAAGATATTTTCCTCAGAAAGATTACATAATTGGCAGACTGAAGAAGGTGCTTGATTAAATTTCGCTCGATCAGAATTCAGGATAAAGGTTCCTGAAATTATTCTAGCTTTAATAATAGCTTTTCGAACTTCGGCTTTTGTCTTGTCAAATATAGTCCATACTAGTGGATGATTTTTGCCAACAAGAAGATGTTTAGTATCCATATGTTTTAGAGTTGATTTAGATTCTGCGTCGTCCCTTAATGTATTTTGCCAGTATGTGTTCAGATGCTTATACAAGTACTGTTGCCTTCATTTCAAAATTTGACTGGAATATATTTTATCAAATAAAATAAACAGATGTTTAGCTCACGTATGAAGTAAAACTCTACTAGAAGTTAGAACAATCATTTTCGTTTTCTTGTTTGTGTGACACCGCATTGTTAAGGTTGTAGATCTAATTACCATGATTTTATGAGCTTTTTACAGTTTACGATTATTTTCCCCATTTTCAAATTTCCGCCATTCTCAGAAAATTCGAAACACCGGACTCGCTAACCGAATAGTAGAGAAAATCCGGATTTTTTTTTTGTTTTTGTTTTTCTCGTCTTAATCAATCAAACGTTTTTGTTTCCCGTATTTCATGAATAAAAATATTTGTTATCGTCAACGCTGATGCTAGATATTTTTGCAGGGCGGTATCTTCAAACAAGAATAAACACAGGAGTTTTCATGCAATCCAGTTGAAATGTAAAGAATGAGACCGATTTGATACAACATATACTAAGTCTAAGTGTAAGTCTATATTCTATATGCCCTCTGACTGCCTAAGAGGGGGCCTGCTCCAGTGACGCTTCAGTGAATTCCTATACGACATTACGACAAAGATTGAAGATTCCTATATAAGCAATTTTTTCACTGCCCCTCCCTAAATCCACCTCTGTCAGTGCACCTTTAAAGTCCAGGGGCGGGTCCAGGTAAGGGCGTAATGGGCGTACGCCCCGCCCCCCCTTTAAAAAAAAAAAAAAAAAAAAAAAAAAACTATCGTTATAATCTGCTAGTATTGTATTGAATGATGGCAATTTATCATATTCATTAATTAAACACATACTCTGATTTCTTTTTATACGGATTCCCCAATTTGATGGGTCATCATCAACCGTAAAATTTCGTTTCTCGGAGTCCGGCGTGCTCGACTCTGCGATTAGTATCCATTGTTGTTGATGTGATAAAGAATTCGCAAAGATGTCGATGTCAAAAACAAAACGTCAAAAGACCTTAAAATCGTATCAAGGTGTCTTGGACACCTTTTTTAAACAACCAAAACGGTAAGTAAATCAGTATAATACATGAAATTTGGTTGTTTTGTGTGACACTAACTTCGATTCCCCATAGCCATTCTAAATATAACGGGGGGGGGGGGGGGGGGGGGGGTATATTACTATATATACGATACTGGGTATATTCTGACAAAAGGGGTTGTATTTTCAGTTAAATTGTCTAAAATGGGGTTATTTTTTTACGCGTTGCCTTGGAAGGGGTCACTCAGATTTGACTATGATATCCAGAACGGGGTTCAAACCTATGATTGCGTCACGTCAAGCTTCACCGAAAGAGCTAACTCATCCCTTAAGTTGATCAAGAATGATTTGAGAAGCACCATGAAGGAGGATCGCCTAAATGCTCTGCTTCTTTTATATATTCACAGAGACATTAAACTTGATTTTGATAAAATTATTGACGATTACGCCATGAGAAATCCACGTAAAATGGTTCTTATAAATCCACTCTAGTAATTGAAAATGAGAGTTCGTCAGTATTTTTCTGTGTTCATTTTAGGTTTTGCGTCAAGGTACATGTATACTAGAAATATGTATATTTCCACATTAAAGCAATACTCAGAACGAAAGAACTTTATTCTTCAGTGTTTATTTGTCTTGTATCATGTGTGTCGTTCAACGAAACCCGAACTTAATCAAAAATAGAGCCATTAGAGGGATTACTTCATAATTTGATGCTAAATTGTTGAAATTCAGGAGCTTCTGAGCTTCCCCATGGACCCTCAACCGTAATCACGCCTCTCGTTCATAAAATCCTGGCCTAGGTATTGAAATGTTAAGTTACTCCTTATACCCTTGAGTTTAGAATTTCTCGTTATTGGTCTACTGCTGTTAAGATCCATCCAATCATTTTAATATACCATAGACAATTAATGAAGAAAACTCGGCATAAAAAATGTCACACCCTGACACTTTAACTATAAAATATACATGCTCCAAGTCAGGAACCGTTACATTAGTGCAATTCTCTATTATTTTATGTTTTTAAGCCAAAAAAGGTCCAAAAAAATATTTCGCCTAGCTTCGCTCGGCGAAATATTTTATTCTACGCCCCCCCCTTTCAAATATCCTGGACACGTCCCTGAAGTCAAAACCTATCTTATGACATTAAATTACATAATCATGTACTTGAATCTGTCAAAGACTTTAAGTACCTACAAATGTAGGAGATATAATACACCTTATCGCTATTTAGTCCAATCCGGGAAAAACAGTCATTTATACAACTCTCCTGGGTCAGGCTGCCGAAAATAGAGGTCATCAGTAGTGAGCTGAGGGAGAAAAACTTTAGAAAGCGTTCACGCCCCAATTCAATCTGGCCCAAAGTCGATCCGGCCAAAGTCGATCCGGCCCCATAATAAAAATTGAATAAACTATATTCACTATATGGAGGAATTTGTGAGAAATTTTAACAGTATATATAAACGAAATCATTAGTCTATCATTGGTTTGTTTATTCAACAATTGTCTGATGATTGTGAAATAAGGTAATGCCACTCGTAATCACTTAATTCTATCAAATCCTGATTAATTAAAGTTACGTAATCAACAAGGTCTTTATAATTCGATCTTTTGTTTGGTGTATATAATAATAATTAATTGTAGTTTTATTTCAGAGGCATCTATATAACACTTTTTTATTTGTAATATCGAATATTATATAGTCAATATATTTTAAGTTTGTATGTATCAGCTTGGGGATCGGCTTGTACTGTTGTGTATGTAACTATTTGTTATTACACAAGACGAAAGACTTGTTAGGATCACAGTCAATTGAAAGAAAATAATAATTACTGCTGATTAATGTTGATGTCTGAATTCTTTTTATATACGTTTTAATATAGTTATACCCAATAATCTTGAAAAAAATCTTGTAGACCTTTTACATTATAATAAAAATCATAAACATTTATGAATTACAATTAATATATATCTTTATTTTTATTCCGTATCCTTATAAATATTTTTTTTTTGGGGCCGGATCGACTATGAATATGGGCTGGATCGACATGGGACAGATCGACTTGGGCCGGATCGACCCAAAAGCGAAAGCGATCATCAAGAAATTTTGATAGAGTATGATCCACTTTATCTCACAGTGACCAATGAAATCCGGCATTTTAACTTTTATTTTCAAATGAATGTCAACTTAGTAGAAGAATGGAGTATGTTGTTGAAGATTTACAATGACTGACAAATATCATGAAATTGATTCCATTTAATTTATCTTGACCATGCATTTTTATTTCCAGAAGATATTAAAATGAGTGGTAGACAGTTTGTAGAAACACTGAAACAGTTAGGATACCCTAAAGCTCATTCTCTAGATCCAAGTGGATTAGAATGGATGTTTGAATGTGAAGAACTGGTTCCATTCCTTGACTGGTTCTGTACTAATGTCAACTCTGCTAATGTATTAGATGCTAAGGAACTTGAGGAGTAAGTATTGACCAGTGTTAAGAAGTAAAAATTATGGTACAGTACTCTGGTATGATAATATGACAAAAATGGGATATCAGATGAAACGGATTTTGTTTTATGGCATCTCTGAAGTATCAACTTAGGAATCAAAACAACTTGTATGTATTGTTGATGACACCAGGTTATATGTAACCTGTATGGCAAATCAGGCTGTGGACATATATTCTTTTCTTTTTTTCATACTTATAATCTGAAAATTTCAAACTCTTTAGCATATAGTTGTATAAGCACCATTATTTCTCTAAGGTGTGCAGTACATAACGATTTGTTTCCATTTATATGTACCAGTACACAAAGATCCAACTTAGTTATGTACCAGTAACATTCATACTTGTACAACTTTGCCTTCAGTCATTCACCATTGACGTTAAAAACATTTGTGTGATCACTGTCTAAAAATTTCTTTGTCTTAACTTTTAATCTCCATTCATGGTTCAACAGGTAAGGTTATTCTTGATGTTTTCACTGTTATTTGTTTCAATTTTAGATATGAGACTTTGATAAAGAGTGGAGAGGCAGTGTTAGATGGTACACAACTTGATGAAGCTGTGAAGAATTTGATTTCAGCAGAGGAAGAAAATCTCTCTGTTGATGACCTGAAGTGAGATACAATTTTAGTTAATTTGACACAAGAGCCCATTATTCAGTGTGAAAATCTTTCCATCATGGATTACTGTTCTTTCACCAAAAAATGAGGGGGGATAGGACCTTTATCGGGACTCTGGGATCGGGTGTTTTTAAGCCCGGGATTTCGAGATTGACCCTTTTGGGATCAGGGATTCTTTTTTTCGAATTTCGAGACCTCTGGATTTCGTGTTTTTATGTCCGGGATTTCGGGATATCGTGTTTTTAAGCCCGGATTTCGGGATCAGGACCCCTCCTATCCCCCCTCTTAAATACAATAACTTCCAATTTATAAGCATTAACACATAAGTTTCACAGATTATTGAAAATGTCGACAATTTAAAAACTACTCAAGAATTTCATTATGCATTTATGTTGTTTTTTTGGTCACCTAAAAATGAAAAAAATCCATTAAACAGTATCTGCATATTCAGACACTCACTGATATCAAAACAGAACAATAATTTTATTATTATTTTTGCAGGAAACAGAATGATCAGTTAAAGAGAGATATAGAATGCAGTCGGAAGAGGAAGCAGTCACTTATACAGAAAAGAAACAGACTGAGGTGAAATTCTGGTTATCATATTAAATATTAGATAGATATAATTATTGTATATTTAAACTAGACTTTAAGTGTTTTTACACAGAAATAGATAACTGGTTCTCCTATTGACGGGTCATAAGATTACTAGTTTATTCACACTTTAATCTCAGACAGTTCAACACAAAAAGTTCAATGATGTATTTAGGAGTTTAGTATGATGACTTTTATCACTGAACTAGTACACATTTTTGTTAAAGGGCAAGCAGAAGCACGCGTTTGGGTGTGGGATTTTCCTGCTGTGTCGAAGATCCGTTGGTGATCCTTGGTTGGTCTCTGCTCTTTGGTCAGGTTGTTGTCTCATTCTCAATTTCATCTCATGACTAGTAAAAAAATGTGAGAAACATTTAAATGACAACATTGAATTAATTGAAAATGGGAGGAACAATACTCAAAACATGCATTAATCATAACAATAAGTTTAGATTGAGTAATTTCTATATACAAAAACAAAAAGTAGAAAAGTAAAAAAAAAATTAAAGTTATTCTCCAGGTATTTCAGTCATTGTGCTGCTGAAAGTCTTTAATAAATCTTACATGTTGGACATTGACACAATATATAATATTCTGTTGAAATGTTAACTTTGCACTAGTTCTAATGCATTAGGATGACAACATGATTGCTACAAGAATCTGTTTTATATCTAGGATGGATGTGACAACATGATTGCTACAAGAATCTGTTTTATATCTAGGATTAGAAATACATAATAGGATTTTATAATTGATTTCTATTTCTAAATTTCATCTAATTATTGATTTATTTTATAGCTTACATCAAACAGGGTTAACGCACCGTGTGTCCAAGTTAAAGACTGTAGAATCAAAGGCAAAGTCACAGTACAAGAAATATCTAGAACAGACACAAGCTGATAACACACAAGTAATCATTTAAAATCAATCTGATTAATTACAGATACTGTGTCCAATGTTTTGCTTACAAGATCTGACAATGTTTTCTTTCTGTCTTGATGAAATTTTACTGATTAATTGATATCTGGTTTGTCAGATTACTTTATTGTATAGCTTCAAGTTTTTGTTTCATTCAGACTTTGAACTACAGTTCAACACAAATATTTCATTAACTGTAAGAACTTAATGTGATGCTATAAGAATCAAAATGTGATAGCATCAGAGTTCCAATATATGATTTAAAACTGAATTGATAAAAAAAAGTAATGGATATGTAAAAACATAATTTAAAGTTAAAGACACCAGATGTACCAAAAATAATTTCATCAGAATTTAAATTATTATCATAAAAGCTGAAACATTATAACCCATGGGTCTACAGTTTTTAAAAATACATGTATCTAACTTATTTTTACAGATGAATAATAGTCTTGATGATTTGGTGAAATCTGTTTCCCGGACCACTGATTTGTATGACAGGAAAGGAGAAGTGTCAGATCAAAACAGTCATGTGACTTTAGACAGACCAACATCTCCAGTATTTCTGTCTCAGCTGACACAGGAGGAATACAATAAAACTGAAGATAAGTTTACCCAAGAACTTACATCATATACTAAAAGATTATTCTTTGAGGTAAATAGATTTTTGGAGCTGTATTCAGTGATTTAAATTTGTATTGCTCAATTGATGTGTATTTTATATATTTCCTGCTTTGTATGGAAGGTTTTCTTTATTGAGGGATGTCAGTTTTGTAATTTTTATTGATTTATGTTATAATAGTATTCTGCATTTTTGGAGATGTAATCAGTGATTTCATATCTATGTATATCAGTGTATTTGTTGTACTTGAGCATGTTTTATTTATTGAGGGATGTCAGTTCTGTAATTTCTTATAGATTTAAGATATTATAGTATTCTGCATGTTATAGTCAATTAGATTATCTCCAAGGTGGTACATTATTAAAGGAATTTAGATACACATACAACATGAATAAAATGAGCAGGCTATTTGGTTGTGCATATTCATAAACATCTTTTGAAAAAGTTAACAAGAAATTATATTTTACTCATTCAATGTAATGGTCATTTGAAATTTTTATAAAGTCAATATGATTTCATCTTTTGTATATTTCTCTAAAGGGTGTCCTTGCACAAATCTTCACATTTATATTGTATTTTTTCTCATTTTTGTAGCAAATATCTAAAAACGTTTTTGTTTTTCTTTAGACTCTTATTTTCAGAAATTGTGATGAAAAACATTATCTTCTTAAAATCATATGAAACCTCAAACTTAAAAAAATGATGCATATGTTTTTTATAACTAAATGGATAGTTTTCATTATAAAACTTATTGTACATATACTTTTTTCTGAAGAAAATTCTTAAATTTTTCAACATTTAGAAGAAGTTTACTTTTTTATAATTGCTTTCTTCCAGGAAGCAATTCGCAGACATATTTCCGTATGACAAGTGACCTTAGCGCGAACCTTCTCGTAAAAGTCTGGTGATCGCAACATTGAAATAAACTATTATCTGATTGTTCATGTAAAACACGTGCTCAATATCCATGCTTCTTTGTTGATTGTTTACTATAAGGTGACAATTGGTAAACTATGGCTTCAAAACACGACAATTAATTAACTGCCATATTTTTACGTTATAACAGACAGAGAGAAAAACAAATTGACGATTATACGATATGTTTGCTTAAAAAATTATAAAATCGTGCACAGAAGACCAAGTTTATGATATATACATGCATCGGTTCAAGAATTGGATTAACATTATTTTTCACCAGTCACTGGTTTCATATAACTTTAATGAAGAGTATTTTAGGTATCTAAAATGGAAAGAAATATAAAGACCAAATTTTTACAGTATATATTTCAAAATAAATATTCATAGGGAATAGCAGAAATGACTGGTCAAGATGAAGGTTCTAGATATGAAATATTGGAAGTCAGTGATCCAGAAAATTTACTGGTGCGTGGAGAAGCTGAAGAAATTAACATTAGTGAATGTAAAGAGTTAGCCAGAATACAGGCATTGTTAGTATTTAGATATTTATGATATTTGTCTCCTTTTGTTAACATCAGTGAATGTAAAGAGTTAGCCAGAATACAGGCATAGTTAGTATTTAGATATTTATGATATTTGTCTCCCTTTGTTAACATCAGTGAATGTAAAGAGTTAGCCAGAATACAGGCATAGTTAGTATTTAGATATTTATGATATTTGTCTCCCTTTGTTAACATCAGTGAATGTAAAGAGTTAGCCAGAATACAGGCATAGTTAGTATTTAGATATTTATGATATTTGTCTCCCTTTGTTAACATCAGTGAATGTAAAGAGTTAGCCAGAATACAGGCATTGCTAGTATTTAGATATTTATGATATTTGTCTCCCTTTTATAAAATCATAAGTGTCTTTTTATTGCATGTAAAATATAAATTGTAAAAAAAATATTTTTTTCTGGAAAAGTACCTTTAATTTTATCTGTTACTTTTTGTAGACTTGCTGTTTTGGAGATTGTGGCGTATTTATCCATCTTAGACTGTCCCAGCTTTTGGCTCTTAGTACCATAAACCATTAAAGTGAATTATGATGGAAAGTGTAGAAATAATGGTATTTTATATTTTATGTAAAATTTTAAACTTTCTATACTTTCATTCTTAAAAAATTTATACATGTATTGACATGTGATAAAATTATATACTTTTAGTTACCCCAAGAGTGAGGCTAAGCGAATCAATGCCTTGATGAACAGCAAACAGGCAAATGCTTGTGTACAGTCAGCTCAAGATATCATACAGTCATTGAAACATGGTGATTTTGGAAGAGATAGCAGCAAGTTAAGGTAAATAGAAAAAATAGAAGAAGTGGTATGATTGCTATGATTGCCAATGAGACAACTATCCACAAGAGACCAAAATTACACAGAAATTAACAGCTATATATCACTATATATAAAGTAAAGTAAAGTAAAGTAATCTTTATTTAAAGTTGCATATATATACATAATAACAATGAACATGAGCTCTTAAGAGCTCTTTAACCGACTGATATTTATAAACAAAACATACATGTAATAACATCAGATACACATACAACACAAACATACAGACATCACATATATATATTAATACATAATATATGAGGCCTTTAAATCATAATTTTAGATTGTTGGTTGCTTTTTCAATGGGCAGACACAAACATCCTTCACAAAGTAACAATGTATACAATTTTAAATGAAATTTTGAAATATAAAAAATATCATGTAGAAATGAGTGTTGAAAGGGTACAGTAGAATATTTACTACCACTGGATAAGTATTAAGACGAAACAGGGTGGTGAATTTGTACTCTGGTACTGGCCATAATCTGGTCACCTTTTGAACTATGAACAATTTTTGTATATACAAATTTTTAGCAACAAGATAACTCTCAACCACATCACACTTTGGTCTGCAGTTATTCTTATAAAGATCATGTCCACTAACAATCTCCAGAAATAGGTTACCTCTATTCTATGGCTTGGTGTATTCTGGTCATATGTTTTGCTTCTTTGAAGGATTCTTTGAAGAAATAGTATAAAGATAAAACATAGTGGTTATTTAGAGTAAATGTTTAATGTCAGTTATATGCTTTTAGCCAGAGAATCAATGAGAAAAGAAATGCTGTAAGTTTAGTGAAGAGGGAGATTGCTGGAATGGCAGAGAGAGATATTCCTGCCTTAATACAGGAGAGTACAGCTTCTCAAGTATCCAAGATACTGACAGGGGATTATAATCTCAAACTAGCCAGGCAGGATTATTTCATATCAAACCAAGATAAGGTTAGTTATATGGGTATTTTTTTTAACGATCTTAATAAAAACTCACATTTGAATTATTTTTATGAGACATTGTAACTTTTAACAAATGTAAGACAACACATTCACAGATTGTAATTAAAGACACAGGTTGTCCTTACAACATATGACAGGACCAGCCAAACTTGTAGGCCAAAAATAGATGTCCCCTTCATGCTGCAGACCTATCACATAAACATGTATTCCATTGTTCCCCTTTGTATTGCCCCTATGTCCATAGAAAGAGGATGTGGTGAGTCAGTAGCAATTAGATTTTTAAGAAGAATCTTTTTTATTCTGTTAATTTGTTAGTGAAGAAACCTGCCCGTTAAGACCCTATATGTTGACTTTTAGATGTTTTTGGATTTTCATAATGTCTCTCGACCAATGGTCTAGTAATGCCTTTATTCATATTCATATTTTGTAGGTTTTGAATGAGTTAATCTTACAAAGATCAAGGAATGAGTTCCTCACCATGGCATATGAAGTTGAGGCTAGAAACCACAGAGATATACATAGACTCCTAACAGCAGTTAAACAGTTACTTTACACACAACTTAAATCATATAAAGACAGAATGGTAAGCTTCAGATTCTCTCAGAAATTATTCTACAATGTGCATTAACTTATTCATAAATGTAATGATTTGATGATTATTTCTATTTGATATTTCGTAAGGATCCATTTTCCATGTGGTCTTCTAACTTTCTCCTGTCCAGAATAGAGACTTGCATGCTAATTGATTAAGAAGGGATAGATAATACTTTTATATAAACATTGCCTGTACAGAACTACTGTACAATTATTTTGAACTATTTTGAACTATTTTCTTTTATAGAAAATGATGGAGGACCCTGCATTAAGTTCTACAAGGCAACAGAGAGGGACAATAGATTCTAGAGATAAATTCTCCACAAATCTCCATCACATGTTATGTAAGTGTTATCTCCCCTTCTGTTCCCCAAAGAAATATTTCTATCTTACTTTTTAAGGTATTACTGAACAGAATGACTTCATAGCAGCTTGAAAGTGATGAGTTGTAGTGTGTGATTACTTTTCATATTTGTCATACACCTACTTCTTGATTTTTGATACTTGGAATTACACGATGTATGCTAAGCATGACAACACTTGCAACTTTGTTACAGCTTCAATTTCAATCTTACATACCTTAAATTTACCCTTTAAATATGGTAGATACCTTCAAGTTAATATAAAAAAAGAGATGTCGTATGATTGCCATTGAGACAATTCTCCACAAGAGACCTAAATGACACAGAAATTTACAACTAAGGTCACACTACGGCCTTCAACAATGGGCAAAGCCCATACCACATAGTCAGCTATAAAAGGCCTGAAATGACAATGTAAAACAATTCAAATGACAAAACTAACAGCCTCATTTGTGTACAAAAAATTAATGAAAAACAAATATGTAACACATAAACAAATGACAACCACTGAATTACAGGCTCCAGTCTTGGGACAGGCAAATACATACATAATAAGTGGGGTTTAACATGTTAGTGGGATCCCAACCCACACCCTGACCTGGGACAGTGATATAACAGTACAACATAAGAACGAACTATAAAAATCAGTTGAAAAAGGCTTAACTCATCAGATGGACAAAAATACAAGTGGACCTTTTCATAAGATTTTTATGAAAAATTTCTGATTTCATTGCCTTGAATAAGTTTTACATCTGGGTTAAGATATACAATACTAGGTAACTTGTAACTATATCTTACTTAGATTTATATTGGGGAACATCACAGCTCAGTTGTAGACATATAACTAATAAATCACATATTGGTGACCTCCAGTCAATTCTAATTTTCAATTTTATTTTGAAAAGGATTTGATTATCATAAAGGTTTATTCAGCCTGTTTTTCAGACAAGGCAAACTTTATGACCATGGATACCCAAGTTTGCAAATGTCAAAAGATCTGTGTGATATCTTATTGTTTTATTGTAAACTAGGTTCTGAAGATAGAGAGGATAAGAAGCATCTATTTTTAACCTTTAACAGTCTTGTACAAGGAGCAGATAAACTCAGACAGAAATGTTCATCAATGAAGATCAATAGAATAGCATTGGAAGAAAAACAAGAAGACAAATTAAAACAGTTGTAAGATAATTATAAGGGCTGGTAGTTTGATAAACCTCTAATAAAGCACTACTGCAAACTATTTTATTATTCCCCACCTACGATAGTAGAGGGGCATTATGTTTTCTGGTTTGTGCGTCTCTTCCTCTGTTCGTCTGTTTGTTCATACTTTTGTCCATCCGTCCGTCTGTCCCGCTTCAGATTAAAGTTTTTTGTCAAGGTAGTTTTTGATGAATTGGTCTTTCTAATTTAATGCCAAATTGTAGATTTGACCCAATTTCATAGTCCACTGAATATAGAAATTGATAGTGTGAGTTTCAGGTTAAAGTTTTTGGATAAAGTTTTTGATGAAGTTTAAGTCTAATCAACTTTAAACTTAGTACACATGTTCCCTATGAAATGATCTTTCTAATTGAAATGCAAAATTAGTTTTTTTACCCCAATTTGACGGTCCACTGAACTTAGAAAATGATTGTTGCAGGTGGGGCATCTGTGTACTATGGACATATTCTTGTTTAAAATTATTTTGAAAAAGACTTACTGAAAAAGACAAAACACAATTAAAAAGTGTGATGCAGTTTTCAAAAGAAGACAAGATATAACACAAATCAGAGGTTGTAATATTCTTTGAATGGAATTAAAGCTGAACTTAATGACTATATTTTAATTAATCCATTGTACAGGATGCCACTATGCTCATAAATCTAATATTTTGGTTTAATGATTTGTGTTGTTTCCAAACCAAAACTTGGACTTTACCATATCAATGAAAGGTAGTTCAAATCTAATAACTGCAATTTCCCTTGAAGCATGAATGACTTCAAAATCTGTCTAACTTAAAACAGTTGTGAGTCATCTAAAAGGAATTTTGAACCCAATATTTTTTGTTGGGATTCACAGCAAAATACATATTTCTTTGTAAATAGAGACCAAAATAAGTTTTTGGTTTATGTTGAGAAATAAAGTGAAAAAAAATCAATTAGAAAGGTCATTGAAAACTCTTATATTATTATTAGAAGTTGAACCATTTATCAAATCATAAATAGACGTTTCTGAACTTCTTGTATACATTTTATAGAGAAAAGAGTTTACAAATGAGTGAGCAGGTAGTGTACTCTGGTTCTAGTACAACCAGTGGTCAGCCATGCATGACACCCAGACAGCTGATGGAATCTATGACACAATTGGAGGAAATGTTGAGGAAGTTAGAACAATCTATAAAAGAAGTGGTTAAAGACCTAGAGAAAAGGAAACAGGTAGATTGTTTATGTACAAGTTTAATAGATTTTATTACATTAACTAATTAGTTATATATTTAACATCCTTCACTGGAATCTATACAGTATGTATTTTGTTTTCTAGTATTTTGACAGTATGAGCATTAATTTAAATAAAGCATCATAAAATTTTAATGTGAGTAACTTTATTTTACTTTGTGAAAATGTTTCCAAAACTTCTAATCATATTTTAAGAATGAATTCCAACAATTTTTTAGGATAGGTTTTTAAAAGTTTGTATGTCTATTTTTATGGAGAAATATTGTTATTTCAAACCAGTATGATTTTATAATAGACAAATGAAACATTTTGATTCCAAACTTTTACTTTTTTATTAATTGATCCCACACACATCATTTCAAAACTTGTTCATCATACATGTTCACAGAAACTCATTAATACATCATACAAAAAATAGATATTTAATATCTCAACCATAATTTTATAGGAATATTTAAACTAGTCAGCGACTCCTTCAATAAAATGCCTAACAGCTGTCTACATATATATATTTTCCTGTACAAAAACAGTAGATATGAACATGTTAACTTGTTATTATATGATTTTTAATGTCATTGATATAATTTCTTTGTTGTTTTTCAGACATTAAGACATGATACCCTGTTATGTTGTAACTAATGTCATTGATATAATTTCTTTGATGTTTTTCAGACCATTAAGACATGATACCCTGTTATGTTATAACTAATGTCATTGATATAATTTCTTTGTTGTTTTTCAGACATTAAGACATGATACCCTGTTATGTTGTAACTAATGTCATTGATATAATTTCTTTTGTTTTTCAGACATTAAGACATGATACCCTGTTATGTAAGGAAAGAAGACTGTTCTCTCACTTCTTCGTCAATCCATCACAGCTGAACACATTGTTTGATGAACTGTCTTCCAGATTACAAGCCCAGAAACTCCATTGACCCTTCTTGTCTCTTTATATGTAGTCATTTATATTTGTTATACATTAATATTTTAATAAATTCTTGAAAAAAAGATTTTGAAATTTGTTCAGCTTTCATGCATCCTCTCCAACATTGTAAATTAGAATGTAATTCATGAATAAAATCTCTTTTTTGTTGATCTTTATTGATAATCAGTTTTATTGTTTACTCTGCCTCTTATAGTTTTTGTCTTACAAAGAAGTGTAAAACTTGTCATTTGAGGGTGATAATGCCTATAAGAAGACAACAGATCATTTCATCTATGCTGACCATTTTGCAGATCTGATGTACCTGTAGAAGCAGGCCTAGTAATTGCTTGACTCTCTCAATTACAGAATGTCAAAAATATTTGGAAAATGGCTGCTATCCTATTAAAAATGCAATTTTTCAACTCATTTATGAGGAAAGTAACAATAGGAAGACTAAGTCATGCTTTTTAAGGAGGTTCGCGGGTATAAAAAAATCAGCCAAAAATTTAACATTTGTTTTTTTCATAACAAATTTGATTTATTACACAATTAGTTACTACTTTATAATATGGTACAAAAATCACCAAGAAATATCGATTGGGTTGGCCACCGATGACTTTTAAAATGTTCATATCATTGAAAAGGCTCCAAATTATCTCCCTTTGGTGCAAAAATGTCCTTTTTTTACGTTGAAATTGAAATATCTTTTTTAACTCATCGGTGACCTATATTTTTTATTATTGTTTTCAAACAAGCTGCACATAAACTAAATAATTGTAAAATTTAAGCGATTTCTGTAAGTTCTTTTTTTATTTCAATATTACCAATATTTCTCCTATTAGTTCAACAGAAAAAAAGGACATTAACAAAAATGTATGCTTCTTTCGGAGGCAGATTGTGAGCTTAAATGAATGGTGACCCCATATTTTTATTTTATATTTCTATTAGGTATAAGATAAAGTTTAATCAAAGAAAAACAGGAAATTCCTATATTAGAAAAAAAAGTTGATTTAGACCCGCGAGCCCCCTTAAATGTGTTTGGTGAATCAGTTAACAAGTGTTAAAGTTTGTGAACCACAAACACTAATGGTAAGTCAATTATATTCTGTATGCTGTTGTATAAGCTTGTTAAATCTCATTTGCATGGAGATTATTTGGCCAATCCCCCTAAGTTATGGTTCCTTGACTTTGAAACTTTTGCATATTGTTATTATTTATGAAAGTTATAATATGAAATAGGTTATCAATTGTTTATTATTATTTTGAAAGGATATATATTCTTACCTCCAGAGTACATAAGATAGTCTGTTGTTGTTATTAAAATCATATTATGTGTCGAATTAGAAGGATGTGTCTTCCTCAGACTATTAACTTGTGACCTATATCCATATTTTAATCTGCATGGTTAGTCCTAGTACAGGGTATCATCAATGCATTATAATTTGTTTCTGGGCATTACACAGCTACCAATCAGTGGATTTGTTCTGTAAGATTGACTTCAAATTCAACCTGTAACAATCAGATATAGTACGTTTATCTGAGTTGCGATTTTTGCTCGCATTGATATTTGAATAGTTATCAAAGGTACCAGGATTATAATTTAGTATGCCAGACGGGCATTTTGTCTACATAAGACTCATCAGTGACCCTCAAATCAAAAAAGTTATAAAGCCAAACATGTACAAAGTTGAAGAGCATTGAGGATCCAAAATTCCAAAAAGTTGTGCCAAATACGGCTAAGGTAATCTATGCCTTGGATAAGAAAATCCTTAGTTTTTCGAAAAAAATCAAAGTTTTGTAAACAGGAAATTATAAAAATGACCACATGATTGATATTCATGTCAACACCGAAGTGCTGACTACTGGGCTGGTGAGACCCTCAGGGACGAAACGTCCACCAGCAGTGGCATCTACCCAGTGGTGTAAATAGTTATGTAAGGTACCAGGATTATAATTTAGTACGCCAGACGCGCCTTTCGTCTACATAAGACTCATCAGTGACGCTAAAAAAAAAGAGTTATAAAGCCAAACAAGTACAAAGTTTAAGAGCATTGAAGTTCCAAAATTCCCAAAAGTTGTGCCAAATACGGCTAAGGTAATCTATGCCTGGGATAAGAAAATCCTTAGTTTTTCGAAAAAATCAAAGTTTTGTAAACAGGAAATTTATAAAAATGACCACATAATTGATATTCATGTATTTAGTGATATTTTTTGTTGAGACTGAGACTTTTGTCACAGACATTCTTCATTTTACCTCAACCTCATTTCATGGATCAGTGAACAATGTTATGGTTTGATGGTCAAATCCCATTATCATAATTATTAGATCTTATACTATAAGCAATAGGTCTTCTATATTTGGTATATCGAGAGATTGTAAGGTTAGAGATCTCGACGAACATTCATATGAACAATTTATAATATTCGAGGTACAGGACGTGAGCCCAAGCAAATATTAGGGCACTAGAAAATGTTATCGTTGCTGCTCCGAATATACATGGTTTAATGGTGAGGTTCTGAACGTTTGTGGTAATATAATTGTATTTTACAAGGGAACATGGAATAAACCACAAAGAGGCTAAACCACTGGTGTATTATACAGAATTATTTAGCCAATAACCGCAAAACACAAATGGAAATATAAACCATATAAATTCAACCTGTACTCTGATGCTCTGATTCTGACTATACGTTTACAATGCTATTTTTATGCCCCACTTACGATAGTAGAGGGACATGATGTTTTCTGGTCTGTGCGTCCGTTCAAGCGACCGTTCGTCCCGCTTCAAGTTAAAGTTTTTGGTCAAGGTAGTTTTTGATGAAGTTGAAGTCCAATCAACTTGAAACTTATTACACATGTTCCTCATGGTATGATCAAGTTTTGACCCCAATTTCACGGTCCACTGAACAAAGAAAAAGATAGTGCGAAGCTCGGGTTAAAGTTTTTGGTGAAGGTAGTTTTTGATGAAGTTGAAGTCCAATCAACTTGGAACTTAGTACACATGTTTCCTATGATATGACCTTTCTAATTTTAATGCCAAATCAAAGTATTGACCCCAATATCACGGTCCACTGTACAAAGAAAAAGATAGTGCGAAGTTCAGGTTAAAGTTTTGGTTAAAGTTTTTGTCGAGCCTGCGACTTTTGTCGCAGAAAGCCCGACATAGGGACAGTGATCTGGCGGTTACGGCAGCGGCGTTGGCTAACTTCTTAAAAGCTTTGTTTTTAAGAAGGTGGAAGACCTGGACGCTTCATACTTTGTATATGGATGCCTCATGCTACGAAGTTTCCGTCAGTCACATGTCCAATGTCCTTGACCTCATTTTCATGGTTCAGAGACTACTTGAAAAAAAGATTATTTTGTAATGTTGCATTCGCTCTTAATATAAGTAATAGGATAGCTATATTTGGTATGTGTATACCTTGCAAGGTTCATGCCCGTCAGACAGTTTTCACTTGACCTCTACCTCATTTCATGGATCAGTGAACAAGGTTAAGTTTTGGTTGTCAAGTCCATATCTCAGATACTATAAGCAATATGTTTAGTATATTCGGTGTATGGAATGACTGTAAGGTGTACATGTCCAACTGACAGGTGTCATCTGACCTTGACCTCATTTTCATGGTTCAGTGGTTATAGTTAAGTTTTTGTGTTTTGGTCTGTTTTTCTCATACTGTATGCAATAGGTCTACCATATTTGTTGTATGGAATGATTGTAAGGTGTACATATCTAGCTGGTAGGTGTGACATTTGACCTTGACCTCATTTTCATAGTTCAGTGGTCAATGTTTAGTTTTCATGGTTAATGTTAAGTTTATATGACAGTTGTAATAAATTATGCTATCAACATAATATCAACGATTAGTAAAGAAGGCGGGACATGTCAGCGTGTGTACTGTTGTTGATAAAGTTGAAGTCCAATCAACTGAAAACTTAGTACACATCCCCATGATATGATCTTTCTAATTTTAATGCCAAATTAAAGTTTGGGCCCCAATTTCACGGTCCACTGAACAAAGAAAAAGATGGTTTGAAGCTCGGGTTAAAGTTTTGGTTAAAGTTTTTGGGCAAGGTATTTTTTGATGAATTTGAAGTCCAATCAACTTGAAACTTAGTACACATGTTCCCTATGATATGATCTTTCTAATTTTCATGACAAATTAAAGTATTGATCGAATTTCACGGTCCATTGAACATGTAAAATGATAGTGCGAGTGGGGCATCCGTGTACTACGGACACATTCTTGTTCATTTGTTGTTATAAAGTCTATATCTTCAATTGAAACGATGGTATATATTTTCGATTACCCTTTCTAACATCTAATCATAGAACAACTTCATATTTAAACAACATTATGTTTTTCGCTAATCAATTCTATAATAAGAATACTGAAATTCCAAGGATTTAACAAAATCACTAAATTTACAAATTCTATTCAGCGTTAAGAACATGCTTTAAGCTTTATACGAGACAATTTAAAGAGTATGATGACTTGCTTATTTAATATAAGTAAAAGGAGACATGGGATACACGTATATGAGACATCAACTAATTTGATTAAATGATCGATACATATCTAAAAAGTCCGGCGACTTTGTGAAAAATTGTGCACATCCTGCTACAAGCATGAAATTTGGCATAGACCTTTCTCAACTATAACTCTTTTATTTCAGATAGGGAGGCATTTGCAAAAAAATGTCTCATTTCCGGTAAAATCCAAAATGGCGGACATCATACACGAGACAATTTATAGCCCAATATCAGAGGCTAGTTTGTGAAAATGTGTTTTTACCATGCTGCTATAACAATATTTGGTACAAACCTTTGTTATGTACTACTTTTGGATATATTATATAGATTAGATGTCTTTAAAAATCCTACTTCCGGTAAAATCCAATATGGCGGACATTGTACTAAAATAAGCTTATCTTTTAGGGAGGGCGATTAAAATGTTTTTTGACGTATTGCTACTTTCGTTTAATTGTACAGGAACCTTTCTTTGATGCTGCTTATGGATACAATGTATCAGGCATATGTCTTTAAAACCCTTACTTCCGGTAATCTTCAAAATGGCGAACATAGAAATATCATTATTTTATTTTGATTTTCAACTTTTTTTCAAAATGTAAAGGAAATGGTTTTTTTTGTGCTGGTCATTAAACTTTTGGCTTTTCGTTATCCTCTAAACCACTTATTCTTTTCTATAGTTAATGTTTAAATACAAAGTTAACACTTCCGGTAAATGAAACCGATATGGCGTAAATTTCAAAGATAAGTCCTTAGTCCATGGCTTCATTGGAGAGTTTTGGATAGATTAAATAAAATAAAATAAAATAAAATCACTTAAGTACTAAAACATCTTGAAAATTACTGATTTATGGCTGCAAGTACATGTTAATTCACAATCGGAGAGCTGATTGTCCTCATTTACAAAAAAAACCGTGGCATTGTTTCTTACATCATTAATGTACAAGCTCCTGATAAGGTGAAGAGGCCTCACACAGAGTTGTCCAAAAGGGTTCCAATGGATCATATTTTTCCCTTCGCCATTCATAAGCGTCTGGACTAGTTAGCATTGGAAAAAATTCCAAGCTTGTTACTCATCCACACTCGCTATGGTATATTGCTAGTTTAACATGCTGAAAAACACTAGACCGAGTCGTTCAAATAGCATCAATAAGTATTTCCTCTTCCAAAAACATGTTTTTGCTTCGTAAACCCCATTTGATAAGTTTGTTCGATCTTACTACAGAACCACGTATTGTTTTATCAATGACATTATCAAATCCCTTTCTGGTGATGTTGGCTGATCATTTATCATTCTTAATCATAAAGTCACATCTTCAAACGCCATATGCATCCATGCCAACAACGAAGTTCCCTTTCAAGTAAACGTGCATTTGAAAGGTCATGGATATATATATATATATATATATATAGTGACAACCCTACAACAGATGTATCCATCGGATCGCCATCAATGATGGTGATACATGGCTGTGTACATAATGTATATACAACTCGTCTAAACATCAACCCAACAATGTTAGATCTGTAAATTTGCTTTCGCAAATTTTTGGTTCTTCCCTCGCCGGGATTCGAACCCATGCTTCTGTGATATCGTGACACCAAATCGCCTGCACTGCAGCCGTCCCGCTAGACCACACGACCACCTGAATCCCGGCGAGGGAAGAACCAAAAATTTGCGAAAGCAAATTTACAGATCTAACATTGTTGGGTTGATGTTTAGACGAGTTGTATATATATAGTCAAATGCGTTTTGTTTAAATACACTTTTTCACTCTTTTGGTCTTTTGGAAAATGTTGTTTGTGCTGTTTTTAGACCCTTCTACAACGAAATTTGTTTGACATGCACACATATAAAAACTGCGGTTTTTATCTAACGCAGTCATAGGTTTGAACGTAGTTTTCAATTTAGACTCGTTTATATTTTTTGTTTGGGCATGTATCATATTTTCCCTCCGGTTTATATGATCCGTTCATCCTATATATTGACTCTTAAAATTCAAGAGTTAATCTAAAAATGAGGGTACTTTTTATATGGCCTTCCAAATACCGTTTCGATCCCTAACATCACTGAAGAGACATTTATTGTCGAAATCCGGATATGGTGTACTAAAGAAATATTGACACCGAATGTTTGTGGCACAACATCCTGTCCACAAGTTAACAAAAAAATTTTTTTTCTGTGACGTATTAAATTTATATTAGGATCCATTTTGATACATCTTGTGATCAATTTTATTTGGCAATCGTCAATGGCAGTCAGCAGGGTTAAAGAACATCAGTTGTTCGACCTGTTAGTCAAATGCGTTTTGTTTAAATACACTTTTTCACTCTTTTGGTCTTTTGGAAAATGTTGTTTGTGCTGTTTTTAGACCCTTCTACAACGAAATTTGTTTGACATGCACACGTATAAAAACTGCGGTTTTTATCCAACGCAGTCATAGGTTTGAACGTAGTTTTCAATTTAGACTCGTTTATATTTTTTGTTTGGGCATGTATCATATTTTCCCTCCGGTTTATATGATCCGTTCATCCTATATATTGACTCTTAAAATTCAAGAGTTAATCTAAAAATGAGGGTACTTTTTATATGGCCTTCCAAATACCGTTTCGATCCCTAACATCACTGAAGAGACATTTATTGTCGAAATCCGGATATGGTGTACTAAAGAAATATTGACACCGAATGTTTGTGGCACAACATCCTGTCCACAAGTTAACAAAAAATTTTTTTTTCTGTGACGTATTAAATTTATATTAGGATCCATTTTGATACATCTTGTGATCAATTTTATTTGGCAATCGTCAATGGCAGTCAGCAGGGTTAAAGAACATCAGTTGTTCGACCTGTTAGTCAAATGCGTTTTGTTTAAATACACTTTTTCACTCTTTTGGTCTTTTGGAAAATGTTGTTTGTGCTGTTTTTAGACCCTTCTACAACGAAATTTGTTTGACATGCACACGTATAAAAACTGCGGTTTTTATCCAACGCAGTCATAGGTTTGAACGTAGTTTTCAATTTAGACTCGTTTATATTTTTTGTTTGGGCATGTATCATATTTTCCCTCCGGTTTATATGATCCGTTCATCCTATATATTGACTCTTAAAATTCAAGAGTTAATCTAAAAATGAGGGTACTTTTTATATGGCCTTCCAAATACCGTTTCGATCCCTAACATCACTGAAGAGACATTTATTGTCGAAATCCGGATATGGTGTACTAAAGAAATATTGACACCGAATGTTTGTGGCACAACATCCTGTCCACAAGTTAACAAATTTTTTTTTCTGTGACGTATTAAATTTATATTAGGATCCATTTTGATACATCTTGTGATCAATTTTATTTGGCAATCGTCAATGGCAGTCAGCAGGGTTAAAGAACATCAGTTGTTCGACCTGTTAGTCAAATGCGTTTTGTTTAAATACACTTTTTCACTCTTTTGGTCTTTTGGAAAATGTTGTTTGTGCTGTTTTTAGACCCTTCTACAACGAAATTTGTTTGACATGCACACGTATAAAAACTGCGGTTTTTATCCAACGCAGTCATAGGTTTGAACGTAGTTTTCAATTTAGACTCGTTTATATTTTTTGTTTGGGCATGTATCATATTTTCCCTCCGGTTTATATGATCCGTTCATCCTATATATTGACTCTTAAAATTCAAGAGTTAATCTAAAAATGAGGGTACTTTTTATATGGCCTTCCAAATACCGTTTCGATCCCTAACATCACTGAAGAGACATTTATTGTCGAAATCCGGATATGGTGTACTAAAGAAATATTGACACCGAATGTTTGTGGCACAACATCCTGTCCACAAGTTAACAAATTTTTTTTTTTCTGTGACGTATTAAATTTATATTAGGATCCATTTTGATACATCTTGTGATCAATTTTATTTGGCAATCGTCAATGGCAGTCAGCAGGGTTAAAGAACATCAGTTGTTCGACCTGTTAGTCAAATGCGTTTTGTTTAAATACACTTTTTCACTCTTTTGGTCTTTTGGAAAATGTTGTTTGTGCTGTTTTTAGACCCTTCTACAACGAAATTTGTTTGACATGCACACGTATAAAAACTGCGGTTTTTATCCAACGCAGTCATAGGTTTGAACGTAGTTTTCAATTTAGACTCGTATATATATATATATATATATATCTAAAAATTGTCCCACTTCCAAATGTAAGCCAAAGTTCGTCTGCCCCTATGTCACGGAATAGCGAAATAGTAATGACAGCATCATACGCTATGTTTCAAACAAAAATTCTTTGAAACTGACATTATCAAGAAGCTTGATTTCTAGATCGACAGCACGCTTATATTACGTTAAATAGGACACGATTTTCAACAAAAATAGGCATTTTGTAAATATTGCCGGTATTTTTAACGACCTATTCTGTTAAAAAACAAATTCCTGGATATTTTGATAATAATGAGCTCCCTCTTATTTGTTATATTTACAAGAAATCTACCCGGAAATTTGTGTTTAACTTTAGCCAATGGTGTAAAGATGTTAATATCAGTGAAAATACACCTACTTCATGTAATTGCAGTAAATAAACTAATCATAGATACCAGGACTAAATTTAGTATATACGCCAGATGCGTGTTTCGTCTACAAAAGACTCATCAGTGACGCTCGAATCCAAAAAAAGTTAAAAAGGCCAAATAAAGTACAAAGTTGAAGAGCATTGAGGACCAAAATTCTTAACAGTTTTGCCAAATACAGCTAAGGTAATCTATGCCTGTGTTGTATAAAGATATATAAGAAGAAAAAAAATCTGAGACGAGTGCCTGTGTATCAAACATAAACTAAAAGAACTAGCCAAGGAATTTGATTTTGTCCCGGCCGATAAAGCTGCTTATAATAATATTATTGTTTGACGTAAATTTTACATTGAAGTTCTGCAAAAAGAAATCACATATTCACCAACATTCCAACTGACTCCATTTTCAGAAAACGAATTTTTTTAACAAACATAAACTTTTAGCTACCGCTTTACAAGCAGAACCCAATACAATGAAAGTCCCAACTATATATTGGCTTCCGAAGCTACACAAAACACCTGAGAAATATAGATTTATTTCGTTTTCAAGCCATTGTTCCACTACTAAATTGTCTATTCTTCTTACCAGTACACTTGGTACAATCAAAAACCTGATAATAAATTGTTTAAATAAGACTTTCGAAAATAGTGGAATTAATTACTTCGGAGGGTCAAGAACTCGTTGGAAGTACTTGATAAATTGCATGCTTATATTGGTGATTTTGAATCTGTTCAAAGTTTTGACTTTTCTACCCTATATACCACATTGCCTCACATTCTAATTAAGAAAAAAAGCACACACCTAATCAAATGGGCATTTAAAAAATCAGAATGTGAATATATATGTTCAAACTCTTTTGGGCCACTTTTTAGTGGCAATAAACAAAAAACTATGTCAATTGGACATGCTTTGATACTATATCTGCCCTCGAATTTTTACTAGATAACATTTGTGTTCGCTTTGGTGATTCCGTATATCATCAGGTTATCGCAATTCCAATGGGGACTAACTGTGCACCACTTATTGCAGACCTGTTTTTGTATTGCTATGAGTTACAGTTTATGACAATAATCAGCAAAGACCCATCGAAACAACATCTGATACACAAATTTAATAATACTTCTAGATATTTGGATGATATTCTGGCTCTAAATGATGACGACTTCAGTATGTATCCTAAAGAACTTTATCCTGTTGAACTTACTTTAAATAAAGCTAATACTAACAATGATCCCCTTTCCTCGATCCTGATATCTATATCACTAACGGAAAGCTTAATACTAGAATTTATGATAAAAGAGATGTTTTTTTTCTTCATTTCTTATCGTTAATTATCCATTTTTAGATGGTGACGTTCCCTTGTCACCTTCTTACGGTGTTGATATATCTCAACTTGTTGTATGTAACAATGTATTAGATTTTAACGAGAGAAATTTATGTATCATCGGTATAAGGCCATAATTCGTAAATATAGCTCAGCATGCAGACTTCTTATACGTTCAGGTTTTTCACATCCGATTTTTTATGGAAATATTCTTTATAAAGCACAAAAATGTCAGTATTGACCTCAGAAGCTAACAAAATCTTTAAAAAGAAGGAATATAGCTAAGATACTGTTGTCAGGTCATTAAAGATTGCATATTTTGGCGTTAATATTGATTCACTAATAGGGTCTTTACATCGGAACTAAACACATTTATTTAAAACCAGTTGTTGGCATGACACGGGTTATGTTTTTCTCATATATGTTATGATGGTATGATACTCAACCCCTAACGGGAGGGATTGTTTCTGATATTCATATGATGAAGACATAATCTTTCAACCAGTTTAATTGAAGTCTTGAGCTGGCATGTCAGTTAACTGCTAGTAGTCAGTTTTTATTTATGTATTATTGTCATTTTGTTTATTTTCTTTGGTTACATCTTCTGACATCAGACTCAGACTTCTCTTGAACTGAATTTTAATATGCGTATTGTTATGCGTTTACTTTTCTGCATTGGCTAGAGGTATAGGGGGAGGGTTGATATCTCATAAACATGTTTAACCCCGCCGCATTTTTGCGCCTGTCCTAAGTCAGGAGCCTCTGGCCTTTGTTAGTCTTGTATTATTTTTAATTTTAGTTTCTTGTATACAATTTGGAGTTCAGTATGGCGTTCATTATCACTGAACTAGTATATATATTTGTTTAGGGGCCAGCTGAAAGACACCTCCGGGTGAGGGAATTTCTCGCTGCATTGAAGACCTGTTGGTGACCTTCTGCTGTTGTCTGTTCTATGATCGGGTTGTTGTGTCTTTGACACATTCCCCAATTCCATTCTCAATTTTAGTTCAATGAAAATCAAGTGTGTCCCTCTCCTTGTCGAAATGTTCCTTTAGTCATACGAGGCTGGCTTCAAATAAGAACTTTTTTGGAAGATAGAAAGACGTTTTCATTTTACGAGCCAATTCGATGGATTCAGTCGAGGATTATGCCAGGCAATGGGCTAAGCGCGAGAAGGAAGACGTAGACACTCTTTCCGAATGGATTAAGACAGTGAGGTCGTTGATACAAATCAGAATTAAGAAACTGAATGAGTCTATCAATGCCCATGCTACTTCAATCTTTAAGGACCCAAATGTTGCAAAACACTTATCCTACCTTCATGACAAATATGTCGTTGTCCCGCAGATAAAGCCCCAAAGAACATCGTTTTTGTGTGTAAACTCATTACATTAACTGCTTGATAAACGAATTAGGTATTGACAATTCACTTGACAACTCAACATATACCCTACGGACACTTACCAAATAGAAAATCCTGGATAATCATAGGTCTTTACTATGTTCCTTTGGAATTTCAACCAAAGATGATGAACTGGATCTTCCACCACTGTATTGGATACCTAAACTGCACAAGTGTCCTTACAAACAACGGTATATTGCTGGGTCTTTCAAGTGCTCCATGAAACCTCTTTCTAAATTATTAACATCTATTTTATCAGCAATCAAAGATGGATTTTAAAGTTATTGTTAAACTGCATATTCTAGAGGTGGCGTGAATCAGATGTGGATACTTAAAAATACAAAAGATCTTTTAGAGTACATACAATCTAAAGCTCTTTCATCTTATAATAGTATTAAAACATTTGACTTTTCTACACTTTACACAAGTATTTCACATTCCAAACTAAAAGACAAATTGAAAGAGTTATGGTATTGCTTTGTTTCATAAAAAAAATGGCCAACGTAGATACAAGTGTCTTGTCTTAGGGAGGGATAAATCCTACTTTGTAAAGGATCACTCTGATTCAAACAAAAAATTCTTTGAAACTGACATTATCAAGATGCTTGATTTCTTGATTGACAACATATTTGTTACGTTCGGAGGACGTGTTTTTCAACAGACTGTCGGATTCCAATGGGAACACATTGTGCCTCTCTTCTTGCCGACTTGTTTCTTTATTATTATTAGGCTGACTTCATACAGGAACTTCGTAGGAAGAAAGATAAGAAGTTAGCAATAATTTACTCTACTTTCCGCTATATATGATGTTCTTTCATTAAATGATTCAAAATTTGGGGACTATGTTGAACGAATCTAACCATCGAACTAGAGATAAAGGATACAACTGATACAGTTAAGTCGGCCTCATATCTTGACTTGCATCTAGAAATTTACAATGAGGGTCGGTTGAAAACAAAACTTTACGACAAACGAGATGATTTCAGCTTTCCAATTGTGAACTTTCCATTTCTAAGTAGCAACATATATCTCCCAATTGATAAGATATTACCGTGCTTGCATTTCGTATTATGATTTTCTTGATAGAGGGTTGTTGCTCACAAGGAAGCTATTAAATCAAGAGTTCCAAATGGTGAAGTTGAATCATCACTTCGTAAATTTTACGGAAGCCATCACAAGTTGGTTGACCGTTATGGAATAATGATATCGGATATGTTTCTTACGTCGTAACTACTACAATCCCCTTCCCTTTCATGAATATGACCTACCGAATTAGACTATTTATCGGATTTGTTATCACATTAGCAACACAACGGGTGCCAGATGTGAAGCCGGATCTGTTTACCCTCCGGAGCACCTGATATCACCCCTAGTTTTTGGTGGGGTTCGTGTTGTTTATTTTTTAATTTTCTATGTTATGTCATTTGTACTATTGTTTGTCTGCTTGTCTTTTTCATCTTTATCCATGGTGTTTATTTTCGATTTATGAGTTTGACTGTCCCTTTTGTATCTTTCGTCCCTCTTTCGTCTGTTTAGTGTGCTTATCATTTAATATAAAAGGAGACGTGACAAACGTTTATTAGACGGGAATCAAACATAACAAATTATCGAAAAATACACTAGGGACACAATTCGGTCCTCATCCATAGTTTATGTCTTACGAATTTTTCGAAATCCTAAGGATTTTCTTTCATCCCAGGCATATATTACCATAGCCGTATATGGCACAACTTCTTTGAATTTTTCGTCCTCAATGCTCTTCAACTTGGTACTTCTCTGACTTTCTAAGTATTTTGATTTTAGCGTCACTGATGAGTCTTATGTAGACGAAACGCGCGTCTGACGTATTAAATTATAAGCCTGATACCTTTGATAACTATTTTATTCGAATTAGGAATGGCTCATACGAATCAAATGTCATTTGACAAGAAGCAAGTACGTGACAAACGATTAAAATATGTATTGAATTCTGCCTTAATCTATAAGTATGTTTAATTTGAAAGGTTTTTGACATACATAAGAAGATCAATATTTCTATATAAAGATTTTAAAGCGTTTGATTACAATCAATATGAAACATACTGTCAATACTGTGCTATATGTTTTTATAAGGTTCTATTTTGAATTTTACCATTGAAAGCTGACGCAACGACACTTGAAACAAAGTTAAATGATGTTGTTGCGTTATAATTTTGTTTCGCTTTCGGAGCTTTCTAAATATTTCGCTACAACTCAAACTTCTATGAATTATGTAATTTCTATAGATACATAAGACGATATTGGTATACTATTTGAGTATTTCATTGTATTCTATGGACTTTTTGCCACGTCAATATGATATATTATCCACCACATACCCGTTTCCTTGCTACATATATTTATCTGAAATGTAAAATATATTTTGTTTTTGTTTACCAATAAATCTTTAAACTGTTCAATCATTATATCCATCAATTCAACTATACATTCTCCATTACATTTTATCTTGGAGCTATCATAAAATTGTTTGGTCAATATTGTTACAGAATAATTAACTGTGATTACTGCTACTAAAATAAACCGAAATTCCTTCGGCAATATTTACACATGATTGCGTTTTTTAAAACGTTTATCTATATAATTCAAATGGAACATTGTTAAATCTAATGACTATATACATGCTTGAAACTGCAGTTAGGATATATATGCATGTCTCTTCCATGCCATGTATATTTTCATTTTAGATAACATTGTGTGATGTGCTAGTTTATGTCGTCATTTAAAAAGGAAGAACACATGGAGTGCCATTTACTTGATTACAAGAAGTTGAAAATGAGTATTCCTTGTTTACATTTAAACATTTAATATGCACTTCGAGCGTTATAATAAAAACAAATTAAGAAGTTTGTTAATGTAAGTGAGTAATTTTTTTTTCCTAATAATACGACCTGAATAAACAATGCTAAACTGATTGATTTCTTTTTTTACTTTGTCAATACTCGATTGAATCCTTGCCGAAAGTCACCTTTTAACAAATTGTAGATACGCCTTGACGTGATGGTCAGTTGATTTTGGACCAGCACTGAATATAAATGGTAATTTATTTCGCTTTTTCGAGGATTTAGGAACGACCATTTAGTTTTCATATATTGAAGTTCAATATTTTATAATTTTATAAACAGCTATTGTATTACAGTATGTTATTAATTGTCTATATTCTAAAGAATATTCTTGGGTTATAAATCCGTTCAAATTCGTGTTTTTAAAATATCTTTTAAGATATGATGCACTCTTGTCCTTTCTATTTAAGTTTATTTCATATCTTAAAATCTAAAATTTAATTGTAAAGTTTAAAAGTATTTGTTAGCTGGTACCTTTGATAACTATTTACACCACTGGGTCGATGCCACTGCTGGTGGACGTTTCGTCCTCGAAGGTATCACTAGCCCAGTAGTCAACACTTCGGTGTTGACATGAATATCAAAAATGTGGTAAATTTCCTGTTTACAAAACTTTGAATTTGTCGAAAAAACTAAGGATTTTCATGTTCCAGGCATAGATTACCTTAGCCGTATTAGGAACAACTTTTTGTAATTTTGGATCCTCAATGCTCTTCAACTTTGTACTTGTTTTTATAAATATTTTGATATGAGCGTCACTGATGAGTCTTATGTATACGAAACGCGGGACTGGCGTACTAAATTATAATCCTGGTACCTTTGTTAACTATTAGCATTTCTGTAGTATCTTTCTTGTGTCTATATGTGTGTTGCATATGCTATGAACTGTCACACTCCATAGTGACTGGATAGATTGAATAAAATCTTCAACGAAATGTACATACAAAGAACTTTTTATCCGAAATTGTAGCAAAAAAAAAGGCAAATGCAGTTCAAGGATGAAGGTATAGGAATTGTTAAAGAATGCTGTTACTCAACAATGGTACTATAAAGTTTATACTCTGTCAAATTCAAACGTTAACGTAAACAGAAAAGGGAGATAAAAGATACTAGAGGGAGATTTAAACTAATAAATAAAAAATAAACTGACAACGCTATGGCAAACAAGAGGCTGTCACAACGACAGCAAACCGGATTTATTTATATTTATTTGTGTCCTGGCAATATCACAAGAACCATTACTGAAGAATGGTGAAAGTGAAAATCGTCAATATCAAATTTGACCTCAATTTTGTCATCAGTATCAACATATTAAAATTTGAAAAGCTTAGATTGAATGGTTCATGAGTAAATGCAACAACGTGAACGGAAACGCCATTTTACAATCTTTCAAGAACCATTACTCCTGAACGGTAAAAGTCAAAATCGTCATTATTGAACTTGACCTCTATTTTGTCATCAGTAACAACATATTAAAATTTGGGAAGCCTTGGTAGAACAGTTCATGAGTAAATGCACGGACACGACTGGAAACTCCATTTTTCAATCTTTCAAGAACCATAACTCCTGAACGGTAAAAGTCAAAATCGTCATTATTGAACTTGACCTCTATTTTGTCATCAGTAACAACATATTAAAATTTGGGAAGCTTTGGTAGAACAGTTCATGAGTAAATGCACGGACACGACTGGAAACTCCATTTTTCAATCTTTCAAGAACCATAACTCCTGAACGGTAGAAGTCAAAATCGCCATTATTGAACTTGACCTTCATTTAGTTGTCAGTAACAACATATTAAAATTTTAAACGCTTTGGTTGAACGGTTCATGAGTTAATGCACGGACAACATTTGATTGCCGCCCGCACGACCGGTCGCCCGCCGTACATCCCCAAATCAATAACCGACATTTTTGTCACAAAAATTTGGTTAAAAACGAAAAAAGACCACAAACAAACGATAGAACACAAAACACAACATGGACACATAAAGACTAAACAAAACGAACCCAACAAAAAACTGGGGATGATCTCAGGTGATCTGGAAGGGTATGCAGATTCTGCTCCACATGTTACACCAGTCGTGTTGCTCATGTTAGAACAAATCCGATAATAAGTCTTATTCAGTAGGTAAAAAGGGGATAAGATCATAGCTATGAAATGAGGAACATTCACAGTTATTCCATAACAGTAAACAAACTCGTGATGGCGTCCGTAAAATTTACGAAGAGAAGCATGGTTCCAACTTCACCTTTTGGAATTTTTGATTTAATAACTTAGCTGTGAGCAGCAACCCTATATGAAGGAAAAATATGCTCGGGAATATAGTATCAATCGGGATGTTTACAATCCGTATGCAGGCGCTGCTGGAACGTTGGTCTATAAAAATAGACAGTTCACAATTGGTAAGCTGAAATCCTCTCTGTTATGTTTTCAACCGACCCTCATTATCAATTCCTAACGAAGTCAAGATTTGAGGCAGAATTAGTTGTATCTGTTGTATCCTTTATCTCTAGTTCAATGGGATATATGCGTTTACAATCGTTAGCAATTTTTTTGAATTATTTAGTGAAAGAACACCATGTTTATAGTGGAAAGTTCAGCCTCAGAAATAAAATGAACAAGTCGACAAATCGAGGGATACAGTTGGTTCCCATGGGAGGGCGGATAGTTTGTTGAAAACACTTCCTCCAATCGTAACTATTATGTTATCAATCAAGAAATCAAGCAGCTTGAAAATGTCAGTATCAAAGAATTTTTTGTTTGAATAGGAATGATTTTTAACAATGTAGGATGCATACCTCCCTGTATTTACATTGACCATTCTTTTTTATGAAACAAAAAAGCAATACCAACTCTTTCAATTTGTCTTTTACTTTGGAAAGGGAAATAATAAAGTGTAGAAAAGTCAAAAGTTTAAATACTTTTGTTGGATAAAAGAGACATAGATTGTATGTATTTTAATAGACCTTTGGAATTCTAGTATTTTAGTATCCCCATCTAAAACGTAACTTTATGTTAGTTTAACGTTGTCTTTATCGTTAGTTTTCGTTACTTATTTTGTTGATTTAACGTTACTCGTAGTATTAAAAATATGTTCGTAGGTAACGTTATTATTGTTACATACATTTTTCGTTTAAATAGCAGAACTTTAACCAATTGCTGTAACTTCAATCCCTTCCCTTTTCCTCGAACGTAAAATAAAAAAAAAAATACTAAACTCCGAGGAAAATTCAAAACGGAAAGTCCCTAATCAAATGATAAAACATATCAAACGAATGGACAACAGCTGTCATATTCCTGACACGGTACAGGCATTCTCAAATGTAGAAATGGCGGATTAAACCTGATTTTGTAGCGTCAAACCTTTCGCTGGCATATCAGTCGCATCAAATTCCATTATATTTATAACGATAAGTGATCACAACATCCATACTAGGTAAATTATTTGTTTTTTAATGAATTACCCTTCTATCAAACATTTCATGTATTAGTAATTTATATGACATTAGAATATCGCTCTTTTGATGTGTATGCCATTTCATCTGTGGACAAAAGTGAAATAACGATAAAACCAAACTCAAACGAAAATTTTAAATAGAAAGCCCTTATTAAAATTGCAAAATTAAAAGCTCAAACACACCAAACGAACGAAAAACAACTGTCTTTTTCCTGACTTGGTAGATATTCCAGAAGTGTTAGAAGTGTGAATCGAGAGTTTTGCTCTGCGTGCACTATCTGGTTTGTTAAACGCAGAAGAAATAAATTATTGTTATATTTATAAATTAACTGTTTACAAAATTTTTAATTTTTTGAAATACTAAGGCTTTTCTACCTCAGGGATAGATTACCTTAGCTGTATTTGGCAACACTTTTAGGAATTTTGGATTTTCAATGCTCTTCAACTTCGTACTTTATTTGACTTTTTTAAAAACTTTTTTGGATTCGAGCGTCACTGGTCCTGGTATCTATGATGAGTTTATTTAAGAAGCATGTATGTGTTTCTTTCAAATTAAATTTTAAACATATGTTTGATATATAGTAATATTTAAAATTAATGATTTTGGCAGTCAAACAGTATGAAGCGATTGGTTTAGTCATCATAAGCTATAGGTTGAAAGGTTTAAAGGTTCTTGACATACCAAAGGTGATCAATATCTATATATTAAAAATTTAAAGTCATTCAAATCGAATATAAACATACTGGTTAACACATATCGATCGCGTCTTACTTGGTTCTATTTTTATTTAAAGCATAAAAAGCTGTTTCAATATGACATCAAGATCATAGTAAGATATTAAGTCGTTGGTAAGGTAAGTATGCTAGGTGGTTTTATTTTCCTTAAAGGTATCATGACAATGTAATACATATTTTTTTGCTGAGTAGGCCTTGATATCTTAAAAAGTTTAGATACATACAGTGAATAGTGGTAGTCAATTTTTTTGGACTTGACTGTGTATATTTTTAAATTGGTTTTGCATTTTTACAAATCACAGATTTAGACGTAGAATAAGGTACCATTTATTGAATGTCCCTCTAGTATCTTTCGCCCCTCTTTTTTAGGTGTTGGCTTCACTTTTCTTGCTTCTTGTACATCTAAATGTTTATCACCACCTTTTTGCTAAAATGACCGTATTTACAACACAAATTATACTCTGAGTAATGACAAACATGTGTCTCTGTGAATGTTTTAAAGCATGGCTGGACCTACATAATCAAATTTTAAATGCATTTGATTGTTCAGAAAATTATAAACTTTTCTGGATTTTGCTTTTCATTTTTTGTCATTCATGCAGGAGGTGCAAAAATAAACTAAGTTGGGAAAACGTTTGAGAAGCTCCCCTCTTATAATCGATGTTGTGAGTAGTATTAATTTACATGGACAATAGACACCTGTACATAATAGGTGATTTAAACTATGTAACTGATTGGACCGTATCAAATGAAACTTGTGTGTTTGCTTATTTTGCTAAATTACCTGCAAACTGGAAAAATGCACGTCAATATCCAGGTAAGTAATTTTTTTCTTTCTGAAACATAGACTTTATATAACTTTGATATACATAAGTTCTGTCATGGCTTAAATCTTTTTAGACGCATCCGTTTGTCTGTACTCATAGTACATTTTCGGGTGTAAAAAGGGCAATATTTTTTAATTCCTTCAGATGAAGCTTAATATGGTGTACTTGCAATACTAGTTTATAAAGATTCATTACTTATTAGCCTTTACTGTTTAGTCCATGTTTGGTAATATCTTTTTCACGTGGCTTGAAACTTATGCAACACCCCTAATGTGGTGTTGTGCTGTGGTATTTTTTTGTATTCTTGTTTCATTTTGGCTTATCGAATTTGTCTATATGCCATTTTGTTTTTTTTGTTGTTGACACATTTCTTTTCTTTTATAGTGAATAAGATTATAACACAATGGGGACTGCTGTACCCCTACTGATGACCCTTTTTATGTCTGTTTGTGCTGTCAATGAAATTTTCAGTGTCTGCCATACAAGTGAGGGGTTTAGCTCACTATAAAACCAGGTTTAATCCACTGTTTAACACATAAGAAAATTCTTAATTAATGATATTGAACTCAGGGGCGGATCCAGCCATTTTAAAAAGGGGGGGGGGTTATTAACCCAGGACAAAGGGGGGGGGGTTCCAATTACATGTCCCCATTCAAATGCATTGATCGTCCAAAAAAAAGGGGGGTTCCAACCCCCGGACCCCCCCCCCTCTGGATCCGCGCCTGGAACTCAAAGTACAGTATAGTAATATTATTATCTTTAATTGTAATGATTTTCCTATTTATATATGGTTGTGTGTATGAGTTATATAATTGAGAATGAAAATGGGGAATATGTCTAAGAGACAACAACCCGACCAAATAGCAGAACACAGTTGTACTCATGTATAAAGTTTTGAAAATTATTCAAATTCAATGTCCTTCTTGCTATCTTGGCTATCTGCCTATTTCTGGGAACTTGAAATATAAATTGGCGATAGTTCACTTAGTAATTGTTGAGTGGTTCTATATGAAGTCATCCACTAAAAAGGATGTCATTGAGTCAGTATAAAGTAATGCATACTGTGCACACGTGATAAGAACATTAAAGTGTTTATGCTTGACAAACATGGGTCCAGAAGAAGATAGTTATTGAACCCCTCTATTATGCTAATCCAAGATGGCGGCTTCTATATCTAAATACCTGTCATTAGCCTTGTCTCATCACGCATGCGCAGTACATTTTCTCATAACTGGTCCTTGGTTGTTTCATTTCACTTCTTGTGGATGAAGTCACAATAAATGACGTAACGGAACCTTCCCAACGTACCGCCTCTTCAAATAGTAGCTAAACTGTCGTCTGTCTGTCTGTCCGGCAAATCAGTTTCCTCACCTTTTTATCCATGCTTGAAAGATATTGATTTGATATTTGGTATGTTGTTTTATCATGACAAGTTACAAATCAAGCTCGAATTTTGTTCCGGTCTGGTAATTTTGAGCAGAGTTATGGTCCTTGGTCCACTAATTAATCACTTCTCCTAACTTTTTGTCGTAATGTCTGAGGATATTGATCTGATATTTGTCGTATTGTTTTTTCTTTTAATTTTGTTCTGGTCTGAGTATTTTGTGCAGACATATGGCCCTTAGGTTTAGAAAATTCACTCAAATAGTCGGTTTTCTGAATTTTTTGGGGTCATGATTGAAGATATTGATTTGCATATAGGTATATACTTTAATCATGACAAGTAACAGATCAATTTAGGATTTTGTTCTGGTCTGATGGTTTTGTCCTTGGACTTAAATAATCAGTTTTCACCACTTTAAATCATGTGAAACTCACTTAAACTGATTTCAAATGAGTTTCACGTATAAGCTCATTTGAGGTGAAATTCACATGAATTTAAATTGATGTGAATTAAATTTGCCTATGTAAGGGATTATGCATTACCATGCAATACTCACAGTCTGCTTGTTGTTTTTTTCCTTTTATTCCCGATATCTTTTTTGTGCATCCCCTCCACCTTAAATCAAATGATTGTTGCTACCTTATCAATGAAAGAAATGTTCTTTTTCTTATTGAAAATTAAATGTACTCGTAGGTAAGGGAACAAAAAAGTAAATGTACCTTTTAAATTTCTAGATCCAGGAACAATGGGACTACAACAAGCTTCGTCTTTTATTATCAGCAGCGAAAATGCAACATTAAAATTGCAAAGTGCACGAAATGGAAGAAATCCTGGAATTTTTGACCGTCTATCAAAAGTGTTTTCCTTAAAGAGAGGCAGGATCAAGGGCATTAGAAAAAAGGCACTGCAGCAAAAAGTAATTGACAGATTAGAAGAGTTAGAAGCTGAAATTCAAGACAAAGAAGATCAAATTAAGCTTTTGAAGAATGAATTGTTCGATTGTAACAAAGAATTGAATGATACTCTCACAGAAAAGGCTAGAAGTAATATTATCATAGGGAATGAAAATATTATGATTAATATGGACGGAGAAACTTATAAACTAAAGGACAAATTAAACTTCCTGATTCAAATATGTAAGGACGAGTTCAAAGATGTGACAGAAAGACTTGCAGAACTTAAATGGAGAATGGAATCAACAGAGGTATGATTACAGATTAGAAGAAAATAAGTAATAGTACACTAATAATAGTTATCTAGACTGCAAACTGAAGGCAATGTGTGCATTTGAATATCATTGCTAAATTCTGCCCATAAATCAATGTTTAGGTATAAAGAAAAGCAATAGAAGTTATATTGATAATACTCCGAGATTTTAAAAACTTTCAATAAAAAGAAATTGGTAACTGTAACCGGTAAATCAGTTAATACAATGACAATGATAATGACTTGCAACATGTTGGAGGGATCGGCTTTCCCAGGGTAAGACGATCACTGAAACGTAACCATTCGTATGAGAACATTACCTTGGACTTTGTTTTAAAAATGACCAATTAGTGAACAATCTGATTAATATAAAGATTGAAAAAAAGAAAAATGTGAAAACTATACTCATACCCTATATTTCAATCTCCTCCGTTCATTTGTTCACCGGTGCGATCGTCTCACAAACATGTTTGATGGCACGTGTCCGTGCTGGTGAATGGAATGACTTCATATTTGGTCAGCAACTTGACATTGATGAATTAGTTGCATGCCTACATTTTCCGATAAGTAAGGCACATGTTCCTAACATACGAGAACTTTTCGGATAAGTAAGGCACATTTTCCTAAAAGAGGGACGAAAGATACCAGAGGAACAGTCAAACTCATAAATCGAAAATAAACTGTCAACGCCATTGCTAAAAATGAAAAAGACAAACAGACAAACAATACTACACATGACACAACATAGAAAACTAAAGAATAAGCAACACGAACCCCACCAAAAACTACGGATGATCGCAGGTACTCTGGAAGGGTAAGCAGATCCTGCTCCACATGTGGTACCCGTCGTGTTGCTTATGTGACATATGACAACTTTTCTGATCAGTGAGGCACATTTTACTATTTTCCGATACAATAACACGACAACGCGTTCATACTCTTTGTAACTACATGATTTGGACATGAGTATTACGGCATGTGCCCATGATGTCACAACTGTTCTTCACTTTGCATCCGATTTCAACTTCGGTAGATCGATAGGTTCGTTTTCTTCAATCATCAGTTTGATACGTAGAATGTGATATGTATTCTGTGAACTGTTGATTTGTTGTTTTTTTGTTATTTTTTTTAATTTGTCTCAGTTTGGCAATGGATATGATTTTTCGTCAAATTATGGTTTTTGATAGCCCCTTGGTATATTTTCTCCTTTACCGCAGATGTACTCGATTGTTTGACTTTGACAGAAGTAACAACGTCATACCAATATATGACCGCTATTATGAGTAGTTGGGGAAATGGGAGTTCTGATAACTTATGTTTATGTTTAACCTGTATAGGGACAGGTAGCCACTCGATCTGAGGCTGATTCTATGACGTCATAATATCTTATTATAAGACTAATTAAAAAAGAAAGAAGTCAATTAATCTCTTTGGATAAAGTCACCATTAAGTGTAACTACTAAAAATAAAATTGTGTAGTCTTCTTTCATTACTTGGTCGGCTAGAACATCCATCAGCTTGGCAAGTCATTTAAACACTGATTAACGGACATGTCATGCTGGGTACTAAAACTTTGTGGTTATTAAATATCCGTGGTCATTAGTTTTCAAGATGGCGACTTGCCGAGAATTGATAGTCGGTTTATAAAAATCGATTAACTCATTTATCTAGACGAATAAACCTTTAATATTTTGGGAATATGCTTATTTGATTAGAATGAACTTAATATCAAATCTTAATTTTTTTGCGAATTTTCCCTTTAACATCCACTTTCTGCACATCTGACTGTTAGAAGGTCCCTGACATTTCTTCTCCATGAAAATCAATAAGTCTATTGATTGAGTGTTCACCATCTTATATTCTTTGAGAAATTTTGATATCTCTCCGCTCCACCTCTCATCGTATTATCTAGTAAACTGATTTTTTTATGTATTTAATTCAAACTGTATCTTCATGATTTTGATACTGAAAGGTTTTCGTACATTCTTTGTCTATGGTTGAACTCTTGTTAGCCAATACATTTTAAACCATAAATTGGTATCTTTTTACTTAGAGACACTATCTGGCGTCATGCTAATTGTTCGAATGATGGTCTTGTGGTAACTGTGAGTTCTACAAGTTATCCACATAATCACAAGATTGCTTACTTGTGATACAGATACATCTAATCATTTTTATATTTAAAAGTTTTGATCACTTTGTCAACGTAATTAGCTTTGTTTCCGTATCCTGTTTCAGAACAGCTTCTACTTATCTTGATATGCATTCTTGTCCTTTATCTATTCTTACTCTGTTTGGTGATCTTCTTTCTGATAATACATGTATCAGAGCATTCGCAACGGATCCACTCTTCCTATTCTTTAGGGACCTTAGCCATATATTTTTGGATAATATATCAACCACAATATTATGAAATTCAATCCACTGTTAAATCTCGAAAATTTAGACATGTCTATGAAATCGATATCCCATTGATCGTCAATTCTTATAATGATAACTTTGTTCTGCTTAGACGAACTTTTAAAGGTCTTTACAAGCTGTATGTTGCAGCCATTTTCGTATTCTATATTACCTGGGGAAGAATTTTACATCTGTTGTAACAACTTTGAAAGTTTATGATGCACTGAAAAACTCACTGGTTTCACTGGATTGTAACTAAATACTCAAGTACTTTTCCAAAGAGGCCGTCTGTTCACATAGAATGATTAACTAATTGCAACAGACAATGTTTTAGTTCTTATCTATAGCATTAAGTCCAAAATATACTCAGGAAAAAGTCCAACAAAATCGAACTTGAAGAAAACTCAAATTTTGCATTTTTAATTTCTTATGGAAATTAACATTAGAAAGGAGATAACTCTGCAAAAAATTTTCTGCACAAGAAATGTACAAAACCGATGTGTTATGGGTATATTTTTTTAACGCATTTGTCATTAAAGAAATTGCAAATGTATGGCTTTGTGACCATTTTGAAAAAATAATGTGAATATTGAATATTGTTTATATCTGTAAATTGTATTTGTTTCGTCGTCGTCTTCATCGTCATGGTCATCATCATATCACTTTTCAGGTATGTCATCGGTTTGAATGAATTCAATCCTATTGCTCCAATTATGTATGTTTCCAATAAGCGCTTAGAAGTTGCATTCGTCTTCACAGGTCATGGTAACATTCGTCATAAAAGAAAACATGGTAAACAACCAGTCAAAACTACCACCACTTTGAACTGGTTGATTACCATGGTTTCGTTTATGACGTTTGAAGTTGTCTTTTCTTGAAACCACATAACATATGGCACTGTGCCATTTTGTTTAAGATGGGTTTTCCAATATCTATAAATAGGCCGGGGATTTCCAATATCTATAAATAGGCCGGGATTTTCAATATCTATAAATAGGCCGGGAATTTCCACTTCTTTAAAATGGATTATGAGACGTTTAAACCCGTTAACGGTCATTTCGTACAATAATGACAAGTTTAAACACGCTTTAAATATTGATTAAACAAGAATGTTGTTAAATTAAAATTAGTCTTAGGTGAATAAATATTTGTAAATAGGTGTTTCCGATATCTTTGAATAGGCCAAGGATTTTCAATGTACAAAATAGTTAAACTTAACTAATTATCTGGTGTCGTATTTTTCTATCATGTCATTTTTCTGGTTCGTCGTCGTCCAAAGACACATGTTTTACGGACAATAACTCTAGTTTAAGTGTATGGATCTCTGTCAAAAGATTCAATTCCACAAAAGGAAGGTTTCGAATGTTTTTGGGGTGATGATGATGGTCCCAACCGTGTATTTATTGTGATTGTTCTGAAGTTGTACCACAAGGTTCAATACTACAAATAGAGGATTGGGATATGTTTTTGAGGGAGGATCAATTTGTTTTCTTCTTAAAATTTAAGAAATTGTCAATTTTCGACAAAAAGTTGGATTTCGATATTTTAATTTGCTATTTCTTCGTATATAGTCTGAACACATATTTACGCAAGTATTGCGCAACAGCACAGTAGATTTCACAAGAGCAAGACATCTTCAATTGGATATAAATTCAAATCATATAACCAATTTCAAGTTCTTTGACTACATTTACTCTGTGTCAGAAACCTATAATGTCTAAAATATTTAACAATCCAAATTCAGACCTGTATCAAGGTTGCATATTGTGCCCATTTTGGCTCCAACTGCTCAGGGTTGGACCTCTGCTGTCGTATCCAGATGATCTCGGCGAAGCAATTTTATTTAAATTATTCTGATAATTGCTGATTATGTGAAATTAATAACGAGAACCCTGTTAGAAATATTACCTGAACCATAATTAAAATTCTTATTTCTTAATAGTATATACAAGTTTCTAATCAAAACACAGTGTAATACAATACATAGTTTAAAAATTAGTAACTAAAGTTATGAAGTTAACACTACATTTTCCACGGTATGCAAATCCATAACTTATTACCACTGGTTTTAACTAACCTGATTCGGAAAAATAATCATCTATTACTTCGAATCCATCTTTATCTCTGTTGATTACTTTTCCAGATTTTATCACTGGTCTACCAGAATTCCTGTTAAGTAAATATTTGTAAAGTAATAGTTATAATTTGTAAATTTGATCGAATCATTTTGTTGGGGGACAAACCACACCCTTTGCAATTTTAGAAATATTTTTAACAACTCTTTCAGATATGTATGTTGCCTATCCAGCATATTTTTTCAGTGGCATTCCATAATTCCAACTCTTTATCTTGAATGATGCCCTGCACTTTGAAGAAACTTCCTATTAAATATATTTCCAATTTATTATAATCATGAACGTTTGTGCCCTTGGAATTAACAAATGATAAATCTAACAACACTAAATCGATATTGTAAGACATTCTTTAATTATATAAAGGTCAAACCTCAACTCTGATATGCCTGCAGGTATCTTGTCAGTACCAGTAAAATACACGTACCAGTTGGTGAAACATCCTTTATTCTTCAAGATTATCATAATGTACATATTCACGGCCGACACTCGGCTAACCGAGAGATTGGTCTGTTATCTATATTGAGTATGCGGCTATATCGGCGGTTGGTCTGTTAATCGGGTTGGTTATACGTCTGTTAAGAGTAAAACTCACAATTTAATGTTAAACTCTGTTAAATATACAGATTTTTTTGGCATATTATGAGAACCACTTCAAAAAAAGAAAAGTGTCTGACAAAATGATATCTATCATAGAACATTTTTCCACCAGTAAACAAAATGCATAGCCTGCGCAGTTTTAAGTAAAACGAAAAGGCGTCGCGCAAGTATGTGAATTTTATGCTTGTACGCATAGCAATATTTTGAATAAAAGGCTAAAAAACATTTTTAGATATGATTTAAAGGACACAAAAAAGTATTTTGGTTCTAAAAAATTAATTGTCATTAATAAATATTTCCTAATTGTTATATAGTTGAGTAATACCAAATTTAAATGAATAGTAGGGGAATACAGTCTGTTAATGGTTGGACAATTTAAATCGTGTCAGTTAAGAGTTATTTAGCCACGACAATAGTCTTACTACCATTAGTTTATATTTTCACATTGAAAAAAATGAGATGTACTTGTGACGAAAAAATTACAATACGGTGCAACAGTATCCTTATAGAAAGAGCACTTTTATTTTGATTTTATTTCTTTGCATTTCATTGAAGGGTGTGTCACTTCAATATAGCGTTATATTGACTGATTGGCCGCTCGAATTCGCACGAATTTATTATTTACGCCAAGTTATCAATCAGCCTTTTTTTTTGTCTGTTCAAAGTCTGTAACATCTATGAATCTGTCATGTGTTGCAATGCAGCTGGTTAAATTCAATGCGTTTTCTTTAAAATACTAAGACTTTTCTACCTCAGGAATAGATTACCTTATGCCGGCGTCACACACAATTGGCGTATAGACCGGCGTGCACCAAACGTACAGAGAAAATTGACAAAGTCGGTATACGTTAGTTGCACGCCATATGAACGCTTAGCAATCTTTCAAAGCGCGTTGCATAAGTTTGAAGTACGTCGAAATACAAAGGTAAAATTGAGAAATTGGGAAATGGGGAATGTGTCATAAGCGACAACAACCCGACCATAGAGCAGGCAACAGACAAAGGCCACCAATGGGTCTTCAATGTAGAGAGAAACTCCGCACCCGTAGGCGTCCTTCAGCTGGCCCCTTAAAGAATATGTATACTAGATCAGTTATAATAGACGTCATAATAAACTCCGAATTATACACAAGACACTAATATTAAAAATCATATAAGACTAACAAAGGCCAGAGGCTCCTGACGTGGGACAGGCGCAAAATTGCCGCGGGGATAAACCTGTTTATGAGATATCAACCCTCCTCCTATACCTCTAGCCAATGAAGTAAATACGCTTGATGAACGCTACAACCCGAGGAAATTTTTATGCAGCATACAACATACGCCAACATACGTTTCTTGAACGCCGGATAAACGCTTAGGTACGCTTCTAGTACGCCCAATACACGCCTAAATCTCGTTTTGCACACGTTACAAATATGATTGACAGGTTAAATGCATCCAAAATTACTAGCGTATTGGCAGCGTAAATGATTTTGAACACGCCGGAGTTATACGCTGATGTGTGACGCCGGTATTAGTTGTGTTTCCTCAATGCTTTTCAACTTCGTATTTTATTTGGCCTTTTAAACATTTTTTTCGAGCGTCACTGATGAGTTTTTTCGTAGACGAAACGCGTGTCTGGCGTAAATATAAGGCGTAAATATATAATTTCAATCCTGGTATCTATAAGGAGTTTATTTCCGGTAGTTTATTGTCTTTTGTACCAAGTCATCATTTTCATTTTCTGCCGCCTAAGGAAATGTCTGTACCAAGTACGGAATGACCGTTGTTTTCTAATCGTTGGTAAGACGTGGTTCTAAACAAGAAATTGACATTAGTAAGATTTTTTTATATTTGTGTTGGGTGCTGATTTAATGTGTAACAAAAAGAAAAATTTATATTCCTGGAAATCACAATAAATGCATAATATTAATTTTATTTTTCGAGTAATGATGTATTCCTATGATATCGTAAGTCATTTAGCCGACTCGCAGTCCGCAAACGTGCTTGTTTTTCTAATGACTGACCTTCACGGTGGTGTAGAGAAAGTGAAAACTAAATTATGCATATGTTACACATGGTCTTATAATATTAAACGTTTAATTTGAGTTTTCCGCGATGTATGATCACTACAAAGTAACTACCAATCGATTTATCAGTACTTTAGGAAAACGTGTGGGAACTTCATGTGATGATACAATTCATGTAATATCAGATTCATCAATGGCAACATATCACCATAGTTTATTGTAGATTAAGATCAAGTAGCAACTTAAAGTGATTAGATCACACTTGATTTTAAATAATGACTTAAAAATTAAATTATACTTGTAATGTCATTCATAACTCTTAACAGACCAATTAACAGACCGAGTTTTATACATCCGACTCATTAACAGACCACATTTTTATCAAAAATTGATTTATGTCACCAAAATACAGTTTTCGTGTAGATTTTTCACATATTGATGTTAATATGGTAAACAAACATAATGCCTGTCTTTTTTCGATGTTCAAAATATTGCATGCAAGTAAACTCAACCAACTTGTCATTTTTGTGTACATTGTGTGTGTGTAAAATGTGTATAAATTTACTGATGAGTAACTCGCCTTTTCATTTTATAGATCGTTTATTGAAGCTAGAAAAAATAATAATTACACCACTGGATTCAGTACTCCGAATCGTTTTGTTAGACATTAATAGTTTTTATGATATGAATATAATTAAAAAGTTATACAATGAAACATACTGAACTTGCAATGATTTTCTCGATAACACCTGATTAACAGACTTTAGCCAACCCGATTAACAGACCAACCACCGATATAGCCGCATACTCAATATAGATTAACCGACCAATCTCTCGGTTAGCCGAGTGTCGGCCGTGATATTGTGAATCAAGCTCATGGAAAGGTGATTTTGTATCTCTTTAACATGACGAGCCGGAGGCCTTGAAAGTATATCAATTTTGTAATTGTTTGGTTTTTAATTTTTTTGGTATGAGCGTCACTGATGAGTATTATGTAGACAAAACGCGCGTTTGGCATATTAAATTATAATCCTGGTACCTTTGATAACTATAATATTATCTGATCCCAATGATACTAAATAAGTATGGAACTTACAAGCCTATGTTCTTCCTCTTCAGTTGATTCACAAATAGCTCTTTCCCTGCCTATAGAAAAGACAATGGCTTATGTTTAATAATTTTTTGTTTAATTTATGTTATGATTATAAATTCATTGAGCAAATTGACCTGACCTTGTGTGATTGGGACCAAAGAAATGTTATTCAAAATCACATCTCAATCTGCTTAAACTGCAGGAATTTTCAAAGGGGCAAACATCAGAGCATTTACTTCAGTAAACGAACGGGCACTGATCTTGATCTTGATAGGATTACGGTGATACATCGATCAAAGGATATTAATACAACGCGCGTGCGTCAAGTAATTTAATTAAGTGGGGTCCACCTTACAATTTCGCTAAAGGTTTTAGCTGGTTCTTCTACTGTCTGAATTTTGAAGAAAATATCCAGCGGTAGTAGGTTCCAGTCTTGAATCGTATTTGGAATCAGTTGGTCAGATGGTAATTATTATGTCGTCATAGAATTAGCCTAACAATGGAAGGGGTGCTTTCCTCCATATGCTGTACATTAACAAAAAGTTACCAGAATCCCCATTTTTTAGTTCGTTATAGAAACAAGGTTATATTACATCAAGGACCATTAAAGAATAGATAACGGTTAAAGACATCACTAGAAATGCTTTATAAAAAGAAAAAAATGCTTATATGCCACCTTTTCTATATGTCTACTGTTGATATAATGTTGAATGAAAAATAAGGTTTTCCCACACGTGAAGGTAGTCTTCTAAACATACGGAAATGTGGTTTGATTGCCACTGAGACAATTTTCCACAAGAAATGACACACATATTAATAACTATAGATTATCGTACTGCCTTCAACAATGCATAAAACACATAACATAATTTGACAGAACTTTGTTGGATTTTCGATCCTGAATGCTTTCCAGCTTCGTTTATGATTTTGCCTTCTAACTTTTTTGTTTCGAGCGTCACTGATGAGTCTTGTGTAAATCAAACGTGCTTCAGACGTACTACAATATACACATTTTTAATAAGTTATTTTATCGTCACCGGGTCAGTACCATTACTGCTAGTCTATTTTTCCACAAGGGTATTACCATTTCAGAAATCAGCACTCTTGCGGTGACAAGAAATATCATTGATATGTAATGTTTTTCAAAAACAAAACAAAAAACGGAACTCCACGGAAAATTCAAAATTAATGGAAAGTTCCTTACCAAATGGCAAAATTAAAAGCTCACGATCATCAAGCAAATAGAAAACAAACGTCAAATTTCTGACTTGGTGCAGGCACTTTCTTAAGGTGGTACCTAACACTACAGGGAGATAACTCTGTAAAATCAGCTAAACGTTTTAATTACGTTATGTTGTCAAGGGAATATTAAGCTTCTTAATGATTAAAATTAGTAATTAGGAAAGTGCTATTTCAGGCGCGGATCCAGGGGGGTTCCGGGGTTGCAACCCCCCTTTTTTTGACGATCAATGCATTTGAATGGGGACATGTAATTGGACCCCCCCCCCTTTGTCCTGGGTTAGGAACCCCCTTTTTAAAATGGCTGGATCCGCCCTGTATTTAAAAATTGTAAATTTTCTGATAAAATGGTTGGTTCAAATTTTGGAAATTTTATATTTTGTCAAAGGGTCAAAGTAAATACTTTGTCAAAATTTTCTGAAAATTAACGAGCCAAATTAATTTTAGTGAAGGTGTTAAGTACCACCTTAAATAGAAAATGGTGGAAGATCAAAGAAGCCAGGAGTCGATTTCACAAAAAATCTTACGACTAAAATTGATCGTAAGTATACTGATTTGTTCATGACTTAAGACCAATCTTTGTCGTAAGTTTTTATGTGAAATCGACTCCAGATCATTTAATTTCACATTCAGATATCATGATGATGTTCTTTTCATTAACAATCCAATTGTTTCTGATTGAGATCTATTGATATATCCTCCAGAACAAGAAATTAACGAAACAACAGACACGGCTTCCCCTGCTTCATTTTTAGACTTATATCTCTAATTTGACATAATCGGACATCTCAGTACCAGAATCTGACAAATTAGACGATTTCGATTTGAAATTATTAATTTCCCCCACCTAAGTAGCAATATACCATCTTTACATACATATAGGATATTCAAGAGCTTGTATTTGCTACGCGGACTGAGTTAAACGTCACTAGGGTGTGAGTAAATGTCGATGAACCATGGTTATGTTAAAGAACGTCTCGTCCTTTTTCTAATAAAAAGTTCATCGGAAGATACCAAGACCTTGTTGATAAATATTCCGTATCAAATTCACAAATAGTAAAGATTGTAGGTACTGAAGTTGTTTATCATCTTTATTACGTGTTCTTTTATTTGTGTTTGTACACTACTACTGTTTAGTCTATTTGTTTGTAATATCTATTTGTTGTAGCTTGATACTTATACATTTCGTCATTGTGTTACATATTTCTATTGTTGTCTTTCGTTTTTGCCGATCTGTTTTGTCTATATGCCTTTTTGTTTTTCTTTGTTGGCATATTTGTTTGTTTGTATCGTTATTAAAATTACTAGTAGATGACAATGTTGACTGCTGCACCCCTTTTGTTGAAATTTTTACCTGTTTGTTTTGTTCACGCATTGTAGTCAATACAATGGAATTGATTTCGACTGTCATAGAAGTGAGGGGTTTAGCTAGCTTAAAACCAGGTTTAATCCACCATTTCTACAAAAAAAATGCTGTACCAAGTCAGGGATATGACAGTTGTTATCCATTCTTTTGATGTGTTAAACCTTTTAAATTGTCATTTTGATTAGGGACTTTCCGTTTTGAATTTTCCTATGAGTTCGGTATTTTTGTTATTTTACTTATTTTAATCCTGGTTTTATATCATTTGTATGCCAGTCGGATAAAATTCCAAAAATATTGACAACTATGTGTCAACAAAAAAAAGACAGGCCATTGTTAACTTTGAGACATTGGCACTCCTATCACATCTACTAATTTATTTTTGATAGGTAAAAATGTTAAAAATATGGATACAGAAGTAAGCATTGTTTATAATCTTAATCTCTATAAAAACAAACAATAAAAAAATGTAAAATAACAAAAACAAAAAAATTACTCTAAGGAAAATTCAAAACGGAAAGTCCTTAATCGAAAAAAAAATCAAAAGCTCAAATACATCGAATGACTGGATATCAACAGTAAAATACATATATAAATAATGGTTTATAAAATATTGAACATTCCAAACGCTGGGGTTTTCTACTCATCTTAGGTTAGCCTTATTTGGCCTTAAAATTTTGGCATATCTGGTTTTTAATTCTCTTTAACACTGTATTTAATTTAGCCTTCTGTCTGATGTTGACAAAACGCTGCATCATAATTATTGCTTCTGTTTATCAATCTAGATTGAAAACAGAAAGACAAACATCCTGCAAATCAGATGATTTAAATGGAATGATATTGAAAAGTTTATAACCAACCAATATACTTGTAAGTTATAAATATCTCGAACAAGAAAATATCTATTTAGGAGATAACTGTATATTTAAGCTCCGACGGCATCAATTGGTGATTTGATGGTCGCAAATTAAGTTTACTGGAAATGCGACAGATGAGCCAGATGAGCCAGTGAACGGGTATTTGCGATTACAAAATCAAAAATTGATGGCATCGGTGCTAAAAATACTATATTTGTATCTCCATTCTTATAGACAGACAGAAACAACGTCATATACTACAAGTGTGAAAGAAGACCATAGTTGGAGCACTGTATTTCTGATTACACACAACTGTTGATTCCTGAGTATCGTCAAGTATATTCAACAGAAGGAACAAGTTATATAAAAGTTACTAACAAATGAACAGTAATAGTAGATCTCTAGTTATGTCTGTACTCATTTTGAAAAGAATTTTTCCAGAGTCTTCTTTCCAACATGGATGCAAAGTTAGAGCTGATGCTGTCTACAGAGGACCCAAACATTAAAATGCTCATAGAAAAGATAACCGAAGTCAAAAGTCTGTACCAAAGTAAAACAGGACACAATTACAGATGAATTCATTCTAGAAGCAGCTGAAACTATGAAATACAAAACTTCAGATACAGTGGTTCCTAAGTTAGTGAGAGAGTTAGCAAAATGTCTGGCTGTAAAATATGGTACGATACAGGTTGGGAATCAAAACCAGCAATCTAGTTAAAACTATACTTGAAATCGTTTTCTCTCTCAAATAAACCATGGAGCAACTCCTGGTGCATAATACTATTTGTATGTAATTTAATACATGTCGTCGTATGCCATTGAGGAATCAATCAAGTACATATAATGGGGTCTCTTTTTATAAATTATTATGTCAGAAATCTGCTATAATCCAAAAACTTTTACCTGAACCACCTTTTAATATATGGACATTTTGCTTTCAGTGGAACGACCTGAAAAGTTATATGGTGCCTTTGGCGAAATTGGTAATCATCCGTTAGGGGAGATTCCTACATCAGAAGGACTTGCTCGTGCTTGTTCTCACTGGTTGGAGCTCTGGATGAAAAACAAGACAGCTAAGGACCTTGTTGACAAACTAAGAGACCTAGAGGAGAGTGTCATACATGGTGAGCTAACATTTATTCAAATGTGTTCAACAAGAATATGGGGGTTTATGAACAATTGGTTTAACAGCTATTCTATACAAATACATCAACAGTAATGAAATTGTAATACATCGAATGAATAGAATTAGTTATACAGAAATTGTTTCATTTCAATCATTGCAAACTTTTTTCAAATTTGTTCATTCAAACATATATGTAAGTAATACAATATGACAGTTCTTGTCCATTCGTTTTTTATGTGTTTTGTTATTTGATTTTGCCATGTGATTATGGACTTTCCGAATTGATTGTCCTCTAAGTTCAGTATTTTTGTGATTTTACTTTTCATTGCTAGGACGGGAACTTTTTTTTTTAATCTAAAATCTGATTTATTGCATTATTGCTGTTATAATGAATACCATATATATCTACATCATTTGACAGTGCACCCTTGCAGAAGTTAGTTTTACTGAACAAGCAGGAAGATTGTTCAGTAAAGTATTAATAATAAATTGTTAGATTTACATTACAATAGATTACAACAGAAACAGGACGGGAACTAAAGCAACATGTATTGGTACTTTTAACTGATTGGTCCTCTATCATGCTTTATATAGAAAACATCAACTGTAAAAAAGGATATTTCTGTATACTTTTTTTATGGAATTCAAATTATTATTTTAGATGAAGCTGAAAAGCTGAGAGAAAAGTTACAAAAAAGAGAAAACAGATGGTCAAGTACCTTTTCAGACGAGACTGCTGGTCATACAGATTCTGAACGCGGATTGATCCAGATTGAATTTTTAAACGACAGTAACAGCTCAGTTTACTACCAGCACATTATCAATTGATAGATTGGAAATGAACAAGTTATCAGACACTGACCAGAACACTTTCCAAATGTCAGATACAATCTTACAATCAACCATGAATGTTTTGTCACTGCAATATTTTCGCCTTCAAGCAAATGTGTAATTTTCAGCTTGATAAGTTGAGGTTTTAATTTCATCTGCACTGGTTTATATTTGTTACAAACATTTAGTTTAAACCTGGGATACTAAATGACATAGAATCATGTACGTAACATGGTATAAGGTATAGCAACATCCACAAAAAGACGATATCATTACCAATATTTCACATCTCAATGAATTGTATTTTGTTTTAGTGACCCCTATGCTTATCCTGTTCACTGCAATAACTGTAATAAGGTTTATTTGGATTCAATATGAACTTAGTAATTGTATATCACCTATGCCTTAACATTATAGTTATAACATTGCTGAAATGTGGCAACATTTGTTACTTATAATGTACATAAATTCAATAGTGTTATTTTTCGTTTAACGTGTATACAATTACTTTAATTTGTACATCATTGTGTGTTTAAATGCATTTATTCACAGTTTCATGAGAACTGGCATACAGACATACTTGTATAAGTAGAGCTTAATGATGAGTCATAAAAGAATAATTATCATTTATATATGTACATTTTCTTTTTCCATGTTTTAATTACCTTGAAATTTGATAAACCGTATACAATACATTCATGTACATACTTGATAACTTCATGATTGTGTAAATATATGCCTCACACATGTGTCTGTCATTCATTTATTAATAAAATTTTGTTTAAGTTTATTTACTTATTAATTTTAAAAGGCCTTCAGCTACATGTAGGATACCTTTAAAAATCTTATTGTCCTTTAAAGAAGACCGTTTAGAAATATATACTTCAATATGTAGATCAATCAAACAAAAAAATATACCTTTATTCAAATTGACTGGTATTTCTATTTACAAGGTGCACAGTTTTGAAGTAGAAGGTGTGATAATTATGCCAATTTAGACACATTTATGACACTACAAATGAACTTTCTGCACTGAACGTAGCATATTTTATTCGTATGTTCATAAATCCAAAAAGTGGAAATACTTTTGAAAGGACTTGCATGTTTAGATACCAGATGATGGCTCACATTAAACCTATTCCTTTTGTTACTGAAGATGTAACAAAACATTTATGCTTGTGTGAAAATACAGAGGTTAAATGATTGTGTATAACTCAACAGCCCGTTTCCTAAGAAGTTCATATATTGTTCAATGCATCGCTATTAATAAATGGAATTCTATGCAACTGTCATACAAGTGAAAGGTTAAGATAGCTACAAATCAGGTTTTGAATCCACCATTTTCTACATAAGAAAATGCCTGAACCAAGTCAAGGATATGACAGTTGTTAACCATTTGTTTGTTGTGTTTGAGCTTTTGATTTTTCCAAATGATTATTGACTTTCCTTTTTGAATTTTTCTCGGAGTTCAGTATTTTAGTTATTTTACTTTTCACCTGATAACCAATACTCAGAAACCTTAGGTTTTGAGTTGCAGGCACATTCCACGCCAATCTTGATTGGGTAAGATTAGTAGTTTTTCGTCTCTTAGTTGATGATTCTCTTCAGCTCATGCAAACATTAATCAAAGTGCTTGTAAGCAAAGAAGGGTAAAGATTGCGTTGATTTATCAGTGGGAAGTAAAATTCAAAAGTGTATTGTATAAAGCATTTGTTGTAGTTGATTTAACTAAAATTCTGGACAATAGGAGATAACTCCAATTTTTAAAGACGATTTTTAACAATGATGTCATTTATATTTTAGAAGTTATTAAATTATCTTGCAAAAGTTATGTAATTTTTTTGAAAAGTGTAACATCGTTTTGTGACTTGGCATCTGAGCATATATTACATTGATAAATTTCTGGAAATATTCCTGGGTATGATGTATAGAATGAGATGATCAATGCACTATGTTTTGTTTATTAAAAAGGTAGTGATAAGCCTTGGAAGATTTAGATATCAAGTTTGAACATAGGATTTTGGTTGCATTCATGCAATCTTTACCCCAAATACACCACATTATAGCTAATAGAGCGGACAACGAAATAAAACATCAGAAATCACCAAATCAATCCAAATATATTCCATGCATTCATATTCAGGATGAGAACATGAAAAGGTAGGTCCTGCAAGACTGGGAATATTTTGACTGAGTGAATGTTATATTTTTTGGAATTTTGGATCCTCAATGCTCTTCAACTTTGAACTTGTTTGGCTTTATTATATTTTGATATGAGCGTCACTGATGAATCTTATGTAGACGAAACGAGCGTCTGGCGTACTAAATTATAATCCTGGTACCTTTGATAACTATATATATCTATCAAGTCAGGGATATGACAGTTGTTATCCATTCGTTTGATATGTTTCATTTTTAAATTTACCATTTGATTAAGGACCTTCCATTTTGAATTTTCCTCGGGGTCAAGTTTTTTTTGTGTTTAAAAAAAATAATCTTTAAAGGGCCATAGATTTTGCATTGCAACAGGCCATATATAAACCAATCAGAGTTTTTGAAAGGGTTATGTGATGTACATTGTGTTGGGTTAAACTACTTTTATCAATCCTAAAATGAAAGAAATAGTTTACACTGTAAAAACAGGTTTACTAAAGTAAACCAATTAAACTTAAATTGATTCCTGTACAGAAAATAGTGTTATCCCAACACAATCAGAACTACATTCACATGACTACTTGCTATCAATTGATAATAGTCCTTACACAGGCAACAGTTCATAGAAGTTCTTAAACAAAGAAATCAATTTTTTTCCTAGTTATAACCATAATACCGTATGGTATACCTCACTTCTATTTCTAAAGAGAAACAATTCGTAATACGACGAGTAATTCCATGCAGCTAAATTTATTTGATTGTCTTAATTATAGCACTATAATTTAATATTTTTAAATATTGAAAACCATAATATATGTGATGAAAAGATTTCTTTTGAAAGTGCTTGTGTAATGTTTGAATATAAGGTTTTTCTGTGAATGATGGACGAGGTAAATTTTACAAAGCCAATGCTACAAACGTATACTACCTCATATTTGTTCCTTTACTGTTACAGCACTTAGTTTGTTCTTGCTTTAAGCAACATAATAGGTATCATTGCTGTAGCAGGAACTTTTCCTAAACACTCTTTAAAAAGCATAATGTGCAGGCAGTTTTCAGTGCACAGTTGTACTATAGACAAAAAAAAAAGCCCTATCAAGTGATAACATCAGGATGTCTAGCCTTATGTCCGAAAATTCTTATTCTGTAAAAAACTGATTGAACAACCTCCTCTTCTGGATATTAAGATCCATCCATCAGATGTGAATAAAATCAAAATTGAAACATTTCAATCAATACCTTGTAAGAAATACTTTTGGTATTTTTTTTACTATATATTCAGGAAGTCAAAAATCAAAGTGCTTGTAAGCACTGAATAGTAAAGATTGCTTTCATTTATGGAAGTACACCACTAATGCATGGCCCTATTGCTTTTTATGTTATATTCCTCAATTTCAAACAGGCACAGCTCTTTTGTTTTAAGTGCAAATAAAGTGACAATCATTACATGTCAAAGCAACACTTTATGGTGTCTTGTGCTGAATAATTTAACATACCTTTAATGGCATATGGTTGTCCCTTGTATATGTGTTACATATCTGTTAATCGTTCATTTTTTTCATACATTGTCATTTCAGGGCCTTTTTAAAGCTGACTATGCTGTATGAGTTTTGCTCATTGTTGAAGGCCATACAGTGACCTATAGATGTTAATTTCTGTGTCATTTGGTCTCTTTTAGAGAGTCATAAAGTAGAGCACACTTTTCTACCATATAAGACTTTTTTCGGATAATTAAGGCACATTTCCCTACCATGTAAGACTTTTTCGGATAAGTAATGCAGATTTTACTAACACATGAATCTTTTTGGACGATAGAGGCACATTTTCCTATTTCCCGATACATTTGAAACGACAACGTGTTCATACTCCATGTCACAACATTTGATCCTGACTTGAGTATTACGACCCATAATGTGCCCATGATGTCACAAAAACTGCTGTTCTTCTTTTTACATCCGATTATAACCTCGGTAGTTAGTTAGGTTCGTGTTCATCCATCATCAGTTTGCTATGTAGAATGTGATCTGTACGCGGACTGCCGAATTGTTTTGTTTTAATTAGTTTCAATTTGACAATGGATATCATTTTTCGTCAATTTATGGTTTTTGGTTTCTCTTTTGTATGTTTTCTCCTTTATGGCAGACGTACTCATTTCGATTGTATGACTATAACAGATAACATCGT